>CM066219.1:12149791-12766041 GCA_033675125.1 Athetis lepigone
GGTTCCGCTCTGGCACGGATGTAGTGAGTTGAGTTTTCTTTGAGTTGCAACACAGTTCAACATTTAAAACTAAATAAAAACGCACAAGCTAACTGGTCTGGTTTATTTATGTGCCGTGGCGAACAATGAAAGTAGAGAAGTAACACGTGACAGTCAACCAATCAGATCGCGCGTAGCGTTTGATTACTGCTTACTTATTATTTTACGAGTGAGTTCAGTAAGTTTATCAATTTACGAAAATGTGGACGTAAAATATTACAATTTATCTCCCGTTTAGAATCTTACGAAAGTTTATAAACTTCCTAGTAGATTGATAAACTTACGGATCTTGTTATTTTCCGGTGACATATATATTTTAAAAAAGTTACACATTTTATAACTCAAGAACGGCGGAACCGATTTGGCTGAAAATTGGTTGGGAGGTAGATTAGGACCAGGGGACTGAGAACCAAGAATCTGATTTAACGCGGGTGAAACCGCGGGGGACAGCTAGTATCTAATATATAAAGAAAGTCGTGTTAGTTACACATTTTATAACTCAAGAACGGCAGAATGATTTTTGTGAATTATTCTAAAATTGCTTTACTAATGGCGCGAATTGTTGAAACGGTTTTTAACTGATTACGATATTTTAAAACTTTTTGGATATTTTCTGCAAATTAAACAATTTAATCTTTTTTATTACATTAAATACGACTTTTTGACATGAGTGATAAAGCGATAAGGGGTGGTAAAATTATAGCCCTACTTGAAGAAGGTTGTTCGCAATCTTACGTGTCTCAGCGGCTAAATGTGAGTCGTTCAACTGTCCAGAGGACTTAGCAACGGTATCCAGAGACCGGTTCGGTCAAAAGAAGATCCGGTTCGGGAAGAAAACGATGCACAGAACCAAGAGATGACCGCTTTTTGGTGAGTCAGGCGTTGCGGAATCGTAAGGCGTCTAGTTAGTGTGGACCTGAAGAAGAGCCTTGAAGAAGTAAGAGGAGAAGAAGTTAGCTTGTGGACGCGGTCAGGAGGAGGCTTTAGGCTGCCAATATCAAGGGTTACCGCCCAGCTCGGGACCCTAAATTACTCCGTGAGCACCGTGTTGCTCGACTTTAGTTTGCTCGGAACTGTGCTTCATGGACTCTGGAGGACTGGAATAAAATTAAAATAAAATAAAATTTGTTTTCTGATGAAGCAGAATCTCTTTGTGTGGAGAGGACCAACGCCGGCAAGTGCTGCGAAGACCACGGGAACGCTATGCGGAAGTGTGTTACGAAGAAATCACTCCTTATGGCGGAGGCTCCGTTATGTTTTGAGCAGCAATTAATTCGACGGAGCGTACGGAGTTAGTTTTCATAGAAAATGGAACATTAAATGCACACCGGTACATAATGGAAGTCCTAATTCCATATGCACAGCCCACATTGACTGAACTTGGGGAAGATTCCATTTTTATGGACGACAATGCTCGCCCGCACCGTTCTGGCGACGTGGAAGCGTACATGCAAGAAGTTGGGATTCGTCGTTTAGATTAGCCAGCTTGAAGTCCTGACCTCAATCCAATTGAGCATGTCTGGGATGTTCTAAAGAGACGGGTAAGATCAGTGCAACCTGCTCCACAAAACATCAGGGAGCTAAAAAGAGGCATTGCAGAAGAGTGGGAATGTATTTCTCAAAATGTTATTAAAACATCGTGGAAAGCATGCCCAGGATTCAAGCTGTGATTTTGGCAAGAGGAGGTCACACTCGTCATTAGGTTTTTACATTTGAAACTTTATTTAATTAAAAAAAGGAAAAAAAAATCTTGTCTTCATTGCCGACCACTTCTTATTGCTTGGGCGTGTACATTGGTTTTAAAGAATTCATCGTTTTTTTTTCTCTTTTAATTGCCCGAATTCACTTCACGCGCATTAATTTACACGATTATAAGTATACAGACTACATCAAAGAAATAAATTTCATTTAATTAACTCTAATCGACCTTAGAACGTAAATTTCCTTAGGTGCCCGTTTTTTTGGCAAAAGAGTGTCATACATGATTACATTATGTAAAGTAAAAATGAATACAATGTCAAAGTAAAGAGTATACGTTAAAAATACATATTTGCCACAAAAAAAATATTTAGAAATGGAAGCTATATCAAATTTACGAGGTATATAGTGTTAACATTTACAAATATCGAAATGGTAGACGACCACTTTCAAACAAATAACAAAATTAGCGTGTGAGCCAAATCTGATATAACGCGGGTGAAACCGCGGGGGACAGCTAGTTGTAATATAAAATGATATTAAGTGACACCTCTGTGCATCCATTACTAATACCGGCCACATTTGATAAAATGACAAGAGATTTGTCATTATCCTTTACTGTTATCAGTCAAGTTCATACTTCTTGTTTATTTGTGATTGTGAATAAATTTATTTTGACTTCTTTCAAAAAAATCGTGTTTTTAAAAAACCATAGGATTAACATTTTTTACTTAATAAAAAGGAAGTGGACACTGACTAAAGACGTTAAGACGAATCATGACGATGCGACTCGCTGGAAGTGCACACACCGTGAAATATTTACGACTTCAGTAACGTTACGCACCGATAAAACTAAAATAATTCGTAATACTACTTGGTCATAAGTGCTTGACCGATCCTAAGTTTGCATTGCACATACACACATAAACATGGTCTAGGGATATTTCAATTAAACCTAAATAACTAAACTTCTATTAACTTTTTGTTAAGACAGCTCAGACAAAATTTAAATCTTAACTTTATTTTAGAAATATCAAAACCTAAACAAAACTACTATTTTTTTATAAAAATTGTTTTAACCTTAAAATTAATAATCAGTGGATCCACTTAAGACTCTCCTGACACATCTGCAGCGGTTCTGCATACTCAAAACAAGGGTGTCAATATCCTGTTGTGGAATACTGTCCCAAGTCCTGCTAAGATGCAAGAAAAGCTGCTGTTCATGCACAATATCTTCAGGGAAACTCCTAAGAGCTCTTCTCTGAAGCATATTCCAGGCATGTTCAATAAGATTAACGATTAAGTCAGGGGATTGTGCAGGCCAGTTTAATGCTTGGATATCATGCTTTTGTAACCTACTTGTAACGATACGCGCCGTATGTGGACAGGCAATGTCGTGCATTACATGGAAATTTTGTCCCATTTGCTGTCTGTGGGGCAAGATTACAGCTCTAGCACCTCATTTCGGTATTTTAGAGCAGTCATATTGCCTTGTAACCAAACGAGGTCCGTTCTACCGCCGAGACGAATTCCTGCTCAAACCATAACCATGTCACCTTGATATGCATGAACTTGTTGTAGGTGCTGCAGTCGATTCCAACGTACAGGTTCTCTCCAAACGCGTATTGTTTGCGAATCAGGATGAAATCCAAACCTGGATTTATCAGTGAAAAGCACAAGTGACCATTGAGAATGGTTCCAGTTTTCGTGTGCAATAGCCCATTGTAATCTTCTTTCTCGATTGCCTCTCCTTAGCGCTGGTACCCTACGAGCACGTAGGTTGACTTCGTGCAGTCGTTTTCTTAAAGTTTACCAGCAAACCATACTCTCTCTGTAGCCTTAGAACCAATTGCATCGCCGTTTAGTTTGGGTGACTTCGTGAAGCATTTACTATGAATCGGTCCTGTACATGTTTTGTAATGCGTTGAGGTCCTCGGTGCCGTTCCACCACTTTCCCGAGAAGAGGTCTTAAGAATTTCCCTGATGATATTGTGCATGAAAACCAGCTTTTCTTGAATCTTAGCAGGACTTGGGACAGAATTCCACAACAGTATATTGACACCTTGTTTCGAGTATGTAGAACCGCTGCAGGTTTTTAAGAATTTATTAAAAAAATAGTTGTTTTGTTTAGGTTTTGATGTTTCAAAAATAAAGTTAAGATTTAAATTTTGTCTCTAGTTTTTCCTCTTCTTCTAAGATTTTTTTTTTTAATTTAACTTCATCTAAAAGTTTTTTTTATCAGATTTGATAGGCTATTAAACAAGGTTTATTTTAATGTGTAGGTGTCTTAACAAAAAAAGTTAATAGAATTTTAGCTATTAAGGTTTAATTGAAATATCCCTAGACCATGTTGATGTATTTAATTAAATCCCATTCAACAAATTTTTGAAGACATGTTAACGAAGTTTGTTGAGCGAAACCCTAATGTACCCACACCAACTAGCAACATTATCCTTGGTGAAAATTTTTCTATACAGGAAACGGCACAGATTTTAGGATCTGATAAACTGTTTTTTTTTAATTAAAGATGTCAAGTCAAGTTTCTAAAGGAGTGTACGAAATTTTCAAGGTGATTGAAGATGGAGACAAGGAGATGCAGGAGATATTTTTAGAGTTTTAAGAAGATGCTAAAATTATTGAAATCTGCGTCATCCCCAGCGGCATCCTTAATGCTTCGTCCTCGCCAGAATCTGACAGATGAAGACATTTATGATCATCTCTTTTATGGTAAATACTGTTGGTTTTTAGCTCGGGACAGGGTTAGAGGCAAATCTACAGTTTCCACCAGATGTTTTATAACCTTTTGTTACACAGGAAGCGAACCAGATTCTGATGCGAGTGACGAAGATGGGGGTCTTTGCTTCTAACCTCATTTCAAGGGTGGATAGGACCTCTCATTAGTCGCCCTTGGACATTGAGGATGCCGCTATCCAGCCTGCGGCCAAAGTCGAGCCTGCCCAAGACGCCGTGGATGACGTCAACAACCTCTTTTTTCCCCCAACCGCGACGGACTAGCCTTGGGGTTTGTATGAGTTTGATTGGAAACCGTTTCCGAATGTTCCGATTCCACCTGTATCGAGACGGGAAATGATTTCGCACAGCGATGTAGGTCCGACAGCTCCATGCGTTGACCCATATGAGCTTTTCGTTAGCATATGGGATCAGCAATTTATGGAGTACATTGCCTCGGAGACCAACAGATATGCTCAGCAGCTGAAATCCAGTATGCTCGATGAAGGCACCCTCCATCCCCATAGCCGTATACGACAATGGCGCGACACAACTGTTGACGAGTTGTACCTCTACTTCGCCTTGGTTATGGGGATGGGGGTTGTGGTGAAGTCACGCATCGAGGAATACTGGAATTCTTCTCCTGACTTATTCTATACACCCGGATTTAGCGCATACATGTCTAGGAATCGCTTTTTGCTAAACAACCATGACATGTGTGGGCAAAATCTGGGCCGCTCCGAGGCAAAACTTTTTAAGGTGCAGCCACTGTTGTCACATTTGAACAACAAAATTGAGTCTCTTTACCGCCTAGGGCAAAACATTGCCTTGGACGAAAGTCTTTTGCAGTGGTAAGGACTAAGGTTGGTTGGACATCGGTCAATTGATCCTTACTAATATTATAAATGCGAAAGTAACTCTGTCTGTCTGTCTGTCTTTCTGTCTGTCTTTCTGTCTGTCTGTCTGTCTGTCTGTCTCTTCTTCACGCCTAAGCCACTGAACCGATTTGAATGAATTTTGGTACAGATATAGTCTGGGACCCGAGAAAGGACATAGGATAGTTTTCATCCCGGAAATCCCCCGGAAACGGGAACTATTATTCCAAGCGGACGAAGTCGCGGGCAAAAGCTAGTTCCCAATAAAGCTGCTACGATGGGGATTAAGACTTACGAGATTTGTGAATCTCAAACCGGGTACCTATGGCGGTTTGAGGTTCACGCTATCGGTAAGTCTCAACGGTCTCCACCGCAGCAGCATGAAGACCCAATGAAAGCATCCACGCCGGCAATTGTCCTAAGGCTTACAAATTAAAGGTCTTGAGGGCAAGGGTCACACGTTGTGGATGGATATTTTTTTTAATTCGCCATGCCTTGCTCGACGACTGAAGTCGTTGGGCTTGGACTGTGTAGGAACCCTGCGGACCAATCGTAAGTTTGTTCCGCAGGCCCTGAACAGTCTGACCAGGGGGAACATGGTCAAAGGTCAGATCACTGGTCTCACCTCGGGAGACGTTGATGTCATGGTATGGAGGGACTACAATAGGGTCGCTATGGTCTCTACATACCATGGCAATGCCGTCTCTCAAGCTCGGGATTCGTCCACCAAACCCATCTTGATAAATGATTACAATATAATGATGGGTGGGGTGGCCAAAAAAGATCAGATGTTGTCCATGTTCCCTATCGAGCGGAAACGAACAAAGGTCTGGTCCAAAAAACTATTCCGGAGGTTACTGAACGTTTCCGTTTTAATTCTTACATCATACACTCAAAATCAGTTTCTTCTTCTTCTACTTCTGCTTCTTCTAGTTCTTCTTTAACTCATCGAAATTTCCGTATCTGTCTAGTAAAATCCCTTATTTCACGTCATTCCCTATCTCTACCCACGCAGCCTGCAACCACACCGAGTATGCACCAACGTGCATTGCCGTAAACATGTGCATACATACTGTGTTGGTTGCAACAAGGCTGTGTATGAACATCTGTTTCCGTACCCTAACATGAATAATTTATTTATTACTATATTTATAGATATGTATTTCTTTGTATTCAATCTATATATTGTATATATTAAATGTTTTTTATGTTTTTTATTAAACTATATTTTCATATTAAAGTAAATAATCCGAAACCTGTCTGAAAATTTCTTAATTTTCATATTTTTTTTATTTTGTTGTTCAGATGTGACCTACTGGTTGTATCCTATACTGTGTTTTTGAATTCTTGTACTGAAATTGATGATGATTGATATTGATTTTGTTAATGTTTTTGCTAGGCATCATGGCCTTTGTGTTGTGTTTTTCCATTAGTAAATATCATCACCATGTGGATTGCAAAAACAGAATTAAAATAAATGCAAAAGTACTTGCTCTGTGATAAAAAGTACGGTCTTTTTAAATAGGGTCTTTTTTAGAGCTCCTTTTCAAGTGTTTGCATTATGACTCATAGTTCGTAAGTTAAACAATTCCAACACCTAGCACTTTGTCTGCGATAAGAATGTATACCAAGCTATGTAATAAATTATAATAAACAGTCACTTGACTTACAGAGTTCTCAGTTGCAGATGCAAAATACGTATAGGAATGTCTGTTCTTTTACTTAATTATTGTACAATAATGTGTTATTATGTAAATAAAACAAAAACTTTGGAAAAAAATGCATTTATTTTATTTATATGACGACTTTTTTTACCAAAATCGGGGAAAAAGTAGCTAACCCTACTTTCAATTTCGAATCAACAATAGATTTCACGATAAAACTGTACAAAACTATGATAATCAGATAGCTTATTTCATAACGATTTCAGTGGCATAGTGTGTCGAGCTTCGCTCTTTAATTTCAGAGATATCGTAGTTTTAGTAAGCGCGGAGAAATTGCACGATTTTGGCCGGGCGCATTTCAGCAAATACGCGGAGTGGCGCAATGGAGGTCCGACGCTTGAGAGGAGGCAGTTTGGAAAAGGGCAAAGCTTCTAAGCTATCTATAGCTTTGCCCAAAAAGCATTTGGTCAAAAAGAAATACAGCAACAATCTTGCTTATAAATGTGATAGTAATGTAGTACGATTGTGCTTGTTGCAGCCTGGCGGGGTATTGTGGATGCTGCCCCTAGTGATTCAGAGTTATCTTCAGTATTTAAAAGAGCAGTGGTTTAGCATGGATCACAATATGATTAGTTTGTAAAGACGAAAAATAAACACTCAACATATTTTTAGTTATTAAGAAGTTATTAAAAGAAGCTACCTATTATGATCTTCGAGTTGCAAGATCTTACTTTTTTCCCTTTTGAGGAAAATAGAAGAGTATAAAGATTAATTTTATTCGATAAACGATATTCGTTGTTATTGAACTAGAACAGAAAAAATTGCAACCCTTGCAATTTTGTTGGGCCGCCCGTAAGAGTAAATGTTTCGCTTCGTAGTGTGCTTTTGTATTTTCTACATCTTTCTCGCAGTTTTGACAGTTTGACTAAAACGGTTGATTATATTTCCCTAGAATCCGATTTTGTAGTACAGATTTCCTTAGTCTTAGAACGCATTCGACAATCTCGTGTTCTTATATGTAGAATTCGAAGGGTGGATTATCTCGTCTTCTCTACGCTATGTGCAATTTGCATTTTACTACCTTTTTTGAGCGTATTGATAATTTGCTCGAGCTTGAAACGCCTCATTCTCGTGCTCTTCGCTCGTTATATCAAGCATTCTTTGCGAATCCTTAATGGTTTGGCGCAACCAATCGTGCTTCATATGCCTTAAGAAGTAGAGTCAGAGAAGAACGTCTTCGTCAATGAATTGTATTGAGCAGTGCTATAGTTGGACCTTCTAGAGAGTTTTTATATGAGGAATGGCGTGTCCATCTCAGCCGCGGAAATCTTTTATATACGCCATACATGGCTAGAAATGATGTTCGTAGCTTTCATCTATCATGGTAAGTTCCATACAATTTAGTAGTAACTTCTGTTATGCCAAAGGTTAATGACACATACCTTATATCTCTGCGAACTAAAACGCCTAGTGAGTCCGTTAAATTTTTGAAGCTAAAATTCTATTAACCTTTTGTTAAGACATCTACGCCATAATAAAAAGTTAATAGAATTATAGTTATTTAGGTTTAATTGAAATATCCCTAGACCATGTTGATGTGTGTAGGTAGAATCGAAAACACGAAACAAAAATGTTTTTATTTAGCTGGTTACGAAATACAGTTAGGATGATGGACCAAAAGGTTTATTTTTCATGTTTCATGCCCTAAATGGTAATCAAGTCGGGACTACATTATGATTTATTTAACGCAAGAACTTACCAACGTAACATTTTATATAGTAGACACTATACCGAGATTTTATTGCGCATCCTCCAAAAATTGTCGATGAGCATTGCCGTGGCTAACCTTGACCTCGTTTTGTTCGTTCCTGCACCAAGTTCCTTAAGTAAAATAACAACGAGACCATAACTTTTACAGTATAATAAAAAGTTCCAATAATAGCTCCAAAATGTGAATTTCATAATTCCCAATTAAATAAATCCACAAAACTGCAGTAGGTTAATTTATTAAAAAAATTAAGTCTGTAGGTACTTGTGTAAATAAAATGTTTGTATAAATATGTAACGTATGACGTAGACAAAACAATTTAAATTTACTTTTTATTTTACACATATAACTGGTATCAAATTTAAAACACAATCACGTTTCACGTAAGTCCTTTTCGACCTAAAATCGCAGAGAGGCGTTTGGTCTGCCTCGCGCATGTCAATAAGAGCCCGCCACTAGAATGCGTCAAGCATGATGCCAAGGTTGCTCGTTGATTTGGTTTTAAATGTAAAATGGTGAGTGGATGTAGTTCCCTTTAACGATGGTTTTATGATAAATCCTCCTTTTCAGTATACTATATTTTCCCATTGTAGCGGACTTTTCGTTTCTATAAGGTGTGTTTTGCTTAGCCTACAAATTAGTGTCCCCTTAAATAAGTTATTTCTTTATTACGATAAGTTCTTCAATTTGGTTTTAGAAAACTATTTTCTGAAAAATATCTTTTCGTTATTCTGATAGAAATAACTAAATGATATACAAGTAATGAAGTATGCACACAGAAGGTACTACACGCATGAATTCTATTTCCCTGTAAAAATATTTATTTAACATTCCTTCAGAATTTTTACCTTTCTCTTTCTTACGCATGGTATATAATTGTAGCCTAATCAACCACTGTTAGTAAAACTGATTGCAAATAAACCAATTTTATTTTTTTAAAGCATCGTATTGTATCAAATGCGTAACACAATTAACTTGACAACACTAACCTTTCTTCGAAGCGTATACTGGATCTGCTAATGTCGCTCCAGGCACTCATGGATCTTCCACGGCCTTTATGGTAGGCTGCGGTGGCCACTGCGGAGACTGTAGGTCGCCGTTCTAACTCAACTTCAGGTGGGAAATTGACTTTAGTGGAACCGCGTGAAGAAGGACCTTCTACGGATTCACCACCTCCTGAGAGTTCCATTTCAAAGGCGGCGTATTCGGGTGCCTCGTCGGGCTCTCCCTCACTGCCGTCGCTCGCCGCCGAGAGCGCCTCATACCCGTAGCCAGGGCGGACGCCACCGGCGGCGCCGCCGGCTGCGCCGCTCACGTTGCGGACGCACTCCGCTCCTGCAGACAGCCTCGGCGAAGCTTCGATTCGACTCAATGACGCCGCTTTTACTGACTGTTGTCCTCGTATATTTAATGGCGAACCACGAGAAGGAAAATGGTTTGAGTAACGTAATTTGCTGTGACGAAACGTGGTGAAGCTTTATTCCGTCTACTAAATAAATAACAATAACACACAAACGTTTTAGTGTGATGGTTTAAGACACTAACTTCGGTATTTTATTATATATTTTTGATATGTCAGGCACCAATATGTTTCATCCCACTTCGACACTGAGCTCAGTTCGCGCTTAATTAGTTTGTTACGACGTATTGATACGACGTCGTAACGTGTTAATAATACAGGTGCAAATTTAAATTTACCGCAACCAACCAGTCGATCACAACAAACGTCCACAGTTCTCACTTATTTCTCTTTATTTGTCGTATCACGTTTCTTGAGAATTGTCCCGTATTTAACACTAGACTTAATAATTCGGCAAGATGAAAATGAAAAACTTCAAGCAGGGGTCAACTAAAACATGGCCTGAATCCGACGGCCCCTACGCTCTTCGACTAGTGACCTTTATGCCGCCAAGCGGTAGATATCAGGTTTTGTTAATGGGGGTGGCTAAACAATAAAGCGTATAGATACTACGTTTCATACATAAGGTGGTAGTCGTGAAGTGAGCAAGGAATGGAACTATTGGCGTGAAGTGCGCCCTAGAGCCAGCCGGGCGGGGCGGATCGATGCCACCACCACGCCGCCCTATCGTAGTACGAGCCGCTGCCGCCGCAGCGCTATTGCGCCATTATAATAATAATATTACTTATTTACTATGTTAAATAGGCTGAAAACTAAAAGGAGATATTTTTTTTGTCTCAATGTGTAAGTATTTATAGAAAGTGTCAATCAAACCTTTTAGTTACCAACACTTAATTGCCTAATGTAATGCAATGTAATCATAGTCAATGTTTATTATTGACAATACGTAAACAGGTTTTGTTCTGTCGCTTGATATGAAAGAAAGTCGAAATAGTTTTTCTTACTTCTCCGCTGTTTAATTTGACTGCGATATTCAAGACAGTCAACTCTTATACCCCGGGAGTAGTCAAAATTTATTCATGACGCTTTTGTGGCCAGTGTTGCTTTTGGCTTTCCAGAGTTGGTACATTCAGCTAGTCTCAATAAAAATAATCAAAAATAATATTTTTTTGGGTACACTTTCGACTACGGCAAGTTATAACAAAGTTGAAAAACCGGCCAAGTGCGAGTCGGACTCGCTCATGAAGGGTTCCGTAGCAGCAAGTAACATAATATAAAGTTCTTGTATTTCGTTGTTACTTTGATCGATGTTTTAATAGATTGAATGAAAGGTAAATTACGATATACGAATTTATGACGTATTAAAAAAAAACTATTTACTAGATCTTATTAATTTTAAGTTTTCAACAATTTTTATAAGAAATAGTTTTTTGATAAAGTTTTGATGTTTCAAAAATAGAGTTAAGATTGAAATTTTATCAGAGTTTTCCTCTTCTTCTAAGTTTTTTTTTAAATGTATCTTCATCTAAAAGTTTATTATTAGATTAGATAGGATATTAAACAAGGTTTATTTTAATGTGTGGGTGTCTTAATAAAATGTCAATAGAATTAAAAATGTCAATAGATCTCGTTCAAACCAATTTTCGGTGGAAGTTTACATGGTAATGTACATCATATATTTTATTTTTATTTTTCATACTCTTATTTTGGAAGTTACAGGACCAACATTTTACCACTTTGAAAGTGTCTCTCGCGCAAACTATTCAGTTAGAGAAAAATGATATTAGAAACCTCAATATCATTTTTGAAGACCTATCCATAGATACCCCACACATATGGGTTACACATATTTTCTATTTTTGTTTCAGAATCTTAATGCGGTTTACAGAATACATCCACTCAGCAAGTTTCAACAGTATAGCTCTTATAGTTTCGGAAAAAAATGGCTGTCACATACGGGCGGACAGACAGACAGACATGACGAATCTATAAGGGTTCCGTTTTTGCCATTTGGCTACGGAACCCTAAAAAGCAGTCTTTGTATGTACCGCATCGTAGCCCATACCCCACTCAATGTATGAGCTTACTCACTTCAATCGTATGCAATCTTGATTTTACAATTTAATTCATTTAAAACAAGAGTATTAAATAAAATAATAGAAATTTTGAATTCGATTTCATAATTATGTTCGAATCTATATTTAGCCACTTTAATTCAATATTTCAACTATTGTAAATTTTGACTAGCAGTCCCCCGCGGTTTCAGCAGTGTTATGTTAGGCCTTTGGTTACTGCTCTACTTACGCGAGTGCGTGATGTTATGTAGCGTTTGTTATTATGTTGTAGAAGCTATATTACAGTAAAGGTTCAACAAAATAGTATGTATGTATGTAGTAGATATGATTATAAACTGTTATAATTTTCTCAAATTCACTACATTATGTATTATAATACGTATTTGTAATTGTAACGCGTTCTAACTTTTCAAATTTCAGAAGGGTAAACATTTTTTTATTTTGATGTTTTTTATCCTTAAAGTTAAACACGCTGCAGCAGCAGACGACGACGCGAAGTAATATATATCTACACAACCCTCAAGTATTGGTGCTCGAGTAGACATTAAGTACGTTCATTGATAATTTCATAATTTATCCGACCACAATATACTTTCATGGTAAAGCACTCTATTTTGCAATACTTTAATCTACACATTTCTCTTCACTTTTAAATACGCTAACATTGCGGAGACAGACAATATTGACGGTTAGGTATATCTTAGGATTGATGGGAATTATACAAGAATAAAAGAAGATCTATGTATAATAATAAAGTTCATTACAAAGAAAGAAAAAAAAGAGTCACGGTCAAAATGGGCGTAAAACCAACAGCTTTAAAATATATTTTATGCGAAAGCTAATGACTATTACTTAATTTTATACTATGACGGCAATCACCCAAACAACCGGTGAGCAGAGATATTCAGTGATGTTCAAACGTATTTGTTATAGAATCCAAAACAATCGCTAATACAACAAAGATAACACGACACGATGTGGTGCAGAGGTAGGCCAAAGCACAGAACATACACACATGAAAAGTGTCTAGGGATATTTCAATTAAACCTAAAAAACTAAAATTCTATGGTTCAGTCGTATAATGTACCTTTCGCAAAACGCACCCCCAACGAAAAACGTACCTTTCTCACAATGCACCTTTCTCAAAATGCACCTTTCTCATAATGCACCTTTATCATAATGCACCTTTCTCATAATGCACCTTTCTCATAATGCACCTTTCTCACAACGCACCTTTCTCACAGTCACAAACTTAGTCAAATTTTCGGAGTTTTATTTTTTTAAATTCAACCTTTATTTTGAAGCTTCTGATTAAGCTTAACCATAGAAACCATTTAGGAACTGAGAAGTATGGCCCTACGACGCACCGTTTCCGAGTTATGGGCCTTTAACGTTTTTTTATTAAATATAAAACGATTTATATCTCTAAAATGGTAGCTCGGATGAGATTGTTTTCGGGAAAGAAATTGTTGCTCCAATCAAAAGCCATGCGATCATGTAAAAAAAATAACAAAAACTTCGAAAAAAAAAACATCAAAAATTTTTTAAGTGTCGGTCGTCGTTTCAGCTAGAGTATTCTTAGGGGCGCAGGAATTTTTTTTTTATTCGACCATGTTTTTGCTGCAGCATCTGATTAAGCTTAACCATAGAAACCATTAAGGATCTGAGAAGTATGGCCCTACGACCTACCGTTTCCGAGTTACGAGCCATTTACTTTTTTTAAAATATCTTGGAACATTCGATTTTTTTAAGTGTAAGACCGGAGCTCTCGTTACGGTAAAGTTTGGCCCCACGTTACCAATACACATAATTCGCGAAATATTGGGAATTCTCAATACTTTGATGCGATCCAAATTTTCTGTTTAGTTTAGCCATTTTATCCTAGTTTTTAGTCTTTCGATTGTTTTTATAAATAAGTTATTATTTTGTTTAGATTTTGTTTATTTTTCAGTAGATTTTGTTTATTAGTAGTTTGGTAAAATTTATTGTTTTATTTTTTAGGTTTACTAGGTTTTTATTTTATTTTATTAGTTTTAAGTTATACACACATCAAAAGTGTCTAGGGATATTTTATATAAACCTAAATAACTAAAATTCTATTAACTTTTTGTTAAGACACCTACACTTTAAAATAAACCTTGTTTAATTGCCTATCTAATCTTATAATAAACTTTTAGATAAAGTTAAATTAAAAAAAAACTTAGAAGAAGAGGAAAAACTCAACAAAAAGAGACTGGGCGAAAGTGGCCTATGAGTCAATACCAACACTCTATATACCATTTAAGGGTACTTCACAAGACATTATTTTTTTACTATGGTCACAAGAAAATATGACCCACAGAAAAAAAAATACTTTAACATAATTACCAAGAATTGCTTAACTGATGAACTTGATGGAGTAAACAATACAAACACAGATTCGCTTTTGTTCGCGACGTTGTCGCATAGCTAGAGAGAGACAACGTAATAGGGTTTACTTTTGACAAAAACTGTCAAAGTTGTCAAATATCTGGCCGATAACTGGCAAATGATTGTAATAGCAGACTAGAGCCCCTGGTGCAACTTACGCCGTGTTTTATGGACTACTGCTTTTGCCTTGTGATTGATTACGGCTCGTACTGTAGCGACTCGGTAACTGCGAATTGCTGAATCGTATTTTTGAGTAAGGTATAGAACGCGAGCGGACGGCTCGCCAGTCGCCTACTGAACACCGCCCTGCCTCGACATTTACCTCGACACCCGACACGTGTATTAACTATAGTTAGTGTTAACAAACTATTGTGGAATTGAAATATAAAGACATTTAATTTAGTAAATCATCCTTTTCTTTATTCATCATACCGGACCATAGAACACGCACAACACTGGTGACCCCGACGTGATCAAAAAATTATGCAAAGATATTGGAATTCTATCAAGGCATTTTTTATAAGAACATTTTCATCATTTGAAGCTTCTGATAGAGATCCATCATTGGTTGATTCTAATTCTTCAACATATAAAAGAGGTATTCCCCAATTCAATATGAATTCCAGAGGTTTTGAAAGTGTGTCCGTAGAGTCATTAGGTTTATCTGAATCAGATTTAGCAACTATAAATGATACTCTAACGGGTCAACCCCCTATTGCCATCTCCCCATGTGATATGACCTGTACAAATATCTCTCCGGATATCCAGACATTAATGGGAAAACTGAAAAATTACTGGGTTCAACTTGAGGACCCATTGGATGACAGAATCCTAACTGTTATAAAAGAGGTTAGTTGTCTCATCCAGGATTCACGCAATGATTTCTCCAATAAGTATAGACATCTAGTCAGAATTAGTGGGGAAGACATGCCTCAGTTGATTGATGAACTGATTGAAGCATGCTCACTGGGTCCAAAACCCTTGATAGCCATGCTTAAGATATCAATAATATCATACACAGCGGCTTTGGCCAGGAATGCCAAGACCATGATTTCGGAGATATCTCTGGCAGCATCAGATATGTTAACCATAACATCTACTGCTATATCTCAACAGGCTGACTTTCAGACATCCCTGGAACATTTGGCCCTTACATGGAACAATGTTACAACAAGCATGACATCATACATGGCAGAGATGGATAAAAGGACTTTACAGTTAACCAATTTAACGAGAGTGGTCCCAACTTGCTCTGCAAGAGCCCCATCCACAGATTCCAGTCATATCATAGACTCTCATGTCGGAACAAGACTATCTGTGGTACCAGGATTCTCCTTCAAGTCCAGATATGGAACCCTGACATGTAATAAGGATGAAAATATTGGATTCCTAGCCTCAGGTAGAGAAGGAGCAGTAATAGGCCTTTTGGTAGAGACTCTTAAGAGACCCAAACCCATTGAGAAGCTCTTAAATAAGGATCTAACTATGTTGATTGACCGATTGAATAAGAATAAGGTATTCTTTCA
This sequence comes from Athetis lepigone, assembly GCA_033675125.1. Taxonomy (NCBI): domain Eukaryota; kingdom Metazoa; phylum Arthropoda; class Insecta; order Lepidoptera; family Noctuidae; genus Athetis; species Athetis lepigone. The sequence continues at coordinate 12,165,936 of CM066219.1, forward strand.
AGTTTACAAGACCGATGACAAGACCACAAGGGTCAAGAGATTGGAGGAACTGACTGCAGGATTGAGAGACATTAATAACCAATGGAACAAAATTGATCATCACATCGATCTCCAGTTCCCGGAACAAATATAGTACATCCACTGCATATCCACTAATCCAAAATGGGTTATAAAATGTGAAAGTGTGAAGAGATTAACATCTTATCTTAGTTTTAAAGTTATACTTAATCCCTTATATTACAACATTATGATAGATCTTTTAACTCATAAAAAAAAAAAAAAAAAAAAAATTAAAACAATTGTTTCTTTCAAAATTATACCATTATCGTAGCTATGCTATGTTACATCACTATTAACGATACTCTCACGTCTCTACGCTTACAATGTTACAATGTTGTTTACAATAACATTCTATACTTATCAGCAGTCTCACAGTATGCTGCCTATTGTTACACATTTATCGCCCACATTGGCTCATACACATTAATTTTACCGAAACTCTAAATCTCACTAATTTTACCGAATTGCTTTTGCACATTTCACTTCACTTCACACACTAGACATATCTCGCGGCGGGATCTTGATGGCGTAGCATATAGTATACCCAATATTACGGCGATGATAATGAGTACTATCCGAAGTAGTTCAGTTTGCTTCTTAACTGCTGTCCTGTTACTACTTGAACCTGCGTGGTGTCTATGTATTCTCTGTTTATGTTCCAATCTGCCGTCTGCTTTCTGTGCCCGTGCGACTTCGTCGAAGTCGATAGCCGCGTCAGCAACTGCGTTATCGTTTCCGTTGACGTATTGTATGTCTCTCGTGAATTCGCTAATATACAATAACTGCCTTGTGCGCCTAGATGTTTCTTCCCCGGTACCTGCCAGCCCATATGTGAAGTCCAGTAGTCTTGAATACCTGTCCGCCTTCGTGATCGCGTTGAGTGCACGATAGTCACCACAGGGTCTACTTTGTCCGTTCTTCTTGGGCACCACGTGTAGTGCGATCGCCCACGGACTCTTCGATGGACTCTGCCGCTGTTGCTGGAACTGCTCCTGAAGCACCGGGTACCGTTGGCAGGCTTATCTCGGGAACTTATGTGCACACGTTGCTATATAACCTCACTTGTACAGGTTACGTTGTACTTTGCACCACGCGGTTGTCTGCCCCTGCCTCGACACTTTTTTTGAGCCGCCTACTCTGATTCTTAAACAGAATTTTGAAAACGTCGGGGGTCACCAGTGTTGTGCGTGTTCTATGGTCCGGTATGATGAATAAAGAAAAGGATGATTTACTAAATTAAATGTCTTTATATTTCAATTCCACAATAGTTTGTTAACACTAACTATAGTTAATACACGTGTCGGGTGTCGAGGTAAATGTTCGAGGCAGGGCGGTGTTCAGTAGGCGACTGGCGAGCCGTCCGCTCGCGTTCTATACCTTACTCAAAAATACGATTCAGCAATTCGCAGTTACCGAGTCGCTACATCACACCCCCCCCTTGTAACAATAGGCAGCATACTGTGAGACTGCTGATAAGTATAGAATGTTATTGTAAACAACATTGTAACATTGTAAGCGTAGAGACGTGAGAGTATCGTTAATAGTGATGTAACATAGCATAGCTACGATAATGGTATAATTTTGAAAGAAACAATTGTTTTAATTTTTTTTTGGAAAAAATTTGGAGAAAGGGGGGGTGTGATGTAGCGACTCGGTAACTGCGAATTGCTGAATCGTATTTTTGAGTAAGGTATAGAACGCGAGCGGACGGCTCGCCAGTCGCCTACTGAACACCGCCCTGCCTCGACACCCGACACGTGTATTAACTATAGTTAGTGTTAACAAACTATTGTGGAATTGAAATATAAAGACATTTAATTTAGTAAATCATCCTTTTCTTTATTCATCATACCGGACCATAGAACACGCGCAACAGTACCCTGGACATTGAATATTGCTTTTTGATTGGACTTAACATATTAAGTATGTTTCGACCCAGTGCTGGTGTCATTTGTTTAGCGTGTCGCCGTTCTGTGCTACAACGCCAAAGAACATTGATCACACGGATGTTTTTTGAGCAAAACCCACAACTGGCCAACCGCATAAGAGTAAATGTGGCTCCATATGAGGTTAGTACCACAGAGACTTTAATTAAACGTATGTATTCGAATACTTTATTGCATGAAATAATTCTTAATAGTCTCATTACATCAGCATTTTAATTACACAGGTATTTACGTAGGTATATATGTTATCCTCTGTCTGTGGTAGACGCAAGGGATTACCCTTGCGACTACCACAGACGGAGGATAATATGTTTTTTTTTACAGATTATGTTCAACGATAATGAGTTTATTTTCTGATAATATCAATAATATTTTTTCGTTAAGAGTTGGGGCAAACGTAGGGGCGCATTAAAAAAAGTGTCTATATATATATGTTAATTCTAATTGAGATCTACATCTCAGGTGTATACGACATGTATATGAAGATTCATTTATTTCGATACAAAACTGTAGAAGTTAGTGCTTAGACAGATTCGGACAGCTAACTGTCGTCTACTACCCTAAACTCATTGCAACACTGTCGAACTATATAAAATGAATTTATACAGACCTTTGATAGCTATTTGCAAATACAACATATTACGTAAATAGATAATAACAAAAAAATAATTTTATAAAGAAAAATATTTTTTTTCTCTAAATCCTCGGCGCGAATTTTGATGCGCTTTTCCCTAGAGCCTAGAGCAGAGCTCCCTTAACATAAATCCAACACTCGTATCCTTATTGGTCCATAGGCCACTCTCCATACAAATTTGCCCAGTCTCTTTTCAATTTAACTTTATTTTTGAAATTTCAAAACCTAAACAACAAAACAATTTTTTTTTATAAAAATTGTTGAAAACTTAAAATTAATAATTCGTGGATCCACCTAAGACTCTCCTGACACATCTGGAGCGGTTCTGCATACTCAAAACAAGGGTGTCAATATCCTGTTGTGGAGTACTGTCCCAAATCCTGCTAAGATGCAAGAAAAGCTGGTTTTGATGCACAATATCAACAGGGAAATTCCTACGAGCTCTTCTCTGAAGCATATTCCAGGCATGCTCAATAGGATTTAAGTCAGGGGATTGTGCAGGCCGGTTTTAAAGCTTGGATAACATGCTGTTGTAACCAACTTGTAACGATACGCGCCGTATGTGGACGGGCATTGTCATGCATTAGCTGGAAATTTTGTCCCATTTGCTGTTTGTGGGGCAAGATTACAGGCTCTAGCACCTCATCTCGGTATTTTCGAGCAGTCATATTGCCTTGTATCCAAACGAGATCCGTTTTACCGCCGAGACGAATTCCTACCCAAACCATAATCGTGCCACCTTAATATGCATGAACTTGTTGTTGGTGCTGCAGTCGATTCCAACGTCCAGGTTTTCTCCAAACGCGTACTCTTCGCGAATCAGGATGAAATCCAAACCTAGATTCATCAGTGAAAAGCACAAGTGACCATTGAGAATGGTTCCAGTTTTCGTGTGCAATAGCCCATTGTAATCTTCTTCCTCGATTACCTCTCCTTAGTGCTGATACCCAAAATGGCCTACGAGCACGTAGATTGACTTCATGCAGTCGCCTTCTCAAAGTTTGACCGCTTACCAGCAAACCATACTCTCTCTGTAGCCTTTGAACCAATTGCATCGCCGCTGCATTTAGTTGACTTCGTGCAGCATTTACTATGAATCGGTCCTGTACATGTGTTGTAATGCGTTGAGGTCCTCGGTGCCGTTCCACCACTTCCTCCGTGACACGATAACATGACCAAAGCCTGGATATAACGCTCTGACTGGTCTTCATGGCTTCAGAAACGGCAATTATGGGACAGTATTCCACAACAGGATATTGACACCCTTGTTTTGAGTAAGCAGAACCGCTGCAGATGTGTCAGGAGAGTCTTAGGTGGATCCACGGAATATTAATTTTAAGTTTTCAAGAATTTTTATAAAAAAAATTGTTGTTTTGTTTAAGTTTTGATGTTTCAAAAATAAAGTTAAGATTGAAATTTTGTTTGAGTTTTTCCTCTTCTTTTAAGTTATTTTTAAATTTAACTTTATCTAAAAGTTTATTATCAGATTAAATAGTCTATAAAACAAGGTTTATTTTAATGTGTACATGTTTTAACAAAAAGTTAATAGAATTTTAGTAATTTAGGTTTAATTGAAATATCCCTAGACACTTTTGATGTGTGTAGTTTGTAGTTTGTTGTTATTATTAGTTTTCGGTATTAGTCTTAACATGGATCCTTTTTCATTAATTCTCGAAAGAAATTTTAATCTTTGGAATTATGCTGCAACTATTTGCAGCGAGGAAAGGGCCATTGAAGCGGCAAAACGGTGGCTTCTAATTCCTTCTCAGACGCCGCCCTGCCCATCCTGTAGGCGTCCAATGAACGCCGAACAAAATAGCAATCATAAGTTGGGGTTCAGATGGCGTTGCAGAAGGGCAGGCTGCAACATTATTAAGTCTCCTTAAAGGGTACTTTTTTTGATCGCAAACGCAAACGGTGCGTCGTAGGGCCATACTTCTCAGTTCCTAAATGGTTTCTATGGTTAAGCTTAATCAGATGCTGCAAAAAAAAGGTTGAATTAAAAAAAAATACTCCGGAAATTTGACTAAGTTTGTGACTGTGAGAAAGGTGCGTTGTGAGAAAGGTGCATTATGAGAAAGGTGCATTATGATAAAGGTGCATTATGAGAAAGGTGCATTATGAGAAATGTGCATTTTGAGAAAGGTGCATTGTGAGAAAGGTACGTTTTTCGTTGGGGGTGCGTTTTGCGAAAGGTACATTATACGACTGAGCCAATTCTATTAACTTTTTGTTAAGACACCTACACATTAAAATAAACCTTGTTTAATAGCCTATCTAATCTGATAATAAACTTTTAGATAAAGTTAACCTCTAGAGCCCCACCGGCACAAATTTGAGCCAGTAAACGAGTAATACCGTTGAGCCCCACTGGCACAAATTTGTGCCACCAAACCCCGACCGATTTAAAACTCTATTTTTGATAAAAATAAGTCTTGAAATCGTTTTTGAACGAATGTTCTCGACGGCAGATAATATTTTCTAACCATAGACATAGGCAGAAACTAAAAATATTGTAGGGAACATTTAAAAAAAAAGTGTGACGTTAGTACAAAAAATTCGTGTTCGCAGTTACATCGCGCGCCAGTGAATTCATTTGTTTTTTGTGTTTTTTTTTGTGATTTCGAACGGTAAGTGGGTGAATATTCATTTATAAGTGTTTCTCGCAACTTTGTAGATAGTTTTTCACATGAAATAATGTCAAAAAACTTGTTTTATTGAGCTAACAAAATTTACAACGTTCCGGGTTCGTCGAATTCGCTGTTGTTATTGTACGATTTTTTGAGATAATTCAACGAAATTTCATCTTTGTAATGACAAAAGTAACGTAAAATCTATTGATAATTCATAATTACACGTATTCCGTGCATATTTCAATAATTTATTCATATTATGATAAAAAATCCATTAGTAGGTAACGAAATACTATTTGAATTTTGAACTCTCAAACGTCAAAATGGTTCTTAGCCGTGCTAGTGCTTAGGGTCATGTCGATAAAAGTTATCGATATTATCGTTTTGTAAAATTGTTCGGATAAATAAAATGAAAGTTTATTTTTTTCGTATTTTATAGTTTTATTTTCGTTTAGTATGAATAATATGAATGTAGATGTTTTTTTTTTATATTATAATAATTTATTTTAGTTTTTTATGTTCTGTTTTGTAAATTATGTGTACGGTATTCTTATAGAATATTTGAGATGGCTGCGAGAAAGAACTGGAGCGTTGGACGCGAGGATGCCCCTGAGGACTTTCATGAGCTCCTCCGGGACACCGACACGGAGGACGAGGTTGACGAGGTCGAGGCAGAGTACCTCCTGGTGGAAGAACCCGAGGATCAAGAGGAATGTGACGAGACAGAATACCTGGACCAGGAATTCTTGGAGCCGGATCCTGAGGCAAACTATTATATTCTCTTTTATGAATAATGAATAAATCACCCACCTTGTTGTGATGAGGCTAAGCACAAAGCTAGCCTAAAACTTGAAGAAGGACATTGTTCCTATTGGCATACATGATGAATAATCACTCTTTGTTATTTTTTTCAGTTATCTTTTTTGTCTTTTAGCAACCTGAATGGATAACATTTTATTCATAGGTATGTAGTAACTATATGTGATTGAAGGTGCGGGTATTGTTTGTGTTTTTGTCTACACATTTTATATTAGGAAAGGTGATGGTCTGGAATTGCATGTGAATGTGAACCTCGCATGAAAAACTCATCTGAACTTGTAATTTTTTGTGAGGCGTTAAGTTTATAAATGTGTTTTTTTTTCAGTATGTTGAGTCGCCACCTAGTATCCTCGGGCTATATACCCAGGAGGGAGTCGAAGTCCCACTACCTCTTGCATCGTCACCTAACTTTATGTAAGTCAATGTTTTCATCAAAATATTTTTAAATGTAATGTCGTTTAGGAGTCTTTTTTAAAACGAAAACCTTTTTTGATAGGCCACCATTGGATACTTCAAGTGCGCCGCACCCTTCTTCGAGTGCGCCGGCAGTCATTCAGGCGTAAGTAATAAACCATGTTTTCATCAAAATAATTGTTTTTTAATTGACATCAGGAATAACGCCAACTTTTTTTACAGATCAAGCCCGCTGCGCGCTCAGCCTTCGCCATTCGTGCTTCAACCAGAGTAATTATATTTTCATCATGTCTTTTTACCTATTCTTTTTGATAAAGACATACGTGGATTTATGATATTACTGTTTATTTTTCGTAGGCACGTTGTCATAACGCTGCAGACGGATGACATCGATGCTCTGGGCGAATTTCATCTCGCCGACGAACATCTTCGGTTTGAGCAAGAGGCTGAGCCAGTGGAGCAGCCTGTGCGAGAAAGGGAGTGCCTGCGTAGGCGAGGAAGGGGGCGCGCGCATGGAGCACGAGGAGGACGAAGAGGACGCGGCCAGGGCAGGGGTGGGAGACAGACAGGTGAGCCCCAGTGGCAGAAAGGTGATAGGTTGATAGAGGTACACATGACTGATGATGATGTGCCTGAGGATTTGAGGGCAAAAGTAATGCGAGTGATGAATGCTAGAATAGCTACGAGAGAGCGAGCGACAGCGAGAGCAAGGAGGCAAATGATGGCAGATGGTGAAGTGCATGAGGATGAGGAATGGTTGGATGCAGATGACGGCCAGGATGAGGTCTTGTTTGCTGGAGGAGAAATTTCTCCTCGCTTTGAATGGCTACCTATGGATAACCATAGAGGCGAGCGAGAACAATTTCTTCCTCAGGAAACAGGGCCAGTTGTTTCACTTTAAACCCTCTCCTCCAAACGAACATCTTCAGAAAGATGTTCTCCCGTAGACGCTATGAAATTCTTTGCCGCGCTCTTCATTTTAATGACAACAGTAACAGACCGACTGACAACTCAGACCTTTTGTTTTCATTTGGCCCCATTTTAGACCATTTCAATTCACGCTTCAAGAAAGCCTATGTCCCATCCCAAAACATTTGCATTGACGAATCCCTGACTTTGTGGAAAGGTAACCTCAAATTCCGCCAGTATATTAAGACCAAGGCGGCCAAGTTTGGGGTGAAGACCTACGAACTCTGCGAGTCTTCGACTGGCTACCTTTGGTCTTTCTTTGTATACCTCGGCAAAGCCACCACCTACGATCCTACTTTCCCATCCACACTGCTGAAAAGCACGGCCACCGTCCTCACTCTCATCCATCCTCTCCTTGACAAAGGGTATACTCTTTTTATGGACAATTGGTTTAATAGCCCCCTACTGGCCCGATTTCTAAAGACGCGAAAAACAGATTGCGTAGGGACAGTGCGTGCCAACCGCCGCAATGTTCCTCCGCTAATATCGTTGTGTAAGCTATAAGAAGGCCAGTTTACAGCCCGTCATTCCGGCGATATCACTGTCATGGCATACCAGGACAAGAAACGGAAAATCAGTACCATCTCTACATACCATGGCATTCAACAAGGCCGGATGGAACCGAAACCTTATCGCGAGGCTCAGTTTAAACCTTTAGTAATTTTGGACTATAACAAGGGTATGGGAGGCGTTGATCGTAAAGATCAAATGCTGGAACCATACCTGCTGGAAAGAAAAAGATGCTCTAAATGGAATATAAAGGTCTTCAAACGCCTTCTCAATTGCTCAATTTTAAATTCTAAAATCATTTTAGAGGGTTCAACTTCTGTACCCAAAAAACATCTAGTTTTTAGATTAGAGTTAGTTGATCAGATTCTCCGACATCATCACGAACACATGCCAAAACCTCGTCCGCCACAACCACCACCTCCTCCTGGACCAAGTAGTTTGGGCCCGACAAATGTGGCCGTGGCCGAACATTGGCCCAAAAAATTAGACGGGGTCATGAAGAATGGCTGCCGCGTTCGACGTCGGTGCAAACACTGCTCCCAGGCTGGAATGGTGCGACGTACGTCGTTTGTGTGCTGTGTTTGTGATGTACCGCTTTGTTTAGAGCCTTGTTTTAAACTATACCATAGTTCCTCCTAGTTTTTTTTTTGTTTTTCTCTATTTAGAGTATTTTTTATTTTCAGCTTGACTGACTTCACTTGACAGACTTTTTTTTATCTTATTTTGAAACTCTGGATTGGACGGACATAACAGACTGACACAAGAGTATGCCTTTTGTTATTTCTGCAAAGTCAAACTGACAGACAGACGATGAATTGTAGAGACACTCCTTTTCTCGGTCATACTATCCTTTTTGTCTAAACGCCGGGTATGTATGGATTGGGTGCGTGTGCACTGGGGCTCAGGTTGGGTTGTGTTAACTTGACGTTAATGTATTTCTTTCTGCAGATTATTTTAACATTATAGAAATTATAGAAACAAGAAGGATATTGTAATCAGGATTTTTGTAACACATATAAGGTATCCAAGGATTGAACTTTTTGTATTTGTATTTTCTTTCAAATAGACGCACATTTTATTTTTATTTTTTCACATCTGATGTTTGGTCTTGACCCTAGTCTAAGTCAAACAAAAACAGAGTCTACGATGAAGCGATATAACCCAAAAGCTAAACATCCTTGGTGCTGAATGATCTTGACAACTCCAAGTACCTGTAAATAGACGATTTGAAATAAAATCCATATTTGCTGTATTTATAAAATTTTCTATAATACGTGTGTAAATGTAGTTAAGTACTTCTATTATACAAATGGGAATACAAAACTATTTTGGATGGGTATTCGTCAAAGATTCCACAGCTCTAGAACTAACTGCCTTGACAATTCAAAAGTACCTGTAAATGATTGATTTGAAATAAATTAATGATTGCTGTATTTATACATTTTAGTATCATCCCTATGTAAATCTAGTAAATTACAATTATAAGAAAAGCTAGCAGGTCTATCTAGGCTTATTCGAACGGCCGCTCGGTCTGCCTAGTGTTTCCGCAGTTCCCCTAATATTTTGTAAATAAAGAAATAAATACCTAGTATCATTATTATTTTCCTAATGTACTATCAACAAAAGTTCGGCATGCCCATTTATGAAAATTTTCCTGCGAACGCGCAGCAAGTGACAAACCACGCCCTTCTTTGCTCCGGCCAATTAGAGACAATATGTGATTGTGTGAGTGCAGTGTGTGCGTGTCACAAAAAATAACAACAAACATTAGCCAGTGCGAATTTGCTACTCGCTCATTGTTCACGCCTTCCGTTGTCATTCCCGCCTCAATTTTTACGACCTGTTTATTTCTACCGGACTGATTGCCTGCCTAACTGTGACCCCTTGTTTTGTATATCGGACTGTGATCGTAGAACTCTTTTTGACTCTTGCTCGTATCCTGGACTTTGTGTATTGTGCCTACTGCCGCTTTATCATGACGACGCGAAACCTTAACCAAGAAGAAAGAAACGAAATTATTGTCTTGTATAGACAAGGGCTGAATATATCACAAATTGCTGTGGAGTTGAATTTGCAAGTAAGTCATAGTTTTTTATTCAAAAACAAATAAACATAAATTCACTCCTCCCACCGAATAAAATGGTAATTGTTTTTTATTAATATTACAGGATAAATAAATTTTACAGAATACATAAAAAACTATTTTATGGAAATATTATTATCTAAGCATGGGTAGATCGCAAGTTAGACATTTATACGTCAAATCAAAGCATTTTTTTTTACAATATTTTATATATTATAGTTTGATAAAATTAAGTTACTTACAAAAAAAAAACATTACTGTAATTAAAGGGCAGAAATTTAGTAAGTAATGCATCATAAACATTTGATTAGCGAGAATCGTAACGATTTCGTTGTTAATATTCATACATTAAAGTTTATTCATTTAAATAATGTTTTATAAAACCTTTCGCTTAGTATTCGTGTGAAATCTAAGCGATAGTGCATAGTAATATATTTTCCTTTAAAAATTTTAATTATAAGATACTGTAAATTAGTAAAATGATGTTATTTTCTTACGCGAATGATTTAATGGTAAACATAGCTTACCGATTAGTTAGCAATCTCACAATTGAAAGATCTCACAAAAAAAAAGGAAAATTTTAATAATTTCTTGAAATGCAAGAGTGTAATAGATGCTCTGACTACCGAATATGCAATAACACAAAAATTCTAGTGTTGCCAGATTACCATATTATTGAGTGGGGGCGTGAATTATTAATTTAAGCAAATTATTTGTGTATTTTTTTTTCTATGGGCCTCAGTTGCCTGACAATAAAGGTTTATATTATTAAGTACTGTTCCATGAAAGTATTTATAAAGTGTGTCGTTTGTGTCAATAAAGCTTTTTTTATTTTTAATTTTATTTTTAGTACTATACCAATATTTTCATTGTAGGCACAATTATATAAATCGCATTATTTCTGTATGTCATAAACAAAATTTGTCAAACATTCAATACTAAACTTTGAACTACTAACGAAATTTCTGACGTCGCTTCGTTTCATATAGGTAATAGATTTTTAAATATTTCTTACATGTTATAATATGTAATTTTTTTTTGTGTGATTTAAATATATTATAGTCTGATGCAATATCGAAATATTCCTAAATGTATGAAAAAAAGTTAGTTCAACAGGTTTTTACAATCGAATGGTTGAATCGGTAATATAAAAAATTGATAAAATAATGACCCTTTGGTGGTGTTCGGGAAACAATGTATAAACACATCTTTTGTTTCAAAAGAAAATTCTTACTGCACATAAAAAAAAACAAGTGTGCATGTAGTATACTTATTTTCGAAAAAAAATTTGGGCACACCGAAGTAGGTTTTTATTGAGTCCGTTTTATTTATACAGACGGATGTAGAAGCCCTGCAAAGCGAGGCTCCGTCAATCTTTCCTTCCGTCCTTGATTAATTAATTTCGTTCATAAAAAATAGTGCTGCAAATGGTTGCTAATTTACTTATATTTTGAGTTGAGTATTATGCTGCGTCAGCAATTCCGATTGAATTTTGGATTAGTTTTTTAGCTCAAAAAGTTTTTTTTTGTTATTTTCGTTTATATATATTATCATGCAAAATATTTAAGCTTAAAGACCTTATTGTAATCGTGTATAATGCAGTCAGAAAGTTTGTTTTTTTCCTATCTTTTCAAAGACATTGTTTGGGACTTTTATGACCCTATAACAAATCTTTCAACATTTAAACAATGGCTCTTCGTCACCATTGTTTAAAACTGTGCTTGCGCTCTTAAGTAGTTTGAATAAAGCACACATTTGCTTAAAAGAGTTTCATACACGGATGGAATTTCCCACGTTTGTTTGTTGTTTACTAACCATAAAACAGATAAGACTGTTACTACGACCCAAAATAGATAATATTATTTAAAAACGTATGGGATATTTCTCATGAACTTAATACTTTTGCACACAATATTTTATTATAGTTTTAATAAACTGCTTGTAGTGTATAATATAGGAAATATTAAGTTACAATATAACGCTAATCGTGATTTAATTTTTTGCAGAGGTCCACGGTTCGCCGCTGGTTGCGAAGATATGAAGACGAAGGGAGTATCCTCGAACGCGCTTGTGCACCTCGACCGCGGGCTATTAGTCAAAATCAATTTTATTAAGCAACATGGTCAATACATCCTTCCCGCTCGCCAGATTTAAATCCCATTGAAAATTTATGGGGTTTAATGGTTCAAAAATGGGATAACAGGGCAGAAAGAAATAAAGAAGCACTTGTAAGCCACTGCGAACAAGCTTGGGATTTGTTACGAGGTTCCAACTTGTGTGAAGTCCTTGTAAGGTCCATGCGTAACCGGTGTGATGCTGTAATAGATGCAGAAGGAGCAGCAACAAAATATTAAAACGTAAAATTTTGAACAGTATTACGGTGTAAACGGGTTTATATGTTATCCTATATACAGGTTGGAAAGTTTTTATGGGCTCTGAAAGAAAATTACTTTAAATCTTTAATAGATTTTTTTTTACATTCCTTTATTTTAAAAAATAAATAAAAGTGCATTAAAATATTTTTGAAAATGTGTCACACCCGGGTATCGAACTGGCTTAAAATATAAAAAAACAACATTCTGTATTTTATGACATCAATCGATAGGGTCACTCATAAGGATCAAATCTTTCAAACAAACAGTAAATTAAATTAGAGCAAAACCATAAAATTTCAACTTTTAAAATCTAAATTATTTTTTGTTTTTTTTTAATACATAAAATTCTTCAGATTTATTGTTTTCCTTTAATTAAATAAACCATGTTTATTACAAAAATTTTGTCCTTGACGTCTGTTGTCATAAAAATACAGGGCGTTATATTTTTTTTTAATTTTAGCCAGTTCGATTTTCATGTGTGTCCGAGTGTGGATGCCATTTTATTTCTTTCAAAAATAAAGGAATGTTTCCTTTAAGTAAAATTCTTTGACTTAACGATTTAAAGTAGTTCTCCTCCAGAGCCCATTGAAACTTTCAACCCTGTGTATTTTAAAATACCTCTTAATTTTTATGGACACTACTTTACACAAATTTATAACAGTAAAAAATGCAAAAAATATCGATAATATAAGTTTTTAAAGCAGTACTTATAAATAATCAAGAGAATTTAAAAAATATTTTTAACTCGTAACTACTAAAATTTTCAGATTACACATGTTTCTTTTTAATACTACTGGATACGATGATTCTAATTTATTTTTTTATGATTGAAAAAAAAAACTAATTGTGTAATATTTAACCTATATGAAATCACCATACCTAATATCTAACCACCTATATCGTAACCATGTTGTGTAATTATATTCCTTAAACAATTAGATTTTTCAACAGCAAGATTTTGATTATTACAAAACCATGCTGTATATTAAACAATAAGGTTTTAATTCAAGTTGGTTCCAATTTTCACTTTTTTTTTGCGATTTTCCAATAATAATAAAGTATCAGACAAAACTATCCTGTTTAATTGAATTATAGTTTATTTTTTTTATTCTTATGAGAAATATGAATAAAATTTTAATCTTTATCCCTACGCATTAAACAATGAACAATTATGAAAATTGAAAACAAATTTGTTTTTAAATAATTACGAACTGGTTTAAGATATCACCTTTAAGCCCTTTTTTCTCATTTGTTTTATTATATCCGGTTGGATAGGTAGTTACCGATACCAAAATAAATTATAATTTATACAGTGAAGTTTGAGTAATCAAAATCATCTTGTATAACTGTGTAACATTACATAATAATCATGTTTGTATACAGAATGATTCTGAAACGATTCACCCACAGTCGATTGTTCCATGAACGGTTAGGCAACGGAATCTTTTAACCATTAACTTTTCACCCAAAGAACGTTTGGCCCATGAACTGTTCGCCAACAGAACGATACGTCAGTGAATGTTTAACCAACAGAATCTTTTGACAGAGAACGTTTCGCCCATCAACTTTTTCCTATACAGCTGCCACCCTCAACTATTGTTACCGGGTGAAACTGGTTGCAATCTGGACTTTAGGGCACCCCGACTCGGATAGGCTAGGTTAGAACTGGTTATTGGTTACTTCTTTATTAACTGGTTATCCATACTAATATTATAAATGGGAAAGTGTGTCTGTCTGTCTGCCTGTATGTTTGTCTTTCTTTCACGGCAAAACGGTGCGACGAATTGAAGTGATTATTTAAGTGGAGATAGTTGAAGCGATGGAGAGTAACATAGGCTACTTTTTGTCTCTTTCTAACGCGAACGAAGCCGCGGGCAAAAGCTAGTTTCTTTATAAACCACCCAGAAGTAGGGCTCCGTCGACCCCGCCCACCCTCAGCCATGCATAACCTCCTCAGTTAAGCGCTACGCTTATAATCTTAGCATGTTAGCAAAAAGTTCTTGGGCGAAACGTTCTCTGTCAAAAGATTCTGTTGGCTAAACATTCACTGACGAATCGTTCTGTTGGCGAACAGTTCATGGGCCAAACGTTCTTTGGGTGAAAAGTTAATGGTTAAAAGATTCTGTTTGCCTAACCGTTCATGGAACAATCGACTGTGGGTGAATCGTTTCAGAATCATACAGAATGGCTTGTATTGTAAGTTTTTTTACCCTTTCACAATAATATATAATAGTGCCTGTTCAAACCACCAGGTTAAATTGCATTACACAGTTTGAAATAAATATAATTGTTATTTTCCCACGCCATAAAATATGACCATATTTTGGAGTGTAATTAAGTTTATTTTGATTCGATAATAAAACATTGCACAGTAAATAATGAGGTTCAAAGGTTCACTTTTAAGCCCTGTTGTTTTTTACAATCATTTTATTGTAATTAACTTACCAGAAGAGGTTCCTGCTCTTATATTCTGTATTATATGTTCCAGTAAACCATAATTTTTCAGGAGTGTTAACATAAAAAGTAATTCCTAAAAAAAGAAACTATTTATGTGCAGGTAAATGTTATGTGTTGTGTTTTTACTAATCTATAAAAATTTGTTAATAAATTAATATCAGCATGTTATTATTAATATTGTCAACGATTTTGAATACGCCATGTTAAATCAGTACAACATAAATACTATAAGCAGAGACCGCATTGTAACACAGTCTCTACTTGTAGAATGTATTTATTCGTTCGTATATTCATGCATTTTACGTTTTCTTGTCTTGATTTTTTTTGAAAGCATTCTAGTCATTTCTTAATATTAACAATAATGTTACCAGACGAAACACTTATTATTATGTTATTTTTTAGTTTATGTTATTATGTGTCTATGTGTTGTTAGTAATACTGAAAAGGTATATAATGTAATATATAAATAGAAACCAAAATATATGATTTACTTAACAATATTATCTTATGTTAATTGCAACATATTTTTATTGTTATTAGGAAATTGTGTTTAAAAAAATAAATGCTTTATAAGTTAATTCGTTGTTTTTCTACAAATGCCAATCCTTAAAATTATATTATATTTTATTTAACGCCCTAATAACCCTAAAAGAAATCTAATTCTGTAGAGATTTTGAAACAAAAAGCAAAAATGTTTAACACTCAATGACAAATAAAAAAAAACATGTAAAAAATCTTCAACCCACGCCCGTGTTCGACATCTGTATAATAAAACATAGTAACTCTTTTATTATGCCCATACAATTGTCTGTTACCTGCTGTAATAACTGTCCCCCGCTTCGCTCACGTAAGTTAAACACGTAAGTTCTTAATAATTGTACTATCCATCACAAAAATATTTTTTCTATTTGAACCAGTAGTTTGAGATTGGCTCATTCAACTAAGCAAACACAACCCTTCAGGTTTGTAATATTGGCTCCACTCCGGCAGCCAAATGGCATGCAGAGTTAAACGTAAAATAAACGAAATAACATTTTGCAAGAAAATAACATCAGAGTTAATAGAATAGATCGTTAGATGTAATCCCACTAATATTAAATGTGTTTTTTTTATGTTTGTTCTGTTACACTTTCACACAAAAACTTAGAAACGATTTTTTATGAACTTTACTGTAAAATAGCCAGAATAACATATGGGCTATATGACGTCATGATTTGTCCCAGCACACACCGCTGAATGCGCAGCGGAGCGCATTTGTAGTCAATAATATAATATAAACCTTAACTACCTTGACACACGGTCAATAAAAGAATAAATTTGCACGCAGTGCTCGGAGCGCGCTCGAATATTGACCGTATGTTAAGGTAGTTAAGGTTTATATTATATTATTGACTACAAATGCGCTCCGCTGCGCATTCAGCGGTGTGTGCTGGTCCTAAGACCTATGGGAGCGAAGCTGTAATCTAAAACAACATAATGCGGGTGAGACCACGGAATACAGTTAGTTTATTACAGTTTAAATTTAGTTTATAATGTCTTAAAACATTTTTCCCAGGAATATAGCTAAATATTAAAATAAAGCAATACCAATAAAACATTTTGCCAAAAACAATCAGAATGTATAAATACGTAATTACTTATAGTTAACAATGATTCATAAAGCGTCTTACTAATAATCGCTGCATAAAGTTATGACAGGTTTATACGTCAAAAAATGTATGGTTACACAGGCTTCATTCATGACATAACTTTACACAGTGATTATTAGTAAGGGCAAAAGAGTTTACGCAGGCCGAGTAAGAATTACAAACACGCCACAAAACAAATGAATGAACCCTGCTAACAAGCACGTGCATAGTAGTGTGAGTGTTCACTTCTAAACTTCATTGTATGTCGTTGTGTAGACACACACTATCATAATACGATTCCTATTGGTCGAAACTCAAGCTCCGCGCGATCGAGCCGAGAGCCGTGCTATGCGATTGTCGCCTTAGAGATGGGCAAGCGGAACTTTAGTCGATAGTACATAACAAGTAAAGAAACGTATATATGTGAATCTAAAATGTTTTTTATTTTCCTTCTTGAACTCAGTCAAACTTATCGATACTATAGTGGTGTGGTCCCAACCCTACGGAATGTTAGAATTTCATAAATTTTTTGACCACTTCAGACGTTGATAATTTTGGTTTTTTCTATAAAAGATAAGGTAAGTATGAATAGAAATCGATAGACTACTTTGTTCTTGTTCATTTTCAAGTAACATTCAAATACAAAAGCGTAAATTATCTGGTGAAAAAAAGCCTACAAAAAAGTTATCAGATTTATTCCCTAATCTAGGTTATTTTGAGGTTTTACAATTATTGTGGCATATTTTAACGATTTATTGTTACTAATGGGTCAATAATAAATAAGTAGTACGCTAGAAACATTTATTATAGCTAATCTCTTTGTTATACCTCTGATGATCGTTTACAAAGTAGTGTATCGAACAATGCAAACTCATGAAAACTGCGCCGCGCGCTATGAAGTTCGAGTTTGAATATTGCAGGAATCTGATACAAAACTCGTAAAATAACATTACCAATAGATTACCAGTCTATTCATGAGTCAGTTCCCAAAATTTCGTGTATATTGATCACACAGTTTAGTTAGAATTCGAAATAATACAGCAACATAACTATATTCGGCAAGTACTCCGATTTCAATAGGATATGTTTATTTCTTGAGGTCTAATTAGAATCTTGTTTACATTGTATTTCATAGCCACATCATTCAACAACCCGAAACCGTTTCAAGTGTGTAAATAGAAGCAACAGGAACGGAGCAATAACAGTTTTTGTGACCGGTGTCAAATTACGCTT
Organism: Athetis lepigone; assembly: GCA_033675125.1. Classification (NCBI taxonomy): domain Eukaryota; kingdom Metazoa; phylum Arthropoda; class Insecta; order Lepidoptera; family Noctuidae; genus Athetis; species Athetis lepigone. The sequence continues at coordinate 12,183,697 of CM066219.1, forward strand.
ACAAAAAAGTACGATAGTAGTACGATAGTACGATAAGAGCACGATAAGAGCCCGCCGACGGTGCTTGACGGATAGTTGACGTAAATAATGGCGGTCGTCAAGAGGTTAAATTAAAAAAAAAACTTAGAAGAAGAGGAAAAACTCAGACCAAATTTCAATCTTAACTTTATTTTTGAAACATCAAAACCTAAACAAAAAAACTATTTTTTTTTACAAAAATTGTTGAGAACATAAAATTAATAATCCGTGGATAAACTTACGACTCTCCTGCCACATCTGCAGCGGTTCTGCATACTCAAAACAAGGTGTCAATATCCTGTTGTGGAATACTGTCCCAAGTCCTTTTAAAATGCAAGAAAAGCTGGTTTTCATCCTCAATATTTTCAGGGAAATTCCTAAGAGCTCTTCTCAGAAGCATATCCCAGGTATGCTCAATAGGATTTAAGTCAGGGGATTGTGCAGGCCAGTCTAAAGCTTGGATATCATACTATTGTAACCAATTTGTGACGATACGCGCCGTATGTGGACGGGCATTGTCGTGCATTAGCTGGAAATTTTGTCCCATTTGTTGTCTGTGGGGCAAGATTACAGGCTCTAGCACCTTATCTCGGTATTTTAGAGCAGTCATATTGCCTTGTATCCAAACGAAGTCCGTTCTACCGCCGAGACGAATTCCTGCCCAAACCATAATCGTGCCACCTTGATATGCATGAACTTGTTGTAGGTGCTGCAGTCGATTCCAACGTCCAGGTTCTCTCCAAACGCGTACTCTTCGCGAATCAGGATGAAATCCAAACCTGGGTTCATCAGTGAAAAGCACAAGTGACCATTGAGAATGGTTCCAGTTTTCGTGTGCAATAGCCCATTGTAATCTTCTTCATCGATTGCCCCTCCTTAGCACTGGTACCCGAAGTGGCCTACGAGTACGTTGGTTGACTTCATGCAGTCGTCTTCTCAAAGTTTGACCGCTTACCAGCAAACCATACTCTCTCTGTAGCCTTTGAACCAATTGCATCGCCGTTACATTTGGTTGACTTCGTGCAGCTTATACTATGAATCGGTCCTGTACATGTGTTTTAATGCGTTGAGGTTCTTGGTGCCGTTCCACCCCTTCCCCCGTGACACGATAACGTGACCAAAGCCTGGATATAACGCTCTGACTGGTCCTCATGGCTTCAGAAACCGCAATTTGGGACAGTATTCCACAAGAGGATATTGACACCCTTGTTTTGAGTATAGAGAACTGCTGCAGATGTGTCAGGAGAGTCTTAGGTGGATCCACGGATTATTAATTTTAAGTTTTCAACAATTTTTATAAAAAAAATAGTTGTTGTGTTTAGGTTTTGATGTTTCAAAAATAAAGTTAAGATTGAAATTTGGTCTGAGTTTTTCCTCTTCTTCTAAGTTTTTTTTTAAATTTAACTTTATCTAAAAGTTTATTATCAGATTAGATAGGCTATTAAACAAGGTTTATTTTAATATGTAGGTGTCTTAGCAAAAAGTTAATAGAATTTTAGTTGTTTAGGTTTAATTGAAATATCCCTAGACACTTTTGATGTGTGTATATACCGTCGACTAGCTTTGGATATAATAAACATTATTGATGAAAAAATGAACAACCCGAATCGTTTATTTGATTACGTCGAACTTAAAAATCTGAATCGACAACGTCGATACTTTGTAAGAATGGAAGCAAATCTACCATTCCTAAATGATTTTCCACGTTTAACAGAGGAATGTATAGTGCTTCACGCTTTGGGAACTTATCATATGAAACTAGCAAAATCGTATGTCGCAGAACATTTCCGCGATGGTGTTTATTTAATTGAATTATATAGAGAGGAGTCATTAGATGATTTAAACAGATGTAATATTCTGCAAACTAATGTGTGGTTGCTTCGAATTAAAATGCAGTCGCGGCATGTCAGATCCCGCATATATAATACTTACATTTTGATCGATAAAGATCAAATCGGTAGAAATGCGATAGTTGAGCATTACTGTACTTGCTTGACAGGCAGAAGAACAGTAGGAAGTTGTGCCCACATAGTTTCAGTTTTGTGGTTTTTAGGGTTAGGACGGCACGAGCCTTTCATTGCACCCGCAGAACATTTATTAGATGTTATAGTTGATGATAACCATTGATATTTAAATAAAAGGTATCAATATACAGTAGTTTTTAACAAATATGTGTGTTTTATTTAACCAATCTTTGGGATTTTTTTGCAGTCATACCCGGTCGATATTGGGGTTAACAAGTATTTAGGGGGTATTTAGAAGTACAATAAAGTAAATTACAACACATTTTATTTCTGTTGGTTTTACGCCCAGCTCTCATACAAAAATGCCCATGATCCTTTAATTGAATTGGCATGAATTTTTGGTTCGGTGGAATCTTTGAACTCAATTTCGAAATAGATATTTTCAACCGATTGAGCTGAAATAAAAAAAACCGGCCAAGAGCGTGTCGGGCCACGCTCAATGTACAGTTCCGTAGTTTCCCGTCCGTCACAATAAGTGTTCCCACTTATAAGTTTAAAAAAAAGGCTTTTGTTACGTTGACATAAACTTACTTTTTTGTACAAAAACTGTTCTTTCTATCAAGTTCAAAATAATTTTCCTAGAAAGTCCTTATAAAGTTCTACTTTCCAGATTTTTTAAACCTACGGGTCAAAAGTTAGAGGGGGCGGGGGCGCTTTGATTTTTCCTTTTGGAACGATTATTTCCGAAATTATTGACATTATCAAAAAATTATTTTAGTAAACCCCTATTCATTTTTCAATACCTATCTAACAATATATCACACAACAGGGTTGATATTAAAAAAAAAACACCCTCCCTTCCCTCTTTACATATAGGGGGGCTACCCTAATAAAACATTTTTTTCCAATTTTTATTTTACCACTTTGTCGGCGTGATTGATATACATATTGGTACCAAATTTCAGCTTTCTAGTGCTAACCGTCATAGAGATTAAGCGAGGGCGGACGGACAGACAGACAGACATGGCGAAACTATAAGGGTTCCTAGTTGACTACGGAACCCTAAAAAGAACACGTTTAGTTTGGATGACAGTGCACGATATGTTATGTGACATCATTTTAATCAAATTCAATATGGCGGAACGTCCAAGATAGCGAAATAGTTTTTTTTTAATGCATTTCTCATAAAAGTACCCATGGTCATTAGTAAAATTTTACGCATTTCCTACTTTTTTAAAACAGCATAAACAATTACATTTCAAAGAAAAGTTACCCCGGTTATGTACGTTTTCATGATGGATATGCACCATATAATTTTATACTACGGTGAACCAATATATCTCATAGACTGAAGTAGTCATTACAAAAACGGCCAAGTTGATATGAATAATTAATGCCAGTTCAGTAGAAAGCAGGCTGTTTTCCAATCGATACGAGCCATTCACGCATTTACTTTGTTTCATGAGTCGACATTATTTTATTGTATTACTAGCATTTGCCCACGGCTTCGCTCGCGTTAAAAAGAGACAAAAAGTAGCCTATGTTACTCTCCATCCCTTCAACTACACACATCAAAAGTGTCTAGGGATATTTTAATTAAACCTAAATAAATAAAATACTTTTAACTTTTTGTTAAGACATCTACACATTAAAATAAACCTCGTTTAATTGCCTATATAATCTGATAATAAACTTTTAATAAAATTAAATTTAAAAAAAAAACTTAGAAGAAGAGGAAAAACTCAACAAAATTCAATTTAACTTTATTTTTGAAACATCAAAACCTTAACTACACAACTAATTTTTTTAATAAAAATTGTTGAAAACTTTAAATTAATAATCCGTGGATTCACCTAAGACTCTCCTGACACATCTGCAGGGGTTCTGCATACTCAAAACAAGGGTGTCAATATCCTGTTGTGGAATACTGTCCCAAGTCCTGCTAAGATGCAAGAAAAGCTGGTTTTCATGCACAATATCTTCAGGGAAATTCCTAAGACCTCTTCTCTGAAGCATATCCCAGGCATGCTCAATAGAATTTAAGTTAGGGGATTGTGCAGGCCAGTCTAAAGCTTGGATAACATGCTGTTGTAACCAACTTGTAACGATACGCGCCGTATGTGGACGGGCATTGTCGTGCATTAGCTGGAAATTTTGTCCCATTTGCTGTCTGTGGGGCAAGATTACAGGCTCTAGCACCTCATCTCGGTATTTTAGAGCAGTCATATTGCCTTGTATCCAAACGAGGTCCGTTCTACCGCCGAGACGAATTCCTGCCCAAACCATAATCGTGCCACCTTGATATGCATGAACTTGTTGTGGGTGCTGCAGTCGATTCCAACGTCCAGGTTCTCTCCAAACGCGTACTTTTCGCGAATCAGGATGAAATCCAAACCTGGATTTATTAGTGAAAAGCACAAGTGACCATTGAGAATGGTTCCAGTTTTCGTGTGCAATAGCCCACTGTAATCTTCTTCCTCGATTACCTCTCCTTAGTGCTGGTACCCGAAATGGCCTACGAGCACGTAGATTGACTTCATGCAGTCGCCTTCTCAAAGTTTGACCGCTTACCAGCAAACCATACTCTCTCTGTAGCCTTTGAACCAATTGCATCGCCGCTGCATTTGGTTGACCTTGTGCAGCATTTACTATGAATCGGTCCTGTACATGTAATGTTAACACTAACAATAATGACCAGTGGAAGATTGTCAGCCGAAAACGGAGGTCTCGCAAAGTGGTAACAGGAACTGGCAAAACTGATGATGAACTTCTAACAGTAGAGCGGATAAGGTATATCCAGGCATGGTCATTTCGACCTGAGACTACGCAGCAGAACGTGCTGAACTACCTAAATAAAATTCAGCAGTGTGACGACTACTACGTCGAGAAACGTGACATTAAGTCGGACAAGCATGCAGTGTTTATAATTGGTTTTCCCGAGAGCTTGTACGAGCGTTTCTCCTCGCCGACTGCATGGCCGCCGCGAGTGAAGGTGTCAGACTGGTTTCGCGTACGCCCCCGCGGGGAGCGGGGCAGCGGTAACAACACCGAGACCGAGCTATAAGACGTCGCTAGTACTACGGAGCAGCCGTGGCGGTGATGTATGCAAAAGTGTGCCTACTCAAATAGGATCTATTATTGTATGCCACCAAAATATTGCGTCGCTCGATAAAAAAACCAATAGGTTAGAAGTGTTGTTGCGCAGTGACTTGAGGTGCGACGTTTTAGCGATAACGGAGCATTGGTTATCTGAGCCTTATCTTAAATGTGTGGATATAAATGAGTTTAAACTTGCATCCTGTTATTGTAGAAAATTAATTAAGCACGGCGGATCGTGTATTTATGTTCGCGACACGGTAAAGTGCGTTGAGAATGAAGAGTTAGTAGCGATGTCAGTTGAGCAAATATGTGAGATATCGGCGATAGATTTAATTGATTTTGACATGAGTATTATTTGTATTTATAGAACGAATTTAATTAATGCTAAGGATTTTTTAGGTAAATTAGAACAATTGCTCGATAAGATCCTTGACCTAGATATTTCATGTATTATAGTGGGCGATTTCAATATAAACACCTTATCTGATTCACCAGACGTAAAAAGATTGTTGGATATACTGTCGGCCCATAACATGACGAATGAAGTAGAATTTCCTACCCGCATAGGTTTGACAATTTCTACGTGTTTAGATCACTTATATTCAAACTTGCAAGTAGGGTCGGTGGACACGGCACCTGTTGTTACACATCTGAGTGACCATCTAGCAGTCAAAGCCGAGGTAACGTGCTATAGACGCGTTATATCAAAGGTTCCACGCTATGGGAGGTCGTTTTCAAATGCCAACCAGGCCAGTTTTGTAGCGGCTATAGCTAGTATTGACTGGGACGAGGTAAGAACGCGCAATAGTCATCCGTTGCTAATGGCTCGCGCGATTATTAACGTTATATCGATTAAGATCGACATTTGTTTTCCTCTGAAGAAATGTAATTACAGTAAACGTGACTCGTCGTGGATAACGTCTGAAATTGATGACTACAAACTATTATTATTTGAAATTTTTGACATTCACGAACGGTATCCTAATCATGACATGCATAATTTAATTACGGACATGCAAATGAAATACCTAAATTTAATTAATAATAAAAAATCAATCCATTACTCTGACATTATACAATGCTCAAATAATTCATCGAAAGCAATGTGGACTGTCATAAATAAAGAGAGGGGCAAGGACAACTCTCCTACTCTTGACTATACAGAAATTGTAAAAAAATCGGACGGAACACTGTTTCCCACAAAAGAATCGGTTGTTGACGCAATGAACAAACGTTTCTTGAGCGCCTCAGCTGCATGTGGCGCGCCGCGCGCTGACGTGCTGCGCGTGCAGGCTGGGCTGCGCGCGGCGCGGCCGCCAGCTGACCGCTCACTTCGGCTCACTGCTTTTAGTGCGTATGAGGTCTATCAGATCATCACTTCACGGATTCCACCTAAACCGTCGAAAGATTCGTATGGCATCTCAATGAAACTTATAAAACTGGTAGCAGCTCCTCTAGCTGACGCACTTTCTGAGTTTTTTAATGACTGCATAAGGGAAGGTTCCTTTCCTGCACCGTTAAAGCTCAGTAAAGTGTCCCCGCTTTACAAAGGCAAAGGGAAAAAAGACTGTATGGACAACTACAGACCAGTCTCCATCATACCCACCATTGCCAAAGTATTTGAGAATGGTCTGAGCACCCGACTAACAAAATTTATGTCAGAGACGAATGCTCTGTCTGACCGCCAGTATGCGTACCGCGAGGGCCGCTCGACCACGGGTTTAACACGTGAACTCGTACATCGCGTAATGTCTGCACGAGAGCAAAAGAGGCAAGTAGCTGTCCTATGCTGCGATCTGTCCAAAGCTTTTGATGTCGCAGACCCCGCCGTGTTAGCTGTAAAACTACAGCATTACGGAGTGATGGGGCCGACGCATGCGTTGGTGACAGACTTGCTCTGCGACAGAACTCAAATTGTGGTAGGCAGTCAAGGTAAAGTGCGATCCAAGCCTCTGAAATCGGAGATGGGAGTGCCTCAGGGGTCATCTGTCTCAAACATATTGTTTTCGTTACTGCTGAATGACTTGCCTGACGCTGTGACTGACGTAGAAGTACTCATGTACGCTGACGATGTTGCAGCGCTGGTAACAGCGGAATCAGTGGACCAGTTGGAGCAAAAGTTGATCGATGCTGCGAATCAATTGGCGATATGGTTCCAGGTGAATGGTCTCGCTCTGAATCTGAAAAAGACCCACTTCATACACTTTGTTCTGTCAGGGCGGTCTTCACGACCACTGGCTGTATCTGCGGGTGGAGTGGCTCTAGTTCAGGTGAAGACGATAACCTTTCTTGGGTTGGAAATTGACGGTTGCCTTAAGTGGGATGGGCAGATCGGTAAAGTGTGCGGTAAATTGGGTAGTGCATGCTTTGCTCTTGGCAGAATAGCGCGTGTCTTACCCGCACGTGATGTGCGGTCCTGCTACTTTGCAACGGTGCACTCGCTGCTCCAATACGGCGCTGAGCTATGGGGACGTGCTGCTGACTGGCAACGCGCTTTCCGAATGCAGAAACGTGCCGTGCGAGCCATCGTCAGGATACCACAAGAAGAGTCCGCTAGACCTCATTTTATTAGACTAGGTATTCTCACGTTACCCGCTATACTTATATATCAGGTCGCCCTGTACGTGAGGATGAATCTCGACCTGTATCCAAAGGTTGGCAGCCGTCATACATATAGCACGAGAAGCAGGGGGCAATTATCGACGGTCTCGAGAACGCTCGCTAAATCTTTCAAGACGACTCATGTTATGGGCCCGACAGCATACAACCTGCTACCAGCAGCCATTTCTGATGCCCCGACGATAGGCAGCTTCAAAGCTCGCTTGAAAAGATGGCTTATCGAGCAAGCGTTTTATTCTTTTGACGAATTTAAGAAAATTTAAACTTGACATATTTTAATTTGAAATGTAATTTATACTGTGACTTTTTTATTGTGACTTTTTCTTTTGACTTGATTTAATTTTTGAATGTGTGATCTAACAATTTTTTGTTTTGACATGTGTTTAATAATGTATTGTGTTTTACCTGAATATGACTTGTAAGAATCCCTTACCAATAAACTACTATGACTACTATGACTATGACTAATGCGTTGAGGTCCTCGGTGCCATTCCACCACTTCCCCCGTGACACGGTAACATGACCAAAGCCTGGATATAACGCTCTGACTGGTCTTCATGGCTTCAGAAACCGCAATTATGGGATAGTATTTCTCAACAGGATATTGACACCCTTGTTTTGAGTATGCAGAACCGCTGCAGATGTGTCAGGAGAGTCTTAGGTGGATCCAAGGAATATTAATTTTAAGTTTATTCAATAATTTAAAAAAAAAAGTTGTTTTGTTTAAGTTTTGATGTTTCAAAAATAAAGTTAAGATTTAAATTTTGTCTGAGTTTTTTCTCTTCTTCTAAGTTTTTTTTTTAAATTTATCTTTATCTAAAAGTTTATTATCAGATTAGATTGGCTATTAAACAAGGTTTATTGTAATGTGTAAATGTCTTAACATAAAGTTAATAGAATTTTAGTTATTTAAGTTAATAGAATTTTAGTTTAGGTTTAATTGAAATATCCCTAGACAGTTTTGATGTGTGTATCTCCACTTAAAAAATCACGTCAATTCTTTGCTCCGTTTTGCCGTAAAAGAAAGAAAGACAAACATACAGACAGACAGACAGACACACTTTCCCATTTATATATTAGTACTAGCTGACCCGACAGACGTTGTCCTGTCAACTATGAATATTGAATTCGAATTGACATACTACCTACCTACTACCTACCTACTACCTACCTACCTACTACCTACATCAACACGTGGTAATTATGCTGTTAAAATGTAGCTTATATGACACGTTCGTAGATTTACCATAGCAGCGCCATCTATTGACTATAATTTGAGATTTAAACTATCCTATCTCTCAAGTTGGATCGAACTGCACATGGTGTGCGAATTTTATTATAATCGGTTAAGTGGTTTAGGAGTCCATTGAGGACAAACATTGTGACACGAGATTTATATATATTAAGATGGATTGATTACGATTTTTGTTTATTAGTTACACGCAATACAAAATACACAATTCGAAATAATACAAAATCTTTTATATACGCGTTATTTATTTATTTATTTTAGCCATCTTACGTCTATCATTACAGGTTTTTTTTGTGTCCCAATGCGACAGTGTACTTATATATTTATTCCTATTTCTAAACTTATCACCTAAACTTAATTAAATCTTATAACAAACAATGCTTTCTTTGAGAATTCACTCAGAGAACAACAGAATCGGTCCAAGAGGTTAAGAGTGCGGAGTGCACGCGTCAGTGGTGCCTCTCCTAACAGATTAGTCAGGCCGCGGGGCTCCACCAGCAGGCTCGGCTGCCGTCGTCGCCATACGTACCTCTCCGGAACACAGAAGGCTATTTGCCCTGAAATATCAGCATTGTGTTGTAGTTAAAAGAGCATACTACTTTAAGTCGGAGGTTACAGCATAGTTTTCAAATAAAGCATCAATAATATACCAAGAGGGTCAACACATTCAGGGTCAGTCATTTTTGCTGCGATATAGTATCCACGCGGCATAAAAAACTAGGGAATATAAAACAACATTTCTGAAATAGCGTAGAATTATCAAAAAGCGAGGTTCCTAAGAACTAACATTTATCTTGGTCTTTTCGGTTTAAGTACACATTCAGCCAGTCAGAAAAATCAGCATGATTTAGTAATTAATAGTTTTAAAACTACTCGTGCATAATTAAGGTACTTAAATTATAATTTAGTGAAGAGCGGTACCCTTTCAAAAAAAGATTATGTTCACTATTCGTCTAAACAGAAACAGGGGTACAGTGTTTGCAAGCAACATTCATCGCCAGAAATTTATTGTTATCATAACAACATTTGGCATCAGTAACACTTATTCATAGCCCAATTAGACAGAACCGTGCTACATCTCTTTCAGCAAAGATGTATCGTCCTCGTTCTGATATAAAAAAAATGGTACTTATACTTATATACGGAGCATTTATATATTTCATTCCAAAAGCAAAGGTAAGTGAACATCGAATTATACTAACTTTTACGTATAGCCTAAAATCTGGTAAGACTAATTTCTTATATCTGTTTTGTATCCAAATCTAGACATGTGAATATAGAGTAACGTATTTTTGGAAGATTTTTTATTGACCTCGGCCCGCTATAATCTAATAATCATGTAACTACTCAATACTTATTTCGAAACAATCTTTATACAAACTAAGTTTCTTTAAAATTCATTCAGTATTATTAAGATAAAAACAACTTGAAAAATATAATGTATTATAGTTATACAGGCAAAACTGAGTAGATCCGTTAAAATAGTATCAAATAATATAATAAGAAAGAAAAAAAAACTAAAAGTACTCCAAGAATTAAACTAATACATTCTAATACTTTGAACTAGAAGAATATGTTGTGCCTCGTTTTTCTGGGATTATGTTTAACTAGCTTTTGCCCGCGACTTCGTCCGCTTGGAATAATAGTTCCCGTTCCCGGAGGATTTCCGGGATGAAAACTATCCTATTTCCTTTCTCGGGTCACAGACTATTTCTGTACCAAATTTCATTCATTTCTTGGTGATGTTTTACTGCAGGCAGAGAATCCCTCAAGTGGAGAAATCATGTTTTAGCTAACACAATAGACAAAAGGGCATTCATCGTAGACACCATAATTTTATCAGCTATTCCTATTATAACCAAAGCCTGCAAGTGCAACATATATTCATATTGATTTATTTTCTGTGAAATAGAGACCACCATGGATCAGTCCTTTCAAGAGGACCAGACAAATCAAATCCTTGAATAAAAGTGTTGTATATTATACTGAAAAATTAGATACTAAAATAATAAGAGTTGTCAAGACGCCAACTCATCAAATCCATGACTACTTTGACGCAACAGATGACTCGGAAAGTGCTCTAAAAACTGAACAAAATATGCAACAGCATATTTTGTTCAGTTTTTATTTTAATAAAATTAATAAGTACGTACAATAATTTGTAGAATCGGTCGTTCGTAGAATCAGTCAATCATAGAATTGTACATTCCAAGAATTGGTCATTTATAGACTCAATAGATAGTTATTTAATGAATTAGTCATTGAGGCAGATTCTCTTGTTCACACACTAAATTAATAAGTGCATATTTCTTTTACCATTTTATTAAGGACAGGAGCTAAAATATTAGTTTAGTCCTGTCAAATTAAGACGCTCCATAGATAATCTAGACGCGATTAAAAACATAGCGACAAAAAAGGGGATTGGGCAAAAATGTATGGAGCTTGGTCCAAATTTCTACCACTAATAAGAACTATGGCATATGATGGAACACTGCGTAATGAATCTTTATAAGAAGACCGCAACCAAAAATATTTACTCAGAAAAAAGTTATGACCCCATGAAAACTTGCAATTTAAAACCTTATTACGCTTCTTTATTTCACTATATCTATATTTATTTCACTATAACTACTCTATTTATTTAGGTGTATGACATTCCGTTGTAATTCACACGTTATTCTGGTTAATATAAGCTGTATGACGTGAAAATAAAAACCTAGTAGGTACTTCGCTGCGTCGTAAAAATCAAACCCTATCATGTGAAAGAAAATCTAACTCTATCATGATCAAATGAAAGGTCTTATACCTATAAAATATTTCACAATAGTTTTATTTATTTACGTATCACAGTGTGGGGTCGGTCCTAAAAAGAGTACATCTCAAATGTATTCATCCACAATAACATTATCCAGATTCGCAGCTGAAAGTAGAATTGTGGGTTCATGTCTCGCCCATCCAAAATACCAAATAATTACCATGACGTGGGCACAGCAACCCACTGTTCGGATTCTAGAAAGACAAGAACTGTAGTAGTACGAAATGATTTCGCGACTACGGATCATTACATACGCGTAGTATTCTAGTCTTGCACATGTGTGTCGGGATTGTATTCTTGCGTGTAGCAACATAGCATTTTCAGGTTCAATGCCAAAATAAACTATTTCACTAAATGCTCCATCTCTTGCTACTTTAATCTGATACACGCTACGCTGACGTTATCATTGAACACTTTGCAGAAGATTTGAACGCATTACAGGTCAGAGGGAATGCGTTTTTACTACTTTAAATATGCCTATGTGCGAAAAGAATGAACGGTTAAATAATTAAAAGTCGTATTTTTAAAACAGTCATAACTTTTTTCTGAGTGAATATTTTTTTTTCGCCTAGTAGTCAAAATTGTATGGTATTTAGTCGACTTTAAGCTTACATAGACCTCAACAGTGGTGGAAATTTGGACCACTTCTGCTCATTGTCATTTGTCGATTTACTTCAAGTACATATCGTCTATCTAATAGGTATCTTCTGCCATTTTCTTAAGGAAAAGGAAAGAAAAAGATGCACTAAACTGAAAAGTTTTGTGAACCAGAGAATCCGCACCATTACTCGACTAAACCTAAATATTCCCTCAATAGAACTGGAGGCCATAAGTTTCCTAACGATAAACTACGCCCAAAAACCTGTTAATGTTGAAAATGACAAAATTTGGTATCACCCGGTTTTTGAGTCATCACTTTTGTACGATTTCTCCACTGGCCAGTCTATTCAATTATCGACAAATAATCATCATGCTTATATTATAATATGGCGAAAATAAACAATAAATAAATCATCTGAAACCTGTAAGTAATCCCTCTCAATTAGTTTTTCCTTAGTGCCAGTAAATTTTAAAATATTCCCGTGAAGTAAGCGGTAGAAAACGAAGTTCGCCGAGTCAGCTATTGATATTTAATTAAAAATGAATAATTTTCCATGCGTGTGTATGGACGAAAAAGGGTTGCCGAGTTAACTTGAGAGAGGCGCAAAAGCCTCTTGTTTTGAACTCAAGTTAACTTTAAATATCCTTAGCTGACCCGGCGAACTTCGTATTGCACCGCTTACTTCACGGGAATATTTTAAAAAAATTTGACTTTTTGCTGTTCATGCGCGCCTCAGCATCACACAGGTGATGTTCAGTCGTGGGTGGTGACTATAGAAATGTAACATTTCCGGTGAATTCATATCAGTTGTATTGCGTCAAACAATAAAGTACCTACCGTATATCTTACATGTTACGTTCATACATGGCTTGCCTCATAAGTTTTGTCGTTTGAAGAAAATACGCAATTAGAACCTAAGGGCTCTCTCAATTTAGGTGTTTCGTGTCGTTCGGCTGCATCGCCGTAGTTTGCCGTACGGTGCACGTACAGTAGCGGAATGAAAATGTTTGTCAGATTTAAAATTGATTCGGCTAATGTGTCGTGAGCACATATTACCACTTGAAACTTTGTCACAAAACAGTCTGTTGCAAAGAAAATTATGTCTTAGCGTTCGAGCGTTCGATAATAAAGTCCATTTGTCATAAGGAAATATTTGTTTTTTTTTTAATGCGGTTCAAAATCATAAAATCATATTTATTTTGTAAATAGGTTATATATATAACACTTTTACACGTCAATATTTTGTTTTTTTATTTATTTTAAGCGAACGATGGGGCCGGTGTTTCGTAGCTGGACTGCTCTGAGAAGAAACATCCGAAACAAACTCAGAGGTCAAAGTCTCTTTTAAAGTCCATAAAATCGTATTGGTCAAAAATGTGCGAGAATCATGGAGGTTAATGTCTGAGGCACTCTCTTGATGAGAGAAGGACACAGATTTGAGTGGACCTGTCCAGACAGTGCAAGCATTTGTCAGTAGTCGTTTAGCTCAACTAAAACTAAGGAGCCCAACGTCTTGACGAACAGTACCAAAGTAAGGACATTTGGGTAGGCCGCATTAAATACTCAAACCGTCAGACCGCATATTTAAAAAAAAAAAACCAACGGCTTCCATAGTCCTCACATTCACAAAAATAAATGTCACAAAAACATATACACAATACTTTAAAAAGTACATATCAATGTCAAATATTAATACATAAAAAAAAAAGATTATATAACTACTTTAAAAAGTACACATCAATGTCAAATAGAAATACATAAAAAAGATTATATACTTTAAAAAGTACACATAAATGTCAAAATAATAATTGAAATGTCAAAGAGACAAAATGTAAATAAAGTAAATAATGGCCAATGTATTAATCGAAACAGCTCAATCCCAAGCATTTGAATCCTCAATGTAATCTTTGACAGAGTAAAAAGCTTTCTGACAAAGTTTACGTTTTATAAATAATTTAAATTTAGTAATGCTAAGTTCTTGAATTTGTCTGGGTAGTTTATTATAAAAGCGTATACATTGACATTTAAACGAGCCACCTATTTTCTTAAGCCTAGTTGAAGGAACTATGTATTTGTCCTTATTTCTTGTATTTATATTATGGATATCACTGTATTTTTTAAACAAATTAATATTTCAATGAACTAAAACCCTGGTTTGATGTTCCTAAATAACGTTGACATTATGATGATATAAACTACTAGTCAAAAATGTTAATAATATTAAATAATGATAACAAATCATTCAACGTGTAGTTAATAATTGATTTACCGGTACGCTTTACACCGTCGTCATTACTTTTAACACATAGCACACCAGAATTATTAATCTCTAACATTGTTTGAGCCGATTCTTGAACGGCTAAAATGCCTTGATCAGACAAAATTAGTTCATTCAGTGGCATGTAATTGTGCATCGTTTTTCCGATATAGGAATATCTTTTAATCAAAGAATGATGCCCATAAACCAGGTCAGTGCCCCAGAAAGGCCCAGATAAAATATATTACAATATTGCTCTAATAAATAAAATCTAGAAGTATGTAGTTAATTTTAAATTATATCAAGCACTGGATAAAAAATAAATAAAAATGAGACGTTCTGTTGACATTGCAGTACCTATCATAGTTTTGATCATTCCTTTTTTTTCGGTCTAGAATAATGTCCCTTAGCCTGATAGAATTAAGCCGGATTTACATTAAGAAACTAGTGACTTGAAATTAGTTTTGTAAAAATATAATTTCACGTGTACATGTTCAGTTTTACAATGCATGCCTTGTAAAACTGAACATTTACACGTGAAATTACTATAATTTCACATGTAAATGTTATAAAACTAATTTCAAGCCACTAGTTTCGTAATGTAAATCCGGCTTAATTACAGTGTTGCGGTGTGGTTGCGGTTTTCTTTTCATTATTATTGAAACGATCGTCACAAAAGTGATAACTAAATAATTGAAATACTGCTTTTCAACAAAACCAAATAAAGATATGATTTTATAATAAACCTTATCAGATAAATCAACGAGTTGAATGAAGACGCGAATGATGTCTCCAGACACTCAAAAGTAAAAGATAAAACTACTTTGTGGTAGTGTATAAATATATACCTAGGCTTCAAAAAAAACAAAAATAATTCAAGCAAAAACCGAATGAAGTACTGGCTCAAAAGACTTTCAAGTCAAACATATTCCAAAAAACTAAAATGTCTGTCACCATTCATTCACTTTATATATGTCGCAGTCATCTGGTTAAATCAGCTATTTGATTGTATGACTAGCACGTTCATTGAATGACGACATTTAATTGAATGACTAAACGACAACTCGTCAAGTTGTTTAATGTAACGTTCAACTATTTGACTGAACGTCATTTAGCATTGTCGTTAAATGGGATATAGTCGACTTTGTAATGTTTGTTTAGGGTGACCATAAGTTCGCAACTTAAAAACTTAACTTCCTTTACATAACAAAAATGAGGACATGACATGACACACTTAAAAAAAAACTTTAAAACTAGCCGGCGGGCGGCGGCGTATTAATAGGTAAATCCATGCTGTCACACTATTTTATCAAGAATAAGTCACTTTAAAGTAAATTTAATCAAAATAATATCAAGACAGTGCTATATGCGCGAGCTACTTTACGCCATATTTGTTTTGGTGACTACTAACGCCGCAGTGGAAAAAAAATGAACTAAATTACAATCCTGACTGATATTACGTCCGCTCTGTTCAAAGGGCTATGCTACAATCAGCTATCTAGTTGGACGTTGAGTGACGCTTGTTCAATCAGCTTTCGGCCTAGTCATTCAGTTAAATGTTGCTATTCAATGAACGCGCGAGTCATACAATCAAATAGCTGATTCAACCAGATGACTGTGTTAGATTTATACAGATATAATTAGTATGATATAACTACATATTTCACGTTGTAATAGAGGTTAGTAAGTTAATATATAATTTAAATATAGTAAAATATGTAAACAACGTAATCTTAAACAAAATAAGATGTATTTTAATTTTTCACAACAAAAAAAGTATGAATCTGACTTTTTGTCGTAGTTCATAGAATAATGAATCATACTTGTTTGTCGTCGTCTATAAAAGCGAATGTTGCGACGATTTTAGATCACTTTTGATCCAGACGTTGAACGGTGCGGAGCTCTCCGAGATTGTATATAAGTTAAGTATAACTTCTTGTGTATTGTGATAATGTTACCTATGAATATAAATTTAGATTATGACTATATTATGTGTATTATGTACATTGTGTGGTTTATATTTATATTATGATGACTTTGTTTTGTGTATTATGTATACTGTGTGATTTGAATAATGTAACCGAATAATTGTAATATTTTATCAAGTTTAAAAGAGTGTTCATGGAGTTTCTTGCTGGCTCTTCTCCATTGGAACCTACTATTTTGGAACCAGCAAATAGCTTTTCGTTAAATTGAATAAATGATTTTGAGTTTTACCTAAAGTTTATTTTATTATAAAATCATATTTAAAATGTAGTATATAGAAAGATTATTAATGATAAATTGCTTTTGTTTCATACAGAAGGTTTAGTTTCAATGACAACTTAAACTTATAACCAAAACTGGTTTCAATTACAATAAATGCTTTCCACATAATTTGCTTTTATGTTTAAATATTTAACCCTCCCTTTTTAATAATCTAACAACAGCGACATATATATTCTGTACTCTTTGATTTGCTCTGCCTGCGTCTATCGGAGCGCCTAGTAAAAAAAATATAGCAATGTTGTTTGTCGATGAATTGTTCAAAAACGAGTAGGAAGTTATCATATTTAATGTCCAATATCTTTTGGATCGCTGCTTTACGTGACATAAAATCTAGATATCTTAAAAATACCGTTATAAAGTTATCATATGACATAGAACTGCAATCTGGGCCTTGCATGGCATTGCTGACGATGAGCTCCACACTAATCGGGCATGGTCTTTTGTCTATCTTTTTCGTATATTTATTGTTTATGTTAAACCAAAATTTTCACTTACTTCGTCAAATTAACTACCTATTCTTAGGTATATAGCTAAGCAAAAACCAAAGAGTCCACCCTTTATAAAATCATTGTTGGTAATAAAAATAAAAGTTAAATAACAGTCCAGATGAAGAACATGGGGTCTCCCAGGAGGTCCGTGGCGTCGCTACTGACCAACAGATCACCCCTAGCTGCCCTGTGGGTTTATTTTTATCATTATTATTTAATACTCCATTTAGTGGTTCACTAGGAATATTTTACCTCTGGTGAAGACTGACTACTTTTTTTGTCTATCTAAACTGGCGTAATTTTAAATAGAATTGTAAAGTATTTTTAAGATTTCTTGCCTGAAAAAATCAAATGGTAAAACATCTAGGTGTAAGCCGCTGATATTCAAAACATAGTATAATTTTGTTGTCTTTAATAAAACAAAATAACTGATATACGTTCCTCTAGTGTCGGTCGTGGAAAAAACCCTTTGGGCCGAGACGCTTCTTTTTTTTGCAAACACCTTTATTCCAATACAGACGAGGAGACATCACCCTTCGTCCTAAAATAAAAATAGTCCGAACCATTAATTCAGACGGGCAAGTCTTGATTGATATTAATCAATCAAGACTTGCCCGTCTTACAACTCACAATTCCTATTATTATCCTCCAACGGCGCTTTGCACTATAATATTTTATATTTATTTAATCAAAGTGTGCACCATTGCTATCTATGCACTTTTGCCTCTGACCTCAGGTAGTTCATTGATCTCTTTACTTTGCCAAAAAACCATTAGGACGGGAATCAACAAAATCTTTACATCTTTCATATTCGGTAAGTACTTATTACCCCCAAATGGGGCTTGTAGGTAACCAATTAGCGCTCTAGGGTAATAATGTAGCTAGAAAAGCCCTAGGGCGGAGAGAAATTTAAAAAAAAATCTCTCTTTCAAAAAGTTCGCGTACAGCTAACCATCATACTAGCAATAGACATCATTGCATTAAGCCCAATGACAAAAGAGGTCGCTTCGCTATTCAGCCTTGTCTTCGTATCAGTATAATAGTCATCAATTTTAAATATCAAACGGCGAAGCTCAATTTAGTTCTTAAAACAAAAAATTAAAAGACAAAGATGAAAAAAAAACGGGAATAGAAAACTTTTACTTTAAATATTGTTTGTTTTTGGGATTTTTTTATAATTATGTGCTAATTAGGAAAAAAACATGAGTTTTGCAAGTGATGAAGATATAAGCTGCACTCCCGATTCAATGAAAATGGAAGCTGAAGCAGCAATTAACAATATTTTGCCTGAAAGTTCAAAAGAGTGATATTTGAAAACTTACGACGAGTTCATGCAGTGGCGAAAAGAAAAACGAGTAAAGTCTTTATCTGAGACTGTATTCTTAACACACTTTAGTGAGCTATCAAAAAAGCTGAAGCCATAAGTACTAAACACGACATTAATATCAAGAACTTTTCAAAATTATCATCTTTTCTAATAAAGACAATCAGCTGGGCACAAAAGCAAAAAGTCAAAGGTTTTTACAGCGCAAGACGTGAAAACGTTTATAAATGAAGCCCCTGATGACATACAAGGTGTATTTTTGGTCTTGCTCAACCAGCTAGGAGATGATTCTACTCATAAAAACAAACAACTTTTATTATGGAACCAACTCGGAAATCGCGAAAAAAATATCAGCTGTTTCATACATTATGGTCGGGAGGGCAATGAACTTTTCATAGAAACAGCTGATATTTTTTTCGCGATTTCAGAGTTGGTTCCATAATAAAAGTTGTTTGTTTTCATGGGTAGAATCATCTCCTAGCGGGTTGAGCAAGACCAAAAATACACCTAGTATATTATTTAGCTGTTAAGGTACGTAAAATAACAAATCACATAATACCATTATATACTTCATCATTTATCTATTAAATTTTTACAATCCTAGAAAACATACCTTCTTATTTTTATACTTAGCTTGTTTTAGGTGGTTCTTATCCACGGTATCACTGGCGCATGCCGAGGTATTGAATTGACAAATATAACGATAGAGAACATAGAATAACAGGGTCAGTTGTTAGTAATTAAACTACCGAACACAAAAACTAAAATTGACCGAACATTTGTAGCTCCTCAAGAATTCTCTGAGTTTGTACAAAAATACAGAAATCTTCGTCCTAAAAATGTAAATACCAACCGATTTTTTTTGAAGTACCACCAAGGTAAATGCTACAAACAAGTTATTGGAAAAAATACTATCAGAAGTATGCCGAATCAAATCGCAAGTTATTTAAAGTTAGCAAACCCGGAATTGTACACAGGTCATTACTTCCGGAGAACATCGGCTACACTTTTAGCCGATGATGGGGCTAACTTAACCACATAAAAAGGCACAGTGGGTGGAAATCCAGCAAAGTCTCTGAAGGTTAAATCAATCTCGCACACATGGTTAAATGTGAATGTGTGTGTGTGTGAATATAATCCAAAAGCCATTTCCGTCAAAAAATACATATATATAATAAAAAATCAACTACTAATTAATTTATATAAATTAGGAAATGGAAGCTACATAATGTCAGCGAGCATAGTGTTCACAAGTTTAAAAATAAACAGCATTCCTCAAACAATGAAAATAATGTGTGAGGCAGCGCAATGTCAATAATTTCTAATTTGAACGGCAGTTAATCATTATCTGTTTTAATTAGCAACCTGTTTGGTTTTGTCTACACTGTGGATTATCCTATGGAGCAGGACCAGCATGCTTCCAAGCATTTTTATCTTCTATATAATAATCATCTAATTTATAATATGCTTGTTGACAAAGTGTATTCTTAATATGTGTTTTAAATTTACTTTCGTTTAGATTTAATATTTTACTAGGAATTTTGTTGTAGCATTTAACACAGTACCCCATAAAAGATGTTTTTACTTTAGACAGTCTAAAATAAGGTTGAGCTATTTTATCTTTATTTCTAGTATTAAAATTGTGTCTATCACCGACTTTACTAAACATTTCTCGATTTTTCCTAACATACATAATATTAAATTGGCAAGGCACCGTCATAATATTAATCTTTTTAAATAGCTCCCTTTTTTTTTGAGACTCGCGGCAATGTAAATTATAAATGGCTCTGACAGCTCTCTTTTGTAAAATAAAAATAGATTCAATGTCAGCAGCCCTACCCCACAATAGAATGCCATACGACATAATGCTATGAAAATAGCTAAAATAGCCCAAACGCGCAGTTTCTAAATCTGTCAACTGTCGTATCTTTCTAACAGCATAAGCTGCTGAGCTTAGCCGTCCCGCAAGAGATGTTATGTGAGGCTCATGTGCATTTCTTTCCATCATAAAATAAATATCCTGGGACAACTCATACACGGTGATCTGATTCCAAACTAAGCAGAGCTAGTTTGTAGTGGCTGACAATAGACATCCGCCGTTATTGTCTGGCCAAATTTAAGTTGTAGTGAATGACACCGGCACTAGTCCACCAAACGCTCACAAGTAATTTTCGTTTCGGGCAGGATTAGGTAATGATTGGATTTAAAATACCTTCATTATTGTGCCGGTTTGGTAATGTAACACAACAGTCGACACGCGTTTGTCGGTTTGCTGCATTTAAACACCTTTCAAGATTTTTACCTTCCCTGAATACGAGGTAAAGAACTAATACATAAAAACCCTTCGAAAAAGATTAGTTGAATTTGTTGTTACCTAGGCACTTGTTTGCTAAGTCTTTTTGTAACTATCACTCCCGAGTGAGTATTTTAACGTCAGAGAGAAAGAGTACTTGAAATGCAAACACATCTTGTTTCTACTCGACCATTAGTGAGCTGCCGCTATAAAACACTGAAACTCAAAACTAAGTCATTAGCTTGGTGTTTTTCATATTGTACAGCCCGTGACAGACTAGCACAACAGACGGTAGCGGTAGCGCAGTAGTAAAGGCCCTTCGGCATTCTTCTCGTACGAACCCCTTAAAGCCGCTCAGACAAAAAATAAACCGGTCAAGTGCATGTTGGAACACGCACTGCGTAGTGTTTCGCAGTTATATGTATAAATAGATTGATTTTTTCACGTTGCCTTGTAGAGTGTACACAATTGAGATGGTTCTCTTTTAACTATAACTATTTAGCTGTAAGAGACATAAAATGTTGTACTTGACGCTAACAAAAATTGCATTTTAAAGCTTCGCGAATGGGTCACTAAAACGTTTTTCATGTAACAACTAATAATTTATTAATTGCAGGGTGCGATACCAGGCACATTTAATTGGTATCCCCGTTTGGCCATTGATTTAGCTGTTCCTACAACCGGTAAGAATTTTGCATTTATATCGTCACATTTACCTATAGTTTCTGCATATAACAGTATTATTTTTCCAGACAAATGGTATGCAATTTGCCTTTGCTCGAAATAATATCATAATTTTTCTATTTACAGAGGCTAGTTTTGCTGTTCAATTACGTAATAAGGAAAATATTGCTGCTGGTTTATGTGTGCTGGTTGACGGATATCAAGCAGGGATGTCTTTCATAAGTATTGCCGCTGGTTTATCCAGTGGACCTACTTATCCACATTTGAACCCCGGGTCTGCTTTCTTTTACACTAATGTGTACAGATGGGCGCTAAGATATATCAGCCTGTAAGTTTTATGCTACTTATATTTAGTAAAAGGTATCATTTACATTTGCACTCACACACACACATTAGGTTACAGAAGATTCAATTCAAGATTAAGTTTTTGTAAACTCTGCCGACCATTTCTATTTGGGTATTTACTTATTTATTTATTTGGCTTACCAACAATTGAGTACTTACACTAAGAAAATTATGGGTTACAATTGATCTAATCGGGTCAGGTGTTTCAATCTCTTAAAGGTAAGCACATCATGCACTACATATTGAATTAAATGTATTATAAAAGCCACTTAAAATTACAGGATATGTGACAAAACAATCAGGCTCCTCAGGCCAAATTAAAATTAAACATTGCAATAAAACATTAAAATCACAGACAGAAACAAAATTGGCAAAAAAAAAATTAAATTAAATAATCGAAAAACCATAATAAAATTAAATACAAACCGTATTCAAAATAGTAATTAAAATCGATATACCTAATAAAATTTTAATTAACATTCAACAGAATACAATCAATTTAAATTAAACAGATATAGTTTTGTTGATATATTGTAAATGTGGTAAAAAATAGAAATTTTACATGTCAGTTTAATCGTACATATGTATGTAACTTTAACAAACCATTTGAAACGACCCACCCTAAATCAACGCATAGTTACGGCTGTTTATGCCTCATAATTTGACTGCACATGAGAATCAAAACCGACCTGTATAGCGTGTATGTAATACGTTGATCTTAAATCATGTTTGACACGTCACATCACTAAAAGAATGGTTTAAATAATATTTCTGTAGCCACCATCAAGCTTTACGGAAACTTCAGTACGCGTGTCCGAATTGGAATAACTGAAAAACCAACAAACAAAAAACACTAATTTTTGAAGACACCAAATAAAAACTACCATCGGTGGCCAAATTATTAGGGACAGTATTCATAGAGCAACATTTTTAGTTCAAACCCCTTAATCAAGAAAATAAATAATAGCATATAGGTTTTTCAGAGAGAGTTGTATTATGAATTAATGGGTTCATTGTCAGACTACTTACCAATGGAACGAGGTCCGGTCAAAATAGACATTCAAGGTTACATTAATTCGCACCTAGCTAAAAATTGGCATGAATATTGAGAACCCTATTACACACAATTTGTCAATTATCCACATGACTCCCAGCGTGTGAAAAAAAAAATATTCAAGGTCAAATGTTGCAAAAATCGGTTTTTTGAGTTTTCCAGCTAAACGGTAAGTGTTATCATAAAAATAGGTGAGACAAAAATTATTCATCATACAATTATGTATAAAAATTGTTCCTACACTTTTTTTCTTAAGAACCACCATTTCGGAGATATAGCGATACTAAATGTTGAAAACGTTGTGTTACTCATAATATGCACACGTTTCCGCGCCACCCGTGAGGTAGTGTACATGGCGCGTTTTTTTTACGTGGTTTCCCCGGTAGGCCTATTCCAGGATCTATTGTGGTTCTGTTGAGTTAAAAAGCTATTGTATTAAATTGAAAATGGTACTATGGTAATGACAAGAGCGCTGTAAGTAATGAGTAATTTGAGAAAATTATTCGTCTGATTGATACTATTATTTGCTTATTTATTTTAGTACGTATGTATGTATTTTAATTAATTTGTAATTTTTGTAATAATTAACATCTGTTTTTTTTTTAATATTTGCACCTGCCATCATATCTCTGCACTACCGATGGTTGACTGGTAGAGAATGCCTAAGGCACTAAGTCCGCCTCTGTTCATGAATTTCGTGCATAAAGTGTAAATAAATAAATAAATACTCTTCTATTGGAACATAATCCATACTGTCTTCTTCTTCTTCCTGCTGGGTACAAATAAATTTTTCAAAGAACGATGCATCAGATGTCTCCTCGCATAATATCGTAAGAATCTTCTTCTACTGGCGATTGAACATTGGAGCACGATTGACCTCGACAACTGATACATGCTAATGCTAATGAACAAAACAACCCAACTTTTTTACAGCCGCATTTAGCATTACACCCCGTTTTGCAATTTCAAAATGTAGCGTTACCCTGGGTTGTAGAGACCCAGGGAAACAACCACACAGGTAGGTTCGTCTAGGAAACCAGAACCTTAGGGAACTGGAGTCCCAGACGAACAGAAGGTTAGGAAAAGAAAATAAACAGTTATGAAAAGAACAGATATATATTTAAAATTATAATAAAGAGAGTATCTAATCACCCTACACTTTGGCCCAAACTCGTAGGATTTAAAATAAATAGGAGAGGATGTTAAAAACCAGGATTCGGAGGTGCTTCACGTCGTCACGAGGCAGGGTAAGCGCCTCGGCAACGGAGGCCGGAGGCCGGAGGCAGAGTAGGCGCCTCGACTACGCTGGCTGGAGGCAGAGCAGGCACCCCGACTACACAGGCCGGAGGCAGAGTAGGCCCCTCGACAGCGGAGGCTGGAGGCAGGGTAGGTGCCCCGACTACGCAGGCCGGAGGCAGAGTAGACGCCTCGACAGCGGAGGCTGGAGGCAGAGTAGGTGCCCCGACTATGCAGGCCGGAGGCAAAGTAGGCGCCTCGACAGCAGACGCTGGAGGCGGAGTAGGCGCCTCGGCGGCGGAGGCCGGAGGCTGAGCAGGGGCCTCGGCAATTGACGCCAGAGGCTGAGCAGGTACCTCGGTAGCTCGGTAGCTGAGGCTGGAGGCTAGAAATAGACAACGCAGAAGCGCGTGCAGGAGTAAACTGGGAGGTGAACCCAAGAGAGAGGCCGGTTCACTTAGAGGTTTAAACGTCACTCAGAGGTTCTGCAGTAATATATGAGAGGGTTCACTTCTAGACCTCCCAGTTACTCCTTCTTTCGATGCCGGCACAAGACTGACTTCCCTCTGCAAAAATATCGATAAAGAAGACTCTTTTCGAACACTTTATTAGGAACGTAATGTTTTAAATCAAAAATTTGAAATAGTAAAGAAAATGAGGGTGCCAGTAACAAAATTAGGCGGACAGGTCTATAAAAACGTATGCAAACTTCACGAAGACAAACCAACCTCCACCTTTAAAGAAAACAAATAGAATGATTGACAAATGTCTAATGAAAAAGTGTCAAACGTTGTTTACAAATTAATTATTTCTTTTCAGAATGTTATAACTAATTAGAAATACTATTAAAAACAAGGAGAATCACATAAAATGATAAAATAAAAGACCGTAAGTACTACAAACAATTGAATTGAGAAGTTTTTCCGGTGCAGGAGGAAGTAAAGTCTTAACTGGTTCCAATATATTGTCAATTAATTTCCAACCCCAGTCTTCTGGGTTTAGTTTATTACCAAGCCATACTTGAACTTGATATTAGCCATACTTGGGTTGTTTTGTTCATTAGCATGTATCAGTTGTCGAGGTCAATCGTGCTCCAATGTTCAATCGCCAGTAGAAGAAGATTCTTACGATATATGCAAGGAGACATCTGATGCATCGTTCTTTGAAAAATTTATTTGTACCCAGCAGCAGGAAGAAGAAGAAGACAGTATGGATTATGTTCCATTAGAAAGGTATCAATCAGACGAATAATTTTCTCAAATTACTCATTACATACACCGCTCTTGTCATTACAATAGTACCATTTTCAATTTAATACAATAGCTTTATAACTCAACAGAACCACAATAGATCCTGGAATAGGCCTACCGGGGAAACTACGTGAAAAAAAACGCGCCATGTACACTACCTCACGGGTGGCGCGGAAACGTGTGCATATTATGAGTAACACAACGTTTTCAACATTTTGCATCGCTATATCTCCGAAATGGTGATTCGTAAGAAAAAAAGTGTAGGAACAATTTTTATACATAATTGTATGATGAATAATTTTTGTCTCACCTATTTTTATGATAACACTTACCGTTTAGCTGGAAAACTCAAAAAAACCGATTTTTGCAACATTTGACCTTGAATAATTTTTTTCCACACGCTGGAGTCATGTGGATAATTGACAAATTGTGTGTAATAGGGTTCTCAACATTCATGCCAATTTTTAGCTAGGTGCGAATTAATGTAACCTTGCCCCTATTTTTGAAGCTAATTTGACCGGACTAGAAACGATGGTTTTCTTTTTTTAAATACTTTGGGAAATTAAGAATTAAAGAAAAAGCTAGCACGTTTTTGCGAAATGGAACACAAAATGGAATGAGTGTTTAATAAAACCCCATTCACTTTTGCTATGATGCATGAGCTACGAGGAATGCCTTTTAAGTTCTGTCGTTTATATATTTACGGGCAATTTTGAAATTGGAAGTGGTCCATTTGAGTATGCCGAAAATACAGTCTTGTGGAATCGGAGGTACTGTCTACAGGTATGTGCTCGACCCAGTTCTTGAGAATAGCCATATCACACTGTACTGGGATCGATCTAGTATCACAGACAGGACTATTGTTTATTTATTTATTCATTTATTGACACACCAACGACTTATTCACTAATTGTTTACAATTCTTCTTTCTTCTTCATTCTTGTATAGTGCAGTGAATTCGACACTTATAGGCGTGCACATCAACGTTAAACAATAATAAGTAAAAAAAAAGAGATGACAAAATAAAATAGTAATAGTTACTGAATTACAAACAATAAAAATTATGAACATTAATTAAATTGGAATATAAAATCAAATATGTATAAATTAGAACTTGAAATAACAAATAAATTAGGACACATTACATTGATTATAATTCAAATAGATTGTATTGTCAGACATTGAAATTAAAATATACCAAGAATATAAAATCAACATTAACATTTTAACAGAAATTCCTCATTACAATAACAGAAAACCTAAAAACCAAGTGAAAATATAAAAAAAAAATAACAAATTGATTAGGACTCATTACATTAATTACAAGTATGATAGTTTTTTTTTATTTATTTCAAAGTTAAAATTAAGAGTCAATTTAAATTGTATACTATTAATTAAATTGAATTGATTCACACGAAGTTAAAATATAAACAAATCAATCAGGAACCGAGAACACATTGTCTGAATTCATTAAAATTGTTCGCAAATATGTCTAGGTTATTGGTGCGTGTGCTCAGTTTATTGTAAACAGACAAACACCGGTATAGAGGAGCTGAACGACCAAGATTGGTTCTACTATGTATATGGCATCACAAATGTTTCTGTTTTAAAATTGGATCTGTAAGATCTTTTTGTTGCCAAAAAGCCTGACATTGTGGTAATAGATCGATTAGAGCGTCGGGCAATGATTGTTGACATAGCCGTTCCACATGACGAGAACCTTGTGAAAGCCGAGAAGGATAAACAGGCCAAATACCTTAACTTGGCTCGCGAGGTTGTCGACATGTGGGACGTAGGTTCAGCAGTCATTGTGCTGATAGCCGTGACGGCCAATGGCATAATAGCTAAGAGCCTCGATCAACACCTAAGAAGGCTCACGCGAGGCAGCTGGATTAAGGGCCTGATACAGAAGGTGGTACTCTTGGACACGGCGCGCATTGTCAGGAGGTTCCTCTCTCTGGAGCCCTGACCACCGGTAGCTTGGACCCTGTTCCTGATGCCGGTGGGCTACTATTTTTTATATTTTTAAATGTTTTTATTATTTTTATATCAATATTTAAAAATGTAATTAGTATGTATTTTAATGGAATAAATGGAATAATAATAAAAAATTATTTCACTAATACAAAACAGTAAGTTTTATGGAAAGGTAAACAAGAGTAATCCAGTTAAACATAAAATTATTAGGGTTTAAAATGAAGAAAAAGCTACGTGATCAAAGGTTTCAGTCTAGTGAAGAAACAGTCGTCACTTTCAAACCAGCCATATTGAAGAACCCTTCTTTGGAGTAAAATAAATAATTTTAAACTGATTCGAGCCTATGCGAAAGTCTATTAACTACGTCGCAAATACTTTAAAAACAATTAAAAATACTATATGGTTCTAGTAGCGGTATTTCCTTCAAACGACGAAACTTAAAAGGCACGCCATGTATTGATTTTCAAGAAAACAAGGGAATTATTGTCACTTTTACCTTCGTCAGAGGAGGCTGAATTGTTCCGCAGCACTGCGTGTGTTGGCAACTTTGGCGTGATGTAGTAATGGTTCAAAATGATAGAGAATACGCAAGAATCAAGTGAAAAAACTCAAAAGTGGTTAAATTCAATAGAACCATATAGATATGGGGAAAACTAAGTCCTTTCATTTGGAGTGATGCTGATGGGGACGTTAAAAGCTGCATCAACAACATTGGCACACAGGCAAGGCAAAGGTTACCACATTAAGATCCTCAGATGATAGAATGTGATTATTCGTGTTTGGTAATTCTTCAGAGTTATTAATGCAAGCCCGGAGAAAACATGGTTTTTCAAAAGAAGGGGTATGGGGAGTTCACTTCTTGATATTGAAACCATAAGACCACAGGGCAAGAACCCATATGACGATTGTCATTCAATAGCAAAGAGCACTGCAGTGGGCCTACAGCAAGTATCCATAAACGACTTTGGAGCAGAGAGTAAGTTGGGGGTTAGAATGGATAATGTTACAAGGTTATATTGTGAGCTAGGTACTAGGTGATGCCAAACAAGAGGAAAATGGTTTCTAATAGAATTTTGTTGATTACTGACAGGGGAACCAACTAGTGGGATACCTCAAACTGCCACTTGGATGAGATCTGCATATTTATCTAAAAGCTCGGAGGAGAAGGTATTGAATCAAGCAAAAACCTTTTCCGCAGAACCAGAAAAAGAGATAAGTTATAGTAGAGACCAAGGATGCCTTGTTGCAATTGAGACCGATACCCCAAGAAACGTGTTCGCTTATATGTCAGGAAGATAAACAGAACAGTCCGAAACACTTTAATGAAGGGAAATTTCAAAACTGATTTTCAGAATGATTTTTACATAATAAACTTTGTAGGTATGCTTTGAATCTATAAAATTATCGTTTTAGTTTGTTTATGTGTGTGACCGTTCGGTCATAGGCTGGTTACAAACTTGCCGCGTTTTAGTAACGATATTAACAACAAAAACCCATTTTATTGTTAATTACTAACACGACTGCCTCATTTACGCAAATACACCGTGTTTATGAAATAAAAATATTGTTACTTAGATAAATCGGATAATATAATAATTTTATCATCAAATAAGTAAATCTTATTTTCTGGGTGTCCTACTACATAAGTAAAACCACACAATTTGTTCTGTATGTGTGTGTGTGCGTGTGTGTAAAACATTATATAGTGTAAATAAAGTACATAGATTAAGTTTACGATGTTGTTATAGTTTTAATAATAAACGCCAAAAAAATGAAAATAAACCTTTTTTTAAATATCGATATATTTTATCAACAGCCCTAACTAACTAGTGCCTGGCATTCTGACAGCCTGACTGCTATAAATGCACTCGATAGTTTTCTTTCGTTCTAAATGCGCACGTTTTTTCCTTGTTTTATTTTTTAACGCCACGACCTTGGCCTTTGCATATTATATACTCCTAATTACCTGACTCTCTATTTTGGACAACTGTTAACTTACTGCTGCTAAATCGCTGTATAAATTGTATGATTGCGACTGGCAACAGTAACTCTATTGCTAGGAGAATCTTGGAAAATCGTCAGTGGTCATAAAAATCATAAAACACTACAATTATGTTATAATATTACCTTACTTTTACTATATTTCATATAACTTGGTTGTTGGATAGCCAATTTCACAGAAAAAAATAGTGAGGCTTTGTTATTATATCATCTTACAATTAAGGCTAGTTTGAATCATTTAACACCTGGGGGATCTACAGAGCCATTCCCTTCTCCGTTCTTGGGTGGCTTTGTCTATCTTCCAATTTAAATTACAATATTTATTCCGCAGTATTCCATTTTGGGTCGGAGGAAATGGCGGCAACTTTTGTGACACACACAGACTTTGGAGAAGACGATACTATTATATGGACGAGTTGATGCCATCTTGGTTACAGAAAGCTTTTTTTTACGTGAAAAAAGAAGAATGGGCTAAAGAAGAGCTGGACTTTAGAAGGTTTAAAAAATTCGCTGAACCAGCATTCGGTAAACACTACCGATTTCCCACTAAAAAGTTTAATAACTTTAAATCGCAGTTCACTGAAGAAACTATTGAGGCACCGCTTCACGTTTCTGAGCTTTCGATTATTTAACATTGACAAGCCAGTACTTAGCCAAACTTTAGGAAATCGAGGAATTTTACATTTCTTTGATTAATTTTATATTAAAGTTGTGTATTATGTTATTGTTAAAAATAAAGTTATGCATCATTCCTGAAATAAACTATTGTTTTGGTTCAAGTTCGAAGACCATAAGTTGAGACTTTACGGTTGAAAATCTAATAATAGCTTACACATACACGCACGGATTTACCCGGCGGATCTGTCCGTACGGGTAACCGACGAGCACATCTGTATGTGTGGCGAGGAAAGTCCCGGATGTGTCTGCTTGTTGCCTGCTCGTGGCCCGTACTCAGAATGAACGGTTCGGGCACGATCCGATCTGTGCGTGTTCTTACCGTGTTTGCAACCAATGGTTAGGCAGGGGTCATAGTCATTCCATAGTATCTGGTACCTTATTCACTGAAGAACGCAAATCCATAGTCCAATTTTTTTTTTAGTTGCCATGTTTTTCTATAGTCCAACACCAACCGAGGGTTGTCCTTAAGTACACTTGCATAGTGCATATAGGGATAATCGTCGGTTCGTGTCCCATTTCTGAAGCCAAATTTATGCTCAAGGGGCCTCTGCGAGTTGGCTTCGGCCCCTCGTACGCCTTCCAAAAGTTCGGGACCCCTGGTTCTCGAGATATGGAAACATATAAAAATATAATAATAATAATAATAATTACTCTTTATTTATGAAAAAAAAAAACAGATTGCATGTAAAATTTTTAGGATATGGGTACATGGTACCCTGGTAAAGCAAGATACCGACAGCGATCGACACGTTCACGTTCGTTCACACACAAATTGCACAATGAACAAATGACAGCGGCGGGAAAGAAAACGCGCGCGGCGAGGGAACGGGACGCATCGAGCGTTCGTTCAGAAATGTTTTAGAATTCGATGTAAAAAAAATCGATTATCGGTAGGTAATTATCGTTTTCGTTTTCGATATTTATCGTTTAGTCAAAAAGGACCGATAACCGATAAATTATCGGTTATCGGTTTGCATGCCCTAGTTTTCATCCAGGGCCCATAAAAACTGGTCACTTCGAAAATGTGTCACTCCAGGGAATCGAACGGGCTGAACCGAAAAAAAAACCACAAACTCTACTTTTATTACGTCAATTAATAAGCCGCGTACCCACCTAGCGCACAGGCTCGCGCGGCAGCCTCGCGAGCCAAATGCCTCGGCTGGTGTGGACGTGCCTCGGCCTGCCTCGGGCGCGCAATTGCTCGACCGAGCACGGCCATTTGGCTCGAGGCATTTGGCTCGCGAGGCTGCCGCGCGAGGCTGCCGCGCGAGCCTGTGCGCTAGGTGGGTACGCGGCTAATGGGTTATTCATAATGATTAAATGCTTCACACAAATATGATTGATTAGCCGCGTACCCACCTAACGCACAGGCTCGCGCGGCAGCCTCGCGAGCCAAATGCCTCGGCTGGTGTGGACGTGCCTCGGCCTGCCTCGGGCGCGCGTTTGCTCGACCGAGCACGGCTCGGCCCCGAGCCATCTGTTGTCGGTAAACTTGACGCGCTCAAAGGTGCCTCAGTGAGCGCTGTGCGTTAGGTGGGGACGGTTATGTTTTGGCTCGCGCGCGAAGCTACTTCAAGTTTTGTCTCTTGCCGTGTTTGTCTACTGTAATTTTGGTATCATATTGGTTGCGACGCTCATAATTTTTTCTAATCCAGAAGCGTCTAGGCATTTTCTTGATACGTGACTGTTTTCGTTTCTTTAAACAATAAGCAGCTAGGAAAATAGCTGCAGCTGAAAATACACGACTGTCCATTACGAATACTCGCGGACTTATGATGGCTCAGCCTGCCTCGCGAGGCGGCCTCGTGTAAATTGAACAAAACTACTGAGGCTGCCGCGGGAGCCATCGCTCGCGATCCGGACACTGAGGCTGGCGCGCGAGCCTGTGCGATAAGTGGGTACGCGGCTATTCAATTAGAGGAAAACCATGAAATTTTACCTTTTGAAATCAAAGGACGAATTTAGCCGTCGAAATTTTCTTTCAATTAAAATAAAATTCTTAAGATTTATGGTTTCCTGCCGGGGTTGCGGAATGTGTATAGTAGTCACCGTGACCCTGGAACAGAAAAGGCAATCGAAGGAACATGAGTGGGTTTTAGTCAGTAAGAGTCTGACACGCCCTCCCGCCGCACCCAGGACGGGAGCAGTCATTGGATGATTTCCCACTCACCAAAAAAAAAAAAGATTTATGATTTTACTTTAATTTAATTACCCATGTTTTTTAGAGAGTACCCTAACGTTTGATGTCATAAAAATACAGCGTGTTACTTTTTTGGATTTTAGCCGGTTCGATTCCCGGGAGTGATAAGCGAATTTTCGAAAATCTTTGAATGCAGTTTCATTTCTTTTTAAAAATAAAGGAATGTTTTCTATAATTAAAATAATCTATCTTTATGATTTAAAGTAGTTTTCTTCCAGACGCCATTGAAGCTTTCCTTGGTGACAGACATTTTAGTTTTTTGGAACATTTTTGACTTGGAGCTCTTATCTTTTGAGCCATTACTTCATTCGGTTTTTGCTTAAATTATTTTTGTTTATTTGAAGCCTAGATATTATACTTATACACTACCACAAAGTAGTTTTATCTTTTACTATTGAGTGTCTGGAGACATCATTCGCGTCTTCATTCAACTCGTTGATTTATCTGGTCCGGGTGTTTTCATCTGATAACGTTTATTATAAAATCATATTTTTATTTTGATTTGTTACGAGTCGAGCACCTAAATTGGTCATACCTTCAATGGAGCAAAGTTCTCTTCTCTGCTGAATGTAAAATTTATACACGTGAAATTACTGGTCAAAATAGTGTTATAAAACTAATTTCAAGCCACTCGTTTCGTAATGCAAATCCGGCTTTATAGGTATTCGTTCTCATTAGTAACAATACTATCAGGCCAAAGGAGATGATTCCAGACCGAAAAAAATAAAGCATGATTGAATGATCGAAACAATGATAGGTACTACAATGTCAACAGAACATCTTGTTTTTATTTATTTTTACCGACTTCACAAAAAGGAGGAGGTACTATGTTCGGCTGTTTGTATGTTTTTTTTTTTTTTTTTTGTATGTTTGTTCATCGATTACTCCGTCAATTGTCAACGGATTTTCAAAATTCTTTTTTTGTTCGAAAGCAGATAGTTCTGAGGTGGTCCCATTGTCACCAAGTTAGGATCTGATGATGGGATCTTAGAGAAATCGAAGGCAACCCTCAAATTTTATAAGCTCACTTATTGTTTTTCGCATATTTTATGAAGTATCTTGTGTATTTGCGTATGGTTGTCACCATCTCAGTTAGCTGAGCTGATGATGGAAGGTACAACTCCTTAACAGTAAGAAGTTACTCGAACAGGCAAGGACTGTTTTAGTAAATTGTTTTGATGTTTGATAGGGCATTTGCCACATTTGGGCTCATGATCATCAAGTCATGACCTGATGCTGCAGTCAGGATAGTCTGCAGAGTACCTAACTCCTCGACAAATAACAGCAGATATATCGTGTTTAGGCTCATTGAAAAGGGCTCGATGTGTGGATAAACGTACTGTTAATGAGGAACACCGAAGTACATAGAGACCTGATGCTGAAGCCAGGAGCATCAGAAAAAGTACAAACCTTGAAATTACAGCACAGTAGTCGTGTTTGGGCTCATTTTAAACAGGACTAAATTTTAACTCGACACTAAAAAGTAAAAAATAAAAAACTTTTTACAAAAAAAAATAACCGACTTCAAAAAGTAAAAACTTAAAAATAACTTAAATTTCGGAAGTCGGTGGCAACACAAATTGACTGGCAGAAGAAAAGACACCGACTTCCGAAATTTAAGTTATTTTTAAGTTTTTACTTTTTGAAGTCGGTTATTTTTTTTTTGTAAAAAGTTTTTTATCCAGTGCTTGATATAATTTAAAATTAACAACCTAATTCTAGTTTTTATTTATTAGAGGAATATTGTAATATATTTTATCGGGGCTTTTCTGGGGCACTGGCACGGTTAATGGGCACGTTTTTTACCATGTCTATGTAAAAAAAAGCTATATCAATATGCTCACTTAGTGGAAAATCTGAATCACCCAAAAATACAAAAGGAATATCAATGTCTATTATTCTCCGAGGATCCGGTAAAATTAATATAACATTTTAAATTTTGACGAAAAGTTCTGTCTCTTGTGGTGGTGGTGCCCGAGAACGTGTTTTGTGAAATAGCGGATCAGATCCGAATAGCATCCGACGGGTAAATCCGTGCGTGTATGTTCAGCTAACAGGGAAGAACTAAAAATAGAGAAACTCAAAATAATTAAATCTATTTCAGGCTTTTAAGACACTCATCATAAAAGTCTAAGCAACACATACAAATTCCAATTTTGCAATGTGTTTTCGCATTCAATAAATACAACTCACACACGGTCATTTGATCCCAAGATAAGCTCTGCTTAGAGCTTGTGTTATGGTAACCAGACAACTGATATACACTCGCGAGCAACCAAATCGACTCAAGCTTTTATTGCGCACACATGCATCAATTTCACAAAAACTACACGCGGTATATATGACTGCAATATGTCATTTGAAAGCTTAAGATGTCAGCTTTCAAATGTGCATCAATACCCTTAACAAAAAAAAACCCCTATTCACTTACGCAATTTAATTGAGCGATAATACAGTAAGTTTGTTCAATAGCCTACCCACGACTTGCGCTAATTACCCTGCTATAAAAGCCCCCCGCAACCCGCTACCCTCATCAGTCGCTTATCACAAGTTGACAGGTACACATCTCCGTAAATTACATTCATTGTTTGTACAAGAACATGGATACCACACCTGAAGAAGCCGCTCAAGCTGTTGCCCTGTTGCAACAAGGGCTTAGTCAGCGAGCAGTGGCTACCCAACTTCACTTGAGCCAGTCTGCTGTATCCAGGATATACAGACGATATCAAGAGACAGGTGCCTTTACTCGGAGACCAAGGACCAGCCGCCACCGATGCACTTCCGAAAGAGACGACCGTTTCATAGTGTCAACCTCGTTGCGCAATCGCCATTTAACGGGTGTTGATGTGCAACAAGAACTGAGACGTGTACGAGGGGTGGCTGTTAGCGAGTGGACAGTAAGAAGACGCTTGAAGGAAGCCAACTTAACTCCAAAAAGGCCTGCGACAGGCCCCAAATTGACTGCTGGTCACCGACAAGCGCGGCTGCAGTTTGCTCGAGAATATGTCGATTGGGACATAGCGCAATGGCGGTCAGTCTTGTTCACTGACGAGTGCAGAATGTGTCTACATGCAAGTGACAGAAGAGGCCGGGTCTACAGACGTCCGGGTGAACGATTTGCACAATGTTGTTTCGCTGAAACAGTTGCATACGGAGGAGGTTCTTGCATGATGTGGGCTGGGATCTCCTTAGAAGGAAAAACCGAGCTTGTTTTTGTGCCTGGGGGAGGCCGTGGGGGCGGGCTAACGGCTGATCGGTATATCACCGACATATTGCAGGGCCATGTTATTCCCTACGCAGTTTATTGGCGAAGACTTCGTTTTAATGCACGACAACGCCCGTTGTCACACGTCGCGGATCACTCGACAGTTTCTGGAAGAAGTCGAAATACGCACAATGGACTGGCCTGCGCTCAGTCCAGACATGAATCCCATTGAGCACTTATGGGATGAGCTCAAACGAAGAGTACGGACTAGAAATCCAGTACCTTCAAGCGTGGAAGAACTTAAAACAGCGTTATTAGAGGAGTGGCACGGCATTCCTCAAGAGACTGTCAAAAAGCTCTAAGCTAGGGGAGGCAATACCAAATATTGAATAAATAACTTTTTTTATGTTTTTCCAACATTTTTTCTTTTATTTGTAAAACACCCAGACCCCAACCATTTGTCCTAAATTTCCCTTTTTTCCTACACTTACATTTAGACATTATTAATTTTAAAAATTATGGATGGATGTCAATAATAATGACACCAAATTAAAGTTGACATCTTAGGCATTCAAATGGCATGTTGATGTCATGAATACCACATGTAGATTTTGTAAAATTGATTCATGTGTGCGCAATAAAAGCTTGAGTCGATTTGTTTGCTCGCGAGTGTACATACTTATATAGTTTATAAATACATACATGTTATAGATAAATTACACCCAGACACAGAACAAACAATCATGCTCATCACACAAAGTTTGTTCTGGGTGGGAACCGAACCCACGACCTCCGGCTTAGCGGTCAGGTTACTAACCACTACACCAACAGGCCCGTCAGATTAAATCAGTATTAAATCAGTATTTTCTTATTTATATTGTTTTTAATGCTTTTTTAATATTAAATAACAATAATTACGACTAAGTACAGTGTATGTATGTACGTAGCACAAAGTAAGATGTGAACTAAACTTAAACTAAAATACAAAGTGTGGCCTCTGCTATAAAGAACTTGCTGGCACCGATTATTCATAGAATCGATGAGACTGTAATTGTTATTCTGCGGCAATTGCTCCCAATGAAATTTTAGTAAGGCCATCAGTTGTTGGGTTTTTGTCATTCCATCCAAGTCCTTTTAAACACGCCTCTGGAGCATGCCCCACGTATGCTCGATGGGGTTGAGGTCCGGCGATTGTGCAGGCCAAGTCAATACCAGGATATTTTCCCTCGCTAAGAACTCCCGTGTGTGCATAGCTGTAACGCGAATTTTCATATTTGTCATGCATCAACGTGTAATCGGAGACAAGCGTTTGTGCGAATGGACGGACATAAGGACTTAGAACATCCTCAACGTGGCGTTTCAATTTAAAATGATCCCATCACAAAAAGGAGGTGTGTTCTCCTTATATGTGATGGATTCAGATAGACCAAAAGAAATGGACGCGGCGTATGAGGATGCGCTGAGAAAATAAGCACGGCATCCTTAGTTACACACAGGCAATAATAAAGCAGGAAAATCACATAAGTACTCCGAATGTTGTAGAAAATGAGGTGAAAGTTAGAGTACAAAAATGTAGAACGAGCAATAATAAGACTACGCCTATACCATCAATTTATTCCGAAGTTGTAAAAGAATTCAATGACATAGGATATTACTTTTTACAACAAATGCTATCGTTTGTTTGATACTATGAAAAAAGTTTTGTATAGACGTCGAAATCGGGCATTAAACACAAAAGTCGTTTTTCAAAGATTCGGGATGTTAACGTTCCTGAAATTTTTTAAAAGTTTCTGCTTGCAGACTATTGTGACGAATATGGCAGAATTCTAATTTTTACTTCACCAAGAGGGAACAAACTATCAAGCAAAACAAAGCTTATTTTCTTAGATGGAACTTTCCAATGTGTTTTCACCACTATTTACTCAACTATACACCATACATGTCGACGTGAAGATGTGTAGTAATTACCGCCTTATTGCACTGATATCACACGCCAGCAAAATACTACTGCACATACTGAACGAGCGTCTCAAGAGCTTCCTGTCCTTCCTTCCCCCGCGACCAAGTTCTGACAGTACGAAAAATAACCGAAAAGGCCAGGGAATTCAACAAGCCGACTTATATTTGCATTGTGGATTTCTCAAAAGCGTTCGATTCCGTAAGATGGCCGATGCTTTGGAAGACTCTCCTGGAAATGGGTACACCAAAACATCTTGTACACCTTCTTCGAGGTTTATATGACGATGAAACAGCATTTATTCAGTGAGGAACACGTCACGTCAACGGACGACGTCCAGTCGAGTCATTTTCATCCCATGTCCTGTTTAACATCTACACGGAGCTCATCATGAGGATTGACCTTGAAGACTGGACCGACGGAGTTGCAATCGGAGGCCTAAGGATCTCTAATCTCCGTTACGCAGATAATACCACCTTATTCGCGACTAGTGCTACTCATATGAAGGATCTACTATGCAGAATGGAAAGGATCAGCCTGGAATTTGGTCTTAAGATCAACCGCATTAAGACCAAGATGATGATTGTCGATCGTGCCAACAACAATTCGCCCGAACTCACACAAATAGCGAATTGTGATGTTGTGCAGTCGTATGTCTACCTAGGAGCTCTAATCTCCAACAACGGAGGATGCGTAGACGAGATCAAACGTCGTATGGCGATCACTAGAAGCGCTATGGACAAGTTACGGAAAATATGGCGGAATCGTAACATCACAAAAGCGACGAAAATCCGGTTCGTCAGAGCGCTTATATTCCCCATATTACTCTATGCCACTGAGACGTGGACCCTACGGGAAAGTGAGAAAAAGAAGGTAGATAACCTGGAAATGTGGTGCTGGTGAAGAATGCTTGGAGTATCGTGGACTGAACACCGCACCAACGTCTCTATACTCCAGGAACTCGGCATCAAGCAGCGTCTATCCTCCATCGTCCAAGCTCGCATTCTCACATTCTTTGGGCACGTTTCTCGACGTGGAGATGTGTCCATAGAGCGGTTGGTGCAGGGCAGAGTTAAAGGTACCAGAGCGCGAGGAAGGTCACCCATGAGGTTGACGGACTAAATAAAGGCGGCAATGGAAGGCCCGTTGCACGAGTGCGCTAGACGAGCAGCCATCAGGGAGTGGTGGAGGCGAGCCGTCAAACGTGTCATAAGAGGAGACTTACCACGATGACCACGACCGCTCTGTCAAGAGTGTCACGATTAAGAAGAAGAATGGGCGTTGCACATTTGCTCAACCGACGCCGGTGTTACTTTATTAAAACACATATACAGGGTGGAATTTTGTAATGCCACCTGAAGAATGGGAAGTATTAATACTTTAGATAGAAAATTTTACTCAAAGAAAACATACCTTTATTTTTGAAAAGATGAAAACTGCATTCAAACGTTTTTGAAAATTCGCTTGTCGCACATGGTAATCGTACCGACTAAAATCTGTAAAAGTTGCACCCTGTATTTTTATTGCATTGATCGTTAGGGTCAAAAAGGATGAAATCTCACTAACAAACTTCATAAGTTAAATGAAAGGAAAACAATGAAATCTTAAATTATAAATCCAATGGGTTAAGTTAAAGCACTTTTACTCAAAGATCCATCTGTGTACTTATGTTATTAATAATTTATTATCGTTGATGTCATTTATCCATTGAAATGACGATTTACTATTTAGATAAGACGATTGCACTTTGCACGTGTTTGTAATGCAGACTAGACTCCTTTCTTAGATGTGACATAACTGTGTGTGAGACGTAGTTTAAAATAAATATGGAATGTTACATTTGAAAAATATAATTTCATCTGTTTTTCACATTTGATTGTTTTTAAAAATCATTTTATATTTGTTTCACGGTAAACATGGCTTATCAAGAACAATTTGCCTCTCGATGCCGGAAGAACCACATGTGGTTCCTCCGGATAATTCGGTTGAGACGAGGAGGAACCATATATGGTTCCTCGCGTACCAGCCCACTTTCAACCTTATTTAATTACGAAATATGGCTCTAAATCGTTTGAAAAAATTTACCCATACAGCCAATAAATAGTCGAGTCAATCGATTCCAAAAACTTACTAAAATAAACTAGGCAACACTAAAAAAAAAACATTGTCGAGACATTCAAGCAAAAAATTGTCTGTGAGACTAGGTGGCGTACGTGCGACTAGAAAAAATATTTTGTGTTGTGGCGTAAAACTTTGGTAAGTAAATATTTTCTATATTATAAGTGTACAAAGCAAGTTTGTAGATAATCATTTGCTTGAAATAATATCACAAAATTAATATATCGGCCAACAAAATATTTCTAACCTCAAGCCTCAACCGCCATTGAACGAACATTGAAAATTTGATTTTGCCTCTTTTCAACGATATTATGGTCTTGGAAACATTATTAGCAACGTAAAATATAGTGATAATTCATTACTTCATGTATTCAAGTCGTAACTATTCATATTTATTTAATATTTCAAGCTATTTCAAGCATTTGTGCAAGTGATGGTCGAGGTCAACTTGACAATTGTTTTTGAATTACAATTTAGATTTGGTGTAAATATCACATAGTAACTTACTAAGTATCTAATGCAAGTTTGTATATAATTGTTTGTTGGAAACAATACCAGGAAAGGTACTCTTTTGAGCAAACAAAATGATCGCCCGCGTCGTGATTATTTGCTATGAATTCTAATCATTCTCAATGAATTAGTATCTGTGTAGGGATATATAACAACGTAAAAACTAATGATAATTCATAATTTCATGTATTCGTGGCGTTTTTATTCCATTATTATTCATAATTCGATGTTTTCTCATGTAATAATTACGTAATACGTAACTGTCAAATTCAAACATGGCCGCAACGACCAATAGGCCGTAGGTCTTATCGACAAAACTTATCGATAGTATCGACAACTTTGTTTTTTATGAAGTATAATTTTTTATATAATTTTTAAGTATTTGGGAGACCTTTGGGTCATATCGACCAAACTTATCGATAGTATCGACATTTTTTTTATGAATTTTAAATTTTAACTTCATAAAAAAATATAGATACTTATTATTAAATTTTTGAGAGTTTTGCCTTGCAGTTGGACAGTAAGTACAGGTTGAGACAAAAAAGACAATAATTATATTATTATTTTAGAAAATGTCTTGGGATCTCGGGAACAGTGGTGGAGCTCCCAAGAGCTTTGAGGAGCTGTTGATGGAGAGTGATTCGAAAGACGAAGGCGTAGCGGAGTACCTCGAGGAGATTTTGGACACGTCCGAGGATGAGTTGGACGAGTCGGCATACCAAATAAGTATTTTTCAATTATTACAATTAGATTTTGGTA
The DNA here is from genome assembly GCA_033675125.1 of Athetis lepigone. Classification (NCBI taxonomy): domain Eukaryota; kingdom Metazoa; phylum Arthropoda; class Insecta; order Lepidoptera; family Noctuidae; genus Athetis; species Athetis lepigone. The sequence goes on from CM066219.1 coordinate 12,224,669, forward strand.
TCTTCTAGAGTTGTTGTCTATATGCCATCAAACTCCAATTTTGCAAGAAATTGCCCATGCGGAAATAGGAATTGATTGGCCACACTCTCCGTAGGGAAGATGGTAATGCTGCTGAAATCGCCTTTGAGTTTCGGCAACCAGAGGGTAGGCGAAGACGCAGACGGCCAGTACACGCCTGGAGGAAACCGGTGGACAAGGAGCTCAGGAAGGAAGAACTCAAATAACCGGCCGGCTTGGATAAAACTTGTTGGGACCGTCTGCACCAGCGGGGTGCCTTAGGACCAGAACATCTTTCAGCAATTTATCATCCATAATCACAGATGTTATATACAATTACAGAAGATCAGTCTCTGTAATTTATGTATGTATGTATCATGTCTTTGTCGGCATGTCTTTTGCGGTGGAGGGTATTGTTTTCTTCTGTATATTGGTGCTATTTCGTGTGAGGTGTTAGACTTTATATAATTACATAGGTTTAGGTTTGTATGTAGAAAGTCTTTTGTCAGCGTGGTTTGTGTTGTGAAGGGTGATTGTTTCATCTACATATGAAAATTAATTATGTGTTTTTTTTTCAATAAGTCGGCTCGGCACCTACTATCCTCGGACTGTACACGGCCGAGGGAGAGGAGATCCCGCTACGCCACTCAAGTCCTTCGAACACGCCGTCACCTCCTCCCACTGCTGTTCCTGCCACTGCTGCTCTTCTGGCAACACCAAGCCCGCCGCGTGCGATGCAATCGTAAGTAATAAAAAACATTTTGACCGATATGTTTTTTGGTCATAATAATCATTTATAATAACAAAAACCTTTCGTTCGATAGGCTGAGCCCGCCACGCGCTCTGCGGTCGCCTACGCCTACCCTTGCGGATGATGAGGCTGATGCTCGTCATGAGTAAGTTACATTTTTACTTTTTTTTATTATTTCTTTGGTCTTGCTCTTAGTCCGAGGGCATAGACGGAGCCTACGATGGAGCACACACGATACTTTTTCTCGATTTACTAATTTGATGTAAATTTGATTTTATTTTCAATTTTTTAGGATTGAATATGCCGTCATCGTCCCAGAGGACGATGAGACACGTTTCATCTTGCCAACGAGCATTAAGTCTACCCTTCGCAAGTGGTAGAGCGTCTGGAGAGTCGGGTGCGTGGCCGAGGACAAGGAGCACGCGGACCACGCCGAGGCGGCCGGGCTAGAGGAGCAGCAAGACGGGCCGAAGGTGAGTCCCAATGGAGAAAGGGTGTTAGATTAGTGGAAGTTTATATAAATGATGAGGACGTGTCAGAAGAGCTGCGAGCGATGGTGATGAAAGTGGTGAATGCAAGGGAGGCAACGAGAGCGCGGGCAGTTGCGAGAGCGAGGAGGCAAAGGCCAGAAAATGAAGCGCATGAACAGGATGGTGAGATTTTAGATGCTGATGTTTGGCAGGACGAGGCTCTGTTTGCTGAGTCAGGAATTTCAACTAGCTTTGAATGGTTATCCATGCGTGACTATTCAGGTGAAAGGGAGCAATTTCAGCCTGAACAAACAGGGCCTGTAATCGCATTTGAAAATGCGTATGGGGCGTTTAGGCAGTACTGGGATGACGGCATCTTGTCACATATAGTGACCGAGACTAACCGTTATGCTCAGGGGCTAGCTAGTTCATCCGCTAGCTTTGCCCGGGACTGGTATGACACAAATATTCACGAAATATTGGTCCTATTTTCCTTCTGGATGATGCTCGAAATCATCCGGATGCCCTCCACGAGGTCCTGTTTTACCACGAACCAGTGTTGCCAGATGTACGATTTAAATCGTATTCATACGATTTTTTACATTTATTTTGCATGTACGATCCAAGGTCAGAAATCGTACGTAAACATACGACTTTTTTAGATTTTATACAGCCAAAGTACTAATACCAATATAGCACGTCACTATTTATTCTTTTACTTACTAAGTACCAACCCTTCACATTCAATCTTAATGAGAAAGTTCGGGACATGTACCGCGACATTTTGTTATGTTTTATGGAGAGAGAATATATGAACAGAACTGAACTTTCTTCTGTTAATATAGATTGCTAAGAAAAATATCTTGCCGACCGCCAAAATGTATTTGGGTATAAAAGTAATGAACGATGTAACAAGTGAGGAGTTCACTAGCCACCCACAAAAGTGCACAGAGTTTTTCCACCGTTGCCGCAAGTTTTTAATAACAAGTGCTCATGAAATAAAAAAACGTACAACTTGAATGATCCTGTATTATCAAAATTGGAGGCTATCCATCCTACCAACGCTATGTCAGAATTGTACAGGAACAAAGTAAGTACTTTGCTACCTCTAATGAACATTGTGCTTCGGATTGTAAGCGGTGAAATAATGCAAAATGTGGATGACGAATGGAGAAGATTGCCCACGTTTATAAACCAAGTTGATATGACTCTTCCACCAGACAAATGTTGGGCAGGAATTTGCGCTTTTGAAGATTTTAAAAATATAGCAATATTTGCTCTGGACTTATTATGCCTTCCGCAATCTAACGCAGATTGTGAACGCTGCTTCAGTTCAGTCAATCTTATAAAAACAAAGATCCGAAACAGGCTGAGCAGCGAAACATTAAATGGCACCCTTTTAGCCAAACAGCATATAAGCGTTATGGTTGTTGTGTGAATTTTTCTCCAACACGAGAAATGTTAAATAACATGAATAGTAAAACTCTTTACGGGGATAAATGAAGACTTAAAAGGAGTGTTTTAATTGATTATTTGCTTTAATATAATAAAACAAAGGTTTTGAAAACGTACTATTTTTTTTTTGTAGCCTTCTTAGGGAATACGACTTTTTATTTACCCATCGTACGATCGTCCATTCAAAACGTCTGGCAACACTGCCACGAACCCACTCCTTCAGACGAACATCTTTAGAAAGATGTTCTCTCGTACCCGCTACCAAAATCTCTGCCGCGCTCTTCATTTCAATGGCAACAACAATAGACCGACAGACAACTCTCACAGACTGTTTTCTTTTGGCCCCATATTAAATCATTTAAATTCACGCTTCCAGGAAGCCTATGTCCCATTCCAGAATATTTGTATTGACGAATCCCTTACTTTGTGGAAAGGTAACCTATTATTCCGCCAGTACATCAAGACCAAGGCAGCCAAGTTCGGAGCTAAAACCTTTGAACTTTGTGAGTCTTCCACCGGCTACCTTTGGTCTTTCTTTGTGTACCTCGGTACTGGAACTGCCTATGATCCCACTTACCCGTCGACGCTGCTGAAAAGCACGGCGACTGTCCTTACCCTCATCCATACATACACTTTTCATGGACAATTGGTTCAATAGCCCCTTACTGGCCCGATTTCTGAAGGCACATAAAACCGATTGTGTAGGTACATTGCGCGCCAACCGTAGCAACGTGCCTCCACTCATATCGCAGTGCAAGCTGAAAGACGGTCAGATCGTAGCTCGTCATGCCGGCGATATCGCTGTTATGGCCTATCAGGATAAGAAACCCAAAATTTGCACCATCTCATCCTACCATGGCGTTCAACAAGACCGGATGGAGCCAAAACCATAACGTGAAGCTCAATTTAAACCCCAAGTAATTTTAGATTATAATAAGGGTATGGGAGGCGTTGATCGTAAAGATCAAATGCTGGAACCATACCTGCTGGAAAGAAAAAAGGTCTTCAAACGCCTTCTCAATTGCTCAATTTTAAATGCACGTATTCATTTAGCGGCTTCGACCGGTACTCCTAATGATCACATGGTTTTTCGATTGGAGTTAGTCGACCAGATGCTCCAAAAACACCACGAATTTATGCCCAAACAACCCAGTGCCAGTTATGTTGGCGCACCCGCAGCGACCGCAAGCTCTTTTGGCCAGCCCAGAAGAACTGTAGAGCGGCATTTCGCATCCCGCCTCCCAGTATTAGAGGGAACGCGGACTGTTGGTCGTCGTCGTTGCCGCTTGTGCGGAATTAACGACGTGCGGAACAAACGCACTTCGTATTGGTGCGATATTTGTGGTGTTCCACTTTGTTTAGAGCCCTGTCTTGCGCGTTACCATAGCCAACTTCCCTAGTCTTCTCCATTATGAGATTTATTTCTTTCCAGTTTTTTTTTTTACATAGAATGACCTGACAGACTTACTTTACAGACTTCCAAAATAGTATATCTTTTGTCCTTTCTACAAAGTCGACTGACATAGACAGACAGTAGAGTCCCTCCTTTTCTGGGTCATACCACTCTTTATTGTCTAAACGCTATGTATGTATGTGTGGGTGCATGCGTGTCCATTGGGACTCACATAAAGGGAAAACACGTAGATCTAAATTTTATTTTTTAATTTTCCTTACTCAATTCACTTTCAATAGGTGAACATTTTATCGATAATGTAGTGGGTGTGTTCCCCACCCTACGCCAGTTGCCGAATTCAGTACAAATTTTACGACCACTTGAAATGTAGATACTTCTTATTTTTTTCGTGATAGGAAAGCATATGTGTACAGAAATTGATGAAGTACCTTGTTCTTGTTTGATTCCAAGTAAAATTCTAATTGGAAAACCTAAATTATCGACTGGAAATAGGTTATATCCCTCTTATAAACCAATTCGGTTGTCAACAATTTCCGTAGTATATTTTTTTAATTTATGGTTAGAAATCAGTTGAAGAAGGTTTAGGTAGTATCCTAAAAACATTTCATAGTGATACCTGTTCATAATAACACGGATGATCGTTTACAAAGTCGTGCATTGAACTGCGCAATTGAAAAATTACAGTTCGGTGTATATATATTTTGAATTGGAATCTTATAAGAATAATGTATGTAGGACTCCTTAAAATTTTCTCATTAGATTACTTGTATATTCCTTATATTAGTTCTAAAGTTTCGTGTAAATTGATTCAGTAGTTTTATCAAAAATAAATAATATACGTCAACAAGTCTTGTTGCGGCGAGATCTCTCATTACTATAGGATATTTGTAATTCCAAAGTAGTCATACAAGAGTTGTTTATATTGTAATACATAGTCTCGTTCCTCAGGAACACGACATTGTTTACCGTTTGAGATATGAGTCAATAGAACTAGAGTGATAAGCGTTTTTGTGAGCGGAGGTACTTGACGCGCGCGATGACGTAATCGGGCGGGCAACCTCACGCGCACGTGTCCGGCCTGGCCGACGACACATTTGAATAACAAAAGCTCCGCGGTGGTATGGAGAAAGATAGCGAGACCGTCAGGCACCAACTCGGTTTGTACTGAAAAGAATGGTAGAAAATTTAAAGAACACTGGTAGTTTCAAAAAGCGGCGGCAAACTCTTCAGCAAAACAACTTCGATTTTGATATAAATGTCGTGGATTGATGGGGCTATGGGCAATACGCAGCGCCATCTAACAATTTATTTTGTAAACCTAATAATAATCATCACCGGAAACGCAAGCGCGCCATATTGCTTGGACACGATCGTCGGTAGAGAGGATACAGCGAGGACAGGGGAAGGGACCGAATGTTCGGGCAGTTGAGCTTCGACTGTCTTGGCGGACACTCAGTACCAACGCACGTGTTTGTTTCTGTCTACTGTAAAATTGTTATTATTACAATTAATAAAATACTGTGATTTAAAATATCTTTTGCTCAAGTAACCATGGCAGTGCCCATAGTTAAGTTTAACTATGTCGGATCGTGAAGAAGACCCGATGCTTTGCATTCCGGCCACTCATGATGCGACATAAATATTTTAACATACTTCGAAGCATTTCCAAAGGCTTCAAGCAGAGATGCTGCCTAAGTAATTGGAACAACCCATCGCGTACTTAAAGTGCTAAAAAAGTACAAGTTTAAATGTTTTCGTGATGGTCAGTTGGTACAAAAATTGCATCTTGGGGATTGTGCGAGGCGACTACAATTTTGCCAAAACATGCTGAGAGAAATTGACCATAAACCTAATTTTCACAAATGGTCTCGAGTGAATCTTCTAGTAGTTCTTTGCCTTCCTCCAAGACAAAAAACAAAAAACCTATGAAATCCTATTTGAAATAAAGCTAAATTCCCTTCCTGGAAACCAACGAAAATGCTAGTCGATTTTGAGAAATCAGCTATAAACGCCAGGATGGCAAATAAAAGGTTGCTTTTACCACTTTGGTCGCAGCCTTTTTAAAAAAGCGAAACGCCTGGGAATCAAGTGTCAAGAGTTCAGAAGCGGCATGTTGCGCGATGTGCAGGTTTGGCCCGATTTCTTACGAAATATATTAGCTCTGGTTACGGTTATGCCATGAAGAGATCGCCCAAAACTGATGCAACAGCAAAATTAAACTCGTACTTTGATAGTTATTGGTGCCGATTCCCTTGGTCACAAACTAGACTAATTTTAAGTTAAATGCATCTTTCTCTTTCCATTTCTTAAAGAAAAGGACAGTAGATACAATTTAGTTAAATCCTGTCAAATTAGACAGCGCCGGAAGAAAATTGACGTATATTTAGACGCCATGTTTTTAAAACGCGTCTAAATTATCTATGCAGTGTCTAAATTTGACAGTACTTAAATAATATTTTATCTTCTGTCCTTTTCTTAATTAAATGGAAAGAGAAAGACGCACTTAACTTAAATTTACGATAGTTTGTGAACAAGAGAATCGGCACCATTGGCTGCAAAATGTAAATTTTATTAAGTTCTGGTACCTCTTGTGAAAGAGAAGAGTTAAGAAGTAGTAAATAACCATTTGGAAGGATGGCATTAGAATTAATCATTTTGTGGGAAATTAAAACCCATCCCAAGTATTGGACATTCTAGTGAAGGAAACAAAAATTAAATCAATTCATACGGCAGCTAAACATCGGAAAAACAACGATTATGATGAAATTGACAAATTAATAAATGCAACAATAGAGCAATTACAAAATTAGAAAATAACAGTCGGATATTGTTTGAAGCTAGTTGCTCCTTTTATGTTTTAAATTAATAGTAGAGTAAAATAAGAGTTGCTCCTTTTACGATTAAAATTAAGAGTAGAGTAGAGAAGGTGGGTAATTTGCATTTGTACATAAAAAGCAGTAGGGATAGATCCTCGGAAAAACACTTAGTGCAAGAAAAAAATCTAACTAAAAAATGATTCTCTCACAACTAGTTACCTAACAGCGAAAGAGAATTATTCTATTGTAAAGTTGGTTGGTTACAAAAATGAAAATAATTTGATCTACGTATATGGAAAAATAATTCTTCTCTTACAACCAGATATCTTACCACCAATAACCAGTTCTCTTAGTTACCAAACAGCGAAAGAAAAATCTTCTCTAACTGATTACGTAACTTTAATTTGGAGTGGGTGGTCCTCAGAACAAAATGTCCACGTTGGTAAAACGACCGTAAAGTAGTAAAGTCATGGAAGCAAAACGTCCTCTAGAGCCATATGTCCTTATTATTAAATGACTGCAATTAAAATGGTCACGGGAGTAAAACGTCCGAAATTAAAAAGGGCCATGCAACAAATTGTCCTCAAATATAAAAAACCGGCAAAGAGCGTGTCGGGCCACGCTTAATGTAGGGTTCCGTATTTTCCCGTCTGTCACAATAAGTGTACCTACTAGTTTAAAAAAAGGCTATTTGTTACGTTGACATACTACGTACGCAGAAATTATTTTGTACAACCTTTTTGTCTTTTTTGTACAAAAACTGTTCTTTCTATCAAGTTCAAAATAATTTTCCTAGAAAGTTCTTATAAAGTTCTACATTCCAGATTTTTTTCATATTTTTTAAACCTACGGGTCAAAAGTGGGGGGGGACGCTATTTTTCCTTTTGGAGCGATAATTTCCGAATTTATTGACATTATCAAAAAATGGTTTTAGTAAACCCCATTCCTTTTTAAAATACCCATCCAACAATATATCACACGTCAGGGTTGAAATAAAAAAAAAAACCACTTCCCTATTTACTTATAGGGAGGCTAGCCTAATAAAACGTTTTTTTCCAATTTTTATTTTACCACTTTGTCGGCGTGATTGATATACATATTGGTACCCAGCTTTCTAGTGCTAACGGTCACAGAGATTAAGCGAGGACGGACGGACAGACAGACAGACATGGCGAAACTGTAAGGGTTCCTAGTTGACTACGGAACCCTAAAAAGTATTTAATATTCAAATCAAATAAAATTGTAAGAGACGCCTAAACGCATTACAACTTCTAATTGTAGTGGGGATGAATCCTATTCAGGAGAACGCATTACAACCTTTTTAACTTTTTAGTTGTAGCAGGATAATAACCTATTTTTTTTTTTTGGGTGGAAAGCCATCAAATGACTGCTCCCGTCCTGGGTGGGGCGGGAGGGCATGTCAGACTTTTACTGACTAAAACCCACTCATGTTCCTTCGGTTGCCCTTATGTTCCAGGGTCACGGTAACTATTATTAAAGTTAAAGATAACAAAGCGTTAACAGTGTGTTTGAACACCACTGATAAAGAAATTAAGATAAGTAATGTTAAAGTGAAATTAGAACCGTTCGATAGTATAAGAAATAAAGATAACGATATTACCAAGATAAATAGGTTTAAAGAAGAGTTTGAGAGTAGCCGATTAAATAAATTAAGAGAATCATTAAGAATGAAACATTTAAATGAGGAGGAAAAGAAAACACTACAAGAAATATGTATAGAATATAATCATATTTTTCATTTAGAAGGCGATGTATTAACAGCAACAGATACTGTTATGCACGAAATTCTTACGAGTAGTAGCGTGCATAGCAATACAAAATCATACAGGTGGATCCTGAAAGAAGAAGTTAATCAACAAATACAGAAACTTTTGAAAGATCCATATTAATATTATAAATGGGAAAGTGTGTCTGTCTGTCTGTCTGTCTGTTTGTCTTTCATTCACGGCAAAACGGAGCGACGGATTGACGTGATTTTTTAAATGGAGATAGTTGAAGGGATGGAGAGTAACATAGGCTACTTTTTGTCTCTAAAATTGCGAAAAAGATAGAGTAAAACAACAATTCCATTTTCCCATATAAAAGTTGTCCATGTTCTGTTGGATGTCGTTGTCATAGTAACCGGCAAATCAAGTGTCAAAACAGTTACAACCATAGAGGTTACAACCCGTCAAACCTGACACAAATAAGTAATGTTTAATTGTTTTCAAAATACGAATGGAATCATTTTCATAAATCCAAATCATGCAAATAAAAGCCATTTAATACGGTTTGAAATAACAAAAAGGCGTGTAATATGCTGTAAAAAATAAAACTGTAACAGCTTTTCTTATTTCCAACGTACAAAAATAATATTAAGATAAAAAAATATCTAGATTTAAAATATTTACTAGCCTTCGCCCGCGGCTTCGCCCGCGTGGATGTCGAACTTCTACCTACTATTTTAACCCTTTAGGGCTATTTTTTATATTCTTCACAAAGAATAAACCCTCCAAGTTTAATGTATTTAGTTAGTTATTGTTATATATTAACAAACACGCTGATATCAGGCAGTGAGTTTACTATTATATACATACTAGATGACCCGGTGAACTTCGTATCACTTACCTATTAATGTAAACAAAATTTATTTAAACCATATCACCTTTATTCATAAAAGATTTGTATCGATTCCCCCCCCCCCCCCCCACACATTATCACAATCAAGATTCACGTGTATATGAGTGGCCTAATAGTTGTTTAGTAATCTGGCAATACTGTCATTGTCGCTGTCACCTAACTTTTGAAGAAAAGATCGTTGAAAGGAAATGTTATGAAATGGGCTTTTAGTTTTAAAAAAAAGTCCAGGGTGGCCATACAAAAACAAAAAAAATATTAAAAGCACTATTATTTAATCAATACATATAATAAAATCATCCATACTAATATTATAAATGGGAAAGTGTGTCTGTCTGTCTGTCTGTCTGTTTGTCTTTCTTTCACGGCAAAACGGAGCGACGAATTGACGTGATTTTTTATGTGGAGACAGTTGAAGGGATGGAGAGTAACATAGGCTACTTTTTGACCCTTTCTAACTCCCCACTTCCCTAAAATCGGGGGTGGAAGTTTGTATGGAGCATTCCCCATTTTTCAAGGTAGGAAGCTAAAAATTGGTATACTGACTATTTATGACTACCAAAAAAATCGCCTATCATTTTTTTTTAAATCTGCACCCAACCCCTTAAAAGAGGGGGTGAAAATTTATATGGGATTTTTTGCAGTTTTCAAGGCAGGAAGCTAAAATCGGCACACAGACTCTTTGTTACTAACGAAAATACCTGCCATTTTTTGGAAATCCTCCCCCAGCCCCTAAAATAGGGGATAGAAATGCGTGTGAGACTCCGCAAAATTATTACAGGTTCTATAATACAAACGAATTGAAACGAATAATAAAATAATTTAATTAAGAGCAAATACTGAAGGAGCACAAATCTTCATAGAACGCTGTATAACAATGCATGTAATGTGTATCCTTTGTTGGAGTTCCTTTCCGAATAAAATAAAATAAAATTAAAACGAATTAAATGAATTAAATAAAACAATAATAAAAACATTAAATCTTACCATAAATTAATCAGCTTTCGAGAAAATAAACAACATTCTAAACATAAATAAGTGTAACTCATAGATTCCGATAGATGGCGCTGATATGTTTCTGAATCGCGCTAACATTGTACGTTCTCTATTTGTACTTAAGTGCGAGCATCGGCGATTTTCACTATAGTGCATACGGTACCTATACTCTGTTATTTGACTATTGATTCAAATTGATTTAACTACTCTGTTATTTGACTATTGATTTAATTGCTTTCGATTTTTGGCTATTCGTGTTTAGCTTTGCGATTTGGTATTGTTGTCTTGGTTTGGTTTTCCGAAAACAAACTAGATTTCGGATTCTTTTGTACCGTTGTTATTTTTCGGATTGGATTAATTCGTTTAGTTTATAATAAAAGCTTAGTAATAGTTTTAGATTTATAATATTCCTAGACCGTTTGTTTTGTTTTTGTTGGTTGAAAATAAATATATATAAATAATAAGTAACATTTATTTTCAACTTATCTCTCAATAAGTCTATGAGTTTTTAAAAGGTAGATTACATAATTTGTTGTATGGCTATTCGTGTTTAGCTTTGCGATTTGGTATTGTTGTCTTGGTTTGGTTTTCCGAATACAAACTCGATTTCGGATTCCGTTTTACCGTTGTTATTTTTCGAATTGGATTAATTCGTTTAGTTTATAATAAAAGCTTAGTAATAGTTTAAGATTTATAATATTCCTAGACCGTTAGTTTTGTTTTTGTTGGTTAAAAATAAATATATATAAATAATAAGTAACATTTATTTTCCACTTATCTCTCAATAAGTCTATTAGTTTTTAAAAGGAGATTACATAATTTGTTGCATTTATTTAATTAGAGTAAGCAATATTTTTGGTCTTTTTTCTTTTTTCAATTTAAATTGATTTAAAATGCCCCGTAAACGCAAGTCGAACCTTTCAAAAGTATCTTCTCAAGCTCAGGCGAAGAGATTAGCTCGGTGCCAGGAATCTCTTGAAGATGCTGAACTAAGAAGGCAAGAACAGGCAGAACGTCAAGCTGCTTTGAGAGCCGCCGAAACACCTGCTCAAACTCAGCAGAGGCTGCTCGACGATGCAGAACGTCATACTTCTTTGAGAGCCTCTGAAACACCAGCTCAAACTCAGCAGAGGCTGCTCGACGATGCAGAAACGTCATGCTTCTTTGAGAGCCTCTGAAACACCTGCTCAAACTCAGCAGAGGCTGCTCGACGATACAGTTCGTCATGCTTCTTTGAGAGCCTCTGAAACACCTGCTCAAACTCAGCAGAGGTTGCTCGACGATGCAGTTCGTCATGCTTCTTTGAGAGCCTCTGAAACACCTGCTCAAACTCAGCAGAGGTTGCTCGACGATGCAGTTCGTCATGCTTCTTTGAGAGCCTCTGAAACACCAGCTCAAACTCAGCAGAGGTTACTTGACGATGCAGTTCGTCATGCTTCTTTGAGAGCCGCCGAAACACCTGCTCAAACTCAACAGAGGCTGCTCGACGATGCAGAACGTCATGCTTCTTTGAGAGTCGCCGAAACACCTGCTCAAACTCAGCAGAGGCTGCTCGACGATGCAGAACGTCATGCTTCTTTGAGAGCCTCTGAAACACCTGCTCCAACTCAGCAGAGGCTGCTCGACGATGCAGTTCATCATGCTGCTCTTAGAGCCGCTGAAACACCTGAACAAGCACAGGCACGCAGAAATTTAAATGCGCAGCTCCAAGCAGAACGTCGGCGTAATTTTGAAAGAAATAATTGGTCGGTATTTAATGAAGCTGCATTTTATTACGATCCACAAATTGATTATACAAATCACAGGTTGATTGTTATAGGACTGATGGACAAGGCATGTCGTTTTTGTAGCGCATTAAAATGGAAAGATGAGACCCCAGGCATGTGCTGTAATAGCGGCAAAGTTTCTCTTCCTCTACTCGGGGTGCCAGAGGAAACCTTTAAAAACTCTAGTTTAATATGATGCTGAAGAGTCACGGCGCTTTTTAAATAAGATCCGGAAATATAACTCATGCTTTCGGATGACGTCTTTTGGAGTAGACCGGGAGGTAATAATGCCAGGATTTTCGCCAACATTTACGGTGCAAGGACAAATTTATCACAGGATCGGTGCACTTTTTCCAACTGACAACGAACAACACAAAATTTTGCAGGTTTACTTTATGGGAGACGAAGAAGTTGAGGTAGACCGCCGCTGTCAATTTATACCGGGAGTAGAAAGAGACACGGTGCTGAAAATTCAAAGATACTTGCATGATAATAATATTTTAGTAAACACGTTTAAAACTGCTTTAGAGAACCTACCTGAACAGCATTATAAGGTAGTCGTACATGCGGACAGGACTCCTCAAGGAGAGCATGAAAGGCGGTACAATGCGCCATTGATTAATGAAATTGCAGCCGTAGTAAGTGGTGACCAATTTTCTTCACGGGACATTGTCTTGCGAGCACATGATGACACGTTGCAACGGGTAGCCGATACACACAAATTTTATGATGCTCTGCAATACCCATTGATTTATTCCAAAGGACAAAAAGGGTATCACTTTGAAATTCCCCTTATTAATCCAGTGACCAAACAACCCATGGCAAACAAAAAAGTATCGTGTATGGATTTTTATGCCTATCATCTGATGTTACGACAAAATGATTTTAACCTTTTGGCTAGGTGCAGACAACTATTTCATCAGTTCTTGGTAGACATGTACGTGAAGGTGGAAAGCGAACGTCTTCGTTTTATTACTTTAAATCAAAAAAAGCTACGTGTTGATAATTACATACATTTGCAAGATGCTGTTGCTAGCGACGCCAATGTTAATCCTTCAGATCTAGGAAAAATGGTAATTCTGCCGTCAACATTCGTTAACAGCCCCCGCTACTTACAGCAATACACACAAGATGCATTTGCTTATGTAAGAACTTACGGCAGACCTGACCTTTTTGTCACTTTCACTTGCAACCCTTCATGGAAGGAAATAACTGATGAACTACCGGGCCAAAAAAGTACTGACAGACACGATTTAGTTGCCAGAGTATTTAGATTAAAAGTACAAAAATTAATGAATGTAATTACCAAGGGTAAAATATTCGGTGAGGTACAATGTTTCATGTATTCTATTGAATGGCAAAAAAGGGGACTACCACATGTGCACATTCTAATCTGGCTGAAAGAAAAGATGAGGCCAACACAAATAGATGATTTAATTAGCGCCGAGATTCCTGATCCTGAGCAAGATAAAGAATTGTATGACACTATTGTCCGAAACATGGTACACGGTCCCTGTGGTGCACGAAATCCAGCATCACCATGCATGAAAGGTGGAAAATGCACAAAGAATTTCCCTAAACAGCTGTTAAAAGAAACTGTGCACAATGATAATGGCTACCCGTTATACAGGCGCACAGCACCCAATGATGGTGGCCGAACAGTTATAATTAGGACTCGATCTGGAGCGAACGAAACTTTGGACAACAGTTGGATCGTCCCGTATTCGCCCATTCTATGTAAAATGTTCAATGCTCATATTAATGTAGAAGCCTGTAGCTCTGTCCGCGCAATCAAATATATATGCAAATATATAAACAAAGGAAATGACCAAGCTATATTTAATCTCAGGAATGAAGGTGGAGTACATCTTCTAAATGAGGTGCAAACCTTTCAAGCAGGACGTTACGTCAGCAGTAATGAGGCAGCGTGGCGGCTCCTTGGCTTCCCCTTGCATGAAAGACATCCAACAGTAACCCACCTTGCTGTACACTTAGAAAATGGAGAGCGCATATATTTTACCGACAACAATTTCCAAGAAAGAGTATCATCACCGCCCAAAACAACATTAACAGCCTTTTTCCATCTTTGTCAGGTAGATGCCTTTGCAAAAACGCGTTTGTATGCCGAAGTTCCCCGTTATTATACTTGGAACACATCTACAAAGGAGTGGAAACGCCGTATTCAAGGCGTGTCTGTTGAGAATTGGCCCGGAGTAAAAGCATCTGATGCCCTTGGTCGTGTGTACACCGTCCATGTTACTAATTTTGAATGTTTCTGTTTACGTTTGCTACTACACCATGTTCGGGGTCCTACAAGTTATAGAGATCTTAAAATTGTCAATGGCCAGGAATGCGCAACATATAGAGAAGCATGGGAAGCTCAGGGTCTTTTAGAGAATGATAATCACTGGGATGAAACTATGGAAGAAGCCGTCCAGTGCCAATCGCCATCCAAAATCAGGGACCTTTATGCAACCCTCATATCATCTTGCGGGCTATCGAATCCTAATGAGTTATGGAACAAATATAAAGAGTACATGGCGGAAGACATTTTGCGAAGGCTACAGCAGACACACACGGACATGACATACAATGAACTCATTTTTAACAAAGCCCTTGAAAAAATTGTAATTGTAAAAAGTAATGGCAATGGTGGGTAAACGGTTGAGTGAATTTGGAATGATTAGCCCTCGACGAACGAACGAAAATGAACTATCTGATGAGATTGTGCGAGAAACTAACTATGACATACCAGCTTTGCAGCAGCAAGTAGCTGAATTAGTACCCCAATTACTACCAGAACAAAAACGAGTCTTTGACCAAGTGTTGCAACAAATAGAATCTGGGAATGGCGCACTACTCTTTGTTGATGCCCCAGGAGGCACAGGCAAAACATTTTTGCTAAATTTGTTGCTCGCGCAAGTAAGAAAAGATAACAATATTGCCGTGGCCG
This sequence comes from Athetis lepigone, assembly GCA_033675125.1. Lineage (NCBI taxonomy): Eukaryota > Metazoa > Arthropoda > Insecta > Lepidoptera > Noctuidae > Athetis > Athetis lepigone. Next base: position 12,239,924 of record CM066219.1, read on the forward strand.
TAGCTTCCTCCGGTATAGCGGCCACGTTGCTAAGCGGGGGTCGTACTGCGCATTCTGTATTAAAATTACCATTAAATCTCGCCCAGGAAGATTCACGGTCTATCTGTAATTTTAGTAAAAATAGCGCACGGGGTGCTATGCTACGTCAGTGCAAACTTTTAGTGTGGGATGAAAGTACTATGGCGCACAAAAAAGCGGTAGAAGCACTAAATCGAACGCTCCAGGATTTGCGCTGACAGTACTGATGTTATGGGAGGGATGGTGGTTTTATTGGCTGGTGATTTCCGCCAAACGTTACCAGTCATTCAGAAGGGGACACCTGCAGACGAAATTAAAGCATGTCTCAAGTCGTCCACTCTATGGGCTACCGTAAGAAAGTTCAGTTTGACTACAAATATGAGAGTGCATCTATATGATGACGCAAATGCTGGCAACTATGCCGAAACACTATTGAAGATAGGAGATGGTCGGTTAGAAGCTGATGCCGAGGGCTGTGTGACACTGACGGGAGATTTTTGTCAATTAGTACATAGTGATTCAGAATTAGTTGCAAGTGTTTACCCTGATTTACAAAACAATATACACGAAAATCAATATTTATGTGAAAGAGCAATTTTAGCACCTAAAAATGATGTTGTCAACAAAATAAATTCAGACATACCAGGTCACTCAGAAAGTTTTGAGAAAAAACGTTTTTATGTATAAGACACTGGCCATTTGTAATTATTTTGAATAATTTGGTTATTTAAAAGTAAAAATACCATTGTTCCAATTTTGAATTTTCCTCCACATTTTTTTGAGAGCCAAATCAAATTAACGTGTCTCTTTTAAAAATGGATCTGCATCGTGAACATTTTCGTGCGATGATTTTCTACGACTTTAAATGTGGCTTAAAATCTGATGAGTCATTTGATCGACTTCAAATTGCTTTTATGGATGGAGGACATTCAAAAGCTACCGTGTACCACTAGAATTGCGAGTTTAAGTGCGGTCACTTTACTTTGAGGGATAAACAAAGGAGTGGTCGTCCTAACACGGCAGTCACGGAAGAAAGTGTGCTGGCATTAGAAAAAAATATTCAAGAAAACAAGCGAATTGCATACGAAGAGATTCAGCATACTGTGCAGATTGGATCAGGAAGCCTTTACCAGATTTTACACGAATATCTTCCGATGAGGAGGATAGTATGCCACTAGTTGCCGCAAATCCTCACCAAAGCTCAGAAGCAGGCCAGTGTGGATTGGTGCCGTGATATGATTAAAAAATTTGAAGCAGGTTCGTCTTGGCGCGTTTACGACATTGTGACAGATGACTAATACTGGATTTATCAATACAATCCAGAAACAAAGTGTCAGTTGACAGTTAGGCCGTTTCAAAACGAACCAACGCCTACGAAAGTGAAGCGATCGATAAGCGCAGGCAAACTTTTGATCGCTAGTTTCTTCACTTTCACGGGGTATCTGAATTCAATTTCATTACAAGACCAAAGCCGCATCAAGGACGAATGGTATACCACAAAATGCTTGCCAGAAGTTTTGTCTGCAATGAGCAACAAGCGACCGAACACCCTGCTTCGCGGGATTCTGCTTCACCATGAAAACGCGCCCGCGCACTCAGCGCTCAAAACGAGGAACTTCCTGGACACCACAGAGGTTGGAGTCTTCGAGCACCCTCCTTACAATGCTGATCTGGCACCGTGTGACTTCTTATTATTCCCTAAAATAAAAAATCTTCTGAAAGGGATACAGTTTTCATCGCCGAAAAACGCGCTAGCTGCCTTCGAGAAGGCCGTGAAAGAGGTGTCTGCGTCGGACCGAAAAAAATGTGTTGAAAACTGGTTTAGACGCATGAAACTTTGTATAGAGGCTGCTGAAGAGCTCTTTGAAAAGATTCAATAAAAATATTTTATCTACAGAAGATAGTTTTTTAGTTTCTCAAAACTTTCTGAGTGTCCCACGTATTAAGTAAAGTACCAGGAGATAAAACAGAGTACTTATCAGTAGACACAGTTATCGATACAGAACAGAGCACATCATATCCCATAGAGTTTCTAAATTCGCTTGAGCTGTCAGGTGTACCCCCACACAAGCTTCAATTAAAACTAGGCGTCCCAGTCATGCTTATGCGAAATTTGGATGCCCCAAGATTATGTAATGGAACGAGACTTCGTGTCACCCAACTTGACCGCAATATCATTAGCGCCACTATCTTAACCGGCGTTGGAAAGGGTGAAAATGTAATGATCCCACGAATCCCAATAATTCCCACAGATCTCCCGTTCCAGTTTAAAAGGCTACAATTTCCTCTTAAGCTTAGTTTTGCTATGACTATTAACAAAGCGCAAGGACAAACATTAAAGGTGGCTGGGGTGAACTTAGAAAAGCCGTGCTTTTCCCATGAACAGCTGTATGTAGCATGTTCGCGTGTGTCCAATGCCCAGAATCTTTTTCTTCTGACGCCAAATGGAAAGACATATAATATAGTCTATAGTAGTGTGTTAAAATAAAATAATTAACGTGTAAAATTCTGTTCCGAGTTCTCTCCTGTGTTCAGGAAACGGGAACCGTGCTACCCCGAATTTAACGCGAGCGAAGCCGCGGGCAAAAGCTAGTCAGATAATAAAACCATCTAAATAGTCCATGGAATTCACCAGTATGTGTATAGTGCCCAAGAAGATGGACGCATCCGGGAAGAAAAAATGGCGATTAGTTATAGATTATCGCAAACTAAATGAGATTCAACTCCGTCTTGCTCGAAGGCATAACGCCAGAAGCATGGAACAGGGGCGTGGTGGTTCTATTCTTTAAGAAAGGTGACAACACCTTACTGAAGAATTACAGACCCATCTCGCTTTTGAGTCATGTTTACAAGTTGTTTTCGAGGGTCATCACGAATCGTCTCGACCGCAGGTTTGATGACTTTCAGCCTCCCGAACAAGCCGGTTTCCGAAAAGGCTACAGTACCATAGACCACATCCACACGCTGCGGCAAGTTATACAGAAGACCGAAGAGTATAACTTGCCCTTATGTTTAGCGTTTGTGGACTATGAAAAAGCCTTTGATTCGGTGGAGACATGGGCAGTGCTCGAATCTCTCCAACGGTGCCGCATTGACTATCGGTACATCGAAGTGTTGAAGTGCTTGTATAATAACGCCACTATGTCGGTCCGAGTACAGGAACAGAGTTCGAAGGCGATTCCATTAAAAAGAGGCGTAAGACAATCATATCTCCGAAACTGTTTACTGCCACTCTGGAAAACGCCTTCAAGCTCTTGGAATGGGAAGGACTCGGCATCAATATTAATGGCGAGTACATCACTCACCTTCGATTTGCCGACGATATTGTGGTCATGGCAAAATCGATGGAAGATCTCAGCACGATGCTCGGAGGCCTCAATCGAGTTTCCCAACAGGTGGGTCTTAAAATGAATATGGACAAGACAAAGCTAATGTGCAATGGCCATATTGTACCCACCCCATTGTCAATTGGGAATACGGTTCTAGAAGTTGTTGACTCGTATGTTTACCTAGGACAAACAGTCGCATTAGGTAGGTCCAACTTCAAGAAAGAGGTCAACCGCCGAATCCAACTCGGCTGGGCAGCGTTCGGGAAATTGCGTAATGTTTTCTCGGCCAAAATACCTCAGTGCCTTAAATCGAAAGTTTTCGACCAATGTGTGTTACCAGTGATGACTTATGGCACTGAAACGTGGTCTCTAACTATGGGCCTCATTAGTAAGCTCAAGACACCCCAACGAGCTATGGAGAGGGCTATGCTCGGAGTCTCTCTACGTGATCGAATCAGGAATGAGGAGATCCGTAGACGAACCAAAGTTGCAGACATAGCCCAGCGAATTAGTAAGTTGAAGTGGCAGTGGGCAGGCCACATAGCACGCAGAACTGACGGCCGATGGGGCCGTAAAGTTCTTGAATGGAGACCACGCACCGGCAAGCGCAGCGTAGGACGTCCACCCACAAGGTGGACAGACGACCTAGTAAAAACCGCAGGATCGCGCTGGATGCAAGCCGCTTCCAACAGGTCCTACTGGAAATCTGTAGGGGAGGCCTATGTTCAACAGTGGACGTCCTGCGGCTGATATGATGATGATGATGATGAAATGAGATTAGTATCGGCGACGTGTACCCTTTACCACAAATAAATGATATTCTAGATCAATTAGGTCATCCATACTAATATTATAAATGGGAAAGTGTGTCTGTCTGTCTGTCTGTCTGTTTGTCTTTCTTTCACGGCAAAACGGAGCGACGGATTGACGTGATTTTTTAAGTGGAGATAGTTGAAGGGATGGAGAGTAACATAGGCTAATTTTTGTCTCTTTCTAACGCGAGCGAAGCCGCGGGCAGAAGCTAGTAGCAAATATTTTACAACATTAGATTTAGCGTCAGGTTTTTACCAAATTAAAGTAGATCCTAAAGATCAAATGAAGACAGCTTTTAGAGTTTCATTAGGACTTTACGAATATACACGTACGCCTTTTGGATTAAAAAATGCACCAGCAACATTTCAAAGACTAATGAATAACGTATTAACCGGTTTGCAAGGAATAGTTTTGTATATCTTGACGATATTGTTATTTACGTAAATTCATTACAGGACCATAATAACAAATTAAAAGAAGTTTGCATGCGTTCAAGTGATGACTCTACTACAAAATACCTATCTAATAGTGCTGAAAACAACATGTTATGTGTAATCAAAAATAAACAAAATATTTTGTCTCTCATTGGAATAAATTTAAGCCATGACAAAACATTCTTTCTACAGGAGGGGATAGCAGAGTACACGTCCTGGTACATAATAGATGAGAAATTTGTATCACAATATGGGACCGAAGTCCCCAGTATCCGACCCCAAGGAAAGAATCCTTACGATGACCTATATGCCATTGCGAAAGGAACCTCAACATTGATCCAAACACTAGTAATAAATCATTTAGGTGCAACTGCAAGGTTAAAAATAGGAGTAGAGGCATATAAAAGAGTGTGGAGGTTGAAAGAGTATGCTACAAACATTAGAAGAAATGTATCGTTGGACGTCCAATTAATCGATCGATGGTGGGGAAAATCTATGGATTTGTCCTAACTGTCACCTGAATGAAATTGCTATGAAAAGGAGATTAGCAACAACTGAAGAAGAGAAGAATTATCTTTATAAAATCACGAATCCTGACAATCCATTTTGTGACAGTATCAACGAAGAAATGACTTACTCTAAAGAACATGGTTGTTTAACAATAGATAGTGTCGAGACACCCAACTGTATATACCGATATTGCAAGAGGTCTAATAGGAGCTTTAAAGGGACTGGCAAGAAGGAACAAGCCAAAAAGGAGAAAGCTTGTTCGGCCGTTTATAATCTCCTAAATACTCTAAATCCATCAATTTCTCTTGAGTTCCGCTCTACATCTGTATCCATTCAAGAACATTTGATTTCTATAATAAAAACAATGATACAAAAATCAGATATGGAAGACAATGAAGACTGCTTTGGTCAATAAGGCATTGTCTGTTTTAAAAGATTGTGAGAGAATTGAAGACCAGTAAACTATTTCTATTTGGGATGCTGAAGAGATGGATTGAGTTTTCTTATTTATTTTATATTTTGGGCACCTATTGTAATGTTATAGAAAAAAAAATGTAATGTTCGGGTATTCAGAAGGGGCGTAGGCAAACAACAACAGTTCGGTAAATTGGAATAACACTAAACGTTTATTGTATAAAGTTATTACAATTATCTTACGTTAATATACACACATCAAAAGTGTCTAGGGATATTTCAATTAAACCTAAATTACTAAAATTCTATTAACTTTTTGTTAAAACATGTACACATTAAAATAAACCTTGTTTAATAGACTATTTAATCTGATAATAAACTTTTAGATAAAGTTAAATTAAAAAAAAAACTTAGAAGAAGAGGAAAAACTCAAACAAAATTTCAATCTTAACTTTATTTTTGAAACATCAAAACTTAAACAAAACAACAATTTTTTTTTATAAAAATTCTTGAAAACTTAAAATTAATATTCCGTCATTCCGTGGATCCACCTAAGACTCTCCTGACACATCTGCAGCGGTTCTGCATACTCAAAACAAGGGTGTCAATATCCTGTTGTGGAATACTGACCCATAATTGCCGTTTCTGAAGCCATGAAGACCAGTCAGAGCGTTATATCCAGGCTTTGGTCATGTTATCGTGTCACGGAGGAAGTGATGGAACGGCACCGAGGACCTCAACGCATTACAACACATGTACAGGACCGAATCATAGTAAATGCTGCACGAAATCAACTAAATGCAGCGGCGATGCAATTGGTTCAAAGGCTACAGAGAGAGTATGGTTTGCTGGTAAGCGGTCAAACTTTGAGAAGGCGACTGCATGAAGTCAATGTACGTGCTCGTAGGCCATTTTGGGTATCAGCACTAAGGAGAGGTAATCGAGGAAGAAGATTACAATGGGCTATTGCACACGAAAACTGGAACCATTCTCAATGGTCACTTGTGCTTTTCACTGATGAATCTAGGTTTGGATTTCATCCTGATTCGCGAAGAGTACGCGTTTGGAGAAAACCTGGACGTTGGAATCGACTGCAGCACCCACAACAAGTTCATGCATATTAAGGTGGCACGATTATGGTTTGGGCAGGAATTCGTCTCGGCGGTAGAACGGACCTCGTTTGGATACAAGGCAATATGACTGCTCGAAAATACCGAGATGAGGTGCTAGAGCCTGTAATCTTGCCCCACAAACAGCAAATGGGACAAAATTTCCAGCTAATCCACGACAATGCCCGTCCACATACGGCGCGTATCGTTACAAGTTGGTTACAACAGCATGTTATCCAAGCTTTAGACCGGCCTGCACAATCCCCTGACTTAAATCCTATTGAGCATGCCTGGAATATGCTTCAGAGAAGAGCTCGTAGGAATTTTCCTGTTGATATTGTGCATCAAAACCAGCTTTTCTTGCATCTTAGCACGATTTGGGACAATACTCTACAACAGGATATTGACACCCTTGTTTTGAGTATGCAGAACCGCTCCAGATGTGTCAGGAGAGTCTTAGGTGGATCCACGAATTATTAATTTTAAGTTTTCAACAATTTTTATAAAAAAAAATTGTTTTGTTGTTTAGGTTTTGAAATTTCAAAAATAAAGTTAAATTGAAATTTTGTTGAGTTTTTCCTCTTCTTCTAAGTTTTTTTTTAAATTTAACTTTATCTAAAAGTTTATTATCAGATTAGATAGGCAATTAAACAAGGTTTATTTTAAAGTGTAGGTGTCTTAACAAAAAGTTAATAGAATTTTAGTTATTTAGGTTTAATTAAAATATCCCTAGACACTTTTGATGTGTGTATATAGTGACGCGATCAGTTACAAACACTCGGACGCGAGGACCCAAGTCGAGGATATAGACAGGACCGATAGAACTGCTAACGTATGACTACTTAACTTAACTTAAACTTTTTCTTAATGATCGAATCCAAAGTTGAAAACAACACCCTTGAGAAAGAAAAACAATCCATTAGGTAATGACATGATAACATTAGTAAATTATTAGTTCACGAGAAATAGTTAATTTTGTTTGTAAGGATGTTGATAATAACTTTAAATATTATTGTTTTTGATATTTGTGCCTACGCTATATAACACAATTATGAATGCTGCGTCGTTGATTTTTCTGCAAGCTGAACTAACGGGTTGCAACATTTTAATGATGAGATTTGGTGATATTCTAAAATAATAAAATTGAATGTAACCAGCGTAGGTCGTGACATAATAAGAACGAGCGCGATTATTCCGCAAATGATATACCAGAGGCAGGCTACTATCTTTTACGTTGGATCAGCTCCTGGAAGAGGATGGATCGGCGCCTTAAAATATTATCCGAACGTTGAGAGGGTCCTTTCGTTTGACCCTCGTCCCCTCGACCCGTGTGAAGATAGCAGAGTTAGCCACTTCTTAGAGGCAATTGACTCTCCTGATAGGATCTATGAGCTAGCCCATGGCTTCCATAATTGTGTGTTGATATGGGATGTCCGAGGTGACGCGAATGAGGAGGACGCGAGAGATGACATGATAGTCAGAGAGATTACAACCTTGAACCTTATCCTTAACCACCCATCTTTAGAGACGCATTTTATTGTGTTACACATTAAGATTAACGTCAGACACATTTGTAGAGATAGGAGCTGCCCAAAGGCGGCAGATTTCTTGTTCAGCCATACACTCTTATGCGAGATGTCTTTGAATCCCGGTATGTCGTACACCTACGTGGCAATGAAACGAGGGACTTCTTTTCGCCCTCTGAGGAAATGAAACGTACCTTGATTGGTGAGATGGAGGTGACTAGGGATGACCTAATGAGCGGGCGTATTGGCGAGACACACTTAGTTGCCAATATGTTGTGTTCTAGAATGCGTAGGGTAAATTACATCGAGACCAGAGCTGTACATATATGATATTCTGAGGAAGCGCATTCCAAAGGAAAACCACCTGAACAAGAAAAGAAGATTTAAGAAAGCAAGACCGGTAAGAAGGACATCGAAGAAGGTGGTTATTAGAAGAACGAAGATTTTTGTTGTGCGCAGAGCATAAGTATTGAAAGTTAGTAGTTAGATAAGAAGAACTGGGATTGTTTAAAAGAGAAAACAAGATAGTTAAAGCCCTTAACGCTCATTTTATGTGATTATCTTTGTTCTTAATAGTTTTTCTAATTATTTTATAATATTCTGAAAAGAAATATAATAAATTATTTGTAAACCATGCTTGACACTTTTTCATCTGGCATTTGTCAATTATCCTATTTGTTTTCTTTTTAGGTGAAGTTTGGCTTGTCTTCGTGAAGTTTGCATACGTTTTTACAGATCTGTCCACCCAATTCGTCACTAGCACCCTCATTTTCTATACTTTTGCAGATTTTTGATTCAAAACATTACGTTCGTAATATAGTGTTCGTAAAGAGGTTTCTTTATTGATAGTTTTGCAGAAGGAGGTCAGTCTTGTGCCGGGGTCGAAAGAAGAAGAGGCTAGAGGTGTCTGCTCTGCCTCCGGTATTAAAAAATGAGTGATTGTGTAATGTTAGTCTAAACTCGGTAAAGATATATTGATTCACGAAGGATATTCATTTCATCTAAACAGATTACGAAATACGAAGTTCTACTGGCGGTGTACCCGGTGAAAAAAGAAAATACCCGGTGCAATGTTGCTATCACTTCAACAGTGTCTACGAATAATTCTCATATGGTTATTTCGAAAAATTTTGAACATGTTCATTTACCAGATCCCGATAAGCAGACTGAATTAACTGTAAAAGCTAACATCAAACAAAAAACCAAAAGATGTAATTATTACTGTTTAAAAAAAGCTTTTTACGGATCTCTGAGGATTGTTTATAAGACCACAGATTAAAAATGTAAGTGACGAATGCATATCATTGAAGAACTGTGCTAAGACGGAAATCAAATTAAATACAGAAATAATAATTTTATATATACCCTTAGTTAAACAAACTGGAGAATAAATGAACGAGTTATATTTTAATTCTAAATAGAATTTACCGCTACTGGTAATTACTGTCCATTCCTGGCATTTTCTTGGCATTCCCCTTTTCACCACTGTTGGGGGCTATGAAAGCTTAAAGTCGACTAAATACCACACAATTTTTACTACCAGGTGAAAAAAAAAATTATAAAAAAGTTATAACTGTTTTAAAAAAACCTACTTTTAATTATTTAACCGTTTATTTCTTTTGCTTTGCTTGCTTTTCGCATCGCACATAACCACATTTGAAGCAGTAAAAACACAATGATGACGTATAACCCTGTTCTGTAAAGCGCTCAAATCGTCTGCAAAGTATACAATGATAACATTAGCGTGGCTTGTATCAGATGGAGTATTTGATGTTGTTTGATGGTGTTTGTTGCTACGCGCAAGAATACAACCCCGACACGCACGTGCAAGACTAGAATACTACACGTATGAAATGATCCGTAGTCGAGAAACCATTTCGAATTACTACTGTCCTTGTCTTTCTAGAATGCGAACTGTGGGTGTCTGTGCCCACGTCATTGTAATTATTTGGTATTTTCGATGGGCGAGGCACCAACCCACAATTCTACTTCCAGCTGCGAATCTGGATAATGTTATAGCGGATGAAGACATATGAGATGTACTCTTTTAAGGACAGACCCTACACTATTAAAGGTATATATACACTATCTATATTAATAATTCCGTCAAGGGGTACGGTAGACTCGATCGAAACATTACCTGAATAACAAAACATAAAAAATATCGATTTCGAGTCGACAACATATATCCGCCAAATTCGGATTACGGAGATTATTTCGTTTTATTAATTCATTTTAATGACACTGACGGACAAACTGCAGTAGCCATTTTGAGTAGACAATGTATTATAAAGCTCTCAAATACGTCTCGCCAATCAACACGTTGTCGTGTCAAAAAAGTATAAATTAACAAAAAAAGGTGAATGTAACCGTAAAAAAAGCATGGACGGAAACATTGAGTGAGTCATAACAAAAATAAATATTTTTTCTGTTTCAGTTCAAATGTCATTTAGTTTTGCATAGTGATTTACAATATTATATCATTTATTTATTTTAGAATTTTAGATTACCTTATGATTGATACCTATATATAATTTTGTTAATAGCCGAATCTTCTTGCATTTGGTATTGTCACAATTGTGGAAAATGGATGCAGCGAAGGGCTCTAAAGATGGTGGGTAGTATTTTAGTAGGTATGTAGGCAGGTTGTGCTTTTAAGTGAATTTTGTTCTGTTTTATGCTTATAAAGTGAATTGTAAGAATTTCTGCATTCAAATAACAAGTACTTTTTTACTTCCAGTGGCATGCAATTTTTGAAATGCCAAAATATTTGCAAGAAACTGCAAGCAAATGCAAATTCGCAGCCGATGTGTGGAATGCGACAACCGACAACATTATACTCGGTAAGCGGCCGTTTTTCTATATAATGAAATGGAATCCTCCATACACAAGTTCAACTTGGACTTGGCTGGTTCTTATTATAAAATTAGACATTACACTGTGTCCGTCCATCAGTCAATCAATCAGTTCATCTATTCTAACAAATAATTTTAATTATTGCAAGTGCTGTGGCCTGGAAACAATTAGGCTGTTAAGAATAACAAAAGCTCGGGCACTTTCAAAACTTTTTCCAAAAAATCAAACTGCTCCTGATGCATCTGACCAATCAATGATACAATCCCAAGATTTATTTGATGAGTTTCTGGTAAGTTAATGGTGCAGTTCACCGAGTACAGTAAAATGAAAAATAGCACTTATTACCAGATAAAGGTGTGAGGATATACCTACATACATACAAAATAATTATTTATTATTATTTGAATATTTGCAAATTTCTCTTTTAAGGTGGATAATGAAGAGTTGACGCTAACAGAAGAGATGATGTTTCTTCGTACCAAGAGAAAAAAACGATGTAGCTCCAAGAATCAATGCTGTCAGTCAGCAGTGATTCTGTTTCTTTAATTTCAAATGGCAGGTAGACCCCCGAAGAAACGTAAATATTCAAGCAGATTTACTACAGAACATCAGCCCCCCGGACTAACTATGTATATTTAGCACTTTCAAATAACACCATTCAAGTATCTGTACATTCAGTTGGTTCTATGATTTATGAATGTGTTTAATGTCAAGCACTTCATTTTTTAGGTGAAAAAAATAAAAATCATTTTAAAAACTGTTGTCATAATGGGAAGGTATACATAGACGCAGATAGAACATTAAATCCAATTCCAGATATATTATTAGATTTATACAAAGGCTCATCTGATGACCAATACGATTGTAAGATAATCTTTTTTGACCAATACGATTGTATGGACTTTAAAAGAGACTTTGACCTCTGAGTTTGTTTTGGATGTTTCTTCTCAGAGCAGTCCAGCTAAGAAACACCGGCCCCATCGTTCGCTTAATTTAAAAAAAAAAACAATATTGACGTGTAAAAGTGTTATGTTTATAACCTATTTACAAAATAAATATGACTTTACTGATTTTTTTACTGATTTACTGATGCTAATCATTTTCAGGCTAAAAAAATTTTGATGATATAAAAATTCAAATTATGAATACTACTAGCCTGAAAGGTGAAAAATACACACATCAAAAGTGTCTAGGGATATTTCAATTAAACCTAAATTACTAAAATTCTATTAACTTTTTGTTAAAATGTGTACACATTAAAATAAACCTTGTTTAATTGACTATTTAATCTGATAATAAAATTTTAGATAAAGTTAAATTTAAAAAAAACTTAGAAGAAGAGGAAAAACTCAAACAAAATTTCAATCTTAACTTTATCTTTGAAACATCAAAACTTAAACAAAACAACAATTTTTTTTATAAAAATTCTTGAAAACTTAAAATTAATATTCCGTGGATCCACCTAAGACTTTCCTGACACATCTGCAGCGGTTCTGCATACTCAAAACAAGGGTATCAATATCCTGTTGTGGAATACTGTCCCATAATTGCCGTTTCTGAAGCCATGAAGACCAGTCAGAGCGTTATATCCAGGCTTTGGTCATGTTATCGTGTCACGGAGGAAGTGGTGGAACGGCACCGAGGACCTCAACGCATTACAACACATGTACAGGACCGATTCATAGTAAATGCTGCACGAAGTCAACTAAATGCAGCGGCGATGCAATTGGTTCAAAGGCTACAGAGAGAGTATGGATGTATATACAGAGTGCCAAATTCATGTATAAATCTATTTTACAATAATTTAGAGAAACTATTACGCCAGATATGTGACAATTCTAACAAGAAAATTGTTCTTTGCGGAGATTTTAACATAAATATACTCAAACGAAACCGCCATGCTCTAGACTTTGAATATCTTTTGGAAAGTCACAATTTAAAATTAGAAATTAGAAATCCCACGAGGCTCAGCAGCATGTCTTGTATTGACAATTTTGCACACAACATTCGTAGATGCAAAAGTGAAATAATTGAGTTTGGCATGTCCGATCACACTGCTCAACTGTTACAATGCCCCGCGAAAAAAACTTGCGTTATAAAATCGTGGCGTATTAGAAGACGGGACTATAGTACTGAAAACTTAATCAAATTTAAAAAATGCATAAACAGCCTATCATTTAGTGACATCTACAATACAAATGATGCGAATGAAACTTATAATTATTTCCTAGACCTTTTAGTATGTTTTTATAATCTATGTTTCCCTTACAAAATTATAACAAAATCGATAACTAAACATTCTAAATGGTTATCTAAGGGACTTAAAGCTTGTAGTAGAATGCAAAGGAAAATGCTATGGCAGTATAGAACACACCCAACACAAATAAATAAAAATAAATTCAAGCAATACGCAGCTAGATTTAAGAAAGTAATATCACTAACACAAAAGTCACAGAACAACTACTACATAAATACATCACAAAACAAAGCAAAAGCCACATGGTCAATTATAAACAAGTCTAAACTTAACTTTCCCAAAGAGCCTATTACAGAAATATTTAAAGATGACATAAAAATTACAGATCCTAAATCCATTGCGAATAATTTTAACGATTTCTTCATTAACCAAGCTTCAGAATCAGATCAAATAAATGATACAAGAGATGATAGACAAAACAAAACCCAACCTTGCAATCATAAAATCTACACTAAAACTAATTCAATTTATCTTACTCCCACAACACCTTTAGAAGTAGACAGAGAAATAATGCAATTAAAAAATACCCATAGCGTCGGCCATGATGGTGTCTGTACCAAAGTTATAAAATATGTATCCACGGATATTTCTGCTCACTTATGTTACATAATTAACCTATGCATTTCTTACGGAATATACCCAGAAAAACTTAAAACGTCCATTGTCATTCCACTACACAAAAAAGAAGATAAACGGAAAATGGGAAACTATAGGCCCATAGCATTGATTCCCATATTTTCAAAAATATTTGAAAAAATTATATATAGTCGACTCTATAGCTATTTAGAAAAATTTAATATTTTGGTAGACGAACAGAAAGGCTTTCGTAAAGGGAAATCAATAAATATGGCCCTTTATGACCTACTGAAAACAATTTTGGTAGCCATGGACAAAAAAATACCAACATGTGCCATCTTTATGGACATGAGTAAAGCATTTGACCGAGTCGATCATAAGATACTTTTACAAAAATTAAGCATGTATGGCATAAGGGGCAAAGCGTTAGATCTCATTTCTTCATACCTGCACAATAGAAAACAAATAGTAGAAATAACACAAATATGTCAGAAAACACGAACCGAGATTAAGCATAAATCGGACACGAAAACAATAAAATTTGGAGTCCCACAAGGAAGTGTTCTCGGGCCTTTATTGTTCTTGATATCAATGATCTTCCAAACCATATAAATCAACCAATGGTTTTGTTTGCAGATGACAGTACGGTCATAATAAAGGGTGAAAAGGAGAAAGATTATGAGCATGTAGTTAACCAAACATTAAATACGATTATACATTGGTTAAACGAAAATAATCTAAAAATAAATATGGAAAAAACTAAAATTATTCACTTTCACCAAAGAACAAAACCGTTAAAAATAAACGTCGGCTACCAAGGCAAAACTGTACATCCCGTGACAGATACAAAGTTTCTGGGAATAACAATTGACAATAAACTGTCATGGAAAACACATGCAGAAAATGTATGCAAAAGAATTAATAAATCCTCATTTGCTCTTTACAAACTGTCAAAAATTGTCAATAAAGAAGCTGTATTAGCTGCATATCATGGACTTGTTGCACCTATTCTAAGATATGGTATTGTATCTTGGGGTAACTCAGTAGATAAGGAATATGTATTTAAAGCTCAAAAGAGATGCATAAGAGCTATGTGTAATGTGGACAATACTACCAGCTGTCAACCCTATTTTAAAACATTAAAAATTCTGACATTCCCTTCGTTATACATTTATGAACTTAATGTGTTTGTAAAATCAAATCCCAACTATTTTAGGACTGCTTTTAAAAGCAACTATAGACAATTACGTGACAAAAAAAGACTAGAAATTGATATACCTTATGGGAAAACAGCACTAATTAATAAAAGTATTCTTTGCATGGCATCCTTAATTTACAACAAGCTGCCCGATTCTGTCAAAACTTTACCTGTTCACCAATTCAAGTCGAAGATACACAAACTCCTAATAAATAAATGTTATTATAGTGTCAAGGAGTACTTACAGGATAAAGATATAGATATTTAATTGTTATATTAACTAATATTTTCAATGTATTTATGATTAATTAATGTATGACCACGACATGAATAATTATAACTCTCTTGACATTCTATATTATTTTTTGTACCAAATGTTTATGTTAACTAATATTTTTAATGTATTTAATTTAATTTATTGACCACGACATGAAAAATCTTGACATTCTGCCTATTTTTTTTTTATCTTTTGACATTTTTACTGACACTGAATTTGTAATAATTAGCTTTTGTTTTCGAGCAGGATAATTCTGTAATTATGTTATATTATTGTAAGAATTAAGTAATGTTATTAGAAAAACTAGATTCCTTAAAGATTATATAAATATTTGCACATCTAATTAGGTAATGATACAGTGCACTCTATATCAATTTGTAACATCTTTTATTTATACCTGTATTATGCAAATAAATGATTTGATTGATTGATTGATTGATTGATGGTTTGCTGGTAAGCGGTCAAACTTTGAGAAGGCGACTGCATGAAGTCAATCTACGTGCTTGTAGGCCATTTTGGGTATCAGCACTAAGGAGAGGTAATCGAGGAAGAAGATTACAATGGGCTATTGCTCTCTTGTCGACCCACACCTGAAACAATTATTCATCGGAGAAGGATACCTAAAAATAATGCAATGATCACTGAATAGTGCTTTTCGTACGTAAAACAAAAGATATTTGTTACTTGAGGTTTTAATTTTTTTACTCTTTTTTAATGTATGGAACTAACAAGTATTGTCGGGCCAGTTGGTTTAGTGGTTAGTGACCCTGACTGCTAAGCCGGAGGTCGTGGGTTCGATTCCCACCCAGGACATACTTTGTGTGATGAGCATGATGGTTTGTTCTGTGTCTGGGTGTAATTTATCTATAATATGTATGTATTTAAAGTATATAAGTATGTAAATCAGCTGTCTGGTTACCATAACACAAGCTCTGCTTAGCTTGGGATCAGATGACCGTGTGCGAGTTGTCCTAAGATATTATTGTACCATTTTAGAATTCTGATTAAATGCGCCAATTTTTAATGCCACTTGCCAAGGCACTCTAGTTATAGATGGGCAATCCACCGGGTTTAAACCACGTGCTTTGATAAAAACCCGATAAACACCCGGAATCATCCATAAACACCCAGAAAATTGGGTGTTTATATGATTTGACAAAATTACATTAGTGATGTTAAAAAATGAGTTTAAAAAGTGATTTTTGTTCATTTCATATCTTTGTAGACAACATTAGTCAGATCAGGGAAGGTAAAATAAAATGGTACGAGACAGAAACGAAATTTGAAAAATAACATTTTACGTTTTGTCGTATTCTCGGTATTTACTGGCCCAAGAAGGTCTCAAATGTAGATCTGTGGAGACTGCGGTGAAACCTCGATCGACCAACAGATCTAACGTCGCAAATGGAACTGGATCGGCCATACGCTTCGAAAGGATTCTGAACGTATACCAAGGCAAGCCCTGGACTGGAATCTCCAAGGAAAGCGAAAACGTGGTCACCTTAAGCAGACCTGGTGGCGAACGGTCATCGCAGAAGCGAAGGAAGGGAAGACCTGGAGCGAAATTAAACGCGAAGCTCAAGACCGAACGGGATGGCGACGCACTGTGGGCGCCCTCTGCCCCATCTACATACATCTACAGTTGTGTGTATCTACAGAATGTACAGTTAAACGATGAAAATGAAACCGGAATAGAGAGTTCTCTAGACCCAATAATATTGGACAACGAACCTACCCCTTCAACGGAAACCCGACAGCCTTTCCATTTTGCCGTCTATAACAATGTTAGTGGAGAATCCGATAGTGATTAGTTGTTAAGTAGGTCATTTGTTTGTGATAAGTATCAGGAAAAGGTCTTTTTATTTCACCTAATTATGTATAATTCAATAAAAGAATAATCATTAAAAACTAAATGTCAATTATGTATAAAAATCATTTACACCCGATTTTTGGGTGTAAATGGGGTGTTTATCACAAAACACCCAAAACACACGGTTTATACCCACCTGGGTTAAAACCCGGGTGGGTGGATTGCCCATCTATAACTCTAGTACTTTATTTTTAAAGGAGGGCCTGTCAAAGTCGACGAATCTTGAAAATTTTAAATTCCTAGTTTAACAAATAGTCTCAATTCCTCGGAAACTTGAGGCAATTGTGTCATTATTTTTTATTGGGATTCTAGAAATGTTATTTAGGATTACGTTTCCAAAGTTTAAATTAACAAAAATAAAAAAAATAACCACAATACCTAACCGAAAAATGGTACAGGTTGATCAAATTTCTAGGTTTTTCTTAAAATGCCCATAATTTTTAAAGTGCATGGGATAGATTTTTTTTCAGATTTTTCTCGTGATGGTTATGATCAATCCTGACACCCCGTTTCGGCTTGACGTTGAGTTCTGGGACACCCTGTAGAGTGAGACATATTTTTGACTTGGAGCTAAGTCTTTTGAGCCATTACTTCATTCGGTTTTTGCTTGAATTATTTTTGTTTATTTGAAGCCTAGATATAATTATACTTATACATTACCACAAAGTAGTTTTATCTTTTACTTTTGAGTGTCTGGAGACATCATTCGCGTCTTCATTCAACTCGTTGATTTATCTGGTCCGGGTGTGTTCATCTGATAACGTTTACTATAAAATCATATTTTTATTTGGTTTTGTTGAAAAGCATCGATTAAGAATCGACAAAACGACCGCCATCGCATGCATTAACAAAATGGGCAGCATACAATCATCATCATCATCATCATTATCAGCCTATAGACGTCCACTGCTGGACAAAGGCCTCCCCCAAAGCATACAATATCCTCACCTAAATAATATAGCACGTCATATATAAACATAAATCGAAAGAGAACTCTATAGCAGATCTAGAGTACAGAAATATAAACATTGACACAGATGGTTGATCTGCTCCAAGGAATAAAGGGACTGTCACAACTTAACCTGACGGACCAGTAAAGGAACAGTTAATTCAGTTGAACGTTCTGTAGCAGTGTTTTACAAAACTGCAAATTATAATACCACTCATATGCGACCAAGCCCCCTCGCCTACGGCGTCTTTTTGTAGCGATTCAGTAGCGATGCCGTCGCGCTTTCAAATAGATACAATCGCAATGCAGTCGCTAGCCCTCGCCCATCATACAACGATACAAACTCGATACTCCGAAATCGCATTGCAGAAAGTTTGACACGGATTACCGCAGGCCTACTGTAGTGTACATATATCCATACTAATATT
Organism: Athetis lepigone; assembly: GCA_033675125.1. Taxonomy (NCBI): domain Eukaryota; kingdom Metazoa; phylum Arthropoda; class Insecta; order Lepidoptera; family Noctuidae; genus Athetis; species Athetis lepigone. The sequence continues at coordinate 12,258,488 of CM066219.1, forward strand.
ATAAATGGGAAAGTGTGTCTGTCTGTCTGTCTGTATGTTTGTCTTTCTTTCACGGCAAAACGGAGCGACGGATTGACGTGATTTTTAAGTGGAGATAGTTGAAGGGATGGAGAGTAACATAGGCTACTTTTTGACTCTTTCTAACGCGAGCGAAGCCGCGGGCAGAAGCTATACATTATATAGGTTCACACTAGGTACACTATTCTTTGTTTTCATTAACAAAAGTTGTTTTGTGTGCAGATAAACAACACGCACAACGCGGTGATCAAGGCGGAGTAAGCGCTGCTAGCCGAGACTATTCTATATTGACAGATTCATTTTCTCAAAGTTGTTTAGGTGAATTTTCAAAACTGGCGTTTTTTTTGTACTGCGAGAGAAATCGGTACATATCTTTGCAATAGAGTGGTGAAAAAAGATGTTCTTCTAAACATTGTGCTTTTGAATGTTATTTCATAGATATATAACACATATTTTTTATGTATGTGCCACAAATTTTCATTTATGTCGATTTTTGTCGGTGGGAAGAATATTCCCTCTAAGCGTGAAGTATCCGCTTTCTACTAATAAGGTTAGAGAAAATATTCCTTTATTGTGTTTATGGTACCTGTTATTATTGCTTTGCGACTAAGGAATAAAGGTTTTGGTGGTTTTATTATTGCTTTTCCTCGGAGCTTGGTGTGATTTTTGCAAGGCTTTTGTTTTTTATTTGCTGATTGATTAAAAATGAAAATACTCGGATGATGATGATATTGAGAAGGAGTTGTATGTTATGTTCGGTTTGTCAAAACCGGAAGAATCTGAAGATCGCGAAGAATCAGAGTTGGTGATCACATGTCAAATGATATACCGTCGTATCAAAGATGCCGATATTGCAGCACTAAGGCAAAGGATAAGCGATCTAAGATCAAGTGTAGCAAATATGGAGTGTCTTTATGCATAACACGCCTTTCGAATTTTCATAAACAAAAATCTACTTTTATTTTTGTTTCTATTTTCTTATTGGTATTCAATAAAATTGTGAGATTTAAATAAAGATATTATGTAAGATTTTTGTTGTTTTTTTAGTTTGTTGAAAAATCATACCACTGTTTCACTACTCTCAAACAAGTAGAGGGAATATTCTTAACAACAATTAAAAAAAAGTAAAAAAAATATATATCTCAATTTTAATTTTAGGCATCCTAAGTAACACAAATCTGAGAACAAAATCTTTCTATCTCATCTAGATTCTTATAACCGTTAAGGGGTTACGGGATATTTAAAAACGTAACATCACACTTCAAAAGTTCAAACCAACATCACACGTGCGTGGGGAATACTCTAAACGCAATTATTTGAAATGATTCAAATTTTTTTTAACACGCACTCACCACCGCGCTTTCTTTCATAATAAATATTTTAATAAAGATGACTACCTACTTATAACCATTTCGCACAGTAATTCAGTAATCCGGTCAATTTAGACCAAAAAATGAGAGTGAATAAAATCCCAACAAGCTGAATCAGTAAAATCGTTCAAAACATAATTATAAACAATATACATCCTGCAAATCATATCGCGATAGAGTTAAGAAAAATAATGCGCTTGATGAAGTTGCTTGATGTTTATAAAAATATCAAACCAAATAGCACAAGAGAAGACGTAAAGAAAAAAATTAATTCCCTACAAACAAATTTTTGGAAAGAAATAAAGAAGATTCACAAATCGAAATCATCGGGAAAGGGAACCGACGAGGTTTAGGTCCCGTCTGCCTGGACGTATTATGAATTGCTGTTTTTATCAAATGATGAACAACCAGTAAAGCAACCAGTAAATAAAACAATAGTGGTTGCTTTTTTTTAGGTAGTAAAATTAATGCAATACTCAATGCAACGATTTTTTCTTTCTATCCATTATAAATGTCAAACTTGCGCACATAACTTTAGCTGCACAGAGGCTGAGTCAGATTGTACTATGAAAAAATTGCCAATAATATTGCGTAGTTTGCGGGGACCATATACTTATTGATAAAGATTTTTGTCAATTTGGAATTGACAACATTATTGTGTGTGTGCGGCTAGCCATAAGGTAAATATTGAATTTTACAAGTTACGACTTTCTGAGTATGCATAAAATGTAGCTTTATAAGTGTTTTAACGGAATTTTCTATTTGTTTTGAATAAAAACTACTAGATACAGAAAGAATTGTCATAAAAAATACGTAACCTCAAAATGTTCAAGTGGGAAAATCCGTCTTATTTCGAAGGGGTTAAATCGTCATATACCGGAATTACCCCATTGCAGATGTCGTCAAACTTTTTCATCCTACCTATTTTAAGTTTTATACTTTGAAAGTCCACTGGTCTAACAATTGGGTCTGAAATATTATTTTTTTGTGTTTAATTGAAAGATTGTTTATTTCATAACAAACTGTTCTTAGTTTTTTATCGGTCAAATTAAGAATTTATGTTAAATTCAAAATTATTATTTGTACCTCAAACCAAAAACACGCCGACAGTTCCCGAACAAAATTCGATCGGATGTGACGTCACTTAGGCAATTTTCACTCATCCGTCGTAGCAAACTTCTGTAGTATAGACTAGCTCAGACAGAAGATGATACTCATATACTCACCCGAGCCAGGGACTGTCAGACTCGTACTGACTACAATTCAAAGCGTTGTGACAGTTGACCTTTGCGTACCCGGGTCGCGCTTTCCTGTTTAAACAGTCCCGCGACCCCGGCAGGCGGTTTTTTTTTCTTATTTCAAATACCCAATTGATGCTAGTTGTCCATTTGACCCGTGACTATGCCGCTTAGAAGTATGACATAGTGCCGAGTTGTCTTAAGCTCAGAATATGATAGTTATGTTCCTGCTATAGTTATAACTAATACTAGGCCTATGGTCAGATAAAATGTTTTGTTTGTTTTCAGTTTTCTCATAATTACTAAAATAATAGTAATCATGGTGAGAAATTATAAAAGAAAAACAACAAACAGTTCCTATAGCAAGGACAAGTTGCTTGCAGCTGTACTGGCAGTCCGAAATGGTACATTAACTGGATTTAGAGCAGCGCAACTCTACCAAATTCCACGGATGACCATCACGGACCATGTCCACAAAAAAAATATGATTTTGGCCTTAGCAGGGCAGAAGTTTCATAAATACCATAAATACCATTGTCATAATAAAATAGGATAAAAAATATTTAGTTTTCAAACTTTTTAGAAACGAATCGATCGAATTTTATTTTGTAAATAGGTAAAAAATGACACTTTTACACGTAATTTTTTTTCTTATTTTAATCGAACGATGGAGCCTAGCTGGACTACTCTAAGAAGAAACATCCAAAACCAACTCAGAGGCCAAAGTCTCTTGAAGTCCATACAAAAAATACAAATTGTGCGAGAAAGGTTGAAAGTCCCTGGTTATAAAAATAGTCCGGATTAGCCCCCAAAAAAGATTTTTGAGAGTTAAACGTAAATTAAACCTTATTTTTATGATGTTACAATACATTTTTCTTCATCATCAGCATTTACTTGTTTACAAATTGCATACCTTGATAAAATGGCGTAACTCGAGGCAAATTTGCTACTAGACGGATTTGTCCCCCATCCTCGTGAAATCAGTCTAACGACCGATTTTTAAAAAAACCTTGTTAATTACATGTGGAGGGCTGTTTTGTTGTTTAAAATGGATGTGAATACAAGACAACAAAATTTTGTATCGCTTACAACCATCAAATTTACACCTACCTAGTAAGTGTAGGTACCAGTTCTAGTTAACCAAATTCAACTTTCAAAAAAGTGTGACGGATTTGCCCACATTGACCTTATTTGTTTTCTAGACTATTATTTTAATGTTACATAGAATAACGTAGTTTCACAACTAATAATATGTAGACCTACTTACAAACGGTATTAATGTGCGTAAAGACGTACGGGGGCGGGTATTGCAAAGTGTCGTGAACAGAGAGTGACAAATGACAACTCTTTACTCGCATGATTTGTGGTCTGTCCTCCACTTCAACTATAAAAACACAGAACAACATTGAACGCTAACAAGGGCGCGAGAAGCGGGAGCACATTGTTTTACTTACAACAAAAAACAACCTTGCTTTTTATCACCTAAGTAAGCTACGCCACAATTCTCTAACTAGGCTGCTGAAGTCCAAAAAACGAAATCAGACCACATAGTACCTACCTAAGTATTTCATATAAGGGCAAAAATTTTTTCAAGTCGTTTGTCATTTTGATTCTGAAACTTAGGTAGGTACCTATTTGACTGGCAAACGTTTTTCCGCCAACGACCGAAAGCATTTCACGAAAGACTCGCCAACGACAATAAAAACATTGAGTATTCCAGATGAAGGTCAAAAGTAAGACGCTGGTTTGAAAAGTGGAACATCGAAAATTACAAAATCCATTTGCTGCAATTGCAATGTGGTCAAAACACAGTACATGACAGCCATATACCTACCACTCTCTCAAAAAGCGTAGCATATCAAGTGAATTAAGTACCTACCTTGGTCGATACAAACGGAGCATTTTTAAAAAAATAGTGGAATTCCAGAATGAATAGAACAAAATCTAGCCTCTAAACTTCACGGTACCAAGCAGTACCAAGCCAAGTACTAACGCTTTTTTAATTCGAAATTCAATAAGTCCTCCCTATATATACATAGGTACACAATTTTTATTACAACACATTTTTTGGATTGTTACTAAGTTTTTAGAAAACAAACAAAAATTTTTCAATATCACAAAGCAATGACAAACTACGTAAGTAAATAATCTAAGGACAAACGAGACGACCCACCACTGACCCCATTTTCATCTTGGTCTGAGCTAAAACCTCCCTCAGATTCCCGATACCCACCAACAACAAAACAATGACAAACCCTTACCATTTTCATTTAGACAACCGGTCTGAGCAAAAACCTCCCTCAAATTCCCGATACCCACCAACAAACAACAAAACAAAGCAAGCAAAAACTCAAGCCTCGACATTCAACACAACAATTCCTGTGAACACAAACTGATGTTCATGTAGTAGTTACTAAATTTCAAAGCCATATCAAATATTGTAATGAAAATTTAAAAAATTTTAATCTAATTCATAATAATTTTAATTTGACTTCAACATCAACTCTATTTTAATTTGAATGACACACACAATACAGCCATTTTAACAGCCAATGAGCCAAACCAATACCATTCGTGATTGGTGGGATGCCTAGCCCAGGCGGCCAGGCCAGGCCATAGAGTAGCCCGTGGGCTACTCTATGGTTTAACCGAGATATACTTATGGAGATGACCTTAAAGGTGAACGCAGACTTGGCCGCACCGCACGCGCCGCAGTCTTCGCATTCGAATTCTTTATATGAAGTTCTATGCCACCTCGCACACCTACCCGCGTCGCAGTTGCCGCAGACCCTGAAACGACAACAAAGAAAATGCGATGACTGCGGGGACTGCGGCGCGTGCGGTGCGGCCAAGTCTGCGTTCACCTTTACTGCTGATCATGATAGCAGAAAATTCCTGCGTTCTATTTTGATAGCCTAAAAATTTTCGACGCCCAGTCAGAAACAGTTGTCTCAAAGCGGCAGTGTGTACAATTTTACATAATATCTTGACCGCCATCTTGGATTTTCAAGTCGACTTCATTTTTAACTCAGCGCCCCGAAAAATCATGAGGTCGTTTGCACAATGTCCGTTCAAACATAGGTGTTCGTGCAAGTTTAATTACGTAGCAATTAGTGTCCATTCGCACAATGTCCATGCGCAGAAATTTCTACTCCCACAAACGTCGATTTGCGCATTTATCCACCAATGCAAAGGATAAAAATGGTTATTTTCAAAAAAGACAATTGCGCGTAGCATTTTATCTATGATATGATATCGACCGTTAAAAACACACCTGTGTAGTAGAGCCGTAATATCGCAGCGATATTGCAGTAATAAGCGTTACGATTCTTAGCACACAGCTGTGGTAGAGACTTAATGAGGTTTTAGTTTTAATTTGTAATTTACTTTCTGCTACATTTGTGGCTTGCCAAACGTCCACAAGGCCCAAGTCTTTACTGTACAAAAGCTTGGATGCCACTTACGACGCTTGCAAGCGCGTCAGTGTCTCTGTGTCAGTGTGTAGCTATGACCCTGTCCAGGAGGGCGAATTCGCCGCGATTCTCTCGCGCGTATCACGCGCGAGTGTTGCGTCCAGAGCCAACGCGTATAGAGCGTACCTACGCGCGAGTCGTATTTCCTTCTCTTTCTTTTTTATACGTGCTCTCGCTCTGAAATTCGCGCGAACTCTGGACGCAACAAGGCGGCCCTAGTATCTCGACTCGCGCGCATTACGCGCGAGTCACGCGCGAGTCGAGAGTCCGGCGAATTGCACGCGTGTTACGCGCGAGTTTATTATTCGCGCGATGCTTGTGGACGCGATGTATTGGTGCCTAGTATCTCGCCAACGCGCGAGTGAATTCGCGCGAGTCGTTTACACGGCGAATTCGCCGTCCTGGACAGGGTCTAAAGCGTTTGGCTTGACACGCTTGACATATTTTTATTATTATAACACCCGATGCAAAAATAGGAGTTTGATAAGTTTGACCGCTATAATATGGTGTATGTCTGTCTATCTGTGGCACCGTATCTCTTAAACAGGTGAACTAATTTGAATGCGGATTTTTTGAAGTAAATTTTGATAATTCACTTCAAAAAATCCGCATCTAAATTAGTGCTTCCTTGCAATGCTTTCTAGACTTGTTTTATCCAAATAAGCCTTTTCTAAGTTATCAGCTCTTTTGTTAACTTTTAATAACTTCGGGATAATTTCTTTTTTCTTATTGATTTTTTCAATGTTCTAAATCTTTTGGATTCTATAATAGGTTTACACATGCCTCCAGAAAGGCCGGTTCATGCGCAAAACGTCTCTTTCGCAAAATGTCACCTGGTCGTAAAACGTCTCTTTCGCAGAATGTCTCTTTCGCAAAATGTACCGCCAGTGACTTTAGAAATCCCAGAGGGTCATGGCAATTCGCAGGCGGCGAGCATACTTAATCTCGCCGTCAATTCGGAAGGTTCCTGTGTCGGATTTGGGCGGAAGCGACGCCTGGGTGTCACCACTGCAGCAACTGTCGCCTGGAGGACACGGCCAAGCACACGCTGGAGGTGTGCCCCACATGGGCGACCCACCGCCGTGTCCACGTAGAGGCGATCGGCGGCGGTGACCTCTCGCGCCCGGCGCTGGTCCAGGCCATGCTCCGGGGCAAGACTGAATGGGAAGCCGTCGCCTCCTACTGCGAAGCAGTTATGCTAGTGTAGGAGGCGGCGGCGCACGAGAGGCAACGACGAGCCTCTCGCCACGGACAGGGACCCAGGCGTAGACGTCGAGAGTCGCAAGACGACTACCGGCTACCGTAGGCGCGGGTCTGCGGACGGCGAGCGATGGGTAGCTCACCGCCCGGCTAGGACCAGGCCCGCGTCGACGGCGCGTTAGTGTTCCACGCGCGCCTTTAAGAGAAATCAAGATCTTCTTAAGTAAATTTAAGTTACATTTTAACATCATATTAATTGCACTATAATTTTAATACATGATTTTTTGTTTTGAAAATCTAAATTTTATTCTTAAGTCCCTGGCGCGACATTTTGCGAAAGAGACATTTTACGAAAGAGGCATTCTGCGAAAGAGACGTTTTACGACCAGGTGACATGTTGCGAAAGAGACGTTTTGCGCATGAGCCGAAAGGCCATAGTGTGTTCGTTCAACTCATGATTATTACGCCGTACACAACGCGCATCGTAGCATAAATACACCTCTTCGTCGTGAGCTCCTGAGCGAAACTAAACACACACCAACGTGTAAAAACGTCGCTAGACTTACCACAAGCTTCCTTTGATATGTGTTCAAAAACCGACAGATGCCCGGATCCTCCTGCGAAGCAGGAGAATCTGGAGAGCTGAGGGCCCAACTTTACAGTCAATAACTCGCTGTATGACTTTCACAAAATCTGATTCCAACTTTCACAATTGTAGGGGTATGTTCACTAAATCCTAAGCACATTTTCAGAGTTTTAACAAAGTGGCCCTCACACCACACGCACTTAAAACTTGTACCAAAAGTTGAAAAGTTGTACCAAAACGATCAGTAATTCTTAGGATAGTACATAAGATTATATTTTTTATGATTTTTGGTTTTAGACACCAATTTTAAAGTTTTAATTGTAAAGTTGAATCTGCATAAAAAACTGCAAAACCAGCTCATAAAGTACTGAACTTTGGTAGAACATTTGGTGGCTTTATTTGTTGCGTCTTAAATTTTACAGGCGTCACAGCTCAATAGAGCCAGCCACCTTGGCACCCACTCCGCACCGCCTCGTCGCACGGCGTCCACTTTCGAGTAATCTCATAACAATTGGCACTAATTTTAAAATTTGACATTACGAGACACTCGTGTAGTAGACCACACGTGTTTCGTAACAATCATTCTCGGGCAGCGCACGGGACCCGCACGTTAGCTATGCGCTGTCAACGCAAGGCAAGCATGCGAGCAGCGAGTTGTGCCCGAGTGGGCCACCCCCCGGCCGCGCATGAAGGGATTACGATTACGACCGAGGCGATCCGGAGACGCTACGCTACGGAGTTGATGCAGTGAGCGCACACCAATACAAGTCCATATAAAGAATACTCTCTAATGAGTCACAGCTCATTAGAGCCGAGTGGCTCTAATGAAAAGGACAGAAGATCAAATATTAGTTAAGTCCTGTGACCTGTCAAATTTAGACACTCCATAGATAATTTAGACGCAATTTAAAAACATGGCGTCTAAATATACGTAATTTTCATCAGGCACTGTCTAATTTGATAGGATTAACCTAAAATGTATCTTCTGTCCTTTTCTTTAAGAAATGGAAAGAGAAAGATGCACTTAACTTTAATTTACGTTAGTTTGTGCACAAGAGAATCGGCACCATTATTGCTAATTTCAATATTACCCTTGTTCAGGTTAAAGTAGTTTCACTAAGATATGAAGCTGGTAAACTTTGGTCCAGCTTTAATCCTTATCTACTTAATATTATAACTGCGAAAGTAACTCTGTCTGTCTGTCTGTCTCTTCTTCACGCGTAAACCACTGAACCGATTTGAATAAAATTCGGACCCGAGAAAGGACATGGGATAGTTTTCATCCCGGAAATCTCCCGGAGTCCCGGTAACGGGAAATATTATTCCACGCGGACGAAGCTGCGGGAAAAAGCTAGTCTTATATATAAAAATGAAACCCGTTTTCCGTTGTCACGACTTGGCATGAAAACGGCTTGACCGATTTGGCTGCTTTTTTTTTTAAATGTTCGTTGTAGTTCAAGGATGGTTTATACGGCAAAAAAAAAACGAATAATTGTCGGGAAAGCCCTAAAAACAGCCCTTTTCTTTTTCCCATACAAACGTTTTCTAACTAAAACGTAGAGTCAATTTGAGCTTTAACACCATACCATAAAGTTCAAGTGTTAGTCGAGAGGTTTCGGAAAGCCAAAACAATTGAGTGACGTTAGTATCGTATCGTCGTCAAACACGAATTATCTGACGTAAAATGTCACTTGAAATGTAAAGGAACGTCCCTTTGATGTGGTAGTAGGTAGGTGGTAGGTAGGTAGGTGGTAGGTAGGTAGGTGGTAGGTAGGTAGGTGGTAGGTAGGTAGGTGGTAGGTAGGTAGGTATAGGTAGGTGGTAGGTAGGTGGTAGGTAGGTGGTATGTAGGTGGTATGTAGGTGGTAGGTAGGTGGTAGGTAGGTGGTAGGTAGGTGGTAGGTAGCTAGGTGGTAGGTAGGTGGTAGGTAGGTGGTAGGAAGGTGGTAGGTAGGTGGTAGGTAGGTGGTAGGTAGGTGGTAGGTAGGTGGTAGGTAGGTGGTAGGTAGGTAGGTAGGTGGTAGGTAGGTGGTAGGTAGGTGGTAGGTAGGTGGTAGGTAGGTGGTAGGTAGGTGGTAGGTAGGTGGTAGGTAGGTGGTAGGTAGGTGGTAGGTAGGTGGTAGGTAGGTGGTAGGTAGGTGGTAGGTAGGTGGTAGGTAGGTGGTAGGTAGGTGGTAGGTAGGTGGTAGGTAGGTGGTAGGTAGGTGGTAGGTAGGTGGTAGGTAGGTGGTAGGTAGGTGGTAGGTAGGTGGTAGGTAGGTGGTAGGTAGGTGGTAGGTAGGTGGTAGGTAGGTGGTAGGTAGGTGGTAGGTAGGTGGTAGGTAGGTGGTAGGTAGGTGGTAGGTAGGTGGTAGGTAGGTGGTAGGTAGGTGGTAGGTAGGTGGTAGGTAGGTGGTAGGTAGGTGGTAGGTAGGTGGTAGGAAGGTGGTAGGTAGGTGGTAGGTAGGTAGGTAGTATGTCAATTCGAATTCAATATTCATAGTTGACAGGACAACGTCTGTCGGGTCAGCTAGTTAATAATAAATGTCTTTGGATAACTGACAAGTGACAGAGCTCTCTGATCGCAAACTATGCAGAGCCTCTACTATAGTCTCCAGATAAATTATTTACATTCTTATATAATTTGTATTTATAAATAAATAAATAAAAACCTTATTGATGCTAAAACCTTTGTTACATTTTGTAGTAAATATGAGTCACAAAAAGAATTGGTAGTATGAAGGTGTCTAGGATGATGAGACCCTGCCTCCTAAACTAGGGAAAACCTGTGCCTTACGAGACAGTGTTCTACTGTTACTTCGTGCACAAATCGTCCTTTTTAACCGACTTCAAAAAGGAGGAGGTTCTCAATTCGTCTGTATTTTTTTTGTATGTTTGTTACGCGATGTCTCCGTCAATTGTGAACGGATTTTGATGGTTCTTTTTTTGTTTGCTAAGTCATGATTCAGAGGTGGTCCCATATAATTTTGTGGCGATTGGTTTAGTGCTTCTCGAAAAATTCATCAAGAACAAAAAAGTCTACGAAATATACATTGACGATATTATGTGCGTAACTTCAATTTCTATTTTTCGTTTTATAAGATTATAAGTAGTTTTATTTTGAAAATAAATTACTTTGAAAGATGTCATACACAGTTAGACATAGTTAGACTCTACACTAAAAAGTAAAAAATAAAAAACTTTTTTCAAAAAAATAATAACTGCCTTCAAAAACTAAAAACCCAAAAATAACTAAAATTTCGGAAGTCGGTGGCTTCTCTTCTGCCAGTCAATTTATCTGAAATGTTTTTAGTTTTTGAAGGCGGTTATTATTTTTTTGAAAAAAGTTTTTTCAACGTCCCATGTTCGTAGTAAACCTAATCAAATACATGAACGGCATAATAATGAAAAATAAAGAAACGTGCGTGGGTGGGTGTTTGTGTGTGAGTGTAGGTGTCTGTGTGTGGGTGTTTATTTGTGTGAGGGTGTGTGTGTGTATGTGTGTGGGGGTGGAGGGGTGCGGGTGTGTGTGTGTATGTGTGTGGGGGTGGAGGGGTGCGGGTGTGAGTGTGGGGAGGGTGCAGCGGTGTGTGTGTGTGTGTGTAAGTGTTGTGTGTGTTTGTGAAATAACTACTAATATATACAATTATATTTGAGTAGAACTATTTGGTTTTAAAGACTATTGGTTTGTATTAGTCAAGATGGATGTGCGTAGTGAAGTGGAATTGTACATGTGTGTGGATTGAGAGATCCTTTCGAAAATTATTTTATTTTTATTTAATTCATTTTTACGTGTCTGTTAATCTTTCTATAGATGTTAGAACTCACAACATAAGTACAGTGTCGACTAGCGAAGGACGTTTTGTGAGGTACAGATGGACATGATGTGATCAATGATCGCTTATTAGGATCCGGAGGGGGGATTTGGCAGTGTTTCCAGAGTGTGGCTCGAAGCACAAAGAGCTGTCGCACAGTCAGTACTTTACAGTTCGCGTAAATTTGGGTTGTGGGGTACCTAAACGGTTTGCCTAGCATTACCTTAAGCACAGCCTTCTGTGCTCGCTCCAAACTTAGCAGTTTAGTTTTGCTAGTGCCACCCCACACCGAGATGCAGTAACCAATAAAGGACTCGCAAAGCGCAAGGTACACCATCCTTAGTGTTTTTGATCTGCACACTGTCTTAACGACTTAACTATGTAGATTAGCTTCCTAACTTTCGAAACTAAATAATCAACATGAATGTGCCACTTCAGTCCTTCATCGATCGTTACACCCAGATATTTGGTGTGACCGACACGAGATACTGTTGTGCAAGAGCATAAGGAGGAATTCTTATGTTTATATACATAAATGTATATGTTATAGGCAATGTGTATAATCCGACATTGTATAGAATGCCTAGGCTTTATATAAATTGCCTAAAACGTTCAGGCAATGTATATAATACGATTCATTTCATACATTGCCTAGGTTGTGTATAAAATGCCCAAAGCGCATCAGGCAATGTGTATAATGAACGACCACGAGAAGGAGACACGTGTTTCTATTATTTCATTTTGTAATTTCTAATTTTCTATTATTACTTTTAATAATTAAATGGTAAATAATATTTCTCACACCTGACTACACATTTTTAATACCTACATATGAAATCTTTTAAGAAGATTTTTAATTTATATTATTTAGAGTAATGTTTGTGTTAAATTAAAGTTTAATAATGTTGATTTTGAATGGTATAAATTAAACTTTAAGTATTTTTTGAATAATATGTACTTTGATAACGTAGCGCATAGATTTTGTGTCGATTACTGAACATGTTAAGATATTTAATAAAATAATTGTTTTTCTTATTAAGTACCTACAAGTAACTAGATTGCAATTTCCATATTATTCTATTTTGATGATGAAGATGTTACCTAAGATTTTAAAACTAAGAAGATTAAGAAGTTTATAAAAGCTTATTTTAAATGAAAACTGTTGGTTTTTTTCGTATCATGATCAAATTTCCATAATCAAGTGGTAAGAAATGAACAAGGGGCGACTTTCTGCAGCAATTTTTTGGTACGTTGTTAATGTAAATGTTTATCCGAAGGCAACTGCTATGTGAGAAACGCTCTATACGCAAAAACTCGTATGTACTTAGGCATACAAACCAATAGAACACATGTCTTATCGCTGTCTGCTAATGGAAGTTGAAATTAGGATTAGCTCTCAAAAGATCAGTACCTATCTAACTAAATCATAGAAAAGAAAAATCGATTACATACATTGCCTGTGCTTCAACTGGCATTCTATACAATGCCTAGGTATTTTATACATTTCCTAGGTAAAGTGTAAAATAGTTTAAACATTGAACATCATTTCATACATTACCTGAACGACCCCGGCATTCTATACATTTCCTAGGTATTGTATAGAATGCCTGCATTGTACACATTGCCTATAACATATATATTAAATAAATTATACCCAGGGCCCAGGATACAGAACACACATCATGGTCACACAAAGATTTGTCCTGGGTGGGAATCAAACCCACAACATCCTGCTTAGCAGTCAGGGTCTCTAACCACTACACCAACAAGTCAGTCATCATTTTTATATTGTATTTATACACAGGGTGAAAGTTTTAATGTGTCCTGAAAGAAAACTACTTACTTTAAATCGTTAAGATAAATCATTTTACTTAAAGGAAACATTCCTTTTTTTTAAAAGCAAAATGGTATAAAGGTTTTCTTCGTTTACCCCACTCTGAAATTGAAGCGGCTAAAGTCCGGGGTCATTCTTAAGGACTAAGGGAAGGTTCATATCTGACGAATCATGCGTCGCGTATTGTCGGTCGCGTAACGCCCGAACAGACACAATGTATAGAAAAACATTTAACCGTTCAAACTCAACCGATGATACGTTACGTTAATGCAAATAGGCGTGATCGACTACGCTCCACGCATTTTACGTCAGATATGAACCTTCCCTTAATCTCTCGAACAAACATGGTTCAAGGAAAACCAGATAAGAGAACGAGACGAATATTATTTAATGAAATTTATGGACGGTCAAATTCGCACTGAGATTTCAAAAGTTAATACTTCATGGTTTTCTTCTAATTTAAATTATCATGTTTGTTTGAAAGATTTTATCATTATGAGTGACACTATCGATTGATGCTATAAAAGTACAGGATATTCTTATTTCCATTTTATGTCAGTTTGATTTTGGGCATAACATGCTATCGAAAATCTTTAAATGCAGTTTCATTTATTTAAACATTCCAGCCTCTCTTCCAGCCAGTAAGCTGACGCTCTCGAATATAGGTATCTTTAAAAGTAATAGAATATAAATATTTTTGAAAATACATTATATTTTATGCCTTAATATTGAGATGTCACATTAACAGCATCAGCGCAATTTAATATGCTAATGCAGCGAATCTCAGGTTGTCAGACAATTTGTAATAAAATCAACTTAAATAATTATAAGTCTACTAGCATTTCATACTATTTATATAGTTACATTTTAATTAGCACTAACACAATGAATCTTTGGTTTCAATTATCTGTTATTTTAATAATTATAATATTATAACCAGATAGAAGTTGGAAATAGTAAAACTGATACAACATACCTAATTGATTAACTAACACAAGAAAGTTAGGTTAGTAAAATTCAAACATTCACACCTGTCATTCACATGTCAGTCTGAGTAGAAAATTAGTGCATAACATACAAGAAACAAGTTCTTATATCTGGCGCCTAAATAAAATGAGATTCTTAGTTAACTATAACGTATTGCGCAATCTCTTTAATGTATTTGTACGAAAATATTTAAAATAAAACATATTTAACTTAACCTTAAATAATAGAACAATATCATACTTGCATACATGTACAATTACTGTCGCTTATGTAGCCTGATACTCCTTTGACCTTAAAAATAATAATTTGATTGCTTATTTCGCTTTTCGTTGAGTATGCTGTAGCGTCGTTCACGGGTCCACGAAGGAGATCATGATGTATCTTGTGCCTTTGGTGACGGATAAACCTTCGTGATAGTGCGTCAGTCGGCCGGGGTGCATGAGTAGCCAGCCCAGCTTAGTGTCGCGCACGGAGCAATTGTACCGAATAAAACGACACCCGCCACCTTCAAAGTCTTCACCTAAAAGTTAAACAATTTAATTAATTACTAGTCTTTGTATTAAACATGTACTGGAATAAAACCGCCACTATCTATTCTAATATTATACAGTATAAGACTCTTTGTTTCTGAAAAAACATTTTAGTGTCAGCCCATTTATTGATTAAACCTATAGGCAACATCACACAAGTCACTGGCGGACACCGTGAGGGACTGCTGGTTATACATAATAGGGCATTTACATGATTAACCAATAACCGTAAGACATAACTTCTATTAAATCTTTTCTAATTTAAGCCCTAAAAATCTGGTTCATATTCATTATACTGTAAAATTAGATTTTTAGATGCTTTGTAATTTGTGATTACTTAGTGACGTCATAAGGGGACATTGCCATACAAAATCTATGTGAGAATCTCGTTTTGACAGCTCATAAAAAGTACGTAAATTGATGATGATATGAGTTACATAATAATACACATTGTAGAACAAAAAAAAACCAGCGATACTATAAATGTGTTAAAGGGTCGTACCGGGTGTGTTGAGCGCCAAGTTGATGGTATATGTGGAGGAGTCGTGATGTGGGCGAAGGGACGGCTGTTCATCGGGCTTGTAGCGTACCACGAAGTTCATGATCGACACCGGCGGCTAGAAAAAGGTATAATTTAGAATAATTTGTTTTAATTATAATGTAATGTATCTCTACATTATTATGTTTCAGTCTATTTGTGATCAATATAGGTGCTGATTCTCTCGTTCACAAACTAACCTAAATATAAGTTAAGTGCATCATTCTCTGTTAATTTCATTAATAAAAGGACAGAAGATACATATTCGTTTAGTCCTGTCATATTAGACAGATGTTTTTAATCGCGTCAAAATTATCTATGGAGTGTAATTTGACAGGACTTAACTAAAATTTTATCTTCTATCCTTGTCTTAATGTAATGGAAAGAGAAATATGCCCCTTAACTTAAATTTAGGTTAGTTTGTGAACAATAGAATCGGCACCACTGTGTTCTATAAATACTCATGTGTAAGAATGAGTAAAGGCGGCTAAAAGGAAAATAAATCAATACCGCCCCAATATATTGAAAGATTCTAGGTTTTCCCAGCTGATCAATAATAAAGAATCATTTTGGATTATTTTCCTCTGACTTGAAACGCCAGTTTTCTGCTCATTGAGTCTTTATAATACACTGAAAGTATAATTCCACTAATCATAAGGTTTGTTGATATTCAAAAAGTATAATTTAACTTAACTTTTGATTAAGAAAGAGGAAACATTAGGCTTAGTGGTAATTGTGGATTTACTTTCTGATTCTTTCTTTTAAACAAACACACGTGATTCGGGACACAACAGAAAGGCAATGGTAGCGCGACAGCCGGCTGTCGCTTGGTCGTTGAAAGGTTAATAGTCCGACATTGGGACTCCACACTAAAAAGTAAATATATAAAACCTTTTTTTTTTCAAAAAAAAAATGTAACCACCTTAAAATCATAAGTTAATAAATGTAAAAGCAAAGAATATTTTAATTATTAGAATACCAATAAAGGGTGCCTAAAGACTAAAAGACAAGTACACATATATAATTACACTTATATTTATATCTTTACAATAACAGAAAAACTTACGTTGTGATAGTAGCCAGTGAAGACCATCTCCTGTAACGGTCGCACGAAGTCTTTCAGTATAGCCAGCCAGTGACGGTCCAAACCGACTTGATTCATGTGGATATCGCGAGTGGGGACTGCTTCATATCCACCCTCCAAGCGTTTATCCTGCATTCATTAGAAACCAGTATGAGACCACCATAGGAACACTGAAGCCAAGATTTTAACAGGTAGCACTTGAAAACCAAACATGAAAATAAGTAACAGGAAACTGATCCATTTCTGATATATCAACGCACGGCCCAAATATCTGGTCCTAGAGACATGATTCTTGCACAGTTCGTAATACCGGAAGATTTAATCCATTGTTCATCCACTAACGGAGTTAGCAGATATCACCGTCACGTCATAAAAATAGGTGATTTGCATGTTGTCGCCTAAACTAAACGTGAGATGAGCAAACGCTATTTTAACGGACATGAAATTAAATTATATTAAAAATCAAATGAAAGATATTTTGCGTCTACTCAGTTTCCCTTGGCAATCCTGGGCCTGGATACCTGAACGCCCGAAATTAATGAAAAACTCATAGCTTAGCTTGGATAGATACTATAAAACTTAAATTGCTATTGACACGCAAAGAAGGTCGTTAAATTGGTGTCTCGCCAACGAGCCGATAATAGAATAACGACTTTCTATTAAGGTTATGTATGTATAGCTCACACACACAAGAGTCATAAACACACTCTAAAATAATGTTCATCGTATCATGCAATTCATCCTACAATATCAATGTATGGAAATTTCCATGGCCAACAGTCAACCATATTGTTTACAACTGCTATATGAAAGAATTAAGTATGATGTGTGTGTAGAACTCGTCAGTATATCAAATTTAAATTGTCTCTTAGTAAGAGACTAGTGAAATTGTTGGCTAACAAATAAACAATCGTAACATGTTGTCGACATTCCAAGTTCTAAGTAACTCTTATATAATTATTCATACTCCCTAGCCTTTTTCCAACTATGTTGGGGTCGGCTTCCAGTCTAAAACGGCTTAAGCTGTAATTTTTCTTGTTAATCGACTGCCTATCGGACCATTAAAACCCAGTTACTGGGCGACACGATATAAGTGACACAATTCTACGAATGACAACTGGCGACGGGATTACGTATCTTGCAGAAGATGAGCGATCGCGATAATTGCGCAATAATCACGCAAAAATTGCTTCTCAAACGTCAATTCGTATTACGTATCAATCTAGCGATAGTGCTGCCTCTGTGGAGCAATCAGTTAACTAAACCATGCATTTTTCGTTTAGTGGTTTCGTATTACGTATGGTTTTTAAGAGCAAAGTTAAGTTTTTTTGTTAAGTTGTTATTTAATTATTTTCAGCGATTGCTACTTTATCGTCGTCGTAGCAATAAGTACTTTAGAACAATCGGCGAGCGATTAGCAATCGATTCATACATAATACGATTTCTTTTGAGGTTAAGCGATTAATCGCGCGATGATCGCGCGATCACGGCGCCATTATTGCTGATTGTTGTTTCATAGGTAATAAGCCAGCGGGACCAACGGCTTTATCGAGCCACATGCCAGTGATGTCCAAGACAAACTTTAGAAAGTACACATTTATTAAAAAGTTACATGTTACTGCCCGGATTCGAACCCATAACCTCTTACATTGAGTCATCACGTCATTGTATTAATACTACTATATACTCTTTTATAATAATTCAAAAACAAATAGGTTCAAGTAAACTAATCGATCATTTGTTATAATGGTTGTTTATATGTTATACTTAATAGTCAATCTAAATAAGCTAGACGAGGGCTTTTTTCTTTATAGCTTTCATTTAGCTAACTAGCTATTAGATAGAAATAATATGTATTTACATTATTGGATCCGTCGCTCCATTGTCCAAACGCCTCCATAATTTGAATCCATTCGGAACAAAATCTTTTGGACATCAACGGGAACCAGTAGACGTCGGGACAAGGCTGCAACGAGACAGTGTACAAAAATACATTACTTTGGAATATTTTGCTACTTACTTTCAATTATTATATTAAAACTTCTTTTAACGAGCCCGAAAAAAAATACATTCATAATTTTTATAATAAAAATATACAGTAGGTATACAAACCATCAAATGTTTTTTCCCTTCATCGAAATTAAGATGATAATCTTCATGCAAATATCGCGTTGTCCACTCGATTCTGTTATCAAAAAGTTGATACATGTCGGGATGCGTGCGACTGATATCATATGACTCAGGGTTCACCAAATGGCCGAAGTCAATTTCATTGCTGACATGCATGTATACACCCTGAAAAAAAAATTAACACGAAATAAATCACTTGAATTAGAAGTTTTGCCCGCCAGCGACATGTATAGATGACAACCCAATATGTGTCCAGCACCCCACGGTCAATATCCCGTGACAGATTTCTATACTTTTTTTAAAAAGCTTGGCACAGATGGCACGATCTCGCTGTTTTGACGTGGCGGTCAAAAGGTTAAGGTTTCTAGCTTGCTTTTAAATTACTTACAACATCTCTGAGACTGGCACAAAATGCCATGTCGGGGTCGATGCCGTCCTTAGAGTAAGTGATCGACTTAGCTGCTGGTACCCTGAACACGGACATCTTAGCGAGGTAGCAGTTCGTGATGAACGGCACGTTCCACACGCCTCTGAAAATTAATCATATCTTGAAATACATAATACTTATCAAGTTACTATGAGAACGTATTGCTTATTTTCATATAGCATCAATATTTTTTTATAATTATTTAGACTTCTACTCGTTTGATAACCCTTTATCACATGTATTTTAACGCTCATACCTACAGTTTTTACATATTTTCCGTAATTTTACAGTATTTGTGAATTGATAACAGAACTTTTAATGCGGGATGAAATTTTGAGGTCACACGTTATCGTGATCCATTGACCCATGTTTAATATTAATATCACATTTAAAGTACCGTCGTATGAGATGCGAAAGGAAATGACGAGTGCCGTACATCACGTAGGGGAGACAAGGGCCCTCCTGCTAGCACCTCGTCATTAGCCAATTGAGAGATTGGCGCAACAGGAATCGCCGACACCACAGTTGCACTCAGAGCACCGCGCAAGAACAAGCCAGCATCGCACTAATACACACGTGTCGCCCTTTTGTATGGGATTATTACTGTAACTGCCATTTACCTGACCACGCAAATGTTGCTAATGAAAGCTAACGTATTTCTGTGTTTGCTTGTCCTTTACTTGTTTTTGATCGGCTTGACCGATGCAAGGCGCGGACGCACCAGGAGTAGGACAAAATCCAAGGTATTCTTATTTTAAGCAAACATTTAGTTAATATCAATTAGCTTTGGTGTCAAAATTGGGGTTAGATCCGCGTTGTAAGCAGAAAATGCAGGCAAGTACTGCCGCTTTGTACGGGTGCGATTAATTCCAGATTTCTGTGCTATATCTAAGTTTTATACATACAGTACAACAATACCTTCAGGACTATATTAATTAAATAATGGTGTAAACTGCATCAAAGTTAATTGCGTACGATAAGCGACTTCTTTTTATTTATGAATCAAATATTGTGTGTGAATTAAGAAAGAGAGCCTATTTATTGTTTCTAGCCGTTACTACATTTTTCTACAATCATATATACATCTGGAAGGTGGGACGGGAGGCCTTTGCCCTGCAGTGGGACACACACGGCTGGCAAAGATAAAGCAGTACAAAAATAATTATAATTAGTCATTTAACTTAATTCCAGGTACAAATTGGATTACCCATCACCGGGAAATACAGAGATCCTGAATCTGATCAGTATTACAACAATAACGATGTGAGTGTAACGCATTACATGTGATGTTCTCTATAGGTGGTCCAATTCAAATGATCGCAACCCCACATTAGATAGCTGACAATAATAACGAGATATGAATTGCGTCGAAATTAATTAGTTCTCCAGAATAACAATTCGGAAAACCTAAGACATTGCGGACAACATTAAGGACATTCACAGGAAGTTTTGCTTTTAACTGAACAAAAAATCTTGCACCGTTAGAGCATCTAAAAATTAACTTCCGCCAAATTGCTAATATGACCCATCAAGAGTGACCTCGAAGAAATCAACTCCTGCGAATGGCCCATAGACAAATACCTTTCAATCATAACAATATACATAGTGTAAACTTGAAACCTCGTAAAACTACTGTAAGTACACGACGTGGCGGTATATCTAGACACGTTACGAGGTATCGAATATACTTCCGCGAAATCGGCGATTTATTACACTCTTTGGCCAAATATCTTCTCCGAGAGTTTACTCGTCATTTGAAATAAAAGTTTCTCGAACTATCTACAGTTTACGTGATGTAATTTGAGATACTTTAATATAATAAAGCCAAATTGTTTTTCAGGGTGCTAAAATTTTACTAGCATCGCACTTTGACCTTGAGTACGTGCTGGGACACAAGATTGCGTTTCTGTGCATCGCCAAAGGGTCACCTAGACCGCACATCACGTGGTTCAAAGATGGAGTGGAAATATTTGCTCATCACTACTTGCATGTGAGTACTCCTTATTTAAAGGCCATGCTGCATAGCGATCTTACTGTCAATTGGTAACAGCATACATTAGTGAAAATAAACCCTACGTGCGAATTACTCAGAAATCTATTACTCGTATTTAAAAAGTAGAAATTGTGTCGTAAAACTATTAACTACTTATATATAAACATCATTAAATGAGAAGAGTATTAGACACCTTTAAATCAATTTATTTTTTAGTGCACTTGCTCACAATGTGGGTTTTATTGCACCGCCTTTAGGTAAATATTGCAGCATAACAAGCACGCGTGCACAGTTTTTGTACTTGTGTAAAGTACCTATATAGTAATTATAATACTGAGCTGTGAAGACGCAACTGTGGAGTTATTTATTTATTTGCCGTTGCAATTGATTTACTATAAAGAAATATTTTTTTGCAATCAAGCGAAAATTGATCGGATTTTAAGGGCATAAACAAATTTAACCAAGATCTTGGATCTTGATAAAATCTTGGAATCGGTGTCAAATACTCAAATTACAAAAATGGTATTCATAGTCATTTGATAGCCGCTATAGCTACTAACAAAAGGGCATTGTGCCTATTTAGAGATAAAACTTTATCAGCGACGGCTTACTTGTTTTTTTCTCGAATAGATAATAATTATGTATTGATGCTGTTTATAAAAATAAAAAGTACTTATTCCTTTATATGTATGTATTCCACATCTACAATAAATAATTTGTATTCGTTAAATATCTTGAACTGGACACTGTCCTATTTATATCATTTAAATAAATTGATTTGAAGCGCGAGGCAAAACCATTCTATTAGAGAATGTAATTGATACGTTGAATAGCTTGCTAGTTGAGTTCAGTTTCAGTTCTGCGGATGTATTTGTATATCATAATATTGAAATAGTCTCCAGAAAGTTTTTTTTTAATAAATGTACAGTTTAATCTGGTCACAAAATGCTTGAACGTGCGGTGCGGGTAGCGCTTTGAGATATAATTATCAACGATTGACAATGTCCGTTTGATTGTACAGATCCACGAGTGGCCGATAGGCGATGACCGAGTAAAGTCGAAGATAGAGATTGACCCGGCGACTCAGATGGATGCCGGGGTATACGAGTGCACAGCAGACAACATGTACTCTATCGACCGACGCTCCTTCAAGACCGACTTTTCCATTGCCTTCGACTGAACTCTTATACTATTTGCTGAGCATTTAACAGAGAGTCTTTAACCTATTTTCTTTTTAAATTGACAGCAGAGCAAAATAAAGCACTTGTTAATAGATGTATCATAATTTAGGCGATGTGCGAGTGCATTGTCACATTCCTGAACAATGTTACGTCCCCGATACGCTAGATTGTTATTAATTGACGCGATTGGTACACGAAAATGTATTCGTGACGTAATGTAATGTAAGCTTTAATCTGACAAAATTATTTTTTATTGTGCAAAAACAGACATTTGATTAAGAATATGCAAATAGTATCGTAATATTATGAAAATATCAAAGTCTTATCAAAGTATTGTAATTTTTTGATTTTGTCCAATAAATAATTTTATTTCCTATGTTTTACACTTAATTTACTTATTGAATACCAGTCATCATAAGGTAGGATGTACTCGTTTTTTCAATCCATACTGACCAAACCATATTAAGTATACCATTTTATTCCTTTGCTTGTACCTTTCAGCGACCCTCGTCAGCCGGCTTTCGGGCTGCTATTGTCTTTCTATTGTGTCGCTAATCACGTGTGTTCGAAGGTTTAAACCCAGTTTAAAATGCGGATCATAAAATAAATATCTCAAATGCTCATGTTGCAGAGGAACCTTCTCATTTTTGCGATCTGAAGCTTGTTTGTTTAATCGCGCTGATCTCAGGAACTACCGATCCGGATTATAACAATATCTTGTGTTAGATAACCTATGTATTGTGGAAAGTTATATGCTACATAACATCACCGTGGGGGACGGCTAATATCTTTTATATTTTACTAATACTTATACCTACTAAGATGTGTACATGTACTGTATATTCATAACTATACTTACTTCACGGTTTGGTGGACTATATCCATGTAGTCTGCAGATCTAGCATAGAAGCCAGCTGAGTTGATAGCACCCCAGAAGTTGGACCAAGCTTGACCCGGTCGCACTAGCATGGGAGCGATGACGTCATAACCCGATGATAATAAATGACGCAGCGCGTTAGCTTCAAGGCGGGCCAAGCTGTCTATGGAGAAAAGATAGTCGCAAGCACTGTTTATGCAGCGATCCCTGTAATTAAAAACAAAGAAACTATGCCATAACTATTATAGTTACACTATAATGTCTAAATTACATGAAAAATCAAACAAGGTAAATAGGACTCATTCACGCGCCTGAAACACCGACCACACCGGAAGGCACCGTCAGTGCCCTATTTCTAATTCGTGTCGACACGACAGCTTAGTTTTCCTAAGAAAACTGAAAATAGGCCAACAAATAACAGCTGCCATTAAAATAGTACGCTGATACTTCACAAAAGCTTTATGTGACGCCTGGGCTTTGCATAATAACCCAGATTTAATAAATTACCATAGCCTGACGTATATTGGCAGAATGCACACAGAAAGTACATCGACATTATATCGTTAGACCGTCCAATCGCGCGATAGTGTTTGGATGCGGTTTGTGAATTGCCACGTACGCCATTGTAGCGAAAGCGATCACTGTTCCTCATCACCATGATTAGGAATGAGTTTATTTATATAAATAACACAATAGAAAACGCAGACGTAAAATATAGGCTTCCACACATCCAAGTAAAAAAAAACACCACAATTTTAATGAAAAAACAAAGAAAACTTTACTCACTTGGCAATATTCCTAGCTTCAGATTCTGGGATAAAATCACTGGGTTTGATACGCTTTGCAGTAGCATACTTCTTTGCATGTTCTTGGAAAAAGTCATCAACTTCAGTTTCATGGTACTCCACATTATTCCTCAATAACAAGTGGATCTTTTCTTTAGGATAATCAGTTGTTAGCACTTGGTCTAAAAAGTCTTCAAGGAATGGTGTAGCTTGTTCTATAAACACTGCCATCATCACAGTTGGCAGCTTGTCATCCTAAACCACACACATTTATTATTTTACTCATATGTAAAAATGTATATATACCTTTGTTTCATATTACATAAAGCACACTTACCTTTAGTGTAATCCTTTTTTCAGCGCACATTGCACAGCCCTCAGTAATTGACCATGCCTTTGCTAAGTAGTTTCCGAAGTGGTTTAATGTCATCTTAGAAGGCCCATTGCCATGAACAATAAGAGGCCGTTCTTTAGTAACAACATTCTCTAGGTATGGCCAAATCTCTGTAGATGAGTTGGCCATCAATTGAACATCAGCTGTGAAAAACAAATTGTGTGATTATACTTCATAACAGATAAACCCATTCAAAAAAACTTATTAAACCATACTTACATAAAGCTCCGTTAAGATTTTGGAATATAGCAGAATCATGGTCCAAACTTATTTTTAGAGATTCCCTTAATTTACGATCTAAATATATTCTTGTATAATACAGCTGGTCATCATCTTGATCACTGATTGGCTTAACATTAACTATTTCATATATCTCAGGCAAATAACCTGCAACGAATTATAAATCGATGTCAATATTTTGATTGCTAATTGTACACAAATCTATTATGAGAAGAGTATTGTGTGAAATATTCACATAACAAATTATAAAACAATGACTGTTGCTAATCAACATGTATAGTCCAAACTGTTTGTTATTGAGAGTTAAGACTGCAGAAAACAACAACCTTGTTCCTGTTTACATCACCTGAAGGTGGGTATGCACTATTCTTCTTCTTTTCAGTTTGTGTTATTTTTATTGTAACAAGTAAAAGCTCAATAATAGAACTTTTACATGTAATTTGGATCTATGCCTTTTTGATTTAGATGTGACAAATTGCTCTTTGTGAGTATCACAACACATATACATCCCCATATACACTACCATATATTGATCGATTTAAAAGAAATTGTTGCCCTCATACATCAATTTTGTTAGCACATCAGTAGTACACGTTGGAGTGCCTTGATATTTTTTACAAGTAAAACATGTATCAACATTAGATAAAACAATGTTCAGGCTATATCATTTTGAATTGTTTTTAGTAGACAGAAATTCTGTCTACTAAAATGCAAATCAAAATCAAATTATCATGTCAATTGAATACAAATAATTAAATTAATTACTATAACATCTGGATTGGTTTTAGCATAGAACCCATCAAGAACTTATTGTATTTTTTATAAATTATAAGGCTTAACCAAAATTACCTATAAAACCACCAGAGTTTAGGTATGGATTAGCAACCTCCGTCTTTGGATACTGAGATGCCAGTTTTGAGTCTGGCCAACAAAATTGTTCAGCAGCAAATAACACACGAGTGTCAGGGAATGACTTGAACTTCTTCAGAATATTGTCTAAACTTGACAAGAACATAACATCATAGCTGAAACAAAAATATCGGTGTCATAAAAAAATCTTATAAAAAAGCATTCTTTAGTTGCAAGTAAAATTGATATTAATATTAAAATACATACCTATCAGTAAATAAAATAATTTGTTCTTTGTTATCTGACTTCATCAGTTCATTTAACTTATGTTTAAGCAAATTAATCTTTTGCCCTCCGCCAGGAAGGTTCATGTCACCTCCAGTCCATGTTGTTCCTTTACCCAGAACCTCAACCTCTATACCATAAATTTTAGCTGATCGGAGGAACCTCTCCAAGCCATGATTTTCATCAGTTGCAATAGTTAGTACCTTTACTTCTTCTGGAACAAGCCAAATGTGAATTGATTTATATCTATAAATATATTTTATTATTATATAGGTTCCTGCAATTACTAATGTCTAAGTAAAGTATCATACATAACTGTTAAGCAATAATAGCATTTTTAAAAGATTATTATTTAAAATAACATCTAAACTTATAACATATTATGTACACATACATTAGTAGATAAAAATGTCAGAGATTAATCTTATTGATTGGTTTCTGATGCAATAACACACATATAAGTTTTGTAACAATTATTAAAAAAATTGAATATGATGAGTGAAGTTGAATATTGAATATGATGAAGCTGAATACACACACAAAAATACTGTTAAATACAATAGTTATTTCTCTTGTAGTAGTAACACAGCATCCCACATTCATTCTTGGTTTGCTACCATCTGTTTATTAGTTTAGCAGACAAACATTTATAAGAAGAAACAAATGCAGAGCTTAATTACTAAAACATACATCATACCTAATTAAAAGAGCAATTGAAAGATTCACATCACAACATGAGGCATAAAATATTGAGAACAGCACCGCATTGTATTCGCTAGCTTTTATATATAGGAATATTAATGCAACTACTCACGTTTTCCCTCAACCAGAACACCTAGAAGTAATAAGCAACCGAAAGCTCGCAACCACATTGTTAGCTTCGCAGCTCGGTGCATGACGACTGAGTTCACTGGACTTCTGTCGACATGCGCTTTTACTAGCAGTCGTAAAACAAAACTCGGCTATATAAACACTCGTTCAACGTTCCAGATACGAATTCCCGCTTCCGAAGCGATAAGCTTCAGTAGGTATTTTAATACTGAAGTAAAACTGAGATAATAATAATGATACACTGTGTCCGGCAGAGTCAAACTCACGACGCGACGCCGCGGTTTCGTATGAGATCATATGAGTCAAGCATAATGGTTTTATATTTCAGCAGCGATGCTATCACAATATCGTACGAATCTTTAGGTATGAATCTAGGCCACTGTGACTGTATGTAAGTATTTGAAAGTTAACTGAAACTAAAGCACAAGACTCGGAATAGGTAATAATATAATTATACGAAATTTTTGTACGTAGGTCTAAAAAGATGAGTAAAAAACAATATCGTGCACTAATTTACACGATAAGCTGTATTGCACAGTGAACTTACACCACACACAAATAAAAAATACCTATATTATAGTATTGTGTGTGTGTGCCTGTGCCTGACAGTCCTGACACTGACAAGAATGAGTGGCACTAAATAGAATAGAGTTGCCAATCTTTTTTATGGAATCTGATCTAGTCCAATTTTTTTGGTGGGTTTTTATGTTTGCGATCGTAAGACGTTACAAAGAATAGTTTTCCTTTTTTATGTAACGTCTTTTTAACAATATGTGTGCAATTGGTAATAAATAAAGAAATATTTTTAGTAAAACAATCAAAAAATAAAATATCTTTAGTAGCTTCATAACTAAAGAAATTTTTATTTTATAATAAAGTTACAAAAAAAATATGTTGCAGAGTAGAATTCGTCATGGCTGTAGTGTGTTTAAAAACCGTAGAACAAAGCAATTGCTGCAACATTGACAACACTCGATACACCCTTCACCAGTGTTGCCAAGTCAGTAATATTTCCCAAGCTTACCAGCTTTCATTAAAAGTTTCGGGAACTTTATGTGTTCTTTTCATGGACGTATAATATACCGCACACCATCTCATTGAACTACAAATGAAGCACCCAATAGTATGTCAGTGCTCTAACCAGACAAGCGTGCACGCACACATCCACACCAATAGTATGTCAGCCGAGCCGTCCGCCATTACGCTTTGAACTGCGCTCGCGTGTTATTCTGCGTTATTTTCGCTAATAAAAAATAAACTATGCCTTCGTGTATTGTGAAAAGTGGTTTAGTTAATAAAAGCCATGGGATCAGTTTTCATAGGTAAGCATGTAATTTTTAAGCTTATTTCTCGATTTTACGTAAATTGATTTAATCAATTATAAAATCAATCAGTGTTGCAACTAATTCAAGTTTTAAT
Source organism: Athetis lepigone (assembly GCA_033675125.1). Lineage (NCBI taxonomy): Eukaryota > Metazoa > Arthropoda > Insecta > Lepidoptera > Noctuidae > Athetis > Athetis lepigone. Next base: position 12,286,551 of record CM066219.1, read on the forward strand.
TTACTTTAAAAGTGGGAGATTTTTATAGTTTTGGTTACTATTTATCGTTATTGTATTATTCGACATCTTATAGATTTCCTTCAGCTAATGACTTGCGGGAAAATGTAGCCTATGATTTCCTTCAGCTAATGACTTGTGGAAAAATGTAGCCTATATGTGGTCCCTCCAGAGTTAATACCTTTACAACACAAAAAAAACATTCAAATACATCGAGTAATTCTGAAGATTAGCGTGTATAAACAAACAGACAAACTAACAGATTTTTTTTTGGATTCGTTCTCTTACTGTTTCTAAACCCCCTCGTTTTTTTTTATATATATATCCAATGTATAGACACTTTTTTTTACTGTTTTATTATACCTATGTAAAGATATCGAATGTGTTTTCTTTATTTTACCTTTATTTTAACAATATTTGTCACAAAAACTAAAGATTTAAATTTCAAGGGAGATCTTATTAAAATATTTATTAAAAAATGGTTGCCTGTAAAGTCGGTTTTACGGGCGAAGATTTTACGTGACAACGTCTTTTACCGATCATAGTTGAGTGGGAGAGAGACGCAAGGCATTCGGCGGGCCTCTCTCTCGTTCGGTGACTCATCGTAACGTTACCGAGCGTTACACTTTTTCATAAGTGACTCCCAGCCGCAACCTAATTTAAGACGTTGTCACGTCAAAAATGGGTAATTTTCCTCTATCTGGTATCCCTATTTACGCGCTCACATAGTTACGCCATCGCCATTTTGGTGCTTCAATCACTTCGTAATGAAGCTCTGTCCGGTATATTATACGTCCATGGTTCTTTTAACAAAAATCTAATGACAATCATGTAAGTAAGAATTATTTATAAATAGTTGGAATACAGAAATAATAATATGTGGCTTATCCTCTTTATTTTTGACGTGAATAATTAATTTCATTTATTATTCTTTCTTTAGGTAATTAAATTTCACCCATTTATATTAAATATATTACAAAACTTTGGTTTGTGTAACTTAGAAGCATTTTTGAATATTGTAAACATGATTGTAAATGTGAGTAAGATGCTGTTATTTCTATACACAAATATGATTGTACAGGTTGTCCCAATGCTGTGCCGCATGGAGGGGGGGTGCCTTGGGTAAGTAATGGAACTACAGGGTGATTATTTTTTCTCGTGGAACCTAGTCGATTCCCGGCCCAACAATTTAATTGTTTGAATATCTGTGAATGTAGTTTGAATTATTTTTGGAATTCAAATGGGGTCTTCTTTCAGTGGAATGTTCTATCTAAAGTGTTTGAGGTCCTTTCCCTCCATGTGGCATGACCGTGGGACGCCCTGTATAATACTGACACAAATGGACATGGCGGTTGAGAGAATTGTCATGCTCGCTTAAAAATCTCGCTGATGGTGGCGAGTGGTTTGGATCATTTTGGTTCCCTTCAAAATGGTTGAGCTAAATGGTGCTGATGTCACGCGTCATGCTCGTGAACGGGCGCTGTCAGTTGAGATCGGTCATCTCTTAACTGCCATGACATTTATATTACTTTTTTTATTTTTTTATTATTAATTTATAAGTTTTTAATTATTAATTTTGTTATTTACTTGCATTGGTTTCACATACAGAAGCACGAAAATTAATGTACCTAACCAAGATTTTGTAAAACATGTTTTATTTAAAAGAGTGTCCGTGGAGTTTCGTGCCTGCTCCCTTACCCTGACGTTTAAAGTAAGATTGTTTTATTCCTGTTCAGGAGTGTGCAAGTGACAGCGTTAGACAAGTTTAGACAACTTGTCTAACGCTGTCACTTGTCGTCTCTTTCCCACTGAAAGAAATATCAAAGTAATACTGCTTATAAGGGCTTGTGGTGCGCCCCCAGTTCTTTTCCATAGAGATCTCTACGTTTTGGAACACGCAATTAGCGTCACTTTTCTGACTGACCGACCGACTCTTTGACTATTCATAAGTGCCTATAAATGGTCTAAGTGAAATAAATGCCAAGGCATTAATTTTGAATTTTTATAATTGGAAATACTTGATTTTAATAAAGATCATAAGAAATCATTGGTACCTTTCAAAGAGGAGGTTCTATGTTGGTCGATATTTTTGAGGACCTAGCTAAATACTTTAGTATTTTAACGCACATTAGTAGGTACTTAATCGCATTACTAGGTGTATTAGGCGTAAAACGTATATAACTTTACCTTAGCAGAATACCATAGACTAGTTTATCCCTGGCTTGGAACCCGGGGTCCAAACCGGCCAAATACAACTTCAAGTGCCATCTCGATCTAGTAAGTAATAGTTAATAGTTGAAGTATCAATAAACAATGATATTATACGTAAAAAGGTGTAGATAGGTTTTCGGCAGCCAATCAGTGGCACTTTATAATGTGGCTATTTACCCACAGTAAATAAACCCATCTACCTCTGTCGCAAATTTAGTGTCCGACCGAAGCTTCGGCTTCGGCTTTGGCATCGGCCACCTTCGACCAAAAAAAATATCTTCGGCAAAACCTTCGGCTTCGGCCCAAAATCCGGCCGAAGCCGAAGGTTTCGCCGAAGGTCCGAGGAACCGTCGAGATTGAACGAACTGTGTCAACTTCTATATGAGACAGTCAATATAAACCTTCAATATTGAAGTTTTGAAATAATTTTAATATTAATAGCTTGTAGACAATATTGAACAAAATTACTGAGAGATTATAAACCTTCGGACCGTGTGACTTTTTCAATTCATATGTACACTTAAAGTTGATCTTTGACATCACTGACATCCCGTGCCTCGGAAAGCACGTAAAGCCGTTAGTCCCGGTTGTCATTCGTAGAACTATGACAGTCATTACGGGTAAGCCAGAAAGTCTGACCAGTCTAACCAAGAGGTATCGTGTCGCCCAGAAACTGGATTGTGGAGGTCTGATAGGCAGTCGCTTCACGTAAAACACGCTGGTATCCAGCTGCATCCGGTTAGGCTGGAAGCCGACCCCAACATAGTTGGGAAAAGGCTAGGGAGACGACGAGGAGATGATAAACCTTCGGCTTCGGCTTCTGCCGAAGGTTGTGGCGATTGCCTATTAATCGGCTTCGGCTTCGGCCAAAAATAGACCTTCGGTCGGACACTGCGCAAATTATATTTGTCTCTTTTTCATTTGAATTACGCCATTCTACTTTGGCGGGTAATTGTATGTGTGCGTTAGTGTGCCGGTGTGCCATTTTTTATGTTACATAACTACACCTTTTTAATTATAATATTATTGAGTATAAAAGTTATTGTTAATGAAGAATGAATTTAGTCAAGAACGAACTACCAAGTGCTGAACTGCTACTTTATCACTTCCTCAAGCTTTCGTTAAGCAGCAAGTTCAGTTCTCCACGACTTCTACGGGTGATCTGATCTGTCTGATCATCACCGTATTCGTTGGTCGCAGTCATCACTTGAGCCTCCACCTTGGCTGGTTATGACTCGGCCTATAAGCTTATATTAGTGGTATTTTTTATCTATTCCGTTCAGTAGTTTTTGTATGAAAGAGTAACAAATATCCCATAACATATTATAAAAATTAAAATTATAGAAATAACATATTAGGTTCCTCAGATTATAAAACAGTAGGCAGATAGACAGCGCGGAACATTACGAGTGCGGCGAACGTCGAGACATGTGTGCGTGACTGCCACGTGACTGCGCTGTAAGAACACGTCGTCTCTGTGTGCGTTCCGGTTGCCAGGATGATGAAAAATTACCCGTAATATTTCATTCTTATCTGTTTATATTAGTTAAAATCAATTTATGAATTTACTAAAAGTATGTACGTACTCGCGTAGCATAAGAACTGCTATGCCTAATTAGGTGAATCTACTTTGTTGTGTTTGTAATTGTCAGGACAATGTTGGTATGACAACATTGATTAAAAAAAATGCACCCTGGCTAAGCTGGAAGCGGGCAGATAGTACAAAATAATAATTGATTTATTGTGTTTAAAATTATGGAACAACTTAGGGATATAAATAATGAAGTGCTTAGGTGTATAACAATTTTATAAAGCTAAAAAGTTTGTTTGTTTGAAACTTGAACGCGCTAATTTATTCTCTTATTCACAAACTACTAGTTCTAAATTTAAGTTAAATGCATCTGTCTCTTTCCATTTCTTAATTAAAGAAAAGGACAGAATATAAAATATTAGTTATCATATTTTTCTGTTCACTGTTTTTTACTATATTTATTTTATGTTGGCGAATCGACTGGTGTACATAATTTTAGTTAGAGATAAAACATTCACTACTTTTATTAACGAAGACTTTTTACACATACAAGATAAGTACACACACATGATACAAACATACCAACCAAAAAGAAAAAAACACTCGAAATAAATATTCTTGTAGATCGATAATCCTGTGTCCAATGCATATTTCCCAACTTAGGGGTAAATTTTTTCACAATAAATTAGCAACACCGACAGTTTTCTGTTGAGGTTTTGTGTTCCAAATAAAATAACACCAAAAAAGGCAAAAATAACCATAATAATCTATAAAAAGGTACTCCATCTTCTCTCTTTTGATCTAGGGAACAATTTTTGCAATGTTTAAAAACAAAAAACTGCATCATTCTCGAAAATATGAATATTTTCTGTGACATGTCTACGGCGCGACGCTTCGTGCCGTACTGACTCGAGATTGTATTCGCTTTTGGTTTTGTATTTGCTTTGTTGACCTCACTCGCGGTGTTCCGCGCTATCTATCTGCCTTCTGTTTACTAATCTGAGTTAGGTTCCTACTAAAAATTGTCGAGGGTCCCTTTAAAAAAGAAACTTGTTTACGGCGTTTTTTCTTTTTTGTCCAGCCTTATTATTGTATCGTAGTATATATAACGGAACCCTACGTGGCTTTTTTTTAAATTAACTGGTTGCGTAACTAATGTTATTATTATTATATTCGTCAAGATCAGTTAGAGGTCAGCCACTCTTAAGGGAAGTACCTGTTTCCAGTTAAATCAAGCTAATTATTGATATATCAGTGACTTTCGAAGTCGACGTACAAGGGGATAAACCGCTCGCTTAGCCATTGTCTGCATGTAGCATAAGTATAGTGAAGCGAATAACTCACGATAATGCTTTTTAAATAAATCTACAGAAAACCGTACATAATTCAAATGTTACTATTGTTTCTGTTTACTTTATTTCAAAGCTTCAGACCTGCAGGCATGTTTACTAAAGCGACAAATGGCATAATATGGGAATGTATGGGACAAATTGTAAGTAAAAATATTTCTATTTAGACTGGTCATACTTTAGAATTTAAAGTATGACGAGTGTAAAACGAAATACGAGTGTCCGATGCGAGTGTCCGACTCACACTTTTATCAGCCACTGTCGCGTGATGCTAAAGCAGTGCTTTTTTATTCATTTATGGCCAGTTTAGTTACACAATGTACAAAAACATTTTCGCACATATAAAACGTCAAGTATTTATGTATACCCCTATTTGTTCTTTGATGTCACCATATTCTTGTTTTTAATTTAGTTTTTTTAGGATCGTACATTATTTAGTACTTATGTTGATAATGTTTGCATTTGCAATCATTGTACATAAGAACCCTTCAGATATTTTTGTACGTGTGTCACCTAGCAGTTTCCGCACGTAAGGCTGGACAGATTTGGTTGAAATTTTGTGAGTACCCATTTTCTTCCAAGTTCTTGAATGGTTCAACCCTTTACCGCATACTGTGATAAACGATATGTAAGTAATTGATTTGCTCCGCAAAATGTTTATTAGAATTGATAAATTTTATCTAATTATCTATTAAGTGCTATCAGATTTTTGGTATTATGCTAAAACCTTTTGTCATTATTTTTTAATACGTTAATGTATAAAATTATATGCTTCAAAGTTAAAGTTGAAAAATCAGAAGCACTAGACTTGTTCCGGTTTAGGCGATGAGTAGTTAGCCGGAAATCGCCTTTTAGGAACTTAATAATAACGTAAAAAGCGAACTCCAATTAACAGCTGCAATTTAAAAAAAATATAAGTGATAGATTACGCAAGCTAGACAGGTACGTATCTTTTAAATGGTTTTAGCTGAGCCGTGATAAGGCAATCGGACATTGCCCTACCTTTATTTTATCAACAGCACAACTGCAATTTATTAATTTATTCAACCTTGAATTTATCCACAGCTGGTATTGGTCAAATCCATAATAGTCGTTAATTATTACTAAATATTGGTACACATGTAAATAATTCAAATAGTTAAAACTTCGCAAAGCTATCAGCTATTAAAAAAAGGAGGTACCTTTGGAGTACAGGAATTGTTGTTTGCAGCTGTCTTCTTCAGAATTTTTCTCGCAGAATTCTTGTGATAATGTGCCTTGTCTGAGAGCAATAAATATTGCTATTAGCCAGCAACATTTAAAAGGGAAACTCCGCCGCTTTAGAACCATGTTTTCCTCAAAGCTATCGGCGAGTGACTGTACCGACACTGCCAACAGAACCTATCAAATTGATTACAACGGGAAGGTGAGAGCTGTTCTCTATTTTTATTGCTTTCAGAAAAACTTATTATACCGTGAAATGAAAGCGGTGGACAATGTTAAAAAGAAAACTTAGGTAACTGTAACACAGATCGCTTACGTAAGTAACTGCAGGCGCTTAATGATCTCGATCAACTAAGTTAAATTAAATATTTATTTTTAATGTTCTGAGTATTATATTATTTATGAGAGACATCAGTCTGTTTATCCATACTATTAATTTGTTGAGGTTTTTTTTTTGGTGAGTGGGAAATCATCAAATGACTGCTCCCGTCCTGGATGCGGCGGTGTGAATTTGTAAGATTGTAGAGGATAATCCATACTAATATTATAAATGGGAAAGTGTGTCTGTCTGTCTGTTTGTCTTTCTTTCACGGCAAAACGGAGCAACGGATTGACGTGATTTTTTAAGTGGAGATAGTTGAAAGCTATAAAGAATAATATTCAAAAATCATTTCACTAAGAAGGTATAGTAGGCTATCACAGAATGAGGAACCTCTTTCTCTATACTGTGTAGGCTACATGACAACACGCTATGATTTTTGAACCACGGCGGAAGCGAAGTACTACCCAAATTCATAAAGCGGGTGAAACTGCGGAAAACAGCTAGTTATGACGAAACATTTTCTTTTATTTTATTCCGATACCTTAGCACAATCGTGAAACTAAGTTTACCTCTTAGCAACCCTAGTACCTGTGTCGTGTTGCTACAGTTCTTCCCGTAGGTACCGAGGTATATTATTATTATCGCATATTATAAGCTTGAGTGCACCCAAAATGTCTTTGCTTTCAAGTTAACAACCAGCGTTTGCCAGACATCAAATTTTAACAATTTTATGCTTATTGAAAGCAGTCCAATTTGTCACTCAACACAGTTACTATACCTACTTAACTATGGCCGATTCGTGCCAAAGTCTCGGTTTTTCATCAATGGCTGACTGACTGTTGCAAACAGTTAGAATTGATCAAAAAGAAGTGAAACGATTTAGTGAAAGTGTCTGTTTGTAGAACACCTTATAGCGACCCGATGTCGCGCTTCACTTGAAACGCTAAATAAGTCGAACTTATAAGATTGCCTGTATTTTTTAAGTTTACGAATTTTTGCTAGACCTGTCTCTTGGATAACTTGAAGCCGTCACTAGCTCCCTTGTGTTGTAATTATGATATTAACTTTATGTCGAGGTATCTCTGTTGAAGAGCATCGTATGGGACATTTTAGCCACCGCCGCACGCCGTCATCCTTCAATAGGCGAGACGACGAAAAAAAAGTAATTAGTCCGGCAGTTAGATTATCAAAAAATTTTGGACACGAATTTTTCTTTTTTGTCTTAAACGGAAAATGACGACGATACAGCGCGTTGAATTTTCACGTGACATCACGATCTGATAGGTACTTACAATTTTGCCCCACTCCGGAACTTTGTTGCTTTGTATTTTTTTTATTAATTTGATCAAACAAAAAACACGGAGAGACTTAATACAAAGCTATTTTTTTAATGTTGTCGTTATCCCTATGTGGTGGTTACAAATATGTCGAAATAAAAATGAATAAACACGTAATTCGGAAATAGAAGAACTAATTTCTCAACTGCCAGTACTGGGGGCCTACCATGAACTATTCAACTACCTGCCAAGTACAGGGCAGTTTAACCTGACATGTTCAACCTGACAGGTTTTGTGTTTGTACCATGAGCATTTCCGGCTGACCTGCAACAATTAAACTTTTGTCCTGAGTCTCTGACCAGTACATTGGTAGCACAGCAGTACGTTGCTAAGCCTAGAATACTCTTCGAGATGGTTCTATGTAGCCAGATGAGACTGCATCCACTTCCTTCTAGTAAGGAGCCCACCAGAACCATAGACAAGAAACCTCTGCGAAGGTATGAGAGAGATTGAGCTTCTATTCTCTTAGCCTCTCTAAGTCTAGGTATCTTTCCCGTCAAAGCAAGGTTGATGGGTTAAGGATATTAGTAGTAACTATTTATTAATCTGTGATATTAGGTTAAAATGTTCTAGATGCCATTTCTAATTGAGCCAGGCGGTAGTTTCTGTAGTTCAATTATTAAAGATGAAGTGTACAGATTGAAGTTGTATTCAGTACTAGCCTCTATTATCTAAATATAAATAACATTGAACTCTGCAATCTCAATACACTTCTTACTCTTAGGTGCTAAATATTAGCACATTTCTTAACTTTTCATGGAACTCCTTATCGACAAACAGCTAATAAGTGCATCGTGCGAAAGATAACACACATTTTTTGCTAAGATTATGTAGATTTGTTTAGAAATGCAGATTAAACAAACAAATTAAAAGAAAACTTTTATACAGAACGGATAAGTTACTGACATTGAACAATACGATGAGCTGAGTATGTTATAACCACAGAACAGATAAATTTATAATGGGAATGTGATTGATCTTTTTATTTAGTTATTTATTGACACACAAATTAAAGCGATGCAATTAAACCTATTTTCAATGCAAGTTTGATCAAATACAGCAAAAAACAAACGGCAAAAATGCCACGGGTGATTACTTAAAATTATTATAAAAAATACAAACATTTTTCATACAATACGCGGCAATTGCGTAGGTAAATACCTAATTTATCATGTTTAATACGCTGTAATTTCTGCAGCAAATCTAAGTAACTTGGCCAAATATAGCAAAGTGATATCCCTTCTAAAAAGTCTGTAGTTTGTACCAAGTGAAGACGCACCATAAGGCAGAGAATAAGTAACACTGCACTGCATAGTCATGAATTAAATATGTATGTACTGCTAAACATGCATTTACTAAATATGTAATTAAACAAAAAAATGAGTAGAAGAACCCGTGAATAATTGGTTCCGTCCTCCTAAATTTTTGTACAATTAGTTTCAGATTATTTTCATGTTTCTTGCTTTCTAGTTTAAGCAGTCGAGTTTTTTTTTCAGGTTTTTAGTTTACGAAACCGTAATTCAATTCAAACATTAACTGTCGTTGTTACAATACCTACTTCTAATCCAGAGATAACGGCCGCACATTCACAAAAAAAAACGATAATGTTACTTTATTTTTCTTTGTATAATTTTCGTTTGTACACTTTGTATATGTATTTTTCAAAAAACAATTTTTGAAAATAAAGGTAGTTTAAGATATGCTTTGGCGCTAAAATACTTTTATAACATTTATCAAAATCGGTTTTACTGTTTACTTTTTATGTAGGCTCATAGGGATGGACAATATAGACAGAATCCTTTTTCAGCTACGGCGCACTACGTTAAATTAATAGCAATCTACATATCAGGAATCAGAAGGCAAAATACGGCGACGTAAGTATATAGACACCCGCCAGATGTACGATTCGCTGCCCTGAGGAGATGGCGCCGAAGGTCAAGCCTTACGCACTGTTCCTAGTAAACAAGCAATGTTCAAATTCTTGAATGATTCTGATCCCTATCTCCAACCAGAAACATAATAAATTGTGGTAAGCAACACATTACTCTGCACATATAAAGCTTCGGTTGAGCAGTAAATTGAAATCCAATTTACGCAAATGAGATTAGAGACAGGGGCTTGGTTCTGTTAGCGGCTCATACCAGTCGTGGGAGTACGGCGTATTACTGTTCCTTCGTAGTGGACAGCAGAAAACATGCCCAAAGAAGACCCGGAGACCACAGCCCTCAAAAAAGAGCTAACCGATTTGATCGCCAAAGTTAAGGTAATATAACTGCAAAATATCCAAGACAAAGCTGCTCTATGAGATACTTTTTTTACGCACTAAACGGGTAATATTTCAAAAAGTGAAATGTTTCCCCAGGCCGATCAAGAGAAGTTAGCTGACGCGAAGCTAGCCGAAAAATGTGGAGATTTGGGAGACGTGCCCAAGATAAGATTGGTGACGAAGAAGACTTTGAAGGGACACATCAATAAGGTCAACTCTGTGCATTATAGCGGGGACTCCAGGTGAGTAAGAGGCCCAGGTTAAGGCGTCCCAATGTGATTTTTTAATTCATGTCTTATTTACATAGGTCATCACTGACATCCCGTGCCATTAAAGCACGTAAAGCTGTTAGTCCGTTTGTCACTTTGATAATTTACGGGTCAGAAGCTAGAAAGTATGACAATCGGTGTAACCAAAGTGTTTCGCATCTGGTTAGACTAGCCGGCCCTGGCATAAAACCCTGGTAGGATGATATATTTATTACTTTAGACTAAATATACCAACATCATCTCTTGCTGGTTCTTTTGGTTAAAATCGGTTAAACATTTGTAGTAAAGTTTTATTCCTCCGGTCGTAGCGTGTTTTTGTTTATTGCTACAGTATATTATAGTCTTACCTAAACCTCGGTAATGCAAGTAATTAGGGATTTTATATATTAAGGACAAAATTGCATTGCATATGTTATTTTATTTGATATTTTTAACGACTCAAGTGTAGTATAATTTATTAGATTAAGGGCCTGTTTTACAACCTCGAAATTAATCAGAACTTTTCAGAAGATTGTGAAATAGGCGCTTACTGAAGTTATACCTTGAAAATTTATTATTTTTGAGCTATTGTTGTTGTCCTAAGGCACCCCGCTGGTGCAGAGGGTCCCAACAAGTTTTTTTCCAGCCTGCTCCGTTTTTTGAGCTATGCGAAGATATAGTTTATATGTGATTTATGTCAAGAAACATTTGTGTAAAATTATGTATATAAGTGAATAAATGGATGTCAATAATTATTAAATCATAAAAGTATCCTGCGAATGGTCCCATTTGGCTTGCTGAGCTTTTGAAACGATAGGTATTTGACACATATGATGTGTTTCATAAACATTACGTATCGCGGGACCCTTAAGGGTCCTGGACTTTTGGAACGAATACGAGGGGCGGAAGCCAACTCGTATAGGCCCCTTGAGCTAAATTTATGTGAAATGAGACACCAATCGACGATATCCCCTCTAAATTGCACTAAGCAAGTGCACTCAAGGACATGACAACCAAGAAAATTTTGTACTATGGATCTGGGTTTTTAGGTGGATAAGGTAGCAGGACCCAGGCGAGGCCACGGAACAACTATTGCAGTGTATAGGGTTTCCCAAAAGTATTTTGGTTCACTTCTGTGTTTTTCGACCCTACTAGATAAGGCATGCTAAATTTAAACAATTTAAATTAGATTCAACATAGGTACTCGACTGCCTGAAAAGAGGTGCGGCAATATTATCTGGTACTAAGAGTATTATTAATAAATACAATTTATTTTGGAAAAATACTACAAGGGCAATAATTACTATAAACGATTGTTTAATTTTATTTTATAAGGGAAAAACGATACAGCTGAAAAATTAAAATTGTGTCGAAACTATCAACGCTCTTCTTAGGACTATGATATCAAATTGTTCCAGGCTTAACAATAGGAATAAGTTAACAGTATTTTTAGGGTTCCGTACCCAAAGGGTAAAACAGGACCCTATTACTAAGCTTCCGCTGTCTGTCTGTCTGTCTGTCTCCAGGCTGTATCTCATAAACCGTGATAGCTATAAAGCTGAAATTTTCACAAATGATGTATTTCTGTTGCCGCTATAACAGCAAATACTAAAAATTAACAAAAATAAAATATTAAGGGAAATGCTAAAAAAAATATTAAAAAATACGGAAAAATACGAAAAATGCTAATGTACGTGTACGTGTTTTTTTGTATTTTTTTGCTCAATATTAAAAACGGTAACAGGTAGACGCTTCAAATTTTCACAGAATATTTACTTGTATTTTACCTTTCAAAAAAATATTTAAATAACAACAATAAAGTAAATATTATTATTACCCATACAACAAACGTTATTTTTAAGCAATTTTTACTCGATCTTAATAAACAGTTAAAGACTTGTCTATTATAGATGATAGTACGGAACCCATCGTGCGCGAGTCGGAATCGCACTTGGCGGGTTTTTTATTGTTCACCTATGTTTAATCGACCATAATAAGACAAATACTGACATTTAACATGGCTATTTTGAGAATTGACAAACAAACAAGACACTTATTTATTAAATACACTTTTGATCTTTAATATCAAGAATTCAAGATGCTGTTGTAATATCAACATTCAAGACCAGTGGCTAGCTAAGACTCTTGAAAAAAAAAATAGAAAATATAAATCTATCACTATAAATAGATGCCCAGATAATAAAACTTAGGTTCTCATAAATATTGTTTTAATATAGGTACGTACCTACTCAGCTGATTTAATTAGAAACTTGTTAGAATACTACAAAACTAAATAAAAAAATTCATAGTACAATTATTGTAGTAACAAAAACACTAGTTCGTACCACTTAGATTATTTCTCTACTATAGTACCTACATAATCCATTGTATCTAAATGTGCAAGTATAATAAAATAAACAGTTTTAACGTCAAACGCATTTCATACATTAAAAAAATATATACGACTAGCTTTTGCCCGCGGCTTCGCTCGCGCTCCATCCCTTCAACTATCTCCACTTAAAAAATCATGTCAATTCGTCGCGCCGCGAAAGAAAGACAAACATACAGGCAGACAGACAGACACACTTTCCCATTTATAATATTAGTATGGATAGACTCCATTACTTAGTTTAGTGTAAGTTTAGAATAAAGCTGTCATGTTCAGGCACTGTGTCACGGGCTCACTGGACGGGAAGCTGATCATCTGGGACACGTGGACCGGCAACAAGGTGCAGGTGATACCGCTGCGCTCCGCCTGGGTCATGAGCGTCGCATTCGCACCATCCGGCAATTTTGTTGGTAAAAACAATCACACTAATACAATATCATAATTGTGCTTACTCGAGAATAACTTTTTACTGTTAGGTTACCTAGTCCATTGTCACTTTTGACAATGGACTAGGTAAACAGCTGACCCCCTGATTTAGCAAATGCAGGTTGCATTTGCTAAATCAGGGGGTCAGCTGTTTATAGTTAAATCCAAGTTTGTGGATTTGCAATGCAACCCTTGTACCACAACCGCCATCTTGAAAAAGGGGTTCAAATGGCTTTTATGGTTTTATTTACTTCTACATGAAAACGATTATAACACATTAGAGAGAGATATAGGTAGATAGTCTCCTAAGATCGATCCTTTTTCCAATACTGATCAAAAACTTCTATTTGTCTTTGAAGTACTAAGAATCTAGAAATTGCAAAAATCTTTTCTCGTACAGGTAATGGTAACGTTTTGCAATTTCCGGCTTCTTAGTACTTCAATGAGTGATCCAGACCCATCCGAAGATCCGATCCAAATATTGAAGGATATTGCCAAAAGATGTTGCAATCATTTGAACTTACCAACCAGTTTCAATTTCAATTGATATAGCCAACCCTATTCTATTCCGTCTTACGTAATTATTCTATACCGCTAACTCGGGTTTCGCCGAACTGTCTGTTCCAGAAATGGTGGCGTGAAGAGATGTCTATTCCAGTTTCAATTAGATTTCACTCTACTATTTCTTAGGGTGAAAATAAAACTTGTAAACATGATTATTACATGAGACTCGAGGGCTGTTCTCTGTTTAGACCATTCAAATGGTTCTATGTAGGTATAGTAACTATGAATATTCTACATAATATAATTTTTCAACACACTTGCTCGTAAAGTGGGTCTTATTACCTTGCATTTAGACCCGTTATTGAGTATATTACGCACGCGTGCGTTTCACTTTACAATAGCGGGCCATCCACTAGCGTTCATTCCTGCCGGATTGTACAATCCTTACAGAATGAACGCCAGTGGATTTGCAACAACGAGAATTAAAATCCCACCATCCATCCCGTCGCGACAATCCTTACGGAATGAACGCCAGTGGATTTGCAAGAGCGAGAAAGAACGACGGTATTATAATCCCACCACCCGTCCCGTCGCGACAATCCTTACGGAATGAACACCAGTGGATTTGCAAGAACGAGAAAGAACGACGGTATTAAAACCTCGCTACCAGTCCCGTCGCGACGGGCGCGACGCGCTCTGTGATCAAGTTATTGTTTATTTGTCCGCCGTGATTCTCCCAGTCTACCTTAGGGTGATGCAGAGACAAATCATGGTAGATGCAAAATGCAAAGGAACAAAAATAATACTAAAATTAAATATATAAGTACTTATATTTACATATTAAAGTACTAAATACCTATAGGTACACTCACATAAACATAAAGATAAATATTTATAAACATAAATATATTATAAACATAATTGTTGCAAAATGAAAATAATCCTTAAAGATTATTTAAAATGACGAGCATTCCTTTCAAATGACAACAATCTTCATAAAATAGGAGGATTGTCACCATCCACACACGCGCAATCCCTCGGTATGGCTGACAAGATGCAAAGTGACAGGAATGTACACAAACGTGTGGATGGTCACTGAAGGATTGTTTTTCCTGCCGGACTGGCGTGTCGTGATAAAGCGAGGGGAAAGAACGAAGGATTGTGGTTTAGTTAGTGGCTTCAACGGTTTTATTTTATCCCGTCGCATTTCTGTACGGATTGAACGACGGGACAAGCCTGAAGGAATGAACGCTAGTGGATGGCCCGCTATTATCGCACGCGTGCGGTAATCTTAACACGACCAATTCAAATTTATTCAAGATTGCAAAGTAAAAGTATGTCCAGTACGCATTCTTAAATTGATCGCTTAATACACATTTTTTTTTAAAAACGTTTCGTTGCTAAGCAACGACTTTTTTTTTAACACGACTCTTTGACGCTGCCAAACAGCCTAGTACTTACTGCTTACTTAAATATTAAAATAACAAAGGAATTTAAATAAAACAATAATAAATAACTATAACTAAAACAAATTATTAAAAATTCACCCAAACCCGATTTTTTTAAGCTAAAATACATTTAGCTTTGAATTTTGTCTGTATTGAGAGTTTAGTATATTATCTGTGGTCAGGGCCGGGAATCGGCAGAGCGCGAAAAAAAAAAGTTACGCGTTCCGCGGCATTCTACATTTTTATTGTTTATCTAATTGAGGATATTCTAAATTGATTATATAAGTAGGTATTTAAATATGTCGAGTAAAGAAGAAACTGTATTTTTAACTCCGCCGGAAATATTTATGGAGGCGTAAAACGCGAGTAGTAATTAGTTGCCGCCAAAGTCAAAGGATGCGTACGATAGTTTCATGCAGTGAAAAAGCGCAGTCATTTTCAGAAAATGTGTTTATTTTACTCGCAAGTGTGTTGAAAAACGTCGTATGATACTCGCGCGCTATTGTCATTACGTACTCGGCTTTCTTGTTGCGCTCGCCTGCGGCACGCGCACAAATATCGCCTCGTATGTAATGACCAACACAGCGTTCTTGTATCATAATGTACTAATGTGTCATGATTTTTGTATTATGAAGTTGGATTGATTTTTTCAGAAAAGTGATTGGTTGTAGACTTCAGTGGTATTTTTTATTCAAAAACCTTATTATTTAAGATTATAAAAATAAGAAATATGAAGGTGAAATTATACCTGGTAATTTGTTTAAAAAAATAACGCACTAATAAGTTGAAAGTAAATATTTTGTGTATAACTTAACATTTTGCGACGCCGCCTAATGCTGTAATAACAGCTCGTATAAGACGTTTTATACATTCTATACATTATATAACAGGTTGTTTAGGCTTGTGTCATGAGAAAACTCATTTCTATGAACTGCAATGAGCTGGTGTTTAGTGGTTACGAAGTGCTTAACGATAGCCCTCTTGATGAGCTTCTGCATGTTCACAATAGAGTTTTTTTTTAAATTATATAGATTTAATTATCTAGTTAGTGCAAAAAATATTTATTTATTTTCAGACAGGAATGCTTTAACACTCTTGGCCTTGATATACGATGTAGAATCGTGCATAAAACTTAACTCTCCGGCTACTGGGCACCCATTCTTCGACTTGCAGCCATAATTCAGTTTCTAGTACTAACTTGTACAGATCTTGCCTTGTAGTCACTTTCACGAAATATAGGCACCCCATGCTTTTAGCTGAAATGTTAAATCACACAATGATACTACCTGATTGTTAAGTTTTTCCTAAAAAGCAAACTGCATTGAGCTGTTCTCGAACAATTCCACGATGTGTACGACTGTAAATGAGCTCTTATCGTCCTCCACTTGAAAAAAATATTCGTCGGAGAGGCATACACAGAAAATAATGCAATAATTACTGAATAGTGTATTTCAGACGTATGGGAATATTAAAAGTAATATTATTAACCGATTCCAGTCTGCCACTGTCATACTTCGGTGTTGCCAGGCCCACTGCAGTCGTTTCTACTTCATGGTCTCGGTGAGGCGCGATTTTTTGATCGGCCGGCGATTTATCCAATTCTTCTCGGCCAACCTCCGTCAAACTGCCCGATCGAATACTTCTATTTTCTTGTCTTATCCCTCGTTTATAATCGTAGTCAGGGAAACAATACACTTTTATCATGTTTTAGGCAGATATCTCTGTTTTTAAGGTCAGAACAAAGAGTGGTGATCCGTTTTTTGCCACATTTTTTCACTCTCTGTGTGTTTAGAAGTTTGTTCTGATCAGATTTTACTTTATTACTGTTTACTTCAGACTTTTAGACACCTGTAATAGCTGTGAAATCTTTCAGAGAATATGTAAAATACAGAAACAACGTTTTTATTTTTATAAACTTTCGTAGAGACATGTCTACATCTTTGTCCATTTTAAAAAGGCGAAATTTTAAACATATCACGTAATATCGTTCTCAAAACTTAATATTTTGTGTTCAATTTAAGAAAAATAGGACATCATCAGAAACAATATCTGCGGTTTGATTAGTTTATACAGAAACATCTTGTAAAATTAAAACCAAAAATTGTTTTTGCCATCAATGAAACAAAAGTAATTTTCAACTGAAGTTAACAAAATTGCTATATATTATAAGCTATACCACTTTTTTCGAAAATGACTCGATCACATGGTGGTATCACATATCAAAATTAATAATAATAATACCAGGAGTAAAACCGAACCAGAAAACCCTATATAACATTATTTATTTTCTTGAAAAAGGTGTTTGAACAAAAAAATGTTGCTCAATGAATACTGTCCCTAATAATTTGGCCACCGATGGTAATTACAACAAAAATTGTTTGCAAGTATATGTGTGTGGAAATGTAATAGGAGACCGACTTATTACAAAATTTTCAATACCAGGTTTTAAGTTATTATAGCCTTAAAGAGTTTTATGTCAAAAATCATTGATAAATTGTGCATACAATTCATCAATGATTTTTGACATAAAACTCTTAACTTAACTCTTGAGTTTTATGTCAAAAATCATTGATGAATTGTATGCACAATTTGCACGCTGATAATGTTAAGCAAAAACATACTGTACCTATGTTCTGTATTCAATTTTTGTACCTTCTTCATACCGTGTTTTTATGCAAATAAAAAAAATAACCCATGATACTGACGGATTGTTATTTTGATTTATTGGAATAAACGACACGTAACGGTTGTTAACTAAAGAATAAAGAAAAAAAATTTGAAACCACTTAAAATGGGAGAATTTAATGATAGACGCACTCCATATTACCCTACCTTGATTATTTTTTCATATAAATATCTATTTTCTTTCGTTTCGGTCTTCGTTATTTTCCTGTTATTTTTATCATTGACCGAAGGGCCAAGGTCATTGACCTTAGGGTCAAGGTCATTGAACTTAAGGTCGTCCACCGGTGTTTCCCCACCCTAGTACTCCCACATCCCACCGGATCCCGAAGGCTTGATTAGGCGTTGTTTTGGGTGAAATTTTTCTAAGTCTTTTTTTCATAGTGCCCCGTTTCGTATACCATTTCGTATATCATATATTTTGAGCTCTCTGCTAAATGTACCCCTGCGTGACTAAATAGACCTGACCATTGTATTAAACAAGTATCATTTATTTTCCTGCGTGAAGCGTGTGGCGGGATGGACAACATGTGTACGGTGTACGACGTGAACAACCGCGACTCCACCGGGGCTGCCAAGATGGTCCGGGAGCTGGCCGGCTACGAGGGCTTCCTCAGCAGCTGCCGGTTCCTCGACGACACCCACATCCTCACAGGATCCGGAGACATGAAAATGTAACTATTAATCACTAAGTTTCCTTACCATTTTTAACATAAGCCTTAACTGACCATCATTGGTCCCCAACCGCAATAGTATAAGTGATTCTGATTAGCCATCACGATTACCGATCCCAGGTTTTAAGATTTAAAATATCAGGTATTTAAACTTGTATCGAGACCAGATTTTAAAGAAAGTTAAACGTGACACACCCAGGAAGGCTCTCTAAGAGGCTTCTAGAGTGCTGAAACCTAAGTAATTGTCTGTATTCACCATTAGTGTTTTTCTTTTCTCTCACAAGAAAATTCAATGACAAAATAAACAGCAAATATTTCCGAAAACAATGTTACACATTTTTGTTTCCCAAAAAATAAGTAATTTTCATTTTCACTTGTAAATGCAAACTTGTAAATGGAATTAACAATAAAATAGTATTCCAGTTCATTCTACACTTTCTATAAGATAAATATTTTATAATCTAGTTTTTGCCACAGATGTGTTTGGGACTTGGAAGTAGGTAAACGGGAGATGGAGTTTGATGCTCACGCTGGCGATGTCGTCACTATTTCTCTTGGACCAGGTACGCAGCACGTGAACCCTGGAGCATTCTTTTCCTATTGTTATAAACTTTAATTATACCAGCTTATTAAGCATTGCCCCACTACTGGGTAAAATGCTCTGCTCTGGCGCCAATCCGCACCAAACAACTTAGTTGTAATGAACAGGCGGTTTCACACCACAAATTGTAAAAGCATACAACGATAACCACTCCGATAGAAAAAAAAACGAGCCTTGGAGGCAAGGAGCAGGCTCACCAACGCCCGCCTAAAGAACATGCAACTGGCAGGTTGCATGTTTTTTTGCGGGAGGGCACCAAAAAATCAAAATACCTATCAATAATTTACTCGCCAACGACTGCAACTAAATAATTTACTTGATACGTGTTTCACACTTCCACGAGGCATCCAACGCTTGATTTGTGTTCTCCTAACTTTATAAGATTTAAGAGCAATATTTTATTTATATGCCCTTACTAATAATCACTGTGTAAAGTTATGCAATGAATAAAGCCTGTGTATAACCATACATTTTTTGACGTACAAGCCTGTCATAACTTTATGCAGCGTTTATTAGTAAGGCGCATAGTGTTTTCTTTTACCGATCTCCGTGATGTTCAAGATTATCTTGTTAAGTTAATTTTAACTGAAAATGTGACAGTATAAAATAATGTAACTTTCAGACATGAAGACGTACGTGACCGGCTCAGTGGACAAGACCTGCAAGTTGTGGGACATTCGGGATGAGAAGGCGAAGCAAACTTTCTTCGGCCATGACGCTGACGTCAACAGCGTTTGTGTGAGTACTGAATCATGTTAACTAGGTACTGAAGGACTAGTACTAATCAAATCAATAACATTTGTGATCATTAATTTCGTTATCGTCAAACAGAACACCATTGCATTTTCAGAGGTACTTTGTCGTGGAGAAGGTAGCTCATAAACATGATGTAAAGTCTAGAGATTAAAATAACATAATACTTAAGACTAACTTATCATACAAATTAGCTACACCTACTACCTATATCACAATATTGTACTAAACCGTCAAAAATGCAAATGCGAATGTTGATGCGTCGTAACTGCATCAACGGATGGTAAAGCCACAAGTCACAAGACAAGTCAGTCTACGTGATCATCATCATCATCAGCCTATAGACGTCCACTGCTGGACCAAGGCGTCCCTCAAAGATCTCCACATGCATCGGTCCGGCGCCAACCCGCATCCAACGGGACCCGGCGATATTGATGAGATCATTAGTCCATCATGCGGGAGGCCTGCCCACGCTGCGTTTTACGGTAAGCGGTAGCCACTCGAGAACCTTTCCGCCCCAACGGCCGTCAGTACTACGAGCTATGTGCCCCGCCCAATGCCACTTAAGTTTGGCAATTCGGCGATTTTGGTTCTCCTGCGGATTTCCTCATTACTGATTCTTTCGCGCAGACGCGAAACTCCAAGCCTCCTTGATGGTAAATGGAAATTTCATGTTCACAGTACCACAATAGCGGTCACGCGTTCGCTACGGCTTCTGAAGACAAGACGGCGAGACTGTTCGACATACGCAGTGACCAGCAGCTTGGACACTACACCCCGCCTGGCGCCAGCGGATTCACCAGCTGCGGTACGTTGCTAGAAACATCGTGTAGGCGTAATGAATAAGCTGATTTTCTGCCGCTAAAGGCAGCACATGGCTAGTTTTAGTAATAAAGAGTGCCGACAGAACCACAAGTAAGAGAATTACGCTACACGCTGGAACATTATCCGTACTAATATTATAAATGCGAAAGTAACTCTGTCTGTCTGTCTCTTCTTCACGCCTAAACTACTGAACCGATTTGATTGAAATTTGGTTCAGATATAGTCTGGGACCCGAGAAAGGACATAGGATAGTTTTCATCCCGGAAAACCCCCGGGAACGGGAACTATTATTCCACGCGGACGAAGTCGCGGGCAAAAGCTAGTATAGTATAAAATGAAGTCGCCTACACCATCTGTTCGCTTAGTTCTTTTAAACTACTCAACGGATTATAATACTTTTTTTTCAGTAATAGACTTTGTATTTATCACAGATACCTACATTATAATACAGAGTAGCCGAAAAATTCTAAAATGTATAACACCCCTGCAAAATTCGGACGGATCGCAAGTCAACTATAAAAAAAGAATAATATTTAAAATACAAAATATCTATATATATTTAGTTTTTTGCTCTGTCAAGATAAAACTACACTTGGGTTTTTGATTATTTGCTGAGTTACCTTGTTTAGATAGCAGAAATGCAGACGTATTTTTAAACCAGACAAATACTAACAATCCAAAACCTTACGAAGCGTAGTAATATATTTTAGAATAATAATTTGCTATGCATTGCATAAAGTTCCTACCGCTTTACTCACTTACTTGATTTTTAGGGTTCCGTACCTAAAGGGTAAAACGGGACCCTATTACTAAGCCTCCGCTGTCTGTCTGTCTCCAGGCTGTATCTTATAAATCGTGATAGCTAGAAAGCTGAAATTTTCTCAAATGATGTATTTCCGTTGCCGCTATATACAACAAATACATACTAAAAATTAACAAAAATAAAATACACTTCTCATCAAAAAAATCGAAACACTTTCGTTTTAATTTGTTAAAAAATTGTAACACCTAATTTAATACAAAAGAGTTTTCATTCCATGAAAAAAAAAACGTTATTGTATAGCTGGCAATCTGGCCATTACAATGGTAAGCAAAAATTTAAAATTCGAAATTAGAATTTCATTTGTTTGTCCTCTAAATCAGGGGTGGCCAACCGGTCGATCGCGATCGACCGGTCGATCGCGACTGCTAGTCCAGTCGATCGTAGCCAGGCAAAGAATTTAATATTTGTTCAGGTTTGCAGTTGGCAATTTCTAACTACAAACCTGGTTATGATAAACTTGTGCAAAATGCTCAGGCGCAATGCTCACAATAATATACAAGACCGATATAATGTTAAGTAAATCTAAGGAAACGATTTTAAATGTGATGTAAACCGAACCTACTAAAAAATATAATGATTGTGTATTAAACTACGCTGTTTCATTTATGATTTCAAGAAGTAGGTATGTGTTTGGTAGATCGCACAGGGTTTCCTTAGTAAAAAGTTGGCCACCCCTGCTCTAAATGAAATGAATCACTATTTTGAGACAAATGTGCGTCTACAGTTGGAGAACATTTCACGTACAAAAACTAAAAAAGTGCGTTTATCTTTAACGTTTTTGTTTTTAATTTGTTTACTGTGACTTTAAGACGTCTGAAAAAAGTTTCATGTTCTAAAACATATAGTTACTTCGCCCACAGAAGCCGCCCAAGTGGTGGCATTGCTGGATTCTGGACTTAGTCAGCGTGTTGTGGCTCGAACATTGCATCTAAGCCTGTCATCTGTTCATAGAGTCTACAACCGCTATCGAGAGACTGGTATGTTCACGCGCCGTTCTGGATCTGGCAGGAATCGGGTCACTTTTGAGAGAGATGATCGATTTATTGTAACAACTTCTTTGCAAAACCGGTGCCTTAATGCATTTCAACTATAGCAGCAGCTTCAAGTTGTACGAATGGTCGCTGTAAGTGACTCTTCAATTAGAAGAAGGTTGAAGGAACGTGGACTGGTATCACATAAGCCAGCAAATTAACCGAAATTAACTGCAGACCATCGAAGAGCGCGCCTTTATTTTGCACGCGAGCACCTAAATTGGTCATACCTCCAATGGAGCAAAGTTCTCTTCTCTGATGAATGTAAAATCATGCTCTATAGTAACGACGGAAGGAACAAGGTCTACAGAAGAGATGGAAAATGCTTTGCACTCTCCATAATGGAATGGCTAGCAAGGAGCCCGGATATGAATCCAATTGAACATCTCTGAGATCAACTAAAGAGGCAAATCCGAGCGAGAGATCTTGCCAGTCTCACTTGACCAGCTAAAAAGTGCCATTCAGGAAGAATGGGACAACATCCCACAGCATGCCATCGTAACTCTCATCCGATCGATGAAAAACCGAATGGAAGCGGTGATAAACGCTCGAGGAGAGATCACTAGTTATTAAACGTTATTTAATAAAAGCTTTTCAGTTTTTTTTTACCTACGTGTGTTGTTTCATTCATTGCCTTCGTTCTCCATACAAAATAAAAACCGGCCAAGTGCGAGTCGGACTCGCTCATGAAGGGTTCCGTAGCGATTGAATGAAAGGTAAATTACGATATACGGTTTATGACGTATTAAAAAAAAACTATTTACTAGATCTCGTTCAAACCAATTTTCGGTGGAAGTTTGGTAATGTACATCATATATTTTTTTTATTTATCATACACTTATTTTGGAAGTTACAGGGGGGGGGGGGGGGCAACATTTTACCACTTTGAAAGTGTCTCTCGCGCAAACTATTCAGTTTAGAGAAAAATGATATTAGAAACCTCAATATCATTTTTGAAGACCTATAATCCATAGATACCCCACACATATGGGTATAATGAAAAAAAAAATTGAGTTTAAGTTCTGTGTATGGGGACCCCTAAATTTTTTTATTTATTTTCTATTTTTGTATCAGAATCTTAATGCGGTTTACAGAATACATCCACTCAGCAAGTTTCAACAGCTCTTATAGTTTCGGAAAAAAATGACTGTGACATACGGACGGACAGACAGACAGACAGACAGACATGACGAATCTATAAGGGTTCCGTTTTTGCCATTTGGCTACGAACCCCTAAAAATGATTCATTAAAGGAAACACGAAATCTATCAAAATTTTATTTGAATTTAGAACAATAACATTAGGATTTGAAAACCTCATAAAAGTCACTATTAAGTGACATTTGATATTTATTCGTAAATAATAATAAAAAACATCCGTCTTTCGATTTTTTTGATGAGAAGTGTAATAATAAAAACAGATAATCCTTACAAAACATAAACTTGTAAGGTGTTTCCATTCTTTTGATGAGAAGTGTATTAAGGGGGGTTCCATACAATAAACGTGTTATTTTGTGTATTTTTTTTGCTCAATATAAAAAACGGTAACAGGTAGACGCTTCAAATTTTCACACAATATTTACTTATATTACCTTTCAAAATAAATAATTATATAACAATAAAGTAAATATTAAAGGGCTCCCATACAACAACAGTATTTTTTAAGCAATTTTAACTCGATCTTAATAAACAGGTAGAAACTTGTCTATTATAGATGATAGTACGGAACTCTTCGTGCGCGAGTCGGACTCGCACTTGGCCGGTTTTTAAGTTTATATATTTGATTAATTTGTTAGATAATTAATAAGTGATGAATTAATTATTTTATTCAGGACTGTCGCTAAGCGGAAGATATTTGCTCGCTGGATCAGACGATAACTACGTACATTCCTGGGACACCCTCAAAGTCAACCACACTGGTAAAGCAAAATTAGTTTTTAAGTATATCTTTCAAATTCACGTCATCGAAGGATTGGAACCGATTCTCTTGTTCGCAAACTAACCTAAATTTTAGTTCATACATCTTTCTCTTTTCATTTCATTGAGAAAAGGACAGAAGATAAAATATTAGTTAAATCCTGTGAATTTAAGAAGCTCCATAGATAATTTAGATGCGATTAAAAACATGGCCACTAAAAATACGCCAATAAATTAGCTTAAGACGCTGGCTCTGTCTAATTTGACAGTAATAAACTAAACGAATACTTATGTATCTTCTATACTTTCTTATTGAAATGGAAAGAGAAAGATACACCTAACTTAAATTTAGGTTAGTTTGCGAACAAGAGAATCAGCACCATTATTTCTTTTTGTTCCTCATTGGGAAGATTTTAGGGAAAAATCGATGATAGATGGGTCAGATGGGAAAGCCTCATACAACTTATGATCCTTAGGGTCTGTTTCTCAATCTCCCAATAGAAGTCCAATCTACTATTGTTGTTTAATTAACTCTAGAAACAAAATCAATAAGTTTATTGCAACCTTGAAAGTGTCATCGTATTCCACAACTGTTAAATACAATGTTATACTTACCCTACATTAAACACTGTCAAAAAAATATCTGATTACGACAGTTAACATCGAGCCATAACGGAAGATGTGTTAATTTAATTACAGGTTCACTTCACGGTCACGAGAACCGCGTGACTTCCATCTCCATGTCTCCCAACGGCGTGGCGCTGGCCAGCTGCTCCTGGGACAACAGCGTCAGGGTCTGGGGCTGAATCCATACCAGAAAACCCCATCATCCCTATAAACTCTATCTTGTCATGTAATAATATAACATCATGTCATCTTGTTTTTAGCATTTATATCCCATTAATATGCTGCCACTTCCTGTTGATTAAAGTTTTATTAATAGCTATTTCTTTTATTGCGGTTACATTTCAAGTCATTTACATATTTTTTTAATATAAGTAATAATATGTAAAAATACGTTGTCGTCGATATTTTGTAAGCAAATAAACAAAATAACTCCTTTACTTGATGTTTGTATAATTTTAAATGATTCACGAAAGAAAACAGTTAAATCCAACTATTTTGGAAGAATCTGCTTCAGAAATTAAGGTGAAGAGAGGAAAAATTAAATATACCTAATTAAGCTCTTAAGCACTCAGGATTACAGTCAAAGATGTGATATGAAAATGGCGCGCAAATTTCCTAATTGGAGCTTTCTCTCTTAACAGCAAGGCTCGGCCTAATTAATGCATTACGTTTTTAAAAGCAGTGCTTTAAGTGCCATTTTACCGGTAAGTGTGTTATCTCTATTCTGAGGTTAAAAGTAGCGGTTCTGAAACTTTCAATAAAAAATATCGTAACAGTCAGAAAATAATCGTGGTATTTTTTTTCTCTGCTTTGCTTGCCAAGGACCAGCAGTTCTTAGGCTTAGGCCACGAAAAGTAACAACCGTACGAAATTTCTATACATATAATGAAGGTCCCACTCGGACCGCACGCATGCAACTCAATGGCTTGAAAATTCCGGCGAAGTGACCACATTAGAGTCTAAACTTCTTCATGGCCGCAGCGCAAACGTCAACAATACGCTCAACTATGTATTAAGCTAGGACGATAAATATGAAGATAAATAAGCTAAAATTATCAGTTTATTACAATTTATTTAGAATCCTCGGTTTTAATTTGTTTCAATTTTACTTAGTGAGTGCTGCTGTCATCGACAGATTATTTCAACATATACATATCCGTTGGTACATGATTATTGCATTATCTTGCCTTGACCATTTAAAACAACAATCTCAGAAAACCGGAATGGCGCACACACTCATATTTTCTTTACTCACCAAACGGATAACCCACATTAGGTACAATTAATCAATTTGTTTATCATGTTGATTCAGACACTGGAACACTTGAACTTCGAGGTAATAAGTATATAATTATCATAGTTTAGTTTAGAAACCTAAGTAATGGTGCCGATTCTCTTGTGCACAAACTAACGTAAATTTAAGTTTAGTGCACTCTCTCTTTTCGTTTAATTAAGAAAAGGACAGAAGATCAAATATTAGTTAAGTCCTGTCAAATTAAGACACTCCATAGATAATTTAGACGCAATTTAAAAACATGGCGTATAAATATACGTCAATTTTCATCGGGCGCTGTCTAATTTGACAGGATTAAACTAAAATGTATCTTCTGTCATTTTCTTTATGAAATGGAAAGAGAAAGATGCACTTAACTTAAATTTACGTTAGTTTGTGCATAAGAGAATCGGCACCATTATTCTTATAAATTATTCCGATAATTAATATAATAAGTACAGTATGTTCCAGAAGTTCTCATTAGATGACGTGCTTACTGCTTAGCAACGACCTAGCGCGACTCTCAAAATGACATCTCTTTAGCTGGTATGTTTAGTTACAAATAAAAGTTTCAATAAATATTTAATTAAGTGCATATTGACAAAAACCATTTAAGTTTCACAATTTTTAACGTATTATTATTTACCACAATTCTTAAGGTAATACAGAACAGACGTCAAATTCAAGTCAGACAAGTCTGTAAAGCCGATTAATCGGGCTCTTCGCTTAGGCAGACTTATCGACTATAGTGGTCTAGTCAGCTAAAGTCAAAAATAAATATTCTACCCGTAACTGGAATGTTTAAAAGTGTGCATAGTATTAATAGACATTAAATCGTACTTAAGACAATACTAAAGAAGAGAATTAGCAAGAGAATTAGCTATTTGGGAACTAAAATTTCAGAAGTAGACACAACTAAATTCTTAGGACTGACGATAGACAATAGCTTGAATTGGAAAGCTCACATTGATAATCTTTGCCAAAAACTTTACCAACAATCCTATGCCTTACGCATGCTCTCAAGGGTAGCTGGTCAATCAACGGTACTTACGGCCTACCATGGATACGTGGGATCTATATTGAGGTACGGTGTCCACTTCTGGGGTAACTCGACGGACAAACAACGTGTGTTTTTAGCACAGAAAAAGTGCGTGAGGAGTATTACCAAAATAAATCAGACTGATAGCTGTAAGCCCCATTTCATAAATCTTAAAATCTTGACACTGCCTAGTCTTTATATTTGTGAGGTAATAAACTACATTAGGATTAATTTAAATATGTTTAAGAACTACAAAAGTAAGCGTCTAATTTACAAAATCAATTGTCCTACCCATAGCACAATGATGTTTAGTAAAAGTATATTTTGCATGGGACCACGAATTTATAATCACCTACCAAAGCACATACTGGAGATTAAAAATAATGACCTATTTAAACACAAGATTAAAGATATAATGCTAAACAAGGCCTATTATAGTGTTAATGAGTACTTAAATGATAAATCCATCTTGTAAAGAATTAACAATACCTAGTCAAAATACTTAATATTACTGTTATCATGATTCTAAAATCTGAAATATTGTTTATGTCTGAGGTTATGGATTTGTAATATAATATTCGATCTTTATTCGAAATACCATTAAGGACCAAAGTCCTAAGTCCTAAGTGAGATGACTATAGACTGACAAGTGCCTTTTTAAGATTATTGTTATTATCATTAATAAAATTGTATTTGACATTTAAAAATTGTATTTGACATTTAAAAACTGTATTTGACATTTAAAAATTGTATTTGAAATTTAAAAATTGTATTTGACATTTCAAAATTGTATTTGACATTTAAAAATTGCATGCCGACAGGCGAAACATAGCGCACTCTTATTATGTATGCTTCATCATGTATTATGTACTTATTACCTATGTTTGCAATAAATAATTTTGACTTTGACTTTGACTTTGACAAGTAAACATAACAGTAATACTAAATTAACTGCAGGCACTGCCAGTAGGTACAGTCAGCAAAAGAGATATGTTACCAGGGCCGTCAGATACAATTAAAGTTCTTTCATTAACCAATGGATATATTTTTAATTAAAATTTCAAATGTTGTAGAAAGTAATGGTTCTTCAATCCATTTAAATTTCATTTGGATACATCAATCGGTGTTCAAGAAAACCTTAATTATATCTTATGGCCTTGGTAACATATCGCTTTTGCCGACCGTACATTGTTTTATTTTAATAACTAATACCAACCAAATAGCAGCTACATACAGTTCAATGTTAATGACAACTATAATTACTTAACTGCCTCTTACTAAGTAGTTGTCGTATTAGCCCGATTATAAATTAATAAGAACTTAATTACCATATTAAATAATATGCTAATCTTTGCTTGTTCAAAACGTAATCACTTCTGATACAAAGTTGTATATCAGACGTGTTATTGTCTTTTAGCAAAGATCAAATTATGGTCTAATTTATCCATAATATGTATGTATTTATAAAGTATATAAGTATGTATATCAGTTGTCTGGTTACCACAACTACAAGCTCTGCTTAGCTTGGGATCAGATGACCGTGTGTGAGTTGCCCTAAGATATTTGATATTTATTTTTAATTATTACTTAGGTGACTGTGTGCGTCTTAATATTTAATTAGCAGACAGATAAACCCAACTCTGAGGCGATGTACGATAACGTTATTTGTCTTAAATTAATCACTGTAAAAAAACCTTATGAGACTGTACTCACTATCACGATAAGGTAAGGTTACCAACAATCATGTTATGCTATAAAACAATAAAATCGTTACAATAAATTAACTACAAATCGTTAAATACTGCCTCTAAAGATATATGACATCGATAAAATCACAGGCCTTGATTGTGGATAAAACTCATTGAGGATGTATATAAGTACGTAGCCTCAAATATCTAAATGGATACATACATAGGTACTTAATTATTATTATGTGGCATTAAGTACCACGGTCAGGTATCTACCTATTCAAATATAAACGTGATCAAAATTAAAAGCACACATTAATGAGTTATAACTTAATTTTGGTTTTGGGGACACATTGGCGGTAGCGCAAGTTGATTTAATTGCGCAACAGCAAGCTATTCGAAAATAATTATTCTAATAAGCAGGTACTGCACTTCATGGTGTCTTCATGGTGTCTTTAGGTAAGGTTAAAAGGTGCGAGATCCATAGAGATAATAAAGATGTCCAAATAAAGTCGTACATTAACGTCATTCTGATTTATTCATTCTGACATTTAATAGAAAACTAAAACTAAGCCTGTTTAAGTACATTTTGTGCGCTCTCCGAAATCAACAAATAAGTGAGTTTACCAAAAAATATTCCCTACTAAATTAACTTCAAGTCATAATGCAGATTACAGATAGAAGTATGTTGTCTTGTTAAAGAATTCCGGATGTTGTGTTTTCAGCGGTTATTGTCAAACAGACTGTTAGTCTGTAAACAATTGAAGTGGTAAAGGTCTGGTGTAAAACACAGTATGTTATCGCCAGCTTGAATAATGCACGTCAATTTGAAAACTATTAAAATTAAATCAGTGTATTGTTTTGCAACTGTGACATTGATTTTCGTAATATTTTATTTAAATAACACCAGTTATTTAAAGAAAACTAAAGTGGAAATTCCGCGTGCTACAAACTGTCCGTTCCTTACAAGTACAACTGAAGATGTTATAGAATACACCAGACCAAAATCAAGAACCAAATATATTTTGCTCTGGACTAACCCTAATTTATTTCCATTCGTTTACTTCGGGGAAGGAAACAGTGTTTTCAAAGAGAAAAGATGTGAATATAGAAATTGTTTTGTTACTAGTAACAGGCAACTTTTAAAAGATTACACTGAATATGATATTATTGCATTTAATGGACCTCAACTCATTGATGTCATCGATAACAACGACTTTCCAAGAGTACGAACTTTCCGACAAAAATATGTTTATGCAAACGTTGAAGCTGCCGTGAACTATCCTATTTGTAAAGACATTTGGGATAATTATTTCAACTGGACATGGACGTATAAACTGAATTCCGATGCGATCTGGGGATATATCGCTGTAATGAATGCAAGCAAGCACGTCATTGGACCAAGCATGTTTGTAGATTGGATGACCGTGGATGATATGGACCCTATCGACGAAGATACGAAACGAAAGCTACAGTTTAAAACCAAAGCAGCAGCTTGGTTTGTGTCTAATTGTAAAACGTTAAGTAAAAGAGAAGAATACGTTAATGTACTTCAAACATACTTAGGTGATTATAATTTAAAAGTTGACGTGTACGGCTCATGTGGAACTTATCAATGTCCAAAAACGTTAATGAATAGATGCCTTAAAGAGTTGGAAAGAAACTACTATTTTTATTTAGCTTTTGAAAATGCTATTAGCGAGGATTATGTTACTGAAAAAATTTTGTACGCTCTAGAACATTTTACTGTGCCCATAGTTTACGGTGGAGCTGATTATTCAAGGCAAGTCATATATCAATAACATAAATAATATCTTTCTATACCTTTCTGATATACCTTCATGAAAAATACACTTTTTTTTACATTACAGGTTTTTGCCACCCGGTTCGTACCTGAATGCCAACGAAATGGGAGCGAAAAATTTAGCCAAGGAGATGTATGATATTATGGAAAACCGTGAATTATATTATAGGTTTTTTAGATGGCGAAAGTACTATACATTTCAGCGTAGATCTGAAAGCCCACAAACTGATGAATACTGCAGTTTCTGTGCCTTAGCGAATAATGAAGTTCGGATGACAGAAACAACGATATACAACAACTTCAGTTCATGGTGGACACCGCAGCCACTTTGTGCCGACAACTAGAGTTGACATCGAAATAGCTGAAACGAACGCTGATGGCCGGCGCTGATTTATTTTTTTCTTGGATAGAGAGTGACCTTAGCTATCGTAGGGTCTGTCAATGACTGCAAAATTAAATCAGGATTCTCTACCCAAGAAAAAATCTGGCTCTCAAAATAAATATCAAATCAATCAGAGTTGCGTGCACATCGATTTGTTACTCAGTAGATAGAAAACACAGATTAAAAAAAATTTAAACTACGTGAGTATGTGAGACGCAAAACAGCCACTAATAATAACTACTGTAAAGTCAGTAAGTGCTAACCGAAGAAATTTTAATAAAAACCGGCTAAGAGCGTGTCGGGCCACGCTCAGTGTAGGGTTCCGTAGTTTCCCGTCCGTCACAATAAGTGTTCCCACTTATAAGTTTCAAAAAAGGCTATTTGTTACGTTGACATACTAAGTACGCAGAAATTGTTTGTACAACCTTTTTGTCTTTTTTGTACAAAAACTGTTCTTTCCATCAAGTTCAAGTTCAAAGTTCTACTTTTCAGATTTTTTTCATAATTTTTAAAGTTGTGGATCAAAAGTTAGGGGTGGGGGGACTCATTGTTTTTTACTTTTGGAGCGATTATTTCCGAAATTATTGACATTATCAAAAAATGTTTTTAGTAAACCCCTATTCATTTTGAAATACCTATCCAACAATATATCACACGTTAGAGTTGAAATTAAAATGCCAGACATGGCGAAACTATAAGGGTTCCTAGTTGACTACGGAACCGTAAAAAAGACACGAATAATACTGTTACTCCCTTGGTTTATTTACAAAATGATCGTAATGTTGTCTATAGCTCGTCAGCAAACTGGCGACTGCGCACATTATGCCACATCGGCAAGGTGCCCCAGTACCTCGACCTGGAAGCCAGGTCTTCCCTCATCTTCGACTGACTTGTTATCTCCAGATACTCCATCTTGCTTCCAGAAGTCGCTGGCTCCCACTTCAGTGGCACCGGTACGGGTTTATTTGGATTTCTGAAATCATTATTAATTATTATATACTTAATTAAATTCCGCATGTTGGATTTCAGTACATTGCTTTTAATGTACCTAAGATAGTTTTCCAATAAAAGTAATTGGAAATTGTGAAAAAACGAGTCTTTATTTGCTGTGTTTAATTTCCTACAGTATTTATTTATGTGTTTCAGTTAGAAAGTTACTAACACGCTGAGTTGGTAACTTAATATGAATAATTGTGTTACTTAAGTGCCAAGCTGCGAGATTTTTTAGTGATTGTAATATCTTCTAATGATTTCCACTATTAAAATACGTGTTAAAGTGAATTCTTCTGGAGACTTACTACATCTCATTGAAGTAAGTTGGTACCTACACCTACCGAAAAAGTTGGTATCTAGTTAGTCCTGCGTACTATGTAGTGCGTCAATTAGACACAACATTGTTCTAGAGTTGACACGTGGAGTTAAAACAATGTAGTTTGATTAGTCATTAATTCAGTCAACGTAGATTATACATTAGTATAGGAAATGACTGTGAGATAAAATAAAGGAATAGACTACTAACTGCAATATATAACAAGGAAAGAATTATGGTTCTTTTGCTTGCTATCAAATGGGCTTCTCTGATGTTTGTGCTTCATATTCTTATAATACACACACATTAATGTTTTGATTTAATCTCCCAAAATATAGAATTCGGAAGAAAAACTAAAGTTAAAACTTACCCTGTAGTAGCGAAGTTAGTAAATAACGTTACAATAGTTTCACTCATTCTGAGATCTTCAGGGGAAATCGGTTTTTCAAGGAACACGATGGGAAAGAGATGCATCAGATCATCAGCATGACATACACCTGTAAAGATATACAGCATACAAAAATCTAAGTAAAGAGCTGGCTGGCGAAGATTATTTTTAACCGACTTCAAAAAAAAAGAAGGTTCTCAGTTCGACCTGTATGTATGAATGTATGTATGTATGTTTGTCCGCGATTATCTCGCGTTTAGCTAAACCGATTTTGATGCGGAAGGTTTTAGTAATAACACTAATAGATATCCCGTGGCGTTGCCTGCATAGATCCCGTCTTTCTTGGATTGTTGATTTTATATTTAATCATTATATTTAACGACGATTGTATGTTTATCCGCGATTATCATTTTATAAGCTTTTAAGTAGTTTTATTTTGAAAGTTACTCTAAAAAGTAGTCAGGCATTGGGACTCTAACTAAAAAGTAAAAAATAACCGACCAAAAAAAGATAACCGACTTCAAAAACTTAAAAGCACAAAAATAACTATTTCAGAAGTCGGTGGCAACACAAATCGACCAGCATCGGCAGAAGAGAAGCCACCGACTTCCGAAATAGATATATTTTTGTGCTTTTAAGTTTTTGAAGTCGGTTATCTTTTTTTGGAAAAAGCTTTTTTATTTTCCCAGAACGGTAGAAGGCATGAAGTAGGTCCCGGTGACCTCCAGATATCTAAACCAGATCTTCTGACCTTCGGTATTTTATTCCCATTTTTTTACGTGGACACTAGCTAACTCCTACCGACGACGTTGTCTTGTTGATAAGAACCAGCACACTATGTTATTTTTGTGAGTTTTTTGTTTCTGTCATGATATAAAGATTTTTTTTTTTTTTTTTTTGGTGAGTGGGAAATCATCCAATGACTGCTCCCGTCCTGGGTGCGACGGGAGGGCGTGTCAGACTCTTACTGACTAAAACCCACTCATGTTCCTTCGATTGCCCTTTATGTTCCAGGGTCACGGTAACCACTATAAACATTCCGCAACCCCGGCAGGCGTTGGCCCTGTTGGGCCCCTTCCTGTGCTGACTCCTTCTCTTTGAGGCGCGCGTGGAACAAAACGCGCCGTCTACGCGGTCCTGGTCCTAGCCGGGCGGCGAGCTACCCATCGCTCGCCATCCGCAGAACCGCGCCTACGGTGGCCGGTAGTCGTCTTGCGACTCTCGACGTCTTCGCCTGGGTCTTAGTCCGGGGCGAGAGGCTCGTCGCTGCCTCTCGCGCGCCGCCGCCTCCTTCACTAGCATAACTGCTTCGCAGAAGGAGGCGACGGCATCCCATTCCGTCTCGCCCCGAAGCATGGCCTGAACCAGCGCCGGGCGCGAGAGGTCACCGCCGCCGATCGCCTCTACGAGGACACGTCGATGCTCCGCCCATGCGCGGCACACCTCAACTGTGTGCTCGACCGTGTCCTCCAGGCGACCGTTACTGCAGTGGTGACACCCAGGCGTCGCTTCCGCCCGAATCCGACACAGGAACCTCCCGAACTGACCATGTCCGGTGAGGACCTGTGTCAAGCGAAACGTGAGAGTGCCATGACGCCTCTCCAGCCACTCCTCAAAGAGGGGTCTTACCGCCGCTATAACGGCGTGCCCAATGATATAAAGATGGCAATGAGAAACAATGAATACATCAATCGATATATACAACAATGTTTTCTAGAATTTTTTTAATAGTTCACTGTTCGCTGTTCAGGTGGAAAGAAACTAACAAATTAAAGATCATAAAACTCGAACTGGTGATTCTCGAGTTATATTTAAATTGCGTGAATACTCCATGTTGTTTTATATAATGTGCCGATCGTTTAACGTGGATAAAATGTTATGTTATAAATTGTCATTTATTACTTTGATTTACTTATGACAGAATTATATAGTTTTACTGGATAATAAAATGAGATGTTATCGTAACTTTACAATCTGTTACTGTTACAGGCATGAATTGTTATTACTTGTATAAAACTTATTGTAGGAATCATAGTTTTACTGAATTAGAAAATGGCACGCTTTACACAGATTTTGTGGTTACGATAACTGTAACTATTACAGGCATGAATTTATTAACACTGTTATCTAAGTGTAACAATTATAGCAGTAATCAGAGTGATTCTGTACAAAGTAAGTAGTTTGTTAGCTCTATAATGCGCTTATGAATATTTCTACATTGTGCAAGCAACTTCGTGATTATATACTTATGCCTACCATAAACATAATACCAATAGCATTCAAAACATTGAGTTTCTAGAATAACCATGTTTTCTTGTGAATTAACTAGAATGTACTCACCGTAATTTCCTTCTGGGTCACCAAATATTTGAGAGAAGCTGTTTGTGGCTCTGTAAGCCAACTCATACAGATATACTGGATTTTTCGTGTAGTTAAATACCTGCTCAATAGCCTCTATGGCGGGAAATGCGAAATAAGAATCTGTGTATATCTGCAAGTAAAAATCAATAATGTTAATCTAGATATTAATACATATATGTCACCGGAAAATAACAAGATCCGTAAGTTTATCAATCTACTAGGAAGTTTATAAACTTTCGTAGGATTCTAAACGGGAGATAAATTGTAATATTTTACGTCCACATTTTCGTAAATTGGTAAACTTACTGAACTCACTCGTAAAATAATAAGTAAGCAGTAACCAAACGCTACGCGCGATCTGATTGGTTGACTGTCACGTGTCACTTCTCCTTCCTCGCGGCCGCCATTGTTCGCTACGGAACATAAATAAACCAGTTTGCTTGTGCGTTTTTATTAGTTTTAAATGTTGAAATGTGTTGCAACTCAAAGAAAACTCAACTCACTACATCCGTGCCAGAGAGGAACCAGGCATTGTTGCTTCCAATTTATAGTTTGTCAAGTCTGATTATACCAAAGTCTTTGGACACAATCATTTCCACTATGAACATTGACCATTCAGAGAGCAGTGTGTTATTTTACGTATTTCAAAGATGCGTATATTTAATAGAGTTTCTGTGATTGGTCGAACCATTTAAAATCTTACGAATAGATATCCGTTAGTTTATAAATTTACCATATGACGTCGGAAATTGATAAATTTACGAAAATGTGGACGTAAAATATTACAATTTATCTCCGGTTTAGAATCTTACGAAAGTTTATAAACTTCCTAGTAGATTGATAAACTTACGGATCTTGTTATTTTCCGGTGACATATAGACGTGATTCATTCAATGTGTGCGTCTAAGCTTGTACTAAACAACTTACATCGAGAATTCCTCGCTGTGTCCCTTCTTCGTCGTTTTCTTTCAGGTATTTTTTGCGTATGTTTTCAGTAATTTCATCAACATATGGAGAATTCTCATAGTAGAATGTTACTGGCGCGATAGTGTCAAAAGCTGACATGAATTCTTCATATCTGGACGCATTTGCTGTAATCCCTTTGAAGAAAAATATCTTAATGAATATTATTTTAGATTTTTAAACCAGATTCTTTACTTTAACTTTTATTTAATATGGAATGCAGATCCAGTTGAGGCTGTTATACTTATATAACCAACATGTATCACTCATTTTCGTTTCTTTATTTCAGATACGATTTGGTTTTGGACTAATACCAAAATACATTACTTCGCCAGGCCTTCTTTTTTTGTTTTTACAATTATGAAGATGGCGGACACGACTTAGAAGAGGTAAACTGTTGCGTAGACCACAAATTCAGTATAAAGGCAACGTAGATAATGAAATAGAAAAAATCTTACAAACTGATTTTAAGCACCCTTCATCTTTAGTAAGGCCTGTCATCCAAGGCACAGCAGGCACGTCTGGAATTTCCCGTGGACTCCTCTTCAAGAATGCTCCAGGAAGGTCTGGCTCTGCTACGGCTTTGAATGGAGTCATTGGCTCATAATCCCATTCCTAAAAACAAAAACATAC
Source organism: Athetis lepigone (assembly GCA_033675125.1). NCBI lineage: Eukaryota > Metazoa > Arthropoda > Insecta > Lepidoptera > Noctuidae > Athetis > Athetis lepigone. Next base: position 12,323,554 of record CM066219.1, read on the forward strand.
GATGTATAGAACAAACCATAAAGGTCACAAACCATACTTACTATTGAAAATACTGCTGACGAGTTTTAAAGCAATAATCCTACTAGCAACCGAATAAAAAATAAATGCGTATTGTACATGTTTTGTATAAATAAGTATGTAGGTAGTGCTCGTACATAAAAACGAAACTCGGTGTTGATGATATCATAGCTGTCCTTGGTGCGAAGACATTTGATCATTTTTTCTGAAGGCGACTGCGGGCAGTCTAAAAACTTAGCCAGACGGAACGCGTTCCGGAGAGCCTCGCCAGGTGGCGCCTCAGCCCATGGCACTAGAGCAGTGCCTGACTCCGAAATTCCTTTGTGAAATAATCCTGAAAAAAATTCAATCATATATTTTTTTTCCCAAAAAGGCATTTATACTTTTTATTTTGCACAGAACCGATTCTATCTACCCAGACATCAGATAGGAATCTAAACAGTCATTCAGCCACTTTGACGAATAATCAACGAATAATACTGTTTATCTTTACGAAACAAATATTATTTGCTTTTTAATATTGAACGTAATCTGGGTACTTCTCATGGTACACTTTGCCCCGTATAGCTAACACTTTCACACTTTCCACTCAACCACAATAGTTGGAAGTTCTTTGAACTCTTGCAATAGCGGTAACCTGGACGCGAATGGGCGCAGTAACTTTTAAATAAAACTAATTAGATCATACTAGCCCCTGACTGGATTAGCCCAACTCAAACCAAAAACATTGTGACTGGTTCAAACTGATAGTTCACTATTTTGGAGGGACTATATATTATTAACTAGGTCATTTTTTAAATAAAGATTTTAGTCAATTTTGAAATAAAGACATGTCAAGATGGACCATCTAAACAAATGTGATATAGTTCTTATTGCCAGTCGCAACAGTTGTTTATAAGAATGAGCAAGATTGATTTTTGGTAGAAAGCATTAAAAAACAAAAAGAATGTTGTAGATTGTTCGTTTCAACTATAACATTTGATTATCCAGAAAAAGATTGAGTACTTATGTCTCAACAAATCAGTCACGGCTTTGTTCAATACAGACACATTTCGGTAATATAAAAATAAATCTATATAATTACATAATAATACGTGAAACAATACTAAAATGGGGTATCTTGTGGAAAGTAATCTTTAAAATTGCGCGGACAGAAGAGTGTGAGTAGAGAGGACTACTTATACACTTATAATGAGTTTATTTAAAGAAAATAAAATAAATGACAAAATTGTTAGTTCTTGTTGAATTTCGACAATTGATGGGCCACTAGTAACTACAAAAATAGCTGGTTTACCGGCACTGGACTCTGATATCATGTGGTAGTGAACACTGGCACCACCAGCGCTCTCTCCGAATATTGTCACGGAGTTTTTATCTCCACCAAAACTCTCTATGTTCTTCTGGATGAACCTTAAAGCCTCTTGTTGGTCCTTCAGACCGTTGTTGCCAGGACAGTGTTCGTCGAGAGTAGACAGAAAACCCAGTGGACCTGTAATTTTCTTACATTTAATAAAGTGTCCAAATTCATATAACCTCCCGAATAATTTCAGAAAATAAAGCTAGATTAAACATTCTTCGATTACAAACCTAATCTGTAGTTTGTAGTTACTAATACAACATCTCTATCCAGAAGAAACTGTGGCCCATACATCTGGGTAGTGGCGTCTCCACACATCCATCCGCCACCATGCAAAAACAGCATCACTGGTAGAAGCCTTTTTTCGACATCCTGCGAATTTTCAAGTATATTAGCACGCTAAAAATGGTGGTCCGTGACCAGGATTATTTCAATTCATGTTTGATCTCGAGAGTTTAAGTGGCAGTGCAAAATAAATCGAAACGGCAGTTGTTCAACCTCGTTTTACTTCGTGTCCTTCTTCTCTCATTTAGTGCATCAGAAAAATATTTTTTATTATTTCGATGTATACGCACATTACTTGAAACTGGTGTGTAAATGTTGAGATACAAGCAGTCTTCTTGTCCCACGATGTCTTTTTGGCGAATGTATGGATTCCTCTGCACGCACACGGGAGTCACAGTGGTCGCATCCAGTGTACCTTGCCATGGTTCTATCGGAACAGGAGCCTGCCAAACATTTTTTCTATCAACATTTACATACTCGTAGATTATTTATTACCAAATACAAAATTCATAAAAAACCTTAATGTTAATACTATGCTTCACATAACCGTAGACACGGTTATATTATGCTGAACCGTTTTCATAACCAAAACAAGTCAAACAGGATTGGTTTTTATTTTAGTTACCACCGTGAACTTTAAATAACATTATAAATTATTTATAAGTACCCGTAAGTCGAGGCTGCAGTTACGTAAGTAACTGTCAAAAATATGATCACAATATGCCTTATTAAGTACTTTAACACATTGTTAAAGTATTTAGTACGTATCTTATTATCACGCAGCAATTCCTAAATTTTCGGTTTGAGAGTCTTATCCGAAGTACATTTATCTAATCAATACAACTCTAGCAGAATCGAAATCAAGATGATGAAGGTTCAGGGTTTACGTTTACGTACACTTACTCAGCTCTATTATGCTGAGATTTTCCATAGTCCATAGAAAATCACGATTTTATTTATACGCGTCTATTCAGCTTTCCGCGACATAAGCTAAATAAATGTACCTAGCTCCTTAACACATTACTTAACAAGAATATTAAGGTAAGTAATCGACAAACAGACATACAATTTCGCATTAACAATTTTTAGCTAATAATATTCATAGAATTCGCAATATAGTATAATCATAAGCTGGATTGTCTACTTGATGTACTTACTTATAAACCTAAAAAAATAATCTTGGATTTCCACATAAATATAACCGTTCGATGTGTTTGTAGCTTTTTGTATGTGTAATAACAGGTTTGTAATATTCTAATGTTACTAAAATGTAGTTTTGTTTCTTTTTTAAAAATAATTTAAATTAAATATATAAGTATTGTACATTGCGACTAATTGAGTTTTTTTGGCAAGTACATGTAAATAGAACATAAAATCAACTCTGAACACAAATAAACCAATTATTCTTATCAATTACTACGCCTTTTTGTATTGAATTTTTATTTAGGTCTACAATTTTTATCTAAAATTATTTAAGAACAATAGCTACACAACAAACACATTTTATCAACGGTACCTACTGCAAAGCAATTTATCAGATAGGTAATATGATTAAAAACTAAAATAAGAAACAATTGAAACAGGTTTTAGGTTTTTTCATTTCGCTGTGCGGATATAGAATTTAATTCAGGTACCTTAAATCTTAGATCTCCAAGCGGCGGGACCGCGAACGGGATGGCAGTGAATGCGGATATTTCGCGTCCACCCCTAGTCTGCATATAGTACCCCGCTACCTCCCCTAGAGGTGTCCGCACTACAGGCTGTTTCTCGCTTTTCACATCACTAGTATACAAAGTTAAAAGCAAACTTAATGTTACGAATATTACTGTGAACTTCGACATTTTTCTGAAGCCGACAAATAAACGAAACCTGTTTAGCATGATCGCATGCAGATGATCGTGCCGCTGCGAAAGCAAACACGAAATGATAACAAACGCCGGTGTGTCTCAGGTTTTATTAAATAGCGATCCGTGGCAAACGAACTTAGGTAAGTATCTTCGTACTTACACTGTTGTATCACATTACCTCTTAGCCTAGTGTGGCTTTTCGGGCTTTTCCAACTCATTCTGATGTAAAGGAAAACGTATATCTGTTTTACCTTCCGACTTTATTAAACAATCATCTTAAATATTATGCATGACCACTTAGTCATACTACCCAACAAACAAAAACGTCATATAAGTCTTTATTTATACGACATAAAGTTGGATAGCAGTCCTATAATGATAGTGAGATGACTACGAGGTCCTTTAGATGTCTTTAATTTAACTTTTTAGTCGTGCGACCAATATGTCATAATAAGCTGGTCTTAGCAACGTTGGTAAGACTAAACTATACGACGTTGTATTACAGTCTTAGCTAGAACGTTTGTACGACAACGCTATAGTCGTACTAACGTTATAGTCCATTAAGCGTTTTGAACTAACCAAACTAGGTCTTTGAAAAACCTTTATATGACATCTATGTAATGTAGCAGTTGTATAGACGTTTTCACAGTGACGTTTATATAACGATCACTATCCTGTTTTACAGCGGTCAATTGGAGACTCTTAAATGACTTGGTGGTTTATTCGATACTTAAATATAACCTATATATTTGAGGATGTCTGTTTATTGTCATGCCCTGACTTTAATCAAACTTGTAGTCGCATTTAAGTCAAGTTTTGACTTTAAAACGTCTAGGACGCCATATTTACGGAACGTTTTATTAAATTTGCTACGAAAAATGGAAGGTAAAAATTCGTGGAGAACACTTACACGTAGTGGAACTTTCAAAAGTAGAGTAAAAAAAAAATGTTTAAATATTTGAAATCTGCACTGTACTTTTACTGTGAACAATATGAAAAGGGTTTTAAATTTATGAGGAACCCTAATAGCTAGCTGCTGTCATGGCGTATTGCATGGTCTTGAAATAACCTTAATACGACTTTATGCCTTTACAACGTCGTATAGAGATAAGTGTGTGACAAAAGCAACATGTCCTCCATTTTTAGAAATAAATATTTTTTTATTAATAAAAATATAATCATTCAAACACAAAATTAAGAGGGGGCATGAAAATTTCAAATAAATACACATAGGTATATTATCATAAAACTTTAATTCCCACTCGAACTAAACGGCATAAGAGACAGATACAGTTATTAGCGAGATATAAAATATAAGTTAAATAAACCTTTTATTTCCTTGTAATTATTTCTTTTGCACTCAAATCTCGAATCAAATCCAAACACGGGCCACTAACAAGAAAAATAGAAAAGTCTTACAGGAGTTGTTCCTTGACCCAAATAAAACGTTTTAGTCATTCAAAAACACCTGTATGACGACAATACAACAAACGAGCCGTTGTAAAGTTATGATGCGACTTCTGCGCGACGAAAGTGGTAATTCCATCACGTTCATACGACTTTTGAATGACGTAACGAAGTCATCTTGCGACTTTTGTATGTCCATTAAACGATAATGTTGGTCGTATAACTGGGGCCATTTTCGCGTTTAGTAAACGTTATTATAACGTTACTGCGACTTAGGTATTACGATCAATGGAATTAAGATAACGTTTACTAAACTTTTGAACGACGTTAAATTGTTAGTTGGGTATGGACATCGTTCAAAATGATAGAGTCGTTAATTGTGAGTCTATATTTCCATAATGACCAGGTACTTGCGGTGGTCGGTACAACAATCAATTTTATTATGATTCATAAGTTGGCTGTTATTACAATGAAAAAAAAGGCATTTACATTTGTAGTGTGTTCATACTTTTCGTTAGTTGTAGAGCCCATATCATTGTTCTTATTTCTGATGGCAAGTAGCACTGCTACGAATCGCACAGTGAAACGAAATCCTAAAGTACGGTAATAAGGATTCGTTTGTACCAATTTTAAAATCTAAATAGGTAATGTATCTAAACTACAATATTTATACAACAACTTTGCCCCATTTCCTATGAATCCCCATTAGTTACTTAAAATTTTGTTGTAGGTATTCTACAACCGCACTATTTCTTCCATGACGTCATTATGTTTATGTCCAAACCGGTTTTTGATAGTTCCCCATAAAATTAAAAGCTAAGCTTAGCTTTTAATTTTATCGTGGTTTTAGGCAGATGCCTAACTAAAACCACGATTACAATAACAATAGCTAGAGCAGGATTGCAGGCTCTTTAGGATCTTGGTTTAAAACAAGTAAGTCAAGCACAATAGATGAGGCGTACAGGGAAATGACAGTGTTTAGTGAATAATTACAGGTTTTTATGCTGGTTCCAATCAAACTGGGCAAAAAAGTGCAGAGGATGACTGTAGTGTTTTTTTCAGGAGCTTGCTGTCTAACTAATTCCTGTTGATCAACTTCTTTAGGAACATGATTCGCCTAACTTTTATTGATGTCATCCGCAGTTATTTTCTACAATTGTTTTGTATATTAGGTACACGAGAATAACACATTGAAATTGGAAAACAATGTGGACGTGCTACAGTGTACTAATATTATAAAGCTGAAGAGTTTGTTTGTTTGAACGCGCTAATCTCAAGGACTATTGGATCGATTTGAGAAATTGTTTTGTTGGATAGCTAGCCTATTTAACATAGAGATATATTTGACGCTACGACCAATAGGAGCGGAGCAGTAAAAAAATGTGACTAAAAACAGGAAAGAAAAATATTCCCTTTGTGAACTACAGTTGCGTGTGCTGCGTAAATGGTTGAAGTTGAAGAAACATGTAGGTACCTACTTGGAAATAATTTCGTCTGGAAAAAAAATTACACAAAGAATTGAGAGTTCAGAAACTTTGTTGTCGCGTTGGATACCTCATGAACTGACAGCGGAGCAGAAGCGGGCTCGCGTGGAATGGTGCTCACAGATGCTACTGAAGTACGACCACGGACATTCTAATGCTGTTTATGACATTGTTACAGGAGACGAAACGTGGGCTTATTGTTTTGAACTCGAAAAAAACAGCAGTCTGGTGAATGGGTGTTTGAAAATGAGAGACAACAAAAGTGAGGCAGGCGAGAAACGTTGGTAAAAAAATGATAGCGTTTTTTTTCTCAGCTACGAGTCCCATATGTACAATTCCACTTGAAGATCAAAAGAGTGTTAATGCCGAGTGGTATTCTACCATTTGTTTACCTAGGGTGTTAGAAAAGGTTCGCGAAAGACGACCAAAAAGCCGCATTCTCCTACATCATGACAACCCTTCGTCACACACGGCCAACAACACAAAGTCATTTTTAGCTTCCGAAAAAGTACAACTCGTCACCCACCCTGCGCATAGCCCCGACCTAGCACCCTGTGATTTCTGTATTTTCCCCAAAATTAAAGATTTGATGAGAGGTTTTACTTTTACCAACTCCGAAGAGGCAGTGATAGCGTTCAATCAGCACACAGAAAACATGCCTACAGATCTGTGGTTCTCCTGTTTTAAAAAATGGTTCGATCGCATGAAGAAGTGTTTAAAATGTAAAGGAGAGTATTTTGAAAAGAAATAAACATAATATTTTGTTTATAACATGTTGTTTTTTTAAGTTCTGCAAATCTTTTAGTGTGACCTACGTATAACTGTCCCACTGCAGGGTAAAGGCCTCTTCCCATACAGAGAAGGCACGAGCATTGATCGCCACGCTTGCCCACGGGCGCGGCGGATTGGCGATTTCGGACTTATATTAACTACAAGTCCAGGTTTCCTCACGATGTTTCCTTCACCGATGTCTGTGATGTCTAAGATAATCTTTAGAAAGTACTTACTTACTCTTGCATGAGAGGCGGGCGCCTTAACCACTAGGCCATCACGACATTAATTGTTTTAACGAATATAGTTTTAATTCATATCAATATAAATACGTTATTAATTACAAGTTAATTTTTAACCAAATCGCCCTTCAAACCACTTGTAAATCAATTTTTGTGCCTGACAGTACATTTGATCAAAAATTACTTTGAATTGGATTAATCGTATCGGGGGCGTCGGCCACAGGTGCGTCGACCACTGGGGGCCTAAGCCACGGACCCTAAATTTTAACGAATATCTTCAAAGACATCACAGTTTTGAAATTACACCGCACCAAAATGTTAATCATCATCATTTATTCAACTCAGGCATCATGGCGCACAAACACAATACAATACAATAATACAATACAAATACAATAGAATAATACAATAATTAAAACACAATACCATACAAAAAAATTTGTTAATGTACTTTTGATAAGTTAATGTACGTTCGGTACAAAGCTGCCCTGTGCTCACTTTTGATTCCTCGGTGAAAACTGTATTAGGTAGGTAGTCTTTAACCCAATAAAAACTAAGCTATTGCCACTCAATGAGAACGTAGGTGAAGGGAACTAACAATTTTTAGTGAAAAGTTGTTTAATTTGACAATGAATATCAAATAATTTTCACTTCAGATGCGTTAGGAAATGAGATCAAAATCGTATTCGCACGCGATTTCTTACGGAATCGCTTGTGGCTTTGCGAGATAGCTTATATACATTACAACAATTATAAAAATAAATAAATAAATATCCTGAGACAACTCACACACGGTCATTAAATCCCAAACTAAGCAGAGCTTGTAGGTATTATGCAATACTTAATAAAGTAATTTAAATTTTGCTATTATAATTAAAATTTAAGTACCTATGATAAAGTATGCATTGCGCTATGAGCCATGGGAGCAGATCAGTGAACAAAAACCCAACACAATGCGGGTGAAGCCGCGGGGCACAGCTAGTAACATATAAAACGCAGGTAATACAAAATGTTAGTCAACCAGTCGACCCGTACACACATTTTGTTAATTCTGCCCCTATAAGGTGGGCATTTTTGTTTAAATTAGCTCATATTTCACTACATAGTACAACACGAATTCTTACATAGTATGCGTGAAATATCATTTCTCTGCCCCTATATCATAAGGATATAGCGACAGAGAAAGCGACTTTGTATGCTTAAATCTTGAAGACTGCGCAACGGATTTTGATGCGGTTTTTTTATAGATACAGTAATTGTATAGGAAGGTTTTAAGTGTAATCCTTGCTTATTATAGTACAGAATAGCTTTGTAATACCCGTGCGAAGCTGGGGCGGCTCGCTAGTTTACAATAAATGTGTACTGAAATAATAAGTAGGGCGTAATCTACTGCAAAATTTTAGGCAGTATGACACGACAGGGTGGCGGCCTGATGAGGAGACTAAGTAAAATTTCTTTCCAATTCACATGTAATAAACAGTCGTGTTTGAGAAGTTTAAGATGCAAGGAAATAATAAATAATATTAATGACACACATTCATAATTGGTTTACGATTAGAACATTTCCCATTCGATGGTAAGCCTTAATCTATAGAAGTAATTCAGTTAATTTGTTTATTTAGCTTTATTTGTATAACTCGTAGTCGATGTTTCAAGTGCTCTAACTAGATAAAATCTGATTCAATGTACACTCTACTACAAACATTAGCTCATGTTTGTATAAATGATAACGGGGGCTCTAGTAATGCATCTTCATAGCAAGATATTTTCGAATTGGCTTCCTATTTCCTAAAAGAACCTCTTTGGAAGGAACTTTAAGGGTTTAAAGGTTAAGGGGTTTTATGCAATTTTTAAGCTACAAGAAAAAAAAGAATTAACACGTTCACTGCCACCATATTTTTTCTGAAGTTCATAGCGATGCCGCCCTATAAAGCCACGCGGACACGCCAGGCGTGTCGGCGGCACTGCATTTTGTTAAACATGGACACGCTAGGCGTGTCCAGTGGCACCTCGATAGACTTAAATTCTAAATCTGTCTTTTTTTCGGTATAGCGATGAGTATTAGTTAGTTTGCCATTCGCTGAGCAAGAATAAAGGTGATTCAAATACGGTAGTGAGATTTAACCTGGAATTATGGCTGAAAATAGATTTTTAGGTAAGTAATTATCGTAATTTTGTAAGAGATGATAAACATTTTGTGGTTATTTTGAAATATTTTATAATATTAACTTAGATAAGTCAATTATTGCAAGTTTACGGAACGATACCTTCTTTAGTTGAAGATAGCGTATTATATTTATATATATATTGTACGTATTAGTTTAGTTTAGTTATTTTTAACGAGCAAATAAAAGTAAAATACCTACTGTTTTAACAGTACGGTTGTCAATTCAACTAGTTGTTTGTTTACCGACCGTAGGTACCTACCGTAAATTATTTTGTACATTATTGGTCTGACCGAGGCAACGCGAGTTCACACAGTAGTTATCTTTTAGTCCTACTCCCCTTCTTATTTCTTGGGCTTCTACCTACTTGACATTCAATAAATTATCTTCATATTTTATTGATTTTTGTTTATATGTACATTATTTTAGCTGTATTTGACGTCTTAGTACAAAGGTTGACAATCTATGATTAACTTGTTTAGGTGGACACGCCTGGCGGGTTCTCGGCATTACATAATCACTTTAAAAATAAAATTACAAATTAATAGATCTTTCCGGGGGCCACCTCAAAAATCCTTAGGTTATTGCTAGAGGATTATGTACTGAGAATTCCAAAAGGCAACTTTGCTTAATTTTCGAAATATCACTGGAACATTTAGGACACGACTGGCGTGTTCTAGGCGTAGTTATAGAAATTCGCAAGAACACGCTACGCGTGTCGGCGGCATTGAACGTGTTAAAGAAGGTTAGTTACTATAGATTTAAGGATTAGTTGAATAGCAATTAATTGTATGAGTATTTAATTTCCTACACTATTACCGCAAAATAATGAACGTAGTGATGGCCTGATTCGTAAGTTTATCTTGGACATCACTGACATCCCTTGCCTCGGAAAGCACATGAAGCCGAGTCCTGTTTGTCATACGTGAAACATTGGCGTCGGTACGGGTATACAGACGCCAGAAAGTCTGACCAGTCTATCTCTAAGGGGTATCGTGTCACCCTGTTTCTGGGTTGTGAAAGTCTGATAGGCAGTCGGTTCACGTAAAACACAGGTATCCAGCAGAATCCAGTTAGACTGGAAGCCGACCCTAACAAAGTTGGGACAAGGCTAGGGAGGTGATTAACGCAAATAATAAATAGAGAAGATTGTCAATATAAAATATATAATATACACTAGCTTTTGCCCGCGACTTCGTCCGCGTGAAATAATAGTTCCGTACCCAGGGGGTTTCCGGGATGAAAGCTATCTTATGTCCTTTCTCGGGTCCCAGACTATCTTTATCAAATGACATAGAAATCGGTTCAGTGGTTTAAGCGTGAAGAGTAGACAGACAGATAGACAGACATACATACAAAGTTACTTTCGCATTTATAATATTAGTACGGATTAATGACAAGCATAAAGAAGCGTTCTTTTGTTGTAGTTGCTATGGGTAGTGTAGGTAACGCTGAAACACTTTGACCACGTGAAGTTGAATTTACCAGCCGCTTAGCTTCATTTGAATCATCATCATCTCCCTAGCCTTTTCCCAATTATGTTGGGGTCGGCTTCCAGTCTAACTGGATTCAGCTGGATACCAGTGTTTTACGTGAAGCGACTGCCTATCAGACCTCCACAACCCAGTAACTGGGCGACACGATACCTCTTGGTTAAGGCTGGTCAGACATTCAGGCTTCTGGCTACCCGTCCCACTTAGCTTAATTTGAATAAAGCATATTATTTGTGATGGCGAGCTCCCTAGGGCTCGCCGTCCGCAGGCCCGCGCCTGCGGTGGCCGACGTCTTGCGACTCTCGACAACTACACCTGGGTCACCGTCTGAAGCTTGACGCTGTCTCACGCGCCCTGCCGCCTTCGTCTCCAGCGTGCCTGCTTCGCAGAAGGAGGCGACAGCTTCCTATTCAGTCTCGCCCCAAAGCATGTCCTGACCAGCGCCGGGCGCGAGAGGTCACCCCCGCCGATTGCCTCTGCAAGGAGACGGCGGTGGTTCGCCAGCGGAGCATATCTCCACCGTATATTCCATCTTGTCACGCAGGCGGCACTTCCGCCCGGATCCGACTCAGGAACCTCCCGGAAGGTCCGTGTGCGGTGAGGACCTGTGTCGGGCGATACGTGAGAGCGTCATTTCAGCCACTCCTCAAAAAGGGGTGACCAGCACTAGGTTGCTGCGACAGTCGCAGTCTCCATTCCGCCATGAGATCCCGCCGGAGCTCTGTGTGCCACGCCGTGAATAGCCGCGGCAGCGGAGTTTCGCCCCGGCGTTGCACTTCACCGCGCCACTGTGCGTGGTACGTGTGTGCAAGGACTGTTGCCTCCTAATCCCAGCCATGACCTTCTGGGACGCCCTCAGTAGCCGGGCCGGAGCCAAGGTCAAGTTGGGCGCCCAAACCGGAGCCCCGTAGAGGGTCATGGACCGCACGATCCCCGCGTACCGGCGTTATGTTAGATTTTTTATTACTGATCGGCTCTCGTGGTTCATGGCGCAATGTTATATAGGACAATTATTATGTGTTATTCTGATGTATAAGCTACGAATAACTTGCAAAGCCATCGGCCAGCCCTGTTACGGCCCGTACGTACTATAATTTATATTGCTGCGGAGTAATACAGCCCGACAGCCGGCTGCCGGGCTGCTATTGTCTTTCTATTGTGTTTCAAATCACGTGTGTTCGAAGGATTAAAACTGTGAATATCTCCGAAGATATTTATTGAAATTATAAATGACGTCCGAACAATGAAAATTATGCTAGGGGCATTTTGCGTTTTAGTAATTTTATATTATCTCCGAAACTGTATGACCAATTGACATACTGTAAATGACAAATCTTATCTGTATGATGTCCTTGTGATACTGAAATAAGTTATTGTCAAAAGAATTAATATTGTGTTGCTCAAATAATCAACCAAACGTAAGTATGCCAAGAAATACTTTTTTTAATGCAATAAAAGAAGTATAAAAGATAAAATATAAAAGATAGAGATATGGCATCGCGGACTTTTATGTAGAAATAATTAAGACGGTCCAGGTTGCAATACATTGTTTTTAATTTTAAGCAACTATTTGGGCAGCCCACGCAAATAATTCTGTTTTATGAGGTATTTTTTTTCGACTTGCTAGACAAAAGTTGCGATAGCTCGGTTAATATACATGTTATAAAAATAATTTAAAGCCTATAGCACTCAGGAATAATGTACCTTGCTGCCAGTGAAATAATTTTTAGAATTGGATCATGAATTCCAGAGATTACCCCCAACATACAAACTTACAAATGCCTCTTTATAATATTAAGTATAGATATAGATTAGTTGTAAACAATAGATTTTATCTAAAGGCAAAGCAATAGAAAACCACCGAAAGGCAATAATCATCGGCTAGAGTTGCATGATGGTTGCATAGACGAAAAAAATTACATCAACAACGTGGACGAATTAAAGCTAATGACCTAACTAGTTACGTGCGTACGTATACAGAGAAAAAAAAACAGTGCCATGGAGATTGGAGCGTTATTATCGGAGCAGTTTCGGTTCACACAATAACACAATGCATTGAGATTTCAAGTTATGCTTTTAAGTACATAATGAACACGATTGGGTTCGTTTTTATTACGTTACTCACGGCTATATAACGTATGTTAACCATGAGTGAATATTGAATGGCACATAGGGCATTCATAAATACGATTAGCAACAGTTTTTGCGCTTACACTTCTATTAGGCACGGCCTCGCTGCGTCGTGGGATATTTCAAAAAGTGGTCGTTGGCTGTTGAGCCTGCCAAAACTACGACGAAAATAGTCGTCCAATTCAAAGTGCCGTGATTGGAATATTTAAACATTTCAAACAGAATATTCTTATGATGTCATGACACAACCGGTTTCCTACATTCACCTAACATTGGCTTGTGGATGAAAAATGAAGCTTTCTCAATTTTTTAAATCGTCATTATTTTTTTATCGACACTAACTTAAATATCTGCTGTTTTTTAACAATGTGAATTATTTTACACTGTGCAGGTCCTCCAAAAATCTGCATAATTGACGTAATTTTTACTCTGTATCGAATAAAATACATAATTCGTAATTAATCTGGCTCTTCATTTTGGATATTGCGTAAGAAAGATAAACTTTGAACAATGTAGGATGGTAAGCGTGATGAAAAACATTTCTATCGTGTTTCTCAAATGAAATTCAACCCCAAATAACAATAAAAATACTCCCAAAGTTGCTAGTAAGCCACTTATTATCCTAACTATGAACGAATATGTGTGAATAAAGTGAGGATATGCCTGAGCAAATGTGCAAAAGAAAAATACAGAATCAACCACGCACGAGCTCCCTTGGCTAGATTTGCATAAGGCACACAGGGACCACCCTCATGAGCTTTATGCAGTGCCCCTAAGGAGGTGTCTCATACTCATATCACATTCAATCTGAAGTTGCTTTTTTAAAAGGCCACCAGAAGTTGTCTTCGGTTCTTCGTATGCCCTATGGTCCAGGATTATTTTTATAAATATTGCGGATATAATGAACATAATAATAAGTGTCCCATCTCAAGATAAAACTTGACTACAATATTGTTGTCTCTCTTTCAGTGCCTCATAGGGACTTTATCAGTCTCGGAGCTTTTGTGTATAATCCAATCAGATATAAACAAATTTGCTGATCCCAAGAATGGCAATTGGAGGGAGAATTTTCGATGCCAAAACAGTAAATAGGGGTCGGGGTTGCTAAGTAAACCAACCCCAAATAGCGGATGGCGAAAGACCGATTGATGTCGCGAAAAGTGGAGGGGGTGACGATTATCTGCAGACGTCAATGATATTATAAGTAAAAAAATGTGTATAAATGTTACTTGTACTGCATTCTATCTTCAAATACGGCACACTAACGCACACATACAATTAGACGTCAAAAAAGGATGGCATGATGCAAGTATTGCAAGTAAAAAAGAGACGAATATAATTTTTGACAAATATATTTTGGTCAAATAGCTTCATAGCAAAATCTGAATGCCTATAACCGTACACCTTTCTACTTATAATATCATTGGCCAACGTGGTGTCGACGCGACGGATTCATCGGGATGATGACATTTTAACGAAAAAAAAAACACGTTTCTAAACTTACGGGTGAATGAACCTTAAACTAATAAAATACCAATGTTATTTTTGTGGCTATTATACATATACTTATCCAATTTTTTAAACGTACATAGTGCATAAGTAGTAGTAGATAGTAAAGTGAATATTATGTACGATATTATCAAGGAAGCCAAAACCTTCGTTATTAATTTTGTAGGAGTTCCTGGCTTTAGGGTTTATGTGACATGATTTATATCTAAAATATTGTCTTGTTTCTTTTTTTTTGGATCACTTCTTTGTGGTAGGTAACATACCATGTAACATTATTTAGTCTGCTTAATTCCATTATTTAATAACGAAGCACAATGCATCCTGCCACACTTAAATGAATCCTAAACTCCTTCTTAATGGGTATGTGTAGGTGAGTAGACTACCTATAGGTACCCATAATAGGCACATGTATGACATATTTAAGTATTCGACCGGCGCGGCGGCGGCGCTACCTTACTGAATAAACATTAAATAATAATTTTATTATTTCAGTCTATGTATTCAATGTTACCTATTGAATACAGGTTGGTCCAGCTATTGACGTCACTCCTCACTAAACATTACTGTATATGTCCTGCGATTTTGTGTAGTTTACAGCCACCTTTTTACTCTACAATGCGTCCCAGGATACCATCTGGAACATGATCTTTCTAAAAGTAATCCAACATAACCATACTTTACGCATTTGTCCATATAACTGAAACATGTTGTTTAACAATATTTTTAATTTTTAACATGTTATGTTACATAATGTGTACGAAGCTTAACATCGGAGATTTGACTCAAAAATACAAACAGGTCAGATTCTGATGGTATTACCAAACCCACTGAACAGAAAATATAATTCAATTCTGTGACCAAACCACATACCTATAGGAAGGCCGTGGAGGGAGATTCAGAGACTGCCAAAATTTTGTTTTTAGGCATCGTTTAAGTCACCCTGTATATTAATTAATGTAAATTTTAATCCATGGTATCTATTGTGATGGTATCCATTTGTGCCTAATCTATTGAATCATGCTGAACACGATTAATTTTAAGAGTTGCTTTGCGGCTTGTTCATTGGGTTAGGACTCCACGAAATTGCGATGCGGTGCGATGCGAATTCGCAAATCGTAACGCAGAAAACTGCGACGCTAATTGCCGCGGTACGGTTTCCGTCGGCAAGGCGTTTCCCTTTAATGCCTTTAAATCTTTGAATGCGCAATGGGAATCAATTCGCAAGTCCATGCGACGCGTCGTGCTGGTTTGCAGATTTTTGCGTTGCGTGGCATTGCAGTTTTGTGGGTGTCTGTTAACGCGACGAACACGTATCCGTTGCAACCTTGCATAGAAACTCAACGTGTCCCTTCGTCCAGCATACTCACCATGGAATCCTGATATTTCATGAATGTCAAAAAACTGTTCTGAAATAGTGCTAAATAGTGCCCAAAGGAAAAAAATAGTGCTCTTGTACTTGCGAAGTTATAGCCATAGTTCGATGAGTATGCTGGACGAAGGTTTCGCCCAGCATACTCACCTCCGTCCGGAGAATCTGTATACGCTTCAAACATAATTCATACTTCAAAAAATAATTCCCAAATAGTGCCAAACGGTGCCCAAAAAGAAAAAACAGTGCTCGAATAACTTCGGAGTTATAGGCTTCGTTCAGTGAGTATGCTGGGCGTAGGTTCTACGCCCAGCATACTCACCTCAGTGCGCGAATATCGAACGAGCTATAGGTACAATTTACGTCTCAAAAAATTGTGCTTGAAATAGTGCCCAATATCAGTCCAATTTTTGCTTGACTTTTGACCTAGAAAACCATTAAATTTGATTGTAAACTTCTACATACATTACATTGAGTACAGTCGAATACAATATTATTAACTTTCTTTCTAACAATTTTTGTCTTGTGTAAATTATTAATTGTCTATGTAAGGGAGTATTTACTTTAGAATCGCAATATTATTAATTACACATTATTTTAATAATACTTTATAATAATATGATTAAGCCTTCGCGCGTCGCATGGGACCCCGGTAGCTAGGAACAATGATTTTATATATTTTGCCTAGATCACGGCGCTTGAAGGATTAAGATATCAAATGAAGTAAATCATGCATGAAAAATAAAGTTGCTGTTATTAATGCTTACATTACAACTGACAAAATTATTCAAAATAATCATTTTCCGGATCAAGGACGGTACCACAACGTTTACGGAATTGACCTGTATTCCTCATGTGATAAAGTTCAATATAGTGTGGCAGTAATGGATGCACGTACGGTCAATAGGTATGGGGCTTACGACGCGCGGCGCCCGCGACCCAAATGAATATGTTTATGTTTAAATACTAGATGGCGCTCTTTGATGGCGCACATTGATTATATTATGAATGTTAACAAAAGCTGTGAACTAGTTAACTAGAATTCTGATTACTTTGGCCCTTTAAATAGTAATAAATAACGTAAGTAATTAAAAATGTTTTTTATTGCTAAACCTTTCATTGATGAAACTATTGGAAAGAGTTTTAAAAATTTGTATAACTATGTCACAGTACTAGTTTTGACTGGTTATAAGTTTTGCCTGCAACATATATACAAAAAGAAACTGTATAATTTCCTTTTTACAATTTTTCAAGATATTAATTTTATTGGCTGCAAATGACTGTTTTTATTCAGACAAACACACAATGCAATGAAGTAATAGACTTCATTTACGCTTAAAGTTTCATTCATTTATTATTATTTATAAAATATATAATAATGCAATCGAAAGTTTTTGACATGTGAGAAAATACCATAATTATTTCCAATAACATGAAGTCTACAATTAGAAAGTTTAATATTTTTGTCCAAAAACATGTGTCGATGACTGTACCCCATTTTACGTTAGTATGTAGAAGTTTACATTAAAATTTAATGGTTTTCTAAGTCAAAAGTCAAGCAAAAATTGGACTGATATTGGGCACTATTTCAAGCACAATTTTTTGAGACGTAAATTGTACCTATAGCTCGTTCGATATTCGCGCACTGAGGTGAGTATGCTGGGCGTAGAACCTACGCCCAGCATACTCACTGAACGAAGCCTATAACTCCGAAGTTATTCGAGCACTGTTTTTTCTTTTTGGGCACCGTTTGGCACTATTTGGGAACTATTTTTTGAAGTATGAATTATGTTTGAAGCGTATACAGATTCTCCGGACGGAGGTGAGTATGCTGGGCGAAACCTTCGTCCAGCATACTCATCGAACTATGGCTATAACTTCGCAAGTACAAGAGCACTATTTTTTTCCTTTGGGCACTATTTAGCACTATTTCAGAACAGTTTTTTGACATTCATGAAATATCAGGATTCCATGGTGAGTATGCTGGACGAAGGGACACAACTCAACGCGTCGGCCCGTCATCCGTTGACAAAAACGGTCGTCAACAAGAGGCCTAATGGTTCCGTTTATACTTTTCGGGTACGGAACCCTAAAACAGGTAAAAAACAACAATAAAGTAACCAATTTATTACCTTAATATTGTTTATTACCTTTTCAGATTCATTTTCATTGCTGGGCGAAGACCATATTGTAATACAAGTATTGATTTAATATCATAATAATATGGATTATTTTAGTCAAATTTAATTTTCGTAACGATGGAAACCTCTATAATAGCACAATGCTGTAGGTCGAGAATAGGAAGTTTATCGCAATCATTACGACCATATACATATGTCGGAGTATAAATGTTAAGTGCCACAGTTCCAGACCCACCATGCTAATGACAGTAAGGAAGCACAAATTGTGCTAGTACCATCAAATGCTGCAGTGACGAAGGCGCCATACAACGCCTCAGCTATGCCTAAGGGTGAAATAACTATAACAGGACTACGTGACCCCCTGACTTGTGTTTGAGAGGCAAAACTTGGTTCAATAAATGAGATGGTAAAGTGCAAACAAGGTTTTTTGATATCAACATCTTAGCATGTTTGCAACACGTATCATTAAAGTATGCATACTTTAGCATATTTTAATGATACCACCGCCCATTAGGGTGAGAGGTGGACATTAGAACAACAATAGTAATAAATAAGATTGATTATTAGGTTATTATTATATTTATTTATTTTTATGAGAACTCTCACTTCCTGTCTTAGTTTCTTGGAGACTGAGTTCTATTCATTTTTCTGTTTAAAATGTTAAATATTCTGTGCAACAGATATGATCGTCTTCTTGTTCTATATCTAACATTTTTCTCGTTCACCAAGACAGGTGGTTCTTCAGTTTTTTCAATTGTAATATTAGTTGATTTTGAGGTTAAACTTAGATTCCTTCTTCTGTACCTACTGGTAGAATAGTGACTTTGCTTTTCGTTCCTCCTTTTCTCTTCAATTTCATCTATCTTTCGCAATATATCGTTATTTTGTTGAATAATCCGTTCTGCCACAGTTTTTATTTGCGCCAAGTCGCTGTTTAATTTCGGTAATTGAATTTTATTTACTAGTTCAAACTTTTCGCTTATCGTATTAACGGCCTGAACAAGGCAGGTTTTTTCTTTGTCTTTTTCTTTGTTAAGGTCTGAGCCACTTGGTTGAGTACTGACATAGTTCTGACAGAGAGAACATTTCCATTGATAACCTCTGTCTCCGCTATCGCGATGGTCCTTGACAGAATCGTTGACACATCTCAGATGAAAACAGGACTCACATATTCCACATTTGACACCCTCACCAGTTCTAAGTGAACGCTGGCAACGTTTACATATCATTCTAGAATTATGAAGAATTGAATATAAAGGTAACTGACTAAAAAATAACTGAGGACATATCGATATACTTAATGAGCAGGTTGGTACTTAAACTATACGGTGGGCAAGATCCCTAGAAGTTGGAAATGGTGCTGAGATGATGAGCATAAAGACCTCGTGTCAGGAATGACAGGTAATATTATCAACGTAGGACTTAGGAGCTAGTGTTTCTACGGATAGTTTCCACATTGATGAGCAAAAATTATGATGATGACGTACCTTTGTTCAGCTTGTTCAGTTTCTGCGGGCCTATACCAATTACAAGTACCACGAAATCAAAATTGAGGACCTTAAAGTTGCTTATATAACTGAATATTTGTGTAATCAAATCACATTTCGTTTATCTTGTCCCAAAGCATGACACAAAAACAATTTATAAAGAAGCTTAGATTGTATAGCATTATAAAATAAAATAAAAAATAATAAAATCCCCAAATAAATTAACTCAAAACATTATCGATCATGTACCGACAACTCAAATAACATTGACGTTCACATAAGTCTGCTTATGTCAATAATTTAGTTTGTGGCATTTGACATCATTTTATTTACGAAAATAAAATTATGTAGTCGGAAACCAAACTTGTTTCTACATATAATTAATAAAAATATAAATAATTATTAAAACAATATAAATCGTAAATAAAACACGCTGTGAAATTATCGCAGTAAAGGAAAAAGGACAACCTTACGCCCGCGGTTGCAACAGGGGGCACTCACGAGGTAGGTATGATCCTTCTCGTTTCGATACGGTATTTCGAACAATATATTTATTTTATGGGACAATTGGTCAAAAATTAGGGAATTGTTATATTTACATATTTGGAATGAGAATCGAACACAGACCTACTGAATAGTCTGAATAGATTCCCTCAAATTGTCCCTCGTCTCACCATTGACGGTGTTTATGTGTTCACTAATCTCCAAAACCACTATTACATAATATATTCTATGCCAAAACTACGAAACGTATTTTAGTGCGGTTAATCGCCTGTTGAAACATGCATTGCAATATGTGACTGCCAGTGACATAGTTAATTAATTTTTGTACAGGGTATTGAACCGAATTTTGTTAACTTCGCATAACTATGTAGTATTTTGATTTGAAAATGCGGACTGTTGAATAAATTATTTCCCTGTCTCTGTTTCCAAAACTAGTATCTATCTACATATTATTATGTACGCGGGTTGTGTTGTCAAGCTACACATAAACATTACAATTTCAGTGAATTTCAATGTTTTGCGTGAAGCGCCTATCTGTATCTATCAAACCTTCTTATCCCAGTAACTGGGCGACACGATACCATGATACCCCTTGGTTAGACTGGTCAGACTTTCTGGCTTACCCGTAACCTGTCAGTTCTACGAATGATAACCGGGACAAACGGCTTTCCGAGGCACAACATATTATGTCAGTGATGTCCATGATAAACTTTAGAAAGTAACAACATATTATTAGAACGAGTATTAACGCGAAAAGTAAATAAGTACCTTGGAAGGTTTGATATTTCGACCAGGGTTGCACAGGTCGTGGTCGCAAGCAGACTGAGGATGCGATGTCACAGCTCCCTGCATTCGGGCGATGAATCTTCATCTACCCCTTATTTTTACTTATTTTTTTAGGGTTCCGTACCTCAAAAGGTAAAAACGGAACCCTTATAGGATCACTTTGTTGTCCGTCTGTCCGTCCG
The DNA here is from genome assembly GCA_033675125.1 of Athetis lepigone. Lineage (NCBI taxonomy): Eukaryota > Metazoa > Arthropoda > Insecta > Lepidoptera > Noctuidae > Athetis > Athetis lepigone. Next base: position 12,344,731 of record CM066219.1, read on the forward strand.
TCCGTCTGTCAAGACCCTTTTTCTCGGAAACGCGTCGAGATATCAAGCTGAAATTAATACCACATACTCAAGTCTGCTATCTCTCAAAGCACTGAAAAAATCAAGTTTCTAAATCAACGCGATAAAAAGATACGGCGGTTTATATTGCATATTTAGACATTTTCAAGAGAATCAAAACCTATAGGGTACTTCCCATTGACCAAGAATCATGAAATTTGGCAAGAAGCAAGGTCATGTAGCACAAGTAAAGGAAAAACTCCGAAAACCGTAAATTTGTAGTTAGTTCACACCGGCGTCCGTTTGTCCGTCCGTCTGACAAGAACCTTTTTCTCAGGAACGCGTCAAGATATCAAGCTGAAATTTATATCACACACTCAGGTCTGCTATCTCACAAAGCAGTGAAAAAATCAAGTTTCTAAATCAAGGCAATAAAAAGACACGGCGGTTTATATTGCATTTAGACATTCATTTGCATGCGAATCAAAACCTATAGGGTACTTCCCATTGACCAAGCATCATGAAATTTGGCAAGAAGCAAGGTCATGTAGCATAAGTAAAGGAAAAACTCCAAAACCCGTAAATTTGTAGTTATTTCATAAAAAAAATTAACGGAACCCTCGTTGCGCGAGTCCAACTCGCACTTGACCGGTTTTTTCTTTCGATTCTGCAACCGTTCTCCGACAGTCGTTTCTCCTTTGGACTGTTCACCGACAGGACGTTTCGTTTTTGAGAGATTCATCGATAGAACGTTTCACCTATGGATGTTTCGCCGACAGAATGGTTCGCATTTGTTAGTTTCGACGACAGGAGCCATTAAAACATTTACTTTCTTCATGTCTTTGTAGCAAGCTTGTAGCTTTTTGGTGGCTTTGTAGTTTAATAGTGAAAAAGCCATGTCGAAACAATCGTAGACAAAACGATCTGACGGCGAATATTCCATAGTTGAAAAGTCCTGTCGTCGAAACTAACAAAGGCGAACCATTCTGTCGGCGAAACATCCATAGGTGAAACGTTCCATCGACAAATCTCTCAAAAACGAAACGTCCTGTCGGTGAACAGTCCAAAGGAGAAACGACTGTCGGAGAACGGTTGCAGAATCTTTTCTTTCTACCATATTAGGCCGTCTACACACTACGCTGACCGTATCCACAGATGAGTTACCCGACTTCGCAGAAAAGCGAGGTTGTGTAATGTGAATCACTGGATTCCACTTTGATGACAATTTAAAGCCGTCCTCTCGATTGAAACTGTTGGGCATTTCTTTATTTCAACCGCTTCACGCACATTCTATCCAGTGATTAGTACCAGCCTGGAGCAGGTGTTCTGCTATCGCTGATTTGTTGCTCTGTCGGTTCCTGACTGCGGCGATATGTTCCTTGAGCCTCTCAGCAATGGTCCGCTTCGTTTGTAAACGCCTGGGCTTTGCAGCGGCAGTACATATTCCTTCGCCTTGCCTATACCTTATTGAGAACTTAAATTTGGCCTCCGGTGTGTAAACTGTAGGGATGGAACATTTTCTAAGGACGGATCCAATTTTGTCTGTCACACCCTTGATGTACGGCATGAAGGCAGGTTGTCTGCTCACGTTTAGATGTCTGGCCCTCTTCAGCGTTCGCAATAGTCGCCCATCCCTTATGCTATACTATATCCGTTCTTTTTAGGTACGGATATAGTAGTGCAACCAGGTCGAAACGTCAAGCCTTCCAAGGCATTTAAATAATTACTTTTCGCGTTAACACCCGTTCTAATAATATGTTGTAACATGAAACGCGTAAGTTTAAAAGGTACTTTTTAAAGTACATATGAATTAAAAAACTCACATTGCTACTTACCCAGTTTGAACCTACAACCTATTACACGAGAGACAGGTGCCTTATCCACTGGGTCATCACAACATTATACAATTTTGACGACAGCACCACATTAAACATAAAGATAAAAAAAACCTCTGCTACGCTCTGCTCATATAGTTTTCCTTACCTCTACTTTCCAGTTTAATAGATATGTTCTTAACTTCTTATACTTATAAATGAAAAACAGCTAAGGTCAAGCTTATCCAGTATAAACCCAACTATCGCTGGGAGTTATCTGTGCATAATTTTGTTTTTTTTATTTAATGAGAATAACTGTTATCTTGAAAGATTAATATTATGTATTTCGGTAGGTACATACCTATTAAGTTTTAAATTCTTCAGAGTTAATATTTAGATACGTACAAACTAGGAGCACTTAGCGTTAGCATGTTAAAAATGTAGCACCTCATAATTCATGTAACATAAGTTTTCATCTTATCTCATTAATCAGACTTTGCTTGCAAGTTTGAGTATTTGAATTAGTCAAGTAGCATAAAACTAATGAAAGATTGCTTATTAACAAATTACCTAAAACCATGGTACCTAGGGTACCCTACAGATTTTAAACAAAATATGAGGCATAACGTTTGAATATTTGAATAATTCCAAGGGTAATGCATACTTTAGAATTTAATATTATTAGGTACATGATGTACCTAATAATATGAGCACATGATGATGAGATGTACCGTACATCTCATCATCATTGTTCCTGAGAAATTACATCTTGAAGTTGACAGACAGACAGTCGATTTTATAAATATAGATAATAATGCATTTCATAATAACTGTTCCCGACGGTACCACTTATATTTTAATAAACGCGTAAGCGAGCCTATGCTGTTCTTCAGAACAGCAAAGAAACACAAAATTCCGGCTGGCAAATAGCTGGTCGTTGAAAGGTGGAAACAAACAAAATTAAAAAGTTGCGTTGCAGTGCTTGGTGACTAAATCTGCCTGAGAAAAAATTTAACAGACCTAAGATAAATCACATCATCATCTCCCAAGCCTTTTTCACAACTATGTTGGGGTAGGCTTCCAGTCTACCTGGATATATTTGTATGTCAGTGCTTTACATGTAGCAACTGCATATCGAACCTCCTCAACCCAGTTATTATGCGAAAAGGTACCCCTGGTTTAAACTTTCTTGCTTCAGACTATATCCCGCATCGTCTGTCAAAGTTCCACGAACAAGAACTTGGACAAAAGGCGGCTTTACGTGCCTTTACCTAAGATAAAAATACATCTTCCTATAAAGGTATAATGTGTATCTATAAAATGGTAATCTGACTAACTGTTGATATATTAACGCGCAGCCCAAAACGCTGGTCCTAGAGGCATGAAACTTGAATAATGTGTTCTTTTCTTTGTGAAGAGCAGGAATCCACTACAAACGGTTTTTTGAAAATTCTACCTCAGAACAGGTAAAATAGGAAATGGAAGTTAGACATCCACGCGGGCGAAAGCTAGTAGGTCATTACATTGAGTCTTATTTTAACAGGCTTATCTAAATGCGAAAAAAAAAACAATGCCTCGTGCTTTTACACTGACTGCACCTAAGAGCTAGTATTGGAAGCTAACTAATTAATTCATGATACATTACATTACCCACATGTCAGCTTATTGCAGTCATTGTTTCAGATTAATGATTGCAGCGTAGTTATGTATTTATACTTATCTGAATGAATAAAACATGCTTTCTTGATAACAATGACAAGCAATTTCGATAGCGGTTTTAGAATGATATTGATTCGAATATGTAATATACCTACATAAAACAAATCATAATAATATGTTATCTTTCAAGGTTCCAAGCTGTAACAATAACAAAATAATTTAAAAATATAAAGCAGTAAATGACGGTAACAGTTAATAATATTTTTATTTGTTGCTAAATACCTTAACGTGGCAAAAAGTTAAGTAAATCTCGTAAGATCCTAATTCGTAGTCTCAAAACGTAAACGTTCCCATAATTGCATTTGTTTAGAGACTATTATAAATCCTTTAAAGGGAAAGGGTGCTGTTTATGCGTAATATACAATGGAAATATCATTGGTAATATAATTATAATAAGAATTTGCGAATTATAATTAGACAGAGTTACTTTCGCATTATATATGTCTCTTCTTCACGCCTAAACCACTTACTGAACCGATTTATTTGGTACAGATATTGACTGGGGCCCGAGCAAAGACATGGGATGATTTTCATCGAACGAAGTCGCGGACAAAAGCTAGTTTTTTATAGTAGCAAATGTAGACAGAGCTAGCAAGTTGAAATGAATACCTACATAATCTAAGGATGTAAAAACATCAAATAAAACTTCTAAGTCAAGGGAATCAAAACCTATAAACGCATGTCACTTGAGCGGTTGAACCTAGAATTATGAAAAGACGATAACAAAAAGGAAAGGAAAAAGCTAAAAAAAATTGAAACAAGGAAAAGGCCCAAATATGGTAACATACAAAAAAAATATGGTACCCTACCCTGCGCTTTTTTTATAAGTTTTGTCGATAAATCATTTTTAATGTAATTTTGAAGAATTTGTGTACCTACTTAGGTGTAATAAAACTATAGTTATCATGAAATTGCTCTGTGATAAGATTACTAAATTATCGTTATTACCTAACTATCGAGGGTTACAAGATAGCAGCTGGGTGTGTGAATTTTGGATGTAAATGAAACAACATAGCATATTAAGTATTTACAAAATGGTATTAAGTATTTTAAATAACAATATTATGTAATCAGTACAACAATCACGTTTTATTTTATTATGCAGTATAGAGTAAAAAACACCTTAAAAGTATTTAAAATGGAATTGTATATATGTACCACAATGTTCATATTTTATAAAGACCCAGGTTGACCCACAAGATAATAAAGTAATCTTGTTGTTTATGCTTAGTATCTATAAAATAGCACCCATATGATCCTTGCTTGTGATTACAAATTAGCATGATATTTCTTGAATGGAGCCAAGCCAGCAGCAACCTTGTTACCCAAATCAGGGTGAACCTGTGTGAAGATCTTAATTGCTCTCTCTTGAATAAAGCCGGCGGCGTCTTTCAAGTGACCCACAATATTTGCGACCGCGCGCTGCTTGGCAGCATCATCAAACACCCTCTTGTAAAGCTCGGTAGCCTGAGAGAAGTTGTCCTCGGTCTGACCACTGTCGTATCTGTCCACATCTCCGGTGAGGTTGTACCTTGGCTGCAGCCGCTGTGCGCGCGGGCACTCTTGAGGGCCCGAAAATGAGTTCGGGAAGTAGTTGGGGCATCCCTCCTGGTTGTTGATGGTCTGTGGTCCATCACGCTGGTAGTTGGACACAGTGACGCGGTAGGGGCAGTTTACAGGAATTTGTAAATAGTTAGCTCCAAGACGGTGACGATGAGTGTCGCTGTATGAGAATAAACGGCCCTGCAACATCTTGTCAGGAGATGGTTCAATGCCTGGCACCAAATTGGCAGGACTGAATGCCAGCTGTTCAACTTCAGCAAAATAGTTTTTGGGGTTCCTATTTAAAACCATTTTGCCAACTGGGATCAGAGGATACTCAGAATGAGGCCAAATCTTGGTCAAATCAAATGGATTGAATTTGCAGCTTTCTGCTTGAGCCATGGTCATGACTTGGATGTACATTGTCCAGGATGGGAAATCGCCCTTGGCAATAGCATTGTAAAGGTCTCTAATGGAATAATCAGGGTCTGTAGATGCCAGTTCACCAGCCTTGTCCACAGCCAAGTTTTGGATTCCCTGGTTAGTCTTGTAATGGAATTTAACCCAGTGAGCTACTCCTTGAGCATTGACAAGCTTGAAAGTGTGGGAACCATATCCATTCATATGTCTGTAGCCATCAGGAATACCACGGTCACCAAACAAGTATATCACCTGGTGAATTGTCTCTGGCCTCAATGTGATGAAATCCCAAAACATGTCAGGGTCCTTAAGATGAGTAGCAGGGTTTCTCTTCTGAGTATGAATAAAGCTAGGGAACAAAGTAGGATCCCTGATAAAGAAGATGGGTGTGTTGTTACCAACAAGGTCCCAGTTACCATCATCTGTATAAAACTTGACAGCAAACCCTCTGGGGTCACGAACAGTGTCAGCAGAACCGCTTTCACCACCAACAGTAGAGAATCTCACAGCCATTGGGGTAACCTTGCCAATGGTTTCAAAGATCTTAGCTGCAGAATACTTGGTGATGTCATGAGTTACTTCAAAGTGCCCGAATGCTCCAGCACCCTTTGCATGTACAACTCGCTCTGGAATACGCTCTCGGTCAAATGAAGAGATCTCATCAAGGAAGTTGACATCTTGCAATAGAGCTGGTCCATTTTTACCAACAGTTTGAATAGCAGTCTTGACTCCAACAGGTGCTCCAGTTTTTGTGGTGATGTAACCAGGAGAATCCTGAAAAATAATAAATAAAAAAAATTAGGTAAATGTGTAAAAAACGTCCAAAGAATGTGAATATCAAAAAGAAAAACAATGTTATCAACATTAATTAATTGAATGGAATGTTTTGATATGTTGTCACACATGTTCACAGTTTAAGTAGCTGTGTACTGGATAATTATGGTCTTTCGCAATGCATTACAAGGTGAACACCAAGAGATGTTTAATTGATGTTAAAATAAACATGTTCTAGATTATGCAGTCTCTGGCACAACATCATTCATTAATTAATTACAAGCACTAAGTGTTGGGACATTTCATTATATTTACACCAATGCCATACAAAAGATTTGTCAAAGTGGAAAACAAAACCATTTGGTTAGCTCATTTGAGTTTTTTTATCTATGTTTACACAAAATTCTTGATAATCCAAGTCAAGGTACAAAGATCAATTATTTAAAATGGCGTGGGTCATGGTATCACTAATATACACACAATGCTCAGCATTACACAATAAAAAGCTAATGCAAATAGATAATGATAATGTGTGAATAAATATTCGATAGTTTAAAGTACAGACATTTACCGAATGAGCTCACAAGTTATCAATAATTAAGACGGTCCGCATAAACTAAGCACAGATTTACAAAGATCACTGCCTATTTATTAGTAAAACTAAAACTTACTTTAAGATTTTTCCTGTAGTTAACAAGCTGGTCAGTGGCTGGTTCCCTTGAAGCCATTTTGGATTGGTTGTACGCGTTAGTTGTTTATCGGGACGGAGCGGCTCACTGGACGCGTACCGTGAACACAAAATACCGCTCAGGCTGCTTCGTGCCTCTTATATATAGAATTTCCAGCGATAAACAACTATCATACCAAACAAGTGCGACTGGTGACCGATATACTATAGGTATATATACATATCGATCTCTACATCCATCTACTATGTAATATTATGTTATTATTATGTTGATATTTTGCAAGATAGCGAGTTCCCTTTTACACACTTTTTCTTTGACACTTTAATATAATAACTCTTAATTTAGTTATGTACTACGAATTTTGATCTTACGTAACTTATGCTTAGTGTAAATATAATGGATTTAGAATAAATTTCTTTATGGCTTTGCTAAGGTAGGGCTTAAAAATACAGTAACATCAATAAAATATCAGTCTGCTGAGCTGACAGGACAACCAGGACAAGTGACAACTGACAGAGTAACTGTAATTATGACAAGTCATTTTTTGAAGGTTAAAATGCATTCATATTTGCACAGAGCTTCAAATCAAACAAACACAATTTTGTTCAAAGTCGGGCTAGGCTAGAAGCATGCTAGAAGACTCTTGGAATGCCTTTGAGATTTTTGAATTATGAAATTCAATATAGATGAAAAGATAATATTACTTACCTTTTCTATCTTTCTGGCAACGTTTGCGATTAGGGGTGGGCAAAATGGCTGCGGCGAGTTTTACTTGCAAGGGACCGCCACGAAAATGTGGAAGGGATAAAAAAAGTGTCTTTATTTCGTAAACCTTTTGAGTTATGTATGCATGTGGCAAACTTCATGACAATGACCTTCAAAATGTTACCATGTTACCGTTAGGTATATTCAGGGTCAGGTGGTTACAGTTTGGATTGAAGTCTCGTGATTTGGAGACAAACTAGGTACTAAGTACAGTATTTTTTATTACTTGTTTTCAAAATAAAAAATAGTCGAAATCTCGAATGATTAAAAAATCTTGATTAAGGATCTGCCGCCGCCGTGAGAAAACATTAAAACATTTCTAAAATATAGGTACCAGCTACATATACGTAGCTGCTTAGTAAAACATTTAAATTATTAGGTATTTATATATAGGTACGTAAAATCTACAGACTAAAGTGGACATGCAAGAAATGCAAGTAGTAAGTAGGACAGATAGCTACAATCAGATGGCCGCCAGGCCATGCCCATCTACCGCAAATCATTTTTTAATCTACACCTAATCTAACTAGAATAAATTTAGTCCTTCAGATAAGTTATTGATATGTACACACACATAGGTAATACGTAATGTAGTGTCTTAATCCTTTTTTTGTTACGTAGGTACTTAGATAAACTGCGTGTCTCCATTCAGTTCAATAGGATAATTAGTATTATTATCATGGAGGTGCACAAATTGCACATTGCCTAGGTACCTACCTATACATATATTTACCTACATACCACATTTAGTACGAACGACATCTTGCCTTTACAGACGGCCTTTTAATTTTCACATTCACTGAGTTGGCATCAGCTATAATTTTGATTCTCTGCCATTCAACTAACATAAGTAATTATTTATTTATCAACCGCGCCCACAACCGTGAAGATCAATATTTTCATCTAGAGACATAAAGAAGTCAGGATAAACTTGATAGCTACAGCAAGCTTAGTATTCAATAAGTATTCTAAGTTGTTAGGTTAGGTCAACTCTCGATCAGCCCATTTTGATAGTCTTGTTATTGGCTCGGAGCATCTCATTGTTAAATGCGCCATGGAATCCGGATTTTTACTGACTCCAAATTACCATACTATATTTTTTTCTTTCTATGTACTATAAAGTGAGTGGCTACATAGCTTAGTAGTATTGTTAAGCGAATTAAAAAAAGTGGATCTCAGTTTGACCCGAATGTATGTAAGTATGTATGTTTGTTCGCGATTATTATACGATAGACTGGACGGATTCTGAGGCGGCTCTGAGAAAAGTATTTGTTACATTTAGGACAAGGTATAATTATAATATATCACACATAAACCTCTTTTTAGCCGACTTCAAAAAAAGGAGGAGGTTTCTCAATTCGTCCGTATAAATGCTTTTTTATGTTTATTCGCGGATAACTTCGTCCTTTATAAACCGATTTTGATGATTCTTTTTTTGTTTAATTAATTAATTCAGAGGTGGTCCCATATAAATTTTATCGCGATCTGTTCAGAGCTTCTTGAAAAATTCGCCAAGAAAAAAAAAACGACGAAATATACATTGATGATATGTGCGCGACTTCAAGTTTCTATTTTCGTTTTATAAGATTGTTAAAGAAAGATACTGTAAGTAATACACAGTCAGACATTGGGACTCGAGACTAAAAACTAAACAAAAAAACTTTTCCTTAAAACTAAAACCGCCTTCAAAAACTAACAACACAAACTAAAATTTTGGAAGTCGGTGGCTTCTCTTCTGCCAGTTTATTTGTGTCCACCGACTTCCGTTTTTTCTTAAGAAAAGCCTTCAAAAACTAAATACAGAAAATTAATTTAAGGAGCATTGCATTAAAAGTCCCCCACCTACCAACGATTCACCCACAGTGGATTGTTCCATGAACGGTTAGGCAACAGAATCTTTCAACCATTAATTTTTCACCCAAAGAAAGTTTTGCCCATGAACTGTACGCCAACAGAACGATACGTCAGTGGTGAATGTTTAACCAACAGAATATTTTGACAGAGAATGTCACGCCCATGAACTTTTTCCTATACAGCTACTACCCTCAACTATTGTAACCGGCAGAAACTCGGGGTCTGCCTCCCGCGGATGAAACTGCGGGAGGCAGCTAGTACAGTCATGATGTGTATAAACATGTATGAATCACACTAACATTAAAATCATTTTTCTCTAAGAATAACTATAATGATATTTTGTTTTAGAGCACATTATATAGTAGTTTTTGATATAATTACTATGAAATAAGTTTTAACTGAAAGTTATGGCTCATTAAAGAGAAAATTGATTTTTCCCCTTGAATCACTTCATCTATTGCTGCAATAAAATCAGTTGAGAAGCGGAAGCGATTTCATTTTAATGAAATTAAAGGAAATAATTTAATTTTTCAGATTTATGTTTCCTTTACTGCCAGATTTATGTTTACTTGACGCCACTGATGATGAAAATATGATCATCAATTTAGACTCCTCTCTACTGCATTCATTACAAATTAATGGCCAATGTTTAACAATTCCAACTATTGATCACGATAGTTTGTTTAAAAAACTGAAATACACACATCAAAAGTGTCTAGGGATATTTCAATTAAACCTAAATAACTAAAATTCTATAATTTTTTTGTTAAGACACCTACACATTAAAATAAACCTTGTTTAATAGCCTATCTAATCTGATAATAAACTTTTAGATAAAGTTAAATTTAAAAAAAACTTAGAAGAAGTGGAAAACTCAGACAAAATTTCAATCTTAACTTTATTTTTGACACATCAAATCCTAAACAAAACATTTTTTTTTATTAAAAATATTGAAAACTTAAAATTAATAATCCGTGGATCCACCTAAGACTCTCCTGAGATATCTGCAGCGGATCAGCATACTCAAAATAAGGGTGTCAGGCGGATGTGGAATACTGTCCCAATTCCTGCTAAGATGCAAGAAAAGCTGGGTTTGTTGGTTGGTTGGTGGCTGGTTGGGGTGGTGGTGGAACGGCACCGAGGACCTCAACGCATTACAACACATGTACAGGACCGATTCATAGTAAATGCTGCACGAAGTCAACTAAATGTAACGGCGATGCAATTGGTTCAAAGGCTACAGAGAGAGTATGGTTTGCTGGTAAGCGGTCAAACTTTGAGAAGACAACTGCATGAAGTCAACCTACGTGCTCGTAGGCCACTTCGGGTACCAGCGCTAAGGAGAGGCAATCGAGGAAGAAGATTACAATGGGCTATTGCGCACCAAAACTGGAACCAATTTCAATGGCCACTTGTGCTTTTTACTGATGAATCCAGGTTTGGATTTCATCCTGATTCGCGAAGAGTACGCGTTTAGAGAGAACCTGGATGTTGGAATCGACTGCAGCCCCCACAACAAGTTCATGCATATCAACGTGGCATGATTATGGTTTGGGCAGGAACTCGTCTCGGCGGTAGAACGGACCTCGTTTGGATACAAGACAATATGACTGCTCTGAAATACCGAGATGAGGTGCTAGAGCCTGTAATCTTGCCCCACAGACAGCTAATGGGACAAAATTTCCAGCTAATGCACGACAATGCCCGTCCACATACGGCGCGTATCGTTACAAGTTGGTTACAACAGCATGATATCCAAGCTTTAGACTGGCCTGCACAATCCCCTGACTTAAATCCTATTGAGCATGCCTGGGATATGCTTCAGAGAAGAGCTCTTAGGAATTTCCCTGAAGATATTGTGCATGAAAACCAGCTTTTCTTGCATCTTAGCAGGACTTGGGACAGTATTCCACAGCAAGATATTGACACCCTTGTTTTGAGTACGCAGAACCGCTGCAGATGTGTCAGGAGAGTCTAAGGGGGATCCACGGATTATTAGTTTTAAGTTTATAACATTTTTATAAAAAAAAAATAGTTGCTATGTTTGGGTTCTGATGTTTTAAAAATAAAGTTAAGATTGAAATTTTGTCTGAGGGTTTTCTCTTCTTCTAAGTTTTTTTTTTAATTTAACTTTATCTAAAAGTTTATTATCAGACAAGGTCTTAACAAAAAGTTAATAGAATTTTAGTTATTTAGGTTTAATTGAAATATCCCTAGACACTTTTGATGTGTGTATTTATTTGAACATAAACAAGGGAGCGGGTCCAGACGGTATTCCCCCCCATTTTAATTAAAGGCCAATTTCCATTCTTTCTTCTTTTGCCAAAATCTTTGAGTCTCTGATTTGCCCTTATATACAACAACACACAGGGTTATATCTTAGCAACCGACAATATGGCTTTGTGGCACGTAGATCTACCTCGATGACTTTGGCATCGTTCATAGAGTCAAAGTCATGGATCACTTGATGTAAATATACAATATGACGTCATTTACACAGACTTTAGTAAAGCCTTTGACAAGATTTTACATAAAATCCTACTTTATATAAGCTAGGAGCATACGGTATCACGGGTCCCTTTTTAGAATGGTTGAAATACCGCTCAGGCTGCTTCGTGCCTCTTATATATAGAATTTCCAGCGATAAACAACTATCATACCAAACAAGTGCGACTGGTGACCGATATACTATAGGTATATATACATATCGATCTCTACATCCATCTACTATGTAATATTATGTTATTATTATGTTGATATTTTGCAAGATAGCGAGTTCCCTTTTACACACTTTTTCTTTGACACTTTAATATAATAACTCTTAATTTAGTTATGTACTACGAATTTTGATCTTACGTAACTTATGCTTAGTGTAAATATAATGGATTTAGAATAAATTTCTTTATGGCTTTGCTAAGGTAGGGCTTAAAAATACAGTAACATCAATAAAATATCAGTCTGCTGAGCTGACAGGACAACCAGGACAAGTGACAACTGACAGAGTAACTGTAATTATGACAAGTCATTTTTTGAAGGTTAAAATGCATTCATATTTGCACAGAGCTTCAAATCAAACAAACACAATTTTGTTCAAAGTCGGGCTAGGCTAGAAGCATGCTAGAAGACTCTTGGAATGCCTTTGAGATTTTTGAATTATGAAATTCAATATAGATGAAAAGATAATATTACTTACCTTTTCTATCTTTCTGGCAACGTTTGCGATTAGGGGTGGGCAAAATGGCTGCGGCGAGTTTTACTTGCAAGGGACCGCCACGAAAATGTGGAAGGGATAAAAAAAGTGTCTTTATTTCGTAAACCTTTTGAGTTATGTATGCATGTGGCAAACTTCATGACAATGACCTTCAAAATGTTACCATGTTACCGTTAGGTATATTCAGGGTCAGGTGGTTACAGTTTGGATTGAAGTCTCGTGATTTGGAGACAAACTAGGTACTAAGTACAGTATTTTTTATTACTTGTTTTCAAAATAAAAAATAGTCGAAATCTCGAATGATTAAAAAATCTTGATTAAGGATCTGCCGCCGCCGTGAGAAAACATTAAAACATTTCTAAAATATAGGTACCAGCTACATATACGTAGCTGCTTAGTAAAACATTTAAATTATTAGGTATTTATATATAGGTACGTAAAATCTACAGACTAAAGTGGACATGCAAGAAATGCAAGTAGTAAGTAGGACAGATAGCTACAATCAGATGGCCGCCAGGCCATGCCCATCTACCGCAAATCATTTTTTAATCTACACCTAATCTAACTAGAATAAATTTAGTCCTTCAGATAAGTTATTGATATGTACACACACATAGGTAATACGTAATGTAGTGTCTTAATCCTTTTTTTGTTACGTAGGTACTTAGATAAACTGCGTGTCTCCATTCAGTTCAATAGGATAATTAGTATTATTATCATGGAGGTGCACAAATTGCACATTGCCTAGGTACCTACCTATACATATATTTACCTACATACCACATTTAGTACGAACGACATCTTGCCTTTACAGACGGCCTTTTAATTTTCACATTCACTGAGTTGGCATCAGCTATAATTTTGATTCTCTGCCATTCAACTAACATAAGTAATTATTTATTTATCAACCGCGCCCACAACCGTGAAGATCAATATTTTCATCTAGAGACATAAAGAAGTCAGGATAAACTTGATAGCTACAGCAAGCTTAGTATTCAATAAGTATTCTAAGTTGTTAGGTTAGGTCAACTCTCGATCAGCCCATTTTGATAGTCTTGTTATTGGCTCGGAGCATCTCATTGTTAAATGCGCCATGGAATCCGGATTTTTACTGACTCCAAATTACCATACTATATTTTTTTCTTTCTATGTACTATAAAGTGAGTGGCTACATAGCTTAGTAGTATTGTTAAGCGAATTAAAAAAAGTGGATCTCAGTTTGACCCGAATGTATGTAAGTATGTATGTTTGTTCGCGATTATTATACGATAGACTGGACGGATTCTGAGGCGGCTCTGAGAAAAGTATTTGTTACATTTAGGACAAGGTATAATTATAATATATCACACATAAACCTCTTTTTAGCCGACTTCAAAAAAAGGAGGAGGTTTCTCAATTCGTCCGTATAAATGCTTTTTTATGTTTATTCGCGGATAACTTCGTCCTTTATAAACCGATTTTGATGATTCTTTTTTTGTTTAATTAATTAATTCAGAGGTGGTCCCATATAAATTTTATCGCGATCTGTTCAGAGCTTCTTGAAAAATTCGCCAAGAAAAAAAAAACGACGAAATATACATTGATGATATGTGCGCGACTTCAAGTTTCTATTTTCGTTTTATAAGATTGTTAAAGAAAGATACTGTAAGTAATACACAGTCAGACATTGGGACTCGAGACTAAAAACTAAACAAAAAAACTTTTCCTTAAAACTAAAACCGCCTTCAAAAACTAACAACACAAACTAAAATTTTGGAAGTCGGTGGCTTCTCTTCTGCCAGTTTATTTGTGTCCACCGACTTCCGTTTTTTCTTAAGAAAAGCCTTCAAAAACTAAATACAGAAAATTAATTTAAGGAGCATTGCATTAAAAGTCCCCCACCTACCAACGATTCACCCACAGTGGATTGTTCCATGAACGGTTAGGCAACAGAATCTTTCAACCATTAATTTTTCACCCAAAGAAAGTTTTGCCCATGAACTGTACGCCAACAGAACGATACGTCAGTGGTGAATGTTTAACCAACAGAATATTTTGACAGAGAATGTCACGCCCATGAACTTTTTCCTATACAGCTACTACCCTCAACTATTGTAACCGGCAGAAACTCGGGGTCTGCCTCCCGCGGATGAAACTGCGGGAGGCAGCTAGTACAGTCATGATGTGTATAAACATGTATGAATCACACTAACATTAAAATCATTTTTCTCTAAGAATAACTATAATGATATTTTGTTTTAGAGCACATTATATAGTAGTTTTTGATATAATTACTATGAAATAAGTTTTAACTGAAAGTTATGGCTCATTAAAGAGAAAATTGATTTTTCCCCTTGAATCACTTCATCTATTGCTGCAATAAAATCAGTTGAGAAGCGGAAGCGATTTCATTTTAATGAAATTAAAGGAAATAATTTAATTTTTCAGATTTATGTTTCCTTTACTGCCAGATTTATGTTTACTTGACGCCACTGATGATGAAAATATGATCATCAATTTAGACTCCTCTCTACTGCATTCATTACAAATTAATGGCCAATGTTTAACAATTCCAACTATTGATCACGATAGTTTGTTTAAAAAACTGAAATACACACATCAAAAGTGTCTAGGGATATTTCAATTAAACCTAAATAACTAAAATTCTATAATTTTTTTGTTAAGACACCTACACATTAAAATAAACCTTGTTTAATAGCCTATCTAATCTGATAATAAACTTTTAGATAAAGTTAAATTTAAAAAAAACTTAGAAGAAGTGGAAAACTCAGACAAAATTTCAATCTTAACTTTATTTTTGACACATCAAATCCTAAACAAAACATTTTTTTTTATTAAAAATATTGAAAACTTAAAATTAATAATCCGTGGATCCACCTAAGACTCTCCTGAGATATCTGCAGCGGATCAGCATACTCAAAATAAGGGTGTCAGGCGGATGTGGAATACTGTCCCAATTCCTGCTAAGATGCAAGAAAAGCTGGGTTTGTTGGTTGGTTGGTGGCTGGTTGGGGTGGTGGTGGAACGGCACCGAGGACCTCAACGCATTACAACACATGTACAGGACCGATTCATAGTAAATGCTGCACGAAGTCAACTAAATGTAACGGCGATGCAATTGGTTCAAAGGCTACAGAGAGAGTATGGTTTGCTGGTAAGCGGTCAAACTTTGAGAAGACAACTGCATGAAGTCAACCTACGTGCTCGTAGGCCACTTCGGGTACCAGCGCTAAGGAGAGGCAATCGAGGAAGAAGATTACAATGGGCTATTGCGCACCAAAACTGGAACCAATTTCAATGGCCACTTGTGCTTTTTACTGATGAATCCAGGTTTGGATTTCATCCTGATTCGCGAAGAGTACGCGTTTAGAGAGAACCTGGATGTTGGAATCGACTGCAGCCCCCACAACAAGTTCATGCATATCAACGTGGCATGATTATGGTTTGGGCAGGAACTCGTCTCGGCGGTAGAACGGACCTCGTTTGGATACAAGACAATATGACTGCTCTGAAATACCGAGATGAGGTGCTAGAGCCTGTAATCTTGCCCCACAGACAGCTAATGGGACAAAATTTCCAGCTAATGCACGACAATGCCCGTCCACATACGGCGCGTATCGTTACAAGTTGGTTACAACAGCATGATATCCAAGCTTTAGACTGGCCTGCACAATCCCCTGACTTAAATCCTATTGAGCATGCCTGGGATATGCTTCAGAGAAGAGCTCTTAGGAATTTCCCTGAAGATATTGTGCATGAAAACCAGCTTTTCTTGCATCTTAGCAGGACTTGGGACAGTATTCCACAGCAAGATATTGACACCCTTGTTTTGAGTACGCAGAACCGCTGCAGATGTGTCAGGAGAGTCTAAGGGGGATCCACGGATTATTAGTTTTAAGTTTATAACATTTTTATAAAAAAAAAATAGTTGCTATGTTTGGGTTCTGATGTTTTAAAAATAAAGTTAAGATTGAAATTTTGTCTGAGGGTTTTCTCTTCTTCTAAGTTTTTTTTTTAATTTAACTTTATCTAAAAGTTTATTATCAGACAAGGTCTTAACAAAAAGTTAATAGAATTTTAGTTATTTAGGTTTAATTGAAATATCCCTAGACACTTTTGATGTGTGTATTTATTTGAACATAAACAAGGGAGCGGGTCCAGACGGTATTCCCCCCCATTTTAATTAAAGGCCAATTTCCATTCTTTCTTCTTTTGCCAAAATCTTTGAGTCTCTGATTTGCCCTTATATACAACAACACACAGGGTTATATCTTAGCAACCGACAATATGGCTTTGTGGCACGTAGATCTACCTCGATGACTTTGGCATCGTTCATAGAGTCAAAGTCATGGATCACTTGATGTAAATATACAATATGACGTCATTTACACAGACTTTAGTAAAGCCTTTGACAAGATTTTACATAAAATCCTACTTTATATAAGCTAGGAGCATACGGTATCACGGGTCCCTTTTTAGAATGGTTGAAAGAGAGAGATGTACAGTAATGTACACGTTACCCCGTGACGGTAATTTTACGTACTTATGACCGTCACAAAACGGTTTTGTGACAGTTGGTGTTAAATATAAATAAATAAATATAAATATGCTGGGACAACTCACACACGGTCATCTGATCCCAAGTTAAGCTCTGCTAAGAGCTTGTGTTATTATGGTAACCAGACAACTGATATACATACTTATATAATTTATAATATTATAAATGGGAAAGTGTGTCTGTCAGGTCTGTCTGTCTGTCTGTCTGTCTGTTTGTCTTTCTTTCACGGCAAAACGGAGCGATAAATTGACGTGATTTTTTGAGTGGAGATAGTTGAAGGGATGGAGAGTAACATAGGCTACTTTTTGTCTCTTTCTAACGCGAGTGAAGCCGCGGGCAAAAGCTAGTAATTTATAAATACATACATATTATAGATAAATTACACCCAGACACAGAACAAACAACCATGCTCATCACACAAAGTTTATTATTATTATTACTTTAACGTTAGACGTTTACATGTTGGTACTCGTACACTGAACGACTTTTCACTTTATTTTACTTGTTTGACTATATTTTTATGGTGAAAAACTTTTGAGGGGACTTCGTAAAAAATCAGCGGATTTTTATCCCCAATTTGGGAAATTCGATAAGGATTTCTGGGGATTTGGATGAATTAGCTATGGCAGCCCTGTATTTTTACTAATAGGTATGCACTTGGATAGTACTTCACAGCATTTTGCGTTTTGTCATTATTTCTTATTGTAGTTAGTTAATTTAGAGTGATTTTATGTTTTCTTCTTTTTTTAAATTTCATTTTATTTTTTAGCGTCCTTAATATTGTAACATATTTTTCTGTCAGTTTGTTTTCTACACTGTTATTTTTTATAAATTATCATTTTAGTAAATTTTATAAATAATGTATTGTTAACTGATACTATTATGCATGCTGTGTTAGCCTTTAAGTGATTATTATACTCGCACATGTGTTATATCTTTAAGTAATAGTGTATTAATTGTTGGCTAACCTATTTAAATAAATAAATAAATAAATTTAGTTTAATCAACCACGTTTGTTAGAGAGACATATATGTATGATCCTAATATTATCAATGACCCTAATGTCTGATAGCATAAAGGTACAGTATTCTAAGGGTACAGTGTTATTTTTTCCAAATTTTAGCCGTTTCAATTCCCGAGTGTGTCGATCGAACCTATAAAAAGCTTTGAATGCAGTTTGTTAAAAAAAACCTTTAAATAATATACAAATATTATTTTTCTTATGTTTTTATTAGTTACTAGCTTCTGCCCGCGACTTCGTCCGCGTGTAATAGATCCCGTTCCCGTGGGATTTCCGGGATGAAAACTATCTTATGTCCTTTCTCGGGTCCCAGACTGTATCTGTACCAAATTTCATTTAAATCGGTTCAGTGGTTTAGGCGTGAAGAAGAGACAGACAGATTTCTTTCGAATTTATAATATTAGTACGCATTTGGTATTCTGGGAGGCATAATCGAACAAATCAAAGATCATACAAGTCGGTGTAGTCATTCTCGAGTTATATGTGGTGCAAATAACCCGACTGAATTGCTGCAAATATCTAAATTAAAGTAATGTCGTATGGTCGTATACAATACTTTATGCCTTTATGCCTCTTTTTAAATAATACCAGGTATATGGGCTATCGTTATTTTTTTGCTTAATTTATTCTCATTTTATTACTGACGTCAATGGAAGATTTATCTTAGAGGTATTTCTACCTACATTACTGTCATATCTACTTAATAATTAATTGAAAAAGTGCAGTTGAGTAGTTATCTCGTTTACAGGCTAAACCGATATTGATGCGGTTTTCAGAAAAGTATTTGATACAGGGATCGACACCTATACACTAACGGAATAGTTTATTTAACTATTCAGTGTATATGTCACCGGAAAATAACAAGATCCGTAAGTTTATCAATCTACTAGGAAGTTTATAAACTTCCGTAGGATTCTAAACGGGAGATAAATTGTAATATTTTCGTAAATTTATCAATTTCCGACGACATACGGTAAATTTATAAACTAACGGATATCTATTCGTAAGATTTTAAATGGTTCGACCAATCACAGAAACTCTTTTAAATATACGCATCTTTGAAATACGTAAAATAACACACTGCTCTCTGATTGGTCAATGTTCATAGTGGCAATGCTTATGTCCAAAGACTGGTATAATCAGACTTGACAAACTATAAATTGGAAGCAACAATGCCTGGTTCCTCTCTGGCACGGATGTAGTGAGTTGAGTTTTCTTCGAGTTGCAACACAGTTCAACATTTAAAACTAATAAAAACGCACAAGCAAACTGGTTTATTTATGTTCCGTGGCGAACAATGGCGGTCGCGAAGAAGGAGAAGTGACACGTGACAGTCAACCAATCAGATCGCGCGTAGCGTTTGGTTACTGCTTACTTATAATTTCACGAGTGAGTTCAGTAAGTTTATCAATTTACGAAAATGTGGACGTAAAATATTACAATTTATCTCCCGTTTAGAATCCTACGGAAGTTTATAAACTTCCTAGTAGATTGATAAATTTACGGATCTTGTTATTTTCCGGTGACATATACACTCATCTTTGATGAGCACTCTTGTTGTAGGCTACCTGAAATACTTAGTAAGTAGTACCTATCTATGTAGGTATATGTTGTAGCATGATTTGTGAGACTAGCAAGCTCCCAAAAATGAAATGTCATCATCATACCTAAAGTCTGCTCAACTTAACCGCCTGGTTACCTACTCATAGAGGTGATAATAACCTCGCTACCGTTCATGTCGTGTAAATCAGTTCGGTACTTTTATTTGATATAAAAATTAAAACTTTATTGTGACTGGCGTTACGTTACGCAACAACGTAACAAAATATGATGAAATTCATCCAATATGTATGTAAGTACTCAAATCTATAATCTTAATTGGAGTTTCATGTATTTAAGTACATAAATCTACTTTTTGGTATTTTATTGTCAATGAAGAGGCCTCTTGTAACATTATATTTATGTTACACAGCCTTTGTATATTTTAGGATAACCCAGCTATACCAGGATATTATTCATATACATATAGGATGACAACTATTTATTAAACCCTCGAACACACGATTCTAGACACAATAGAAAGACAGTAGCAGCCCGACAGCCAACTGTCGCTTGGTCGTTAAAAGGTATACTTTATACTTGCATACAACAAACTGAAAAAAAAAACCAAACGAAAATTGTTTTTTTTTAAATAATAGAGGTACGTTTTGTTTAGTGTCTACTGATTTGGACTACACATTTAGACAATGTGGCAATATTCGCTATCAAAACCTAAAAATAAAAAAAAATCGGAAGCCGGTGGCTTCCTATCTGTTTGTTGATTGCATGGCCACCAACTTCCGAAGAGACATACAGACAGAGTTACTTTCGCATTTATAATACTAGCTTGACCGCGACTTTGTCCGCGTTTTTGAAAAATTTATTTGCAATGAGATTCCATCAGACAAATCCATGTAGGTAAAGCAACAATGTCAAAAAGTACTTTGGTGTTTATATAAAAAATCGATAAGATCGACTCGGCGGATTATCCCGATCTGTCACCCCGCTTTGTCCCCATAGGGTGACAGATAGGAAATAAAAGATCGATCTGTCCCCCAGTTAGCAATGTGGGGACAGATCGAACTTTGTTCACTCTTTTACAGTTTCATCTGTCCCCCTATCACTGATAGATCACATTTTCTATTAACCATTTCACGTTACTGCGCGCGTAGTACTTTTGTTCTCTTAAGTTTTGAATTTTAATTGAATTTAGAATTAATGTATTAAATTCTGTGAAGGACAAACAGGAATAACAAGTTTCATCTGTCCCCATATCAGTGATAGGGGGACTGATGAAACTGTAAAAGAGTCAACAAAGTTCGATCTGTCCCCACATTGCTAACTGGGGGACAGATCGAACTTTTTTTTCCTATCCGTCACCCTATGGCGACACAGCGGGGTGACAGATCGGAATAATCCGATTCGGCGAAGACCGTATGGCGGGTAGGACCGTCTAATAAGCAAAACTACGAATTCTGAATAGCTACAACAATGGCAACCCGAGATAATAAAACTTTGAATGTTTTGTTTTCAATAAAATGACATAGATGGCGCTATTTACAATACAAAGAGAAAAAATGATGTCAAAAATTTAGTCGTGTTATCAACTTGCAACGCAACGTGACCAACACCACGCTTGCTTTTTGTTATATTAAACCAGGATTTGGATTTGTGAAGGTAAGTTCAATAATTATCAATATCTTTACCTGATTATTGTGATAGAATGTTATTTACGGAGTTATATCAGGTGAAAAAAAATTAACCTCGAAATGCAATAGTGGAGAAGACCGTCTAGTAGTTGGAGGGCAAGATATGCCGTTCTTCGCCGATTCCAGATGTCATAAACCTTTTACAGTAAAACAAATTTTATAAAGTAGGTACGTAATTGATCACTGGGTCGTAAATTTAAATTTTTAGCGTATTGAGTAACCATGAGGTAAACTCTTAAAATCGATATTCGTGTCATCTGGCGTGTCGTATACTACTCTTATTACACAGTAGTCTTTACACGTATGAATGAAAGAGGTTCTTACCTACTTTCGACTAAATCGTTCTAGGTATCGCAAAAAAGTGCAAAGCTAATTCGCAGTTTTGTGTGAAAGCAAAATATGTCCAACGAATATTTCAATTTATCGACAACTCTAAACTCGTCAACTTTTGTTACTACCTACCTACATTATATACACGTAATATTTTTTTAAGTGTGTGTTTGTTGTATTTTTGAGAGTACAGTTCCTAATGTTTTTTCATTTTTGTTATTATTTGATTTGAATATGTACGACTTTTAAGTATAATTTTTAATTATTTTGTACCTTAAACATGCTTTACTGTTTCGGCGAATTTATTAGTACTAGTGGCGAAAAAAATATAACTCAACAAATTCGTTAAAATAAATACTAATTTTTAAACAAAAAATAGTTTTTTTTTACGAAACTGTTATTAGCCCGTGGTGATTTATACCGGTCTTACCCGACAAACACTTTTCATTGCAATTTTTACCGATTGAAGCCTCTGTTATGAAAAACGATAGCACACATTGAAATGCCGTTGAAACACATACGCATACACACACATTGGTGCCGATTCTCTTGTGCACAACTTAACGTAAATTTAAGTCAAGTGCATCTTTCTCTTTCCATTTCTTAAAGAAAAGGACAGAAGATACATTTTAGTTTAATCCTGTCAAATTAGACAGCGCCTGATAAAAATTGACGTATATTTAGACGCCATGTTTTTAAAATGCGTCTAAATTATCTATGGAGTGTCTAAATTTGACAGGACTTAACTAATATTTGATCTTTTGTCCTTTTCTTAATTAAACGGAAAGAGAAAGATGCACTTAACTTAAATTTAGTGAAGTTTGTGTACAAGAGAATCGGCACCATTGTCTCTATTTGAGTAAACTAGCTATCTAAAGGTTTTTTCTTCATTAGACGGTCTTATCCGACGTGTTAGGAAATTCCGTCTACTCAGCCATATTAAAAAAAAATGTATACATTACATTTTTTTTTTAATATGGCTGAGTAGACGGAATGTCAACGTTATAGCAATTCTCATATTTTTTTAAATAGTCGACTAAATATTTAATCACCTAATTTAATAATTTTTAAATGAAGTATGTCGGCCGGTCTTCGACGAGTCGACCTTAATGTCATAATAATCGCGGGGTGGGTAGTGGTACCACCGCGTGTTATCTCATTGATAACAAAGGATAGGCAAGTATAAATTTAAAACAAAATGTTATAGGTACATACACGTTGATTAAGATGATTCATTAATCATTTTATTTGTTTACAGATGCATCCAGAGACTGCATCAGCCAACCTTATCAGTTATCAACCAAACACCCTTTGTATTGACATTTGATGAAACTCGATTGACTGGTTTAATGAAACTCATCAGATAAAACAACATTGGTTAAGTACATTGTTTTCAGGCTCAATCATTTAAATCATCAAAACATCCCTCGAAGTACATAATTATTATAACTCGATTGAATTATTTTTTCATGAAATACGCCTTTAATTGAGTTATATTAATTGCTTATAATACAGTCGCAAATCATTCTATATCAACACACACCCAGACACTGAGCGGCAAATTGCAAAAAATGACCAAAAAATTGAATTTCGCGGATGTAGTCCGCGAAATTAAATTTTTTGTGTGTGGGGTAGAAGGGAGTGAAGGGTACTTAATGTACCACAGATATTTTTTAAACCCGGGTCAATAAAATTCTTATTCGATTTTATTGTAAAAGAGGAGTGTTCTCAATTTTTACTGCTGGTTACGAAGTAACTCTAGTCTGTGCTGCTGGTCCCATTAGAGCAGGTCAGGATATAACCATGGCAATATGGCATACTGAAAAAACAGAGAGGGGTATTTTGGCTTGTGCATTGTGGTACCATGGGCCTTAAGAGCACACGTAGTGGTTTTATGGCCGAATAATCGAACTTTAAGACGCTCTCAAATCTGTTGCTGTCTTTGTCACTTTTAAGGGAAAAAGTAAGGACAGCAACAGAGATCTGAGAGCGTCCGTTAGAGTATTCGGGGGTTAGGCGTTTAGTTTTTTTTGGAATAATGCTTTTTATTATATGAAATTGGATAGCAATCAAGCTATAACGACCAGTCTTATGGTAAGTAGTCAGAGCCTCCTATAGAGTCTATACCAAAGTCTAAATTCAAAAGTGAACCTTTGACTCACATACGTACGTGAAGTCACCGACAATACAATTTATCCCATAACTCAAATTAAAATCCACGTCACGCAGCTGAAGTTATTCTCAGAGATTCTCAGCTAAAAGTTTCGAGATATCATGGTCAAAAGAAATTTGAACAGAGTTTATTATGTCCTAAATAAAAAAATTGCACTTTGCCCATAAGTGATTGACTGACTATGTTGTCAATATCTGCTTGTTAAACCCGTCTCCCGTCTGTATGACAATGACCTCTCTGAATGAAGTTTCATTTGTAGTGCAGTTCGCCCTCCGAATGGTGGTCGTGCAATTTGATCGATTTGCAAGGTTAAGTTATGGGTCAAGTACCTACCTATAGGTTAAGTACCTCACCAACCACATACCAACGCTATGGTCAAGTATTGACTACACGAATGATTATACGAGGGGACCTCTGCGTGCCCCCCGAATTCTAAGTGTCATATTGTTTTAAATTCTGTCAATCGGCTTAAAAAATGCGGTTGGTTGAAATGGAACATTGTACGTGATTGTACCCTAATTCCCTGTAATTGAATTATACCTATGTAAGTGGGTTGTCGGTAAGTGGGAATAGAATAGATACAGTTTTTGATTTTTTGTTTATTTAATAAATAAATTACCTTACAGTTTCTTTTAGGTCCTGGAGACCTCGAGGGGCCAAAAACGCAGGTATATAATTATAATTTTTTTCTCGAGATAGTCACTTGGTTCTAAATTTTAACAACCTTCCTCGAGATAAATAAATCGAAGTGGTCGACGAAGTAAGTACTATGAAAATATTTTACCTATGGCGTTTCATTTTTTTAAATGAATATTTGCATTCATGTATTTCATAATGAAGATTCGGAAGTCAATGGCCTTTGTTCTGTTTATTTTTTGTTTTGATCACCTACAAGTGTGTATTGTATGTAAGTAGGCACGTATAGTCCATAATTAAAGAAAATAAAATAAGTAGAAAGCACTCAATAAATATATTGTAAAGCAGCTCAATCTAAATAACTAAGTATAACCTAACCTACCTGCTATTTATTAATGAAACTAGTATTTCCAGTTCCGTCATTTATTAATTACTTTGGTACCTACATGCACCTGTATATATATGTAAGGTCTGTTTCAATAGAACCTATTTGAACAGTATAATTTCAAATTCGCAATTATTCAAATCGTTATATATTTTTTTTATTTACTTGGTCACTTCTTACGTTTAAGAGGTGTGTCCCTATGAGAAAGATAAATGACAACTTGGTAGCTATATTATAAATGCAAAACATAAAGTTAGCTAGGTAGGCGGACAAACCAGCTTTGCTTTTCTAAAAGTCACTGACCTTAATATCGGTAGGTAGGTGCTGTAATGGTCCACGACCAGACACGTAGTACACACATACTTATGTTATACCCAACAATACCGATAGATTCTATTTTACCTAGGTAGGTAGGCATATAAAGTTGTAAAGTTATGCTCTAGTGCTCTAGTTTCGATTTTATTCGTTCCACAGTGATTTTAACGACAGCTGTACCGCACTACCACTACCTACATAGGATTTATATGTTTTTTTAAATGAATCTCGATATTTTGTTTGTAAAAATATTGGTTAATTTTGATAAGTACCTACCTATCATGTTAAAATCTACATTTGCGCAAAACCGGTATACCTAACTAGTTTTGCCCGTATCTTTGCACTCATCGATATTTTACGCCACGAATGCGCAAGTGAGGTATTTTTAAACAGCCTGATAATAAAATAATCAGTCTTTAAATTGTCACTCAGTCGGATCAAAGATCGACTGTGACTTCGATGCAACCATCCAGAACTTGCCATAATGAGAAGCTTACAGTATTGCTCCTCGGGTTTTTTCACTGACTAGGCCAGTTCGGCTCTGGCAAGCTTCAAACCTGTACCCTGATTGTGAATCAAGCAGACAACGACACGATCATGTCTCTCGATTTTGAGACCACAGATTTCACCACCGAATCTAGATCATTGCATCAGAATGTCAAACTACGTCGTGATAATAAACGCACCGCTTGTCTTGATACCAGTTCATTGTGAACTCAAAAAATAAACATTTACTAAATACGCATAGAGCTACTAACTACTTCTTACCTAAACACATGACAATTAATCATAATGACGATTACCTACTTATGTAATATTGATATGACGATTAATTACTTTAATATCACAATGATAGCCCGTAATTATTGTGTTTTACATTCATTATAATTAGTATACAATAACATTTACCATTATTTAGAACCAAAATGTTTAACCTAACTTGACATTGTTATCAAACTAAATAAGTTAATTTTTATTGGTTTAACCATTGAACTGCGATATTTTATGGGCAACTGATTACACGATGGCTTTTAAGTTTCATCCATATTTTTAAATGTGAACATTTTTTGTCTTATTACATCATGTTTTTTGCCACATGGTCAAAATAACTAGCAAGACAAGAAAGACAAAAATTAGAAATCGTAATAAGACTGGACATTTTCTTACAAAAGTTTTGATACCAAGATAAATAGGATAAATTCTACATTAGGTAGGTATAAAGCCGATAACTAAATATTATAATCGGATGATTGATAACATTATGTAGTTAGGTAGGGATATCTTTCAAATTAAATTTATAGAATGCCATTTATTTATTTTTAATCAATAGGTAGGTATGCAGGTTAGATAGCTTAATACTATCGCCATAATATTACCTCACTGGACAAAGTATGTAATATGTACGTATACGTACCTAACTAATTGACAATGACCTTCAGCAAAGTTGATTCAGTTGTTGTGTACGGCAGAATAAATTTTGATATTTTTATTTTACCAACTCATCGTCTTCACTTAGTAGGGTAAGTTCGCCTGTTCGCGTCCATAGACCAATTCGCGTCCATTTTACGGATCTCCTTTAAAAAATCCTCGAAATTAAGAAAACTTACACACCAGTCAAACGAATAGTCATTACCGGTAATACCTCAATGTATAAGAGACACGCAAATAAGGTCAAAAGGTCCGTGCGACAAACCAACCCTGTTTAAAAAAATATTTAGTCCCGGCTGTTTAACAAGGAAGCGCGAAAGCGCGGTTTTTTAGATAAAAAATAGTGTGCAGCGGTGCGTTTGATGGTAAGTTTTTTATTGTTTTATGTGAATTTTAGGATTAATAGCTGTTTCTAGACTTTTATAATGAAAAAAGAAATAATGTTAATCATGAATTTGCTTAGATTTTTTACATTTAACGGTTAAAATAAGGTGGACGCGAATTACTACATCGAATTTACAAAACTTCCACTTTGCGTCCGCAATGGACGCAAACTGTACCTACAGTGGATAATAATAAATCCAATTGCGTCCACTAAGTATTTTAGTTAAATACAACTGTCTTCCCGATTCCGGGGGTTTCCGGAATGAAAACTATCTATCCTGTGTTCTTTCTCGGGTCCCAGACTATATCTGTACCAAATTTCATTCAAATCGGTTCAGTGGTTTAGGCGTGAAGGAGAGACAGACAGACAAACGGATTATTAATCAAGACTGATATTTTGCAAAAAGAACAGAACTGATTACTGTTTATTGTAAAACGTGCAATCGTTATTTATTGCAATCATTAGTAAGTACTTACTACTTACAGTCAATGTTGAGATGAAATATATTTATTTTTGTAAAGTATTTTTTTAATAAAAATAATGTTAATAGTTAGTTTCTGTTCCTAGTAAAGGTAAAAACGGAACACTTATATGATCACTTTGCTGTCCGTCCGTCCGCCCGTCTGTCCAAGACCCTTTTTATCAGAAAGGCGCCGTGATATCAAGCTAAAATTAATATCAATAGGTTTGCTTTTTTCTTCTTTTTGGTCGATGAAACAAATAATGAAGGGAACACTCCCTCTTTTCCTAAAAAGGAAGCTAATGGATATGTGCATTCTGCCCGTCCTCACCTACGGAGCGCAAACGTGGTCGTTAACCAAGCGTCAAAAGTCCGCACTCGGGGTTTGCCAGAGAGCAATGGAACGCAGTATCTTAGGAGTAAAACTCGCAGATCGCTGAAGCTCGTTACTGCGTTCCAAAACTAAAATTGCGGATGTAGGGCACACGGCTGCCAAACTTAAGTGGAACTGGGCTGGTCACATCTGTCGCATGCCGGAAGAGCTCTGGGCAAAAGTAACCACATTGTGGATCCCAAACAGCAGTAAATGGCAACGCGGCAGGCCCAGGCGGAGATGGCGGGACGAACTTGATAGATATGACAAGGATTGGCCTGAAACCGCACTAGATAGGGATATGTGGAAGGAGGGAGGGGAGGCCTTTGCCCTGCAGTGGGACACAGACGGCTGACAATAATAATAATAGGTCTGCTAACCCTCAATGCAGTGAAAAAATCTAATTTCTAAATTAACGCAACAAAAATGTATGTATGGCTGTTTACTTCCCATTTATATTGCACATTTAGACATTTGCAAGGGAATCAAAACCTATAGGGTACTTCCAATTGACCTAGAATCATGAAATTTAGCAAGAAGCATTGTCATGTGGCACAAGTAAAGGAAAAGCTCCAAAAACCGTAAATTTGAATATATTTTACAAAGAAAAAAACGGAACCCTCGTTGCGCGAGTCCGACTCGCATCTGACCATTTTTTTTTCATAATTTATATTCATAAATAAAGTTTTTTTTTTAATTCAGCTTTTTTTTTACAAATTCTTAAAAATATCACCCCTATATTCCTTTTCTAAGTGGTTGGACGCAAAATGGTCCACGGGTGGACGCAATTTGGATTTTTTGGACGCAAACTGGGTAAAACGCCTAATTCTGAAACTTTTCTATTTAAAAAAAAATCACTTAAGGTTTCGAACAAAATTGCAAGTAAATCTTAAAATAGACTAATATAACTAACACATCACATTATTTTTTTATTAAAAACAGTTTTAGAACAATTTTATTATCGCCGTCAAAGTTGCCAACTGCACTAAATGGACGCGAACAGGCGAAATGACCCTACCTACTTATTTTATATACTTACATAGGTATGTAGATGCTTACTTACTTTCTCGAATAGATGTTGACTCGGCTCGGTGTTAGACGACAGCGAGTGTAAAGTAATGTATTAAATAATTTGAAACACGAAATAGTTTATTAGATGTAAGTACATTACCTATATACTTATGAACAGGGTAGAGAATAAAACAGTGAATAGGTAAATGACGGTGACGGTAGTAATGGTGAACGAAACGTTGATTTCGACACTGAATTGCTCTTATTTCTTAAAAAAAACATCAAAAGCTAAAACAAAACAACTACCTTTTGGAACGACTATTTATAATGTAGTGAAATAGGTACGTGCATGAGTTTTTATTTTCAGAAACAACAAAACCCATATTTTTTTACTCTTGAGTCTTTTGACCTTACAAGTTAATTCGAGTCATCTCTTGATTGTACATATTATGAATAACAAAAAGGCATGTGCCACTAAAAAAACCCCAAAGTAATTGGTCTCAAAATTCACTTCTGCCGATTTTTGGGGTTTCGTGGCAGAAACCTATGCGGACAGCAGAAGATGATGAATAAAAAAATTTTTTTAACCCAACGTATAGATAACTTTTCCGTGACTTCCTTGATCTACAATGTTTACTAACTAATAGTCACTTCTTATTTACGATACTTACTAATAATATGTCAAATAAAATAACCAACAATACATGGATCTTCGGTAGGTACCAGTGTAACAGTGTAAAAGAAACTGAATTCTAAGGAGGTTCGAAGCGCGCACAAACAAATTGTTTACGTATAACAATTGAGGAGGTAGGTAAGAGGTTAGGTACATTACGTTAGTATATAGGAATGTAAAATACGTAAAAGACTAATACCTACATAATTTATTTTCTGCAATGCTCATTACTTGAGCATATAAAACTAGCTTATGGCGGCGACTGCGATTATTCCGCGTGGAATAATAGTTCCCGTTCTTAGGGGATTTCCGGGATAAAAACTATCCTATGTCGAAAATCAAGTATTTGTGCCAGGGTTCGATTCCCAGGACAGATAGTGTACCCATTTGCTTTTTTAGTTCCTTAAATGGGGAAAAAAGGATACCCTTATAAGATCATCACTTTGTTGTCCATCTGTCTCAAGACCCTTCATCTGAAGAACGTGTGGAGGAACCTTATTGAAATTAAAACTGTATATTTAGGTCTTCGGTCCCTTCAAATCTAATTTTAAGCTAAGGAAAAAAAGGAAACATAATAATGTACCTAGCCAGTAAACCAGACCAGTAAAGGGAAAGTCTGAAAAAACGTGTAAATGGATCTATAACAAAATATAGGATTGCTGTAACAAGACTTTTTTACCTACAACTCCTACAAGTATGTACGGAACCCTCAGTTTGCGAGCCCAACTTGCACTTGACTGGTTTTATGAAGAGCTCCTCAATAGCCTACTCAGCTTGCTGAGCTTGCCAAAAATAGTGAGTAAAGAAGGGGCATACACATGTTTTAGCGATCACGCCTATGCACTATTTTAGATCGTGCTTGGTTAATCTGAGTTGTAGTCCAGCCAAATTAGACCAAACTCGGAATTATAAGTAGGTTTTCGAGAATCTTCCTATATTCATCTTAACATTGCGTCTCAAAAATATCGGGTCTGTTTCGTAAATTATTCAAGGTCGAAATATCCGATTTTTCTCGATAATCTCAGTTTCTATTGTTCCAATAATGTTAATGAGTATATTAATTAGTATTCTATTGGTGACGCAACGCCGTCACCAAAAATCACCTGGAAGAATAGTATTCTTATTTTATTTCATGTACTTACCTACATAATAATGTTAGTTCAACTCACTAGTAAGATTAAACTGTAACTTATTCTTGTGGTTCCTATGCACCTAATACGACATCACCCCTCATAAGACTTATTATACTTATGTATGGTTGTTATTCAAATATCCACCAAGGTTTTCCTGGCTATGGTTATCCAAATTAATATGGCTATATTGTGTCTGGAATGTTCAGTATCCAGACCCTAGGTGGTAAGAATGGTGAGGTCACGAAAAGCATAAATAAATTAGGAAACCCTTTCTGTCTGTTATCCCTTCGAAATTTTCTCACAAGTTTGTTGATCCAGGGCACCATCCAGGGTAGACATGATTAACCATGGCTGCGCTCAAAGACAAATTTCAGGAGTATACTTACCACTCTTGAAATTTGTCGTTGAGCACAGTCTGCGCAATGCACCTAATTTTGATCTTCCTCCCTCTTGAACCAGCTCTTGTACTTACAATTCATTGAAATTAAAACACAATGCGTTTTAGATTAAAAATGTGCAACAAAGAGTTCTTCGAACTTAATTGAATAGCGTTACGGCTTGCGACACATATATTACGACAGGAGGCTGAGCCATGCTTTGTGCAGTAAATTAAAATTATCGTTCTAATGGCTAAGTTAATGTGACGGATCGCGTAGCCACGGGCACGCTTCAACAACGGCCGTGGTGAATATAGTTAATGAGTTTGTGGAACGACATACAAGTAATTCGACCCTCTAATGATGCTCACAGTGGAAATGTACATGATCATCGCAATTTTGATAATGACCACTACCCTGGGATTATCACAATCTTGTCTTAACTACTGCGATTCGTAAGTGAAATATTGCCCTATACCCTTATGTGAGTGACGTGGTAGCCGGGTGCCTTTTGCAATTTCAACCATGAATAAAATGACGAATCGGCCATGCTAAGCGGTTGTGAGTTCCTGAGAGCTCCTATCATTAAAATTACCGTATTTATAAGTTTCAATTTTTCACACTTTATAATGTTACTTATATTGACCTTTTTATATATTACCTTTATGTATATGGTAAGAATTAAATCAGTTATGGCCATGCTTTTGATCTTCAATAATAGAAAATAATAGATATATATTTTTTATAATATTTATTTCAAATTGGAGTAAACACATACCTGTCTAATTGTCCCACTCAGATTAAGGGACTACGCACACTTATTAAGCTCTATTCGCGTTTATAATTACACAGTTCGACTTCTGTAAGCCTTTAGCCAACATAGGTTGCATGAACATTGAGATGATAAAAGTTCATCAAAAAGTGACCGTTTTGAATTTCACACAAGCAATCGAAAATATCAATACAAATTAATCAAGCCCAAACACAAAGTAGCTGCTGTGAATTTTTGAGGAGTTCCCTCGACTGTCTCTCGCCTCCATCATCAGATCTACTCCAGATCTTTATTAAATTGTAGTGCTTTAATAAAATACTTAATGAAAAACTTACAAACGCACTAGTCCCCCCTACGATTTTTAAAAGGTCCCCTCGATTTCTCTGGTCGGCTATCATCAAACCCTGATTTTCTTATGAAAGGACCACCTTGGAAATTTTCCAACAAAAAAAGAATCATCAAAATCGGTTCATAAACGACGAAGTTATCCGCGAACAAACATAAAAAAAGAAAAAAGCATATACATATCCGGTCGAGTCGAATTAAGAAAACTCCTCCTTTTTTTGAAGTCGGTTAAAAAGCTCTTAGGGCCATCGATTCGTCCTACGTTTGACGTTTCCTAACATCATATATCCATGATATCGACGTTTACCAAAGTTGTTATAATCCATACTTCCATACTATATTATAAATGGGAAAGTGTGTCTGTCTGTCTGTCTGTTTGCCTTTATTTTCACGGCAAAACGGAGCGACGAATTGACGTGATTTTTTAAGTGGAGATAGTTGAAGGGATGGAGAGTAACATAGGCTACTTTTTGTCTCTTTCTAACGCGAGCGAAGCCGAAGGGCAGAAGCTAGTATAAAATAATTACGGGTTTAGCTGTGGAACATTAACGACAACATTACATAGTTCTAATATTTTTGAGGCAAATAGGAACAAACAGTTGCTTCCCTTTTGAAAGAAAATAAATTGATTTTTTTTCTCACTTTGTCAATACGTAATAATACAAACAAAATACGTAAATAACATTCAAAATACTCAAATAATATAGGTACACAAAACTGGCTCTACTATTTTTGTTTACATGAAATTGTCAACGCATAGAGCACAATATGCTTGCATCGGTCAAGTATGGCAAATGTAATCAAAGCACTTGTTCAGAAAGCTGATATTATTTAATGAGGGTACGTCTACAAGGTATTTATGTATTAGGTACCCGGGTACCGCGTCGCACCATGTGCGGTATTTTATTTGTCGCTCACATAAGGGTTAACCTGTTTTGTTTTCCTAAAAAATAATATCTTTAGACCAATGCCAAAATAAATATGCAGTAACATCATAGCATCTATTTATAATTTGTCTTTTGCGCATTATACATATATACCCCTGAATTACTAAGTTAAAACGCTTTTGCAAGTTGGAATTATAAAGTATTCTACTCCGCAAAGTTACCAAAAGCAGTCATTCGTCTTTACTTACGCTGTATAAAAAATAACCTCTGAATATATTCTGTTTCAGTTTACAAAATAACTCGTCCCTACCGAAGGGATGCGACTGTTCTCTTCATAATCCACGGAGTCCTCGTTCTACGACATCAAAACATATCAAGACGCTTAATAGTGGAATGAATAATGCTTCAGTGATACCAAGATTTTTCCAGAACACAACGTATGAAAAAATTAATACACCAAGACTAAATACTTTCAACGGTACTAAAAATGAACTCTTACCTATCGATACAGGTGAACCAATAGCAGAAAACGATAGCTATAACATAAATTATAGTAAACCTGCAGCAAAACAACATCCACTACATGTATATTTGGATTTAGATGTTAATCCTTCAGAAAATGAAACTTTGTCACTTAAAGAAGTACAAAAAATGTTTGAGAACTTTCAAGCTACTGAGAAAAGCTTATCTGAATGTATAAATCTTCATATTTATATATTTTCAAAACATAATAATACCATTAACAAAACAAATACGAATTCGGGTCGAGAAGAGCAACATGATAACTTATCAAGTGTCCAACAGCTAACAGAGATAGAAAGCAAATGTGACCAGCCTGCTAATATCATAAAACAAAGCATTTATGAAATAAAACATAATAATAATATGATGTCTCGAGAAGACAAAACTACCGAAGTTACGCAAAACGAACAAAAAGTAATTACTGATTCTTATGAAAACACTGTAGTTGCACAAAATACAAATAATACAATGACAGGTCATCCTATAGGTGATTTTTACAAAAATTACAATGTCACAACTACACCTTCTAACATGGTTCCTGGCAATACAAAAAACTTACTACTTCACGACACATTTTTAAATCATGATGATGATAATAACTTTCTTTACAACAACAACCTGCCAGATATGAAATACAATGATATCACCTCACCTTCATCATTTTACAAAGACTCCACAGAGTTCCTTAAAAACAGTTTGGAGGCAACCGATCCAACAAACAATGGAGGTCTAAGAACAACAAGTAACACGGACCGTGTTATATTTAATGAAAATGATATGGAAATTCCAAGAATTATAACGAAAGAACTTTCAAATGGCTCTGTCGTGAGTGTATTGGATGGTTACGAAAAAGTTCCGAATTCTGACTTTGTCAGTAATACATCAACCCACGCAAATAGCAAAGAAAACAATGATTCGAACACTAATCCTGAATTATTGAAGTTAAATATTGATAAAACAGTTCAATCTGACAATATTCATGGAAGCCTTTATTTTTCCTTTGGGACGAAACAGATACCAGCCCGTTTTATTCAACAGCCGGATGGGAAATTAGACGTAGCAATCGATGGTTTCACTATGTGCTATCAGATGCTAGAATATAACACGTCCACCTTTATGAACTCATTATGTGAATGTATTGTTCATAAGAATTGTACTTAACTAGTATTAGTCTTAATAATTAAGTTCTAATTAATTGTAGATCTCATAAATATCTGCAAAAAAAACTCCGCGACACACTATATCTATGTCGAGTAAGGCACAACAACCATTTTTTTAATAAAAAATCTTGAATTTTTTTTGCCTTTATTTTACTCATGCTATTAATCCTTATTTCATCACTAAGTACAGTTTATGTAGATAATATTTCGCCTTTAAATGATTAAAATTGAACGTTTGGTTTTGAAGTTATGGTGAAATTAAAATATTACGAATTCTGCTGCACGGCCTGTTACGAAGTGGGCGTCACCAGCCTAATAATTTACGTGCTTTTTTTTTTAATTTTGTTCTTAAAACTACACCTACGTAAAGTTCTTCTAAACAACAGTTCTTTTCAGGGCGAACCAACAGTTCTTTTCAGGCCTAACCAACAGTTTTTTTAGGCCTAACCAACTGTTCTTTTCAGGGCTAAACAACAGTTCTTTTCAGAGCTAGAATATTACACGCTATTAACATTTTCTTAAACATTTAAAAATGCCTGAGAGAGCCAAGTCTCAACTTTCTAAAAATAGTTTTCAAGCACGGCAGCATGAATACGTCGTAGGGGAGAAGTAGGGTAGGGTAGGGTAGGGTTGGGGGGACCTTCACCTGAACGTTCACAACGCCTTGCTGAACAAAATCAGAGAAACTCTCAGGTACGCGCACGAGAGTCGAGTGTCGAGCGTTCGCAACGCCTTGCCGAACGAAGTCTGAGAGCCTCCGAGGTACGCGCGCGATCGTCGAGTGTCAAGCGTTCGCAACGCCTTGCCGAACGAATTTTGAGAACCTCCGAGTTACGCGCGCAAGAGTCATGTGTCGAGCATTCGCAACGCCTTGCCGAACAAAGTCTAAAGGAGTCTACACACCAAACCCGCCGACCCGCCGACACAGCCCGGCGGCTTGGTGTCGGCGACCCAAACCCGCCAACCCGCCAACATGTGTCATGGGGCTGTGTCGGTGAGTTAGTCGGCGGCAAGAAATCAGTACAACTTTTTTAGTTAGTGATTGCAGTGTGTACGAACGTGACGTGTTGTTTTTCTCGAATATTGCAGCCTACAATAAACATGGATACTGATGCTGATCTAATAATAGCAGCATGTGGAATAATTTTAGCTGGGTCCCTGAAGAGAAAACGACAGTGTTGGGTTAGACTATCGCTGGAGTGTCGGCGGGCAACTGAGCGTGCGCGTACGCAAGTCGCCGGCCATGCCGCCGACTTGCGCGCGCGGGTACGAGTCGCCGACATGATTCTTGAAGCAAAGTCGCCGACACCAAGCCGCCGGGCTGTGTCGGCGGGTCGGCGGGTTTGGTGTGTAGACTCCTTAAGAACCTCCGAGGTACGCGCGCGAGAGTCGAGTGTCGAGCGTTCCCAACGCCTTCAGGAACAATATATAAGGACCTCTCAGTTGCGCGAAAGAGAGTCGAGTATCGAGCGTTTGCAGCGATTTAGAGCTCAGGCAAAGAGACAGCAGTTGTCCACAAATAGAGTTCGCAATCGAATTTTAGCTAAAAGCAACAGACTGGCTTTCAGATATGATCGGCAGGTTGAATATGCACAACGAGGCTCCGTCCGGCATATGTATCCTGGGTAGGCGGTTTGCAGCGTTAACCGACATCCACGCGGGCGGAGCCGCGGGCGACCGCTAGTTAAAAATAACCAGATATTGGAAGGTAATTAGTTAAAAAAATATATTGGTTATGGCGGCTCCTAAAGGTTAGGAAGACAAACTTTACCTGAAGCACAGCACATACCATTAGGTTCGTTCGTGCATTTCTTGGTAGAGCAGATCATATTCATGACTCCGATTTGGACGGACGCTTCATTTATTTTATATAAATAACACACAGACACAGAACCACAGAACAAACATTCATGCTCATCACACAAAGTTTGTTCTGGGTGGGAATCAAACCCACGACCTCCGGCTTAGCAGTCAGGGCTACTGACCACTACATCAACAGGCCCGTCATCATTAAATATATTGATTTAACCTCGATTTTTTATTTTATTTAATAAAATTGCATCATTTCAGTATATAACATGTAGTGACCTCTAGTGAGAAAAATATGAATATCTCAGTTAAATATTATAAGATAGATGGCGGTAGTGCAGATACAAAGTTAAAAAAAAAATTTATAACGAGCTAAAGCTCATTTCATATTTATTAATTTCAAATTCATAATCAAATTATGTACCTAGTAGCTATTTTAATTTATCTTATAGTTCGATTTTTGCTCATGAACAAACCTGACCTATGCCCGACCATGGATAAATATGTGCCCGACCTATTGAAATAGCAATTCAATGAAACGTTACGTTTTTCAGATGCTGTTCTGCTGTTCCGTATGTCAGTGTGCAGTTCACTGACACTGTCTTGCCAGCGACCATTTAAAATAAAAACGCTCAAATCAACCCGATCAGCATTCATTAGTTAATTTATTTTTTATTTTGATTGATTTGTAATTCGTAGAAAGCAACAATGTCAGCTTTTCTCTACATCAAAAGTCTCGTCATCTCGTGGCTAATAGAGATGGTTTGATTGAAATTTAGGAACTACCCTCTATCTTTATTATAATACTCTTGAAAACAACCTGCTGTATTTATAATAATCAAACGTCACACATAGAAATTAAAAATTGGAACTAATCACCTCTTCTACCACCGCCTTTTCTTTACGGAAACACATTTTTTTTTTTAATCTACGGTTTTAGTGGATTTTATGAAAAAATATCTGGTCACACACACCATGTTAGTGCATGTGACACTCGATATCCGTTTCCCTGGAAGCCAAAATAATGCTAGTGACACTGACGTTCTCTAAATAATTTAACAAAACATACACTAACCAAATATTTATTACCTTATCGTTTTTTATGAGTACTGTAAAAATGTTTGTCTATTTATATAAATATAAAATAAATATACCTTACAAACCCATCTCCATAGTCCATACATAACCTGTGGTTTATTTTTACTGGCAATAATGACTACTAGATACTAGAGTAGTCAGTGTTGTACTAAAAATAATGTATCGATAAAAGAATGTAAATGTTTATTGGAATATTTTTTTTTTTTGCAGCTTAGTATTAAGGTGCTTTTGTTCAAGGTAGCTCTCGAAATTCAAATTTTCTTACATATTTTTTCAATTTGCAGCTGGGTCTGGGTGTGTGTTGATACAGAATGATTTGCGACTCTAATAGGTCATTAGTTTACAGAATTATGATCGTTTAAAACATCAAAACAGGCAAAACAGCTCTCAAAGAACATAATATATATAACACGGTTTAGTGACTTTTTTCATAAAATATGCAAACAATCGAATCCAGAGGTCAGAGATACATCTAACACAATGTATTGCGTAATACATAGTGTTACATGTTTATTAGACACAAAGTACAAGTACTTTTTGAATGCACCTATTTATTTTATGTACATACTTATTATCACTAGGTCATAGATTAAGACATTTTGATTCGATTATTGATATTTAATGCATGAAGCAGTAACTAATCCGGATAAACGCGAATCCGGGTAAAGGGTTTTCTAAGGGGCATAGGCATTTACTTACATGGACTTTTGGAAGTTAAATTTATTTCTTACATGTTTCAGTAACAAGTTTTTAACTAACAACAAAAACTGTCAAATTATATAAATATAAATAAATATACTGGAACTACTTAACACACGGTCATCTGATCCCAAGTTAAGCTCTGCTTAGAGCTTGTGTTATGGTAACCAGACAACTGATATACATACTTATATAATTTATAAATACATACATATTATAGATAAATTACAACCAAACACAGAACAAACAATCATGCTCATCACACAAAGTTTGTTCTGCTGTGTAATAATTATATAATAATAACTATAAAAGAAGTCGTACTTAATATTTCTAAAAAAAAACAGAAACCTTTGCCTTTTCACCGGACGCTGGAGGAAAGCTTCTACTGTGTTTAAACTTAAGTCTTGTTAGTAAATTCATGTTTAGCTGTAAATTAGCAAAAGAAGTAAAAGTATTTTTTTACTTCCTATCGAAATTATCGATAAAACTTGTTAGTCACGTCCTAGCTCTACCCTAACTTCACACTGAACAGATAGTCAACTCAATTGTAACGACGACTAAGACCGGTGAACATCGAGGAGAGGTCGTGGAGGAATTTACCATCTAGCCACCATCGCCGTTCGCCAATTACACCATGGCTGATACCGAAAAGGCGCCGCAGCCGCAGCCCCAACAGCAGCAGCAACAAGAGCAACAACCCCCACAGCAACCGCAACAAGCTAAAGCGGCTAAACAAAAGCAGGTCATTGGTAAGTACCGCTACGCCATCTTAGTTTTTTCGTGTCCCGGCATCGAATTTATCAAAAGCACATGTTCGTATAATTGCAGAATCTTTTTATTTAATGTCATAATAACTATGCGATGTGTTTAAAATATTGGATCGCAGCGTTAAATTATAAGTATTACATTAGAATTTCTAGATTTGCCATGTAGGCGTTACTAGTCGGCGGCATTATTGATCGTGTGTTGACCCCACTGTAGGATATATATCTGCTTACATAGAGTATCAACGAACAAATCAATAATATTGCCAGCAGAATGGAGGACGGCGTGGCTTTCTGGACCGGGCTTCAACCATTTTGTATGAAATCACAATCATCAACGCTTTATTCCTATTGGAATGATGTAGTAGAAGTTGTGTAATTAGTTGCTTGGCTAAAATATTTTCCAATTCCTTTCGACTGCGAATGTACGCTATGGTTATGATGTTCCTATTCATCCTAGTTTTATAAATAATAATGACATCCTCTTTGCCCATTTTAAATAAGAGCGCGTGGGAGTTATTTACCGATTTCGTGAAGCTGCGTTTCTAAGTCAATATATGGCGTGCATCATAAACATAACGCACAAACGCACGGTTTTGTTTAGTTTTAGAGAATTCACCCGAATGAAGCTGTGCGTCCTCTGTTCGCCGTTGCCCGAGACAATGGTTGCTGGCTGATAGAATTCTTGTATTTAAATGTTAAAGAGCAATAATTTAGGTTCTTATTGTTTGTATTTTACTGTGAATGCAATGTTGTATTTGGTATTCTTGCACCTACTTCAGTACAGCAAGTAAAAGATTAGGCAAGGTTGAAGAGAGAATACAGAAAAAAGTTACTTGTATCTATAGTTTTTATTTATTTAATATGTATTGCAATTTGTATGGGATATCTGCCTTTTTGTATTACATTGTGGGACATTATGATAAGAAATGCAATCAATTTTTGTTACTGATGGCTAGTTGGATGTTTACAACAGTCATCTAAAATTTTGTTGACCAGAGGGCCTAGCCAAGTGGCATTGTAGAATAGAAAACGAATAGATTGTCAAATGTATGGAATTGACATAAGCTTTTGCTAAAAAATTTGACATCTCCATACATTTGACGTTTTCGTTTCGCTATCTATTCTACAATGCCACTTGTCTAGGGGGGCTGGACAGTCAAAACATGAGTTAGTTATTTCTTAAATAGTAAACATGTACTAAAAAGCTCTAAATCTTGTCTATTCAATACGAATGTTGAAAATTTTTCTTTATAAATAACGAAAAATGTAATGATTACATTTTTGTGTTGAACATCTCTAAAACATACCGTTTCTTTTCAGCTGAGAAAGTTTCGGGAACCGTCAAATGGTTTAATGTGAAGAGTGGATATGGTTTCATCAATAGGTAAGATCTTATCTACTCTTCATCAATTTCTCAAATTGAGACTACTATAATTATACTAATTGCTTTTTTCGTCTACAGGAATGACACCAAGGAGGACGTGTTTGTGCATCAAACTGCAATCGCCCGGAACAACCCTCGCAAGGCTGTGCGCTCGGTCGGCGACGGGGAGGCGGTGGAGTTTGCCGTGGTTGCCGGGGAGAAAGGCTATGAAGCAGCCGGAGTGACTGGTCCCGGCGGTGAGCCGGTAAAGGGCTCGCCCTACGCAGCTGATAAACGCCGCGGCTTCCATCGCCAGTAAGTGAATGATCAAAATGACTT
Organism: Athetis lepigone; assembly: GCA_033675125.1. Taxonomy (NCBI): domain Eukaryota; kingdom Metazoa; phylum Arthropoda; class Insecta; order Lepidoptera; family Noctuidae; genus Athetis; species Athetis lepigone. The sequence goes on from CM066219.1 coordinate 12,385,783, forward strand.
TGTTACCTTTTTCTTTAGGCTTGTATTAATGTAACACATTTTCAGGTATTATCCCCGTCAAGGTGGCGGACGTGGCGGGGAAGGCGCTCCACGTAGAGGTGGAATGGGACGTCGTGGACCCCCGCCCAACCAGGGGGGTGCACAGGGGGACGAAGGTCAGGAAGGAGGCGGAGCACCACCACAGCGCAGGTAGGAATCCAAGTTGTATACATGGACTGCTTCAAAATAATTCCATGATTAATGTAACGGTCATTGAATGTCATGTGTGTACCTGAAAATGAGAAATATCTGTAAGACCAGACATTTAAGGGACTCGTTTTACAACTGCAAAAGACTAGTCAACAGTTTAATTAAAAAAATACAAGAATAAAATTTAAAATTCCCTGCCCCAGAAGTTAATATCTTCGAAACGTCTGAACCTAACCATGTGAAAATTACTGCTGGATAATAAACTTTCAATTTAAAAAAAAACCAGCCAAGAGTGTGTCGGGCCACGTTCAGTGTAGGGTTCCGTAGTTTTCCGTCACTCACAATATGTGGTCCCACTTATGAGTCATGAGTTTAAAAAAGACTATTTGTTACGTTGACATTCTAAGTACGCAGAAATTATTTAATAAAATAATTTTTGTCTTTTTTGTACAAAAACTGTTCTTTCCATCAAGTTTAAAATAATTTTCCTAGAAAGTCCTTATAAAGTTCAACTTTTCAGATTTTTTTCATATTTATTTAAACATATGGCTCAAAAGTTAGGGGTGGGACACATAGTTTTTTTACGTTTGGACCGATTATTTCCGAAATTATTGACATTATCAAATAATGATTGTAGTAAACCCCTATTCATTTTTAAATACCTATACAACAATATATTACAAGTTAGGGTTGAAATTAAATAATAAACACTTCCCACTTTACATAAAGGGGGGCCTAATAAAACATTTTTTTCCAATTTTTATTTTACCACTTTGTCGGCGTGGTTGGTATACATATTGGCACCAAATTTCAGCTTTCTAGTGCTAACGGTCATAGAGATTAAGCGAGGACGGACAGACAGACGGACGGTAAGACAGACATGGCGAAACTATAAGGGTTCCTAGTTAACTACGGAACCCTAAACAAACAACTCATTTGGTTAACCCATTATCTATAGTGCAACTCAAACACATATGTCAGTCAAACACATATGTCAGTCAAACTTATAACTATCCCCTTTTTGTGTTGGGGTTCTAAACTGGACACATTTACTGGCAACAGCTACTGTGACTATTATTGTGCTGATATACTGCAATTTTCAGCTACTTCCGCCGCAATTTCCGTGGTGGACGCCGAGGTGGCGGCCCAGGACCCATGAACCGCGGTGGTTACCGTCGCGTGCGCCCACGTAACTTCCAACAGGGCCAGGGTCAGGGTCAAGGCCAACCCCAAGCTGGTGGTCAGCCCAACCAAACACCACGCCAGAATGGGCAGGAGGCAGAAGCACCAGCCACAGATGCTTCACCAACCCAACAGCAACAGGCTAAGCCAAAACCCACCACCAAGCCTGCTGGTACAACCATCGAGACCACTACCAACGAGAGCCAGGCCTAAACACCCGGCAGCTGCACAGTGTGGCACACCCTAACGTAGTGCATGTTAATTCTAGCTGTGCCACATATCCATCACAATGTCTTGTCTCTACAACTGAAGAGTGTTTTATTTTAATTGTTGTTGCAGAAGCTATTACATCTAAGAAAGTCTGCACTTTTATCATCTTTTTTGGAATGTCTTGTTCAGGGGAAGGTTTTCATGGAACTGCATAGTATCATAGATCAAAAATGTGATATTTTAATTAATCTAAATAATGTTTTGATTGACAATTGTTTTATGATTTTTTGGTTGTTCCTACAACATGATTGTGTATTGTATTTTTTTTTAAACTAATTACTTATACAATTTGGATATCCAAGATTTAAACAGCAATTGAATGTTTAGAAAATAAAATTATATGCAGGTTCCTACGCCCCAAGTGATTGTGTACTTTTAAAAGAATGACGATTATTTTATTATAAATTTATATGGATGCATGTTTTAACAGTCTTATTTGTAATGAAATCATTAGTTCTGCCACTCTCAGAAATAAAAACTTCTTTTTACCTGTGTGAAAATAATTTTACTTTTATGTTTAACCTTCTAGTCCTTCCCATACACTTAGGTCCGAGTCACACCGGAATGGCAGCGGCGCGGCGAGCACCTTCATTGTGAAATAATTTTAAACTTTAACTACATACTTAAAAGACTAGTATCGCTTGAAAAGCTAGAAAAGGTCGCGAGGTCGCCCGCGGTGCCGCGAGCGGCCGCGCGCAACGCGCTTCTTAGACCCTGTCCAGAAAGGGCGAATTCGCCGCCGCGATTCGACTCGCGCGTTGGCGAGATACTAGGCACTAATACATCGCGTCCACACAAGCATCGCGCGTAATGCGCGCGAGTCGAGATACTAGGGCCGCCTTGTTGCGTCCAGAGTTCGCGCGAATTTCAGAGCGAGTGCACGTATAAAAGAGAAAGAGAAGGAAATACGACTCGCGCGTAGGGTACGCTCTCTCGTGTCACTCTCTCTGGCTTGGCCACCATCAGGGATTTTAATTTTGATAACACAAAAAAATAGTCGCTAAATAGTCGAAATTAGTCGCCAAATATCAGAAATAGTCGTTCTCTAGTTCAAAAGTTATAAGGGTTTATAGGTGGCCAAGCTGGAGAGAGTCTCCCCAGCTTGGCCACATGTATATCTCGAAATCTAGGGCACCTAGTGAAGATCTGTTTTTACAAAAAAATAGTCGCTAAATAGTCGAAATTAGTCGCCAAATTTCAGAAATAGTCGTTCACTAGATCAAAAGTTATAAGGGTTTATAGGTGGCCGAGCTGGAGAGAGTCTCCCCAGCTTGGCCACATGAAAACAAGGGCACCTAGTGAAGATCTGTTTTTACAAAAAAATAGTCGCTAAATAGTCGAAATTAGTCGCCAAATATCAGAAATAGTCGGGTCTTAGATAAGAAGTTACAATGAGTTCAATTTTTAAAGTATAGTCCAAGAGCTAGACAGAAAAGTCTACGAAAACATTCCAAGAAAAAGGTATTTCTATAAATATGTGTAATATACTTCTAGTTTTATCGATCAAAAGACTTTACAAATGTCAGAGAAAGATAAATTTTCAATTATATATTTGTTTTTATGTTTTAAATGACTAGGTCAGAGTGCCGTAAACTTCTATGAAAACATTAAACCTTGCTCTTGGTCTATTAAGTGTCAAGATGTACAATCGCATGCAACGGTTTTAACAAATTATAACGTTAGAGACTCTAATTTACGTTAGAATAATGAAACTTTTTTTGTTGTCGAAAAAAATACTTAAACAAAAATACTTTCCGGGCCAGAATTTAAACCCCAATTCATAGATTTCGTGTAACTAAGGCATCATATAAGACACTCCAGAGTAGAGATGTGCCGTTCCCGGGAGTATTGCCCGAGGTGGGAATTGGTGGGAACATTACCGGCAATCTTGTCGGGAGAGGAAATATTTCGGAAAGTAGATTTATATAGGTAAATTGCTAAGTATTTTTGGAATTAAAATATCTCATCAAATGGCATTTTCTCATTAGGTACGTAATAACGGGGTATTCCTCGGAGCGCTCCTGTTTTGAAGCGCTCCTAACGAAGCGCTCCCAAAATATTCCGCCAAGCGCTCCTGTTGGGAGCGCTTAGAAAATCAAACTAAAAATATTATTATTTGATTCCTCGAAGCGCTCCTATGACGTGACGATGCCATAGGGCAAAGCATGAAGGATTTGTAAGTAACGATATCGATATCGACGTTTTAAAGTTGAACTATCATAATTGTTAATTTTTTTAAAACTACTAGGGAAGCATAAATGAACTGGAACTACGTTCTTTAGTGACTTTAGTGACACAAGCAAGACACTAGTTCATTTCTGTTTTCCTGTTTTTCTGGTTATGTACTGTTATATGTATATCTATAGCTACATTTTAGTTATAAACAATTACTAAATAATAAGATCGTTATAGTGAATAATAACAAAATAATTTTAGACTTTAATCGTTGGTGTATAATTTATATGAGATCATTTAGGTACCTCCTCGCAATTACTGCCACCCTGGTCTATAATCGTTGGTGTACAATTTATATGAGATCATTTAGGTGCCTCCTGGCAATTTCTGCCACCCTGGTACTTTTCATCAAAGCTTTTATTTTTACTATTCATTTATTCTAGCTATTTCTATTTTTAATATAAGCAACTAGTAGCCGTCGAAATGTTTATCGATATAATTTGTTACGAACACTTCATGCTCTTCTCTATGTTTCGTCATAGGAGCGCTTCGAGGAATGAAATAATAATATTTTTAGTTTGATTTTCAAAGCGCTCCCAACAGGAGCGCTTGGCGGAATATTTTAGGAGCGCTTCGTTAGGAGCGCTTCAAAACAGGAGCGCTCCGAGGAATACCCCGTAATAACTGATTGTTAAAAAGCTAGAATATTTTACTTACTATATTTTTGCGTTCATATCATTTCAAACTTACCCAAAGACTTTTTCTGTTTCTGTTGTTCTTACACACCCAAAATAATAAGGGAAATATAGCACACAAATTTATTTAAAAAACCGATCAATTTGACAACTGTCATGTACGCTCTGTACGCTACTTCGAATGCGTGAATAAAGATAAAATATTACTTATTATGTTGGAGTTTGTATAGCTTTTCCTCGGTGGGTTCACATTATAGAATCACTATATTTATATGTTTTGAAAGAAACATTTCACCATATCACATCATAGTTACCTACTGTCAGAAACTACTTAAGTATTTTGTACCTGCTTGTACATGTCGAAATTATATTCTTTAATAACTTTTGATCTAGTGAACGACTATTTCTGATATTTGGCGACTAATTTCGACTATTTAGAGACTATTTTTTTGTAAAAACAGATCTACACTAGGTGCCCTAGTTTTCATGTGGCCAAGCTGGGGAGACTCTCTCCAGCTCGGCCACCTATAAACCCTTATAACTTTTGATCTAGTGAACGACTATTTCTGATATTTGGCGACTAATTTCGACTATTAAGCGACAATTTTTTTGTAAAAACAGATCTTCACTAGGTGCCCTAGTTTTCATGTGGCCAAGCTGGGGAGACTCTCTCCAGCTCGGCCACCTATAAATCCTTATAACTTTTGAACTAGAGAACGACTATTTCTGATATTTGGCGACTAATTTCGACTATTTAGCGACTATTTTTTTGTGTTATCAAAATTAAAATCCCTGGTGGTGGCCAAGCCAGAGAGAGTGACACCGCTCTCTCTAGAATTCGCCCACCCTGGACGCGTATTGCCAAACTGTATGCTGACCCAGACCGGGGTTGCTCTAAGTTCGATCGCAGTTTGCCTTTTTAGTTGAAGAGCAAACTGTATACCTATTCAGAGAGCGTCTGAACCAAATTACATTTTGCTTTAAAATACTATACCCCCCATACCACTCCCAACCTAAGGAGCCCCATGGTTACGGAGATATCGATGATCAAAGTTTGAGATTATGTTACGTCAATTTTGAGGTTGAGTTAGGATTTTTTCGTGTAAAATTAATTATTTTTCACTCTAATGTCTAAAAAAAATAACTCGACGGGTGGCCTACTTCTGGGTGGTTTAAAAAAAAATAACCACGAAGGATGTGGCGGGGTCTGTCAGACCCCGCCACCTCCTTCTAACCTAACCTGTCCGAGTCGGGGCGCCCTAAAATTTTGATCGATCGCTCTCGGATTGACGATCCTTAGAGGAGTATAGTAGGGTAGAGTATAGGTATATTTAATAAACTAGCTTTTGCCCGCGACTTCGTCCGCGTGGGATAATAGTGTCAGTTTCCGGGGGATTTCCGGGATGAAAATATCCTATGTCCTTTCTCGGGTCCCAGACTATGTCTGTACCAAATTTTATTCAAAATTGGTTTAGTAGCTTAGGCGTGAAGAAGAGACAGACAGACTGGCAGAGTTACTTTCGCATTTATAATATTAGTACGGATTAACTGTGGAACTATCTTGAGCGTACACAAAAATATTGGGGTTGTATAAGCGTGAAAGAGCTATATTGACCTTGGTAAAAGCATCCAAAACATATCCAATAGCGTTTTTTTGATGGATAGGAAATCATCAAATGACTTCTCCCGCCCCTGTAGAGGGAAGGCGGGTCAGACTTTTACTGACTAAAATCGAATAATGTCCCTTCGGTTACATATTTATATATTCCGGGGCCGCGGTAACTATTAAAAGCATCGACACGGGTCTGGTCCTAGTCGGGCGGCGAGCTACCTACTGCTCGCCTTCCGCAGGCCCACGCCTCCAGTGGCCATCATCTTGCGACTCTAGACAATAAAGCCTGGGTCTCTGTCCGGGGCGTGAAGCTTGACGCTGCCTCACGCGCCCCGCCGCTTTCGTCTCCAGCGTGCCTGCTTCGCAGGAGGCGACGGCCTCCTATTCAGTCTCGCCCTGAAGCATGGCCTGAACCAGCGCCGATCGCCTCTGCAACGACACAGTGGTGCTTCACCCAAGCGGGGCCTACCTCCACCGTATGCTACACCGTGTCACGCAGGCGTCACTTCCGCCCGAATCCGACATAGGAACCTCCCGAAATGTCCGTGTGCGGTGAGGACCTGTGTCGGGCGATACGTGAGTGTCGAGGCGTCATTCCAGCCACTCCTCAAAGAGGGATGACCAGCACTGAGTTGCGACAGTCGCCAGTCTCCATGAGATCCCGCCGGGGCTCTGTGTGCCGAGTGTGTGTGAGTTTCGCCCTATCGTTGCACTTCCACGCGCCACTTTGCGTTGTACCCACACCGGTATGCTGGCAAGAATCAGGCAGGTAGGAGATCTTGCGGTATCCATGCACCATCCGAATGGCCATAACCTTCTAGGACGCCCTCAGTAGCCGGGCCGGAGTCAAGGCCGGGTTGGGCGCTACGAATGACAACCGGGGCTTAACATGCTTTCCAAAGCACGGGATGTCAGTGATGTCCAAGATAAACTATAGAAAGTACATATGAATTGAAAAAGTCACATTGGTACTTGCCCGGATTCGAACCCGTAACCTCTTACACACGCCTTTATGACGACCTAGATGTGTTATTCTGATGTATAAGCTTCGAATATCATGCAAAGCCATCGGCCAATATTCTTTATTGTACACCAATAGGACAAAAACAGTAAAGGACAATACAAACAAAATGCATGAGTACAATAGGCGGCCTTTTTTCGCTAAAAAGCAGTTTCTATTACATACTATCATTTATATTGCTTGCTGCGGAGTGATATTAAAACTGAATATCTCCGAAGATATTTTTTGCAATTATAAATGACTTCCGCACAATGAAAATTACGCTAGGGGTTTTTTACGTTTTAGTAATTTTATATTATCTCCGAAACTATATGACCAATAGGCGAGATGACAAAAAAAAAGTAATTAGTCCGTCAGTTAGAAAATCAAAAAAATTGGGACACGTATTTTTTCTTTTTTTTCGTAAACAGAAAATGACGACAATACAGTGCGTTGAAGTTTCGTGAAACGTCACACCTTTGTATAATTTTTACTCAGAAGTGACGTCACAAGCCCCCTCTCCGGAACTTTGATGCTCTTTATCTTTGTATTTTGTTATTAATTTGATCAAGCAAAAAATATGTGTCCAGTACTTTTGGACTGTCTAAAGGTGCTCCTAAACGGGCAATTTTTTACTGCAATTGTGTTGCTGCAATACATTGCCGGCATTGCCCGGCAATGTTTCCGAACTCTCTGCAATATTGCCGGTATTGCCGGGCAACACTTTTTGTATGACAAAAATATTGCCGAGCAACGCCGGCAATATTGCTGGAGTTGCCGGGCCATGCTCAAAAAGTTGCTGCAATAAAATTGCAGCAATTATGTTGCCCGTTTAGGAGCGCCTTAACAGACGGACTAAATAGAATGTCATTCTTTTGATGCAGTCATCATCCCTATTGACATACTGTAAATGGCAAATCTTATCTGTATGATGTCCTTGTGATACTGAAATAATTTATTGTCATAAGAATTAATATTTTGTTGCTCAAATAATCAACCAAACGTAAGTATGCCGAAAAATCATTTTTTTAATGCAATAAAAGAAGTATAAAAGGTAAAAAAGCTTTTTTTAAAAAAAGATAACCGACTTCAAAAACTAAAAGCTCAAAAATAACTATTTCGGAAGTCGGTGGCAACACAAATCGACCGACAGAAGAGAAGCCACCGACTTCCGAAATAGTTATTTTTGAGCTTTTAGTTTTTGAAGTCGGTTATCTTTTTTTAAAAAAAGCTTTTTATTTTTTACTTTTTAGTTAGTCTCAGTGTCTGACTACGTTTTAGGGTAGCTCTCAAAATAAACTTATAATCTTATAAAATGAAAATGGCACTATACGCGCAACGTCACAGGATATGCATTAGTGTTATATACTAAAACCTTCCACAGAATGTTACAAAGACTTTTTTGAAAACCGCATCGAAATCGGTATAGCTGAACGCGAGATAATCGCGGTCAAACATACAATCGTCTTTGAAAATCTACAATCCAAGAAAGCAAAACGCGATCTATGCGGGCAACGTCACGGGATATCCATTAGTGTTATATACTAAAACCTTTCCCAGAATGTAACAAACACTTTGCTGACAACCGCATCAAAATCGGTTCAGCCAAACGCGAGATAATCGCGGACAAACATACATACATACATACATACATGTCGAACAGAGAACCTACTTTTTTTTGAAGTCGGTTAAAAATATAAAAGATAGAGATATGGTATCGCGGACTTTTTTGTAGAAATAATTAAGACAAACCAAGTTGCTATACATTGTTTTGAATTTTAAGCAACTGTTTAGGCAGCGCACGCATATAATTCTGTTTTATGAGGTATTTTTTTCCGACTTGCTAGACAAAAGTTGCGATAGCTCGGTTAATATACATGTTATAAAAATAATTTATAGCCTATAGCATTCAGGAATAATGTAGCTTTCAGCCAGTGAAAAAATTTTTGGAATTGGTTCATTAGTTCCAGAGATTACCCAAAACATACAAACTTACAAATTTTACCTCTTTATAATATTTAGTATAGATAACCGTAATATAATATTTCTAAAAGCCATTACACGAATCACTATAACAAATACTCAAGTCGCTTCCAGTGTGCATAGATTTGAAAAGTCTCTTCAATTTCTCCGAAAACCTATCATCAGATCCCGAACTGGGGACTATGGGACCCCTGTAAAGCATACCTACTAGAAGAGATTTTTCCAAATCGTAAATAATCGTGTTAAATAAGTAAAATTACAGTCGAATTGAGAACCTTCTCTTATTTTGGTGTCAGATGAAAAATAGATGATGCTCGTAAGTAGGTAGGTACAGGCGTTTGAACCATTAAGTGCAGTTCTAATCTAGGCCATAGAATACAGATTGACTCGGTTGGAACAGCGCAGTGCGTTTGTGCGCAGAATGCCAACATGCATCCAATTGAATAAATTGATCCACTCTCCTCGTCGGGATGCTATCAATTTATGTTCTATTAAAATAGAAGAATCATCCATGTGGATAGGGTGTTTATTATGTTCAACAACATACCAGGTGACCAAAATTGTTATTCAACTAGTAAAAACTAGTTGTAGTAATAGCGCCCATGGCAAAAAGTTGCACCTCTTAATAAGTAATCGAGTGCGAGCAAGAGCATGCTGGACTAGCACACCGAGCACCCTCGGTCCTACATGTGTTCACGGAACCGCGTAAAAATAATATTGTTACAGACATTATTTTTTTATATTTTTTAGATCCAACTACAAAAAACCGGCCAAGAGCGTGTCGGGCCACGCTCTATGTAGGGTTCCGTAGTTTCCCGTCCGTCACAATAAGTGTTCCCACTTATAAGTTTAAAAAAAGGCTTTTGTTACGTTGACATACTAAGTACGCAGAAATTATTTTGTACAACCTTTTTGTCTTTTTTGTACAAAAACTGTTCTTTCTATCAAGTTCAAAATAATTTTCCTAGAAAGTACTTATAAAGTTCTACTTTCCAGTTTTTTTTTCATATTTTTTTAACCTACGGGTCAAAAGTTAGAGGGGGGGACGCTTTGATTTTCCTTTTGGAGCGATTATATCCGAAATTATTGACATTATCATAAAATGATTTTAGTAATCCCCTATTCATTTTTCAATACCTATCTAACAATATATCACACGTACGGGTTGAAATTAAAAAAAAAAATCACTTCCCTCTTTACATATAGGGGGGCTACACTAATAAAACATTTTTTTCCAATTTTTATTTTACCACTTTGTCGGTGTGATTAATATACATATTGGTACCAAATTTCAGCTTTCTAGTGCTAACGGTCACAGAGATTAAGCGAGGACGGACGGACAGACAGGCAGACATGGCGAAACTATAAGGGTTCCTAGTTGACTACGAAACCCTAAAAAGAACGAGCAGAAATGTATGTAACGCTGGCCTAAGAACAAATAACAATGCGATATTTAAATACTACGCACCTCAAGCTCACCTCAAGACAATTCTAACAGATATAAACGGTTGTAACTGTTTTTGAACTTACAAGTTTTGTTTTTTCTCAGCTTCAAGGGACTCTGGATCAGTATGTCTCAAACGCCGCTATCGCTGCATTTTCACACATTTTCTGTTTATTCGCGCAATTTGTGAGGGGCTCAAATAGTTTTAATTCGATACCTCCACGCTTTTTTAAAATAAAGGGTATTTACTTTTCAACAAGTAATCCTATAAGGGTTCCGTTTTTTCCTCTTCAGGTACGGAACCCTAAAAATATGCATGAGTAACTATGAAAATATTCGTGTGCTTATAAAAATTTACGAGTTCCCTCGATCTCTCTAGGAACCCATCATCAGATCCTGACAATGTCAATAGGATTGCCTGTAAGAACCCCTACGTCGTTAATATATGTAGGTATCGTCTCAGGCTGTAGTCCTAGACCACGTTTCTGTTTCAGCTGACCGTTCAATAATATAGGTGTAATGAGTTGTTTACTCAACACAAATTGGACGCAAATCATTCACCTAAAAGAACTGAGTTAGGGCGATTGTGCACTTGTCCGTCTATACTCGGATGATACGCCTCAGTTTAGGGGAGCTCTGTCTTTGAAACTACACGCCACGCACGCGAAATTAGGTACTCTGAAATAAAAACTGTTCCGGAATGGGGAAAAGTAAAATGTCGGACGGTAAAATTACTTATAGTGCACAAACTAGTATATAAAACTAGGTGTAGCCGCACTTCGGGTATTAGCCGTAACATATACACTATACGGCGTGCCATATCGGACAGTAAAAAATCAGACTGCCGGACAGTAAAATTCCTTGTAATTTGAATTTTTTACCCTCACCGGATTCAGCTTTACCCAGTGTTTTAAGTGAAGCGACTGCCTGTAAACTTTCCCAACCCAGTTACTGCGCGAATGCGAAGAAGTTTAATTTTGAACAAAATTGCCCGTTACATCATTTACAGTATCTGGCCATATTATTAGGGACAGTTCCATTATTTTTGAATTATCAAGTTGGTTTTTTTTTTAGAATAGTGATTGGTTGTAGACTCCAGCGGTATTTTTTATTCAAATACCTTATTCATTTTATTAAGATTATAAAAACAACAAATATAAAGGTGAAATTAAATCTGGTTATTTATAAAAAAAGCGTTAATAAGTTGTAAGTAAATAATATATTGTGTAGAATTTAATATTTTGTGACGCCGCCTTTTGCTGTAATAACAGCTCCTAAAAGGCGTGTTATACGTTCTATACATTATTATGACAGGCTGTTGTAGGCTTGTGTTATGATAAAACTCATTTAAATAAGAACTGCAATGAGCTGGTGTTTGGTGGTGTGGTAATGAAGTGCTTAGCGATAGTCTTCTTAATGAGTTCCTGTATGTTCTCAATAGAGTTGATATCTGGTGAGTTATCTGGTTAAGGCAAAATATTGTTATATTTTTTAGTCAGGAATGCTGTAACACTCTTGGCCTTGAGACAGGATGCAGAACCGTGCATAAAAATGTACTCTTCGGCTACTGGGGAACCATTCTTCGACTTTAGGGACTACGCACACTTATTCAGCTCAATTCGCATTTTGCGAAAAGATTTTGGCACACTTACACAATTCTACGTCTATCAACCGCGTTCCGCGGCGTAAGAATGAGATAAACAGTCAAGCTTAAGGAGCTAAGCACATTTATTCAGCTCTATTCAGCTTATGTTCATAGAAAACTACGCTTTTGTATGAAGACGCGTACGCATCCTTTCAGCTTTCCGCGTCTGTTCAGCTTTTGTATAAAATCGTCGTTTTCTATGGACCTAAGCTGAATAGAGTTTAATCACTGTGCTTAGTCCCTTAAGCTTGACGGCTTTTCTCATTCTTACGACGTGGAACGCGGCTGATAAAAATATAACTGTATAAGTGTGATCAAAATTATTCAGCGAAACGCGAATGGAGCTGAATAAGTGTGCGTAGTCCCTTATTCGTTTTTAGTACTTGCTTGTACATGTCTTGCCTTATAGTCACTTACACGATTTATAGACACCCCATGTTTTCAGCTGAGATGTCAAATCACATCATGATGCTACCTGGTCTTAATTTTCCCTAAAAAGCAAGCACGGAGAAGTTCTCGGATCATTATAGGATGTATCCGACTACAAATGAGCTCTTATCGACCTACACCTGAAAAAATTATTCGTCGGAGAAGCTTACTCAGAAAATAATGTAATAATCACTGAATAGTGTTTTACTGACTTATTGGAATATTAAAAGTAATAATATTAACGGATTCCAGGCTACCATAGTCATAATTATGTCAATATGTTAAATCAAGCTTAAATAAATAAAATGAAAAATCTTTTTTTCCTGCGTTTCTTTTAACATTGTAATATGCGTAAATAATATACAATTTAATAAGCTTTTTTTTAAGATTTATTTCATTTCTATACATTGCTAGGTGAAAAATGAGCATCCTTCTTTGCTCTATGAATACTGTCCCTAATAATTTGGCCACCGATGGTTATTGACAGCTCTGAAATTACTCCGCAGCAAAATAATAATTGTAAGTAAGGGCAGTAACGAGGCCGGCTGGTGGCTTTGCGGGATATTGGAAGCTTATAATTATATAAGAATAACACATAATTATATTACTACGGCTGCATAACATTGCGCTATGTATGATCTACAGGAGCGGAGCAGCTAACCAAAACCTCAATGCATCATCCATCATCTCATACTTATTATGTGGCGTACAACCTCTTGCATGAGAGGCACCCGCCTCACTACTGCCACCGCCTTAACCGTCGGGCCATCACGACATTTTAATTTAGTATAACAAATATAATAACGTAATATATTAGTCAAAGTAATATGAATTTTAGTGAAAGCAAATCTAAAACACAAATTAAAAAAAAATTGTTTTAGGTATGTCTTAGTTGTAGAGAATTGTAATATAAATGATTCATTAACCAAGTGAGGCATTTTCTCTGCAAAATTTTAGATTTTTACAGTTTACTTTACCGCAACAGGGTAGCGATGGCGATGGCGGTATCCGTGAAGTGATGCGGCTTGATGGGTAAAGTGCAATTACTCAAGACTACACTGTGCCAATCATATCTCTCCTGTTGACCGTTTACACAACGACCATAATTACGGGATATTCCAATTAACTAAATTGGAGGAGCTCTTGTCAGCGGCTTGTAGACAGTCGCGGATTCCCTTGTTCACAAACTAAATCAAATTTAAGATAAGTGCATCGTATCTTTCCATTTCATCAAGAAAAGCACAGAAGAAAAGATATTAGTTTAGTTCTGTACAAATTAAAACACTCCATAGATGATTTAGACTAATGTCTTTAATGATCGTTTTTTCGCCCCCAATCTCTTGGAATTTGCGATACCTACTCTTACCCTTACTTAGATATAACCTTTCTACATTCGGATGGAAAAAATCCGCACGGGCCACGGATGTTTGCTGACTGATTGCTTATAGTTCTACTTCTATTTGCCGCTTTCAGTGTCGTAGGAATGAGAAAAGCCCTCAACTTTCGCTGAATAAAGTCGGACAATCTCGAAGGAAGTAAGATCAACATCTTTTCAGTAAGACTTAAAGGTGTTTTTGAAGTAAACATATTCATTACAAGTTTAATTTAATATAATACTTATATGTAAAGGAAGTTAAGTTTTTAAGTTGCGAACTTATGTTCACCCTAAACATACATTGCAAAGTCGGTTATTTCCCATTTAACGACAATGCTAAATGACGTTCAGTCAAGTCGTTGAAGGTTACATTAAACAACTTGACGAGTTCGTTTGGTCTCGGTATACCTAAAACGCAGTTGGTCTATTTGTGCTAAAAGTCTATTACGCATGTCTTTTAGTCATTTAATTAAATGTCGTCATTCAATAAACGCGCTAGTCATACAATCAAATAGCTGATTCAACCAGATGACTGCGACATACATATATCCTGGCGTACTGACATATAGCTTTTTGAACCCTTGGCCCAGCCGGCTTACGAGAACACATGGCAACATCCTCGCGAGCAAATTCAAAATACAGGTACTTGGTTTCTTTATCTTTCTCAGCTTTTCGAGGTTCTTGTCATGTGGAACAATAATCAGCCGTTCTCAATAATTTATCTCTAGATGAGTTAAGCTACAAGCGATATAATTGACAGCTTATTCAAGAATAGTTCAAACCTAATCCACCTATCTCTATACTCTATACAAAGGTTTTTGGAAATATAAGCTTATTATATAAAGCTGAAGAGTTTGTTTTTATAATATTGTTTGCGCGTTCAACCAAGAACGCGCTAATCTTAGTAAGTTTGTACTGAAAAATTTTTTTTATTGGGTAGCCCGTTTATCGTGGAAGGCTATAGACCATATAACTTCACGCTACGGTAGCGGAGTAGTAACTACAGATGCGGGGGACAGCTGCTCGTGGCCATTGCCATAACAAAACGAAATAGTACGCGCTCAGAGCGCCACCTACTGTTCGCTCACATATTTCACAATGTTCTACACACATGCCATCTATTGTTCGATTACTAAACCGCTAATCGAGGGAAAATAAAGTGATAAGTCTACCAGTGCTAGCTAATACAAGTTGATATCTAGTATCAGCAATACCTGTATAGATGGAGCTGTCAGTCATTCAAAACCAGAAAGGTATTATTTTTTTGTATTGTAGTAAGTACCACGACATGGTCTCGGATAGTACACCACTGCAGAAGATACTTGAAGTTTTATGTTTTTGTTGTTGAAATTTCACCATATAATTTATGTCGTTGCGAATCTTTTAAGCCGGATATCCACTGTGTTTGCGAAGATCTTGCGCTCCTGTAACCGCTACCGCTTTGCGGCACCAATTAGAGCTCTACTAAGCGCGGAGCGTGACCCATAAGCACAATCGTATCCACCACAGGATATTTGCTAAACCCTATTCCGTGGCTCAACCATATTTTAGACTTTCTAAAGTATATAACATTTTTCATGAGTACTGTGTTAACTGTTACAACAAAAAAATACTGTGATATATTAAAACTAAACGAAAGAAACCACTGTTCCACTGCTGAGCTAAGGCCTCCATGCCCTTCCAGACTCCCTTATTCCTCGCCTCTTCTAACCAACCCTCATGGTACGTCGTCTTAACGTGATGTCGTTTACACCTAGAATTATGCGCTTCATTGCTATTTGGCAAACTCCCAGGCGAGACTTCAATTGCAATTCGGTGAGTGACCAGTTCTGAGCATGATAGGTTCGCATCGGGCAAGATACATAATGTCGATGAGTTTTCGCTTTAGGGAAATTGACTCAAAATTCAAAGCATTTATTTCACTTAGACCATTTACAGGCACTTATGATGAGTTGTCAAAGCGTCAGTCGTTTCGTCAGAAAGATAAAGCTAGTTGCTTGTTCCAAAACGTCAATGGAGAATAACAAGCAAGAAACTCTAAGGACACTCTTTTCAATCATAAAGTTTTACAATATTATAATTATCATGGTTACATCAATCGTGTTGCTTCTATATGTGAAAACAATGAAGGTAAGGAGCAATATCAAATAATTATAAGAAATAAGAAATAAAGAAAATCCCAAATGGCAGCGCCCGTTCACGAGCTTGACGCTTGCATTGGCACTGGCACTATTCAGCTCAATAAAATTCAGCAAATCACTTACTGTGCTGCCCACTGTCCTGCCTCACTGTTCCGCCCTCGTGCGAAATAGGCCTTATTTCTAAAAATTTCCTCACAACTCTTTGCTGTTCTGCTAGGGACTCTGGCATTTTTTTTCTTTCGACTCTTGGAGCAAGACTCAAGGACTCAAGAAGCCAGCTCCTTGCACAATGCACATATAACATTAGCTTTATTCTTTCACCCAACT
Source organism: Athetis lepigone (assembly GCA_033675125.1). Classification (NCBI taxonomy): domain Eukaryota; kingdom Metazoa; phylum Arthropoda; class Insecta; order Lepidoptera; family Noctuidae; genus Athetis; species Athetis lepigone. The sequence continues at coordinate 12,402,250 of CM066219.1, forward strand.
TAACCTACCTAACCTTAAAACGGTTGGCAAAAAACACCTGATGCACATTTGTCGGCCATATTTCTGTTTATTAAAGGTTTATAATAGGGTCCACCCTGTTATAACAAAACCGCTATGAAATACAGTTTACTCGTACAAAGCATTTTAGCGTTATTGAACGTTTATGAATAATGTTATCCGGGCCGGGATTCTCATTTTAACAAGCTAATAAACCTATTTTAACTTTTTATGACTGTAAGTAGGTCTAATACGGCTCTTTTTTGTAAAAAATCTATACTAATTTGAATCGAACCTCATTTTATCTTCTTTGATTTATTGTTTAATAAAGGGTTGCTGGCCTTCTTTCGTCGAAAAAATAGAGAAACGCCATTTGCGTTTTCTTTTTTATTTCTTATTTTTCTCATTAAATAATGGCCGTCACCCTGTTTTTTGGATAAGTCTGCCAGTTTTAAACGTAAGTTGGAAGATGAAAAACTCTTTAGTGAGATATTTATTAAATTGATGAAACCAATTAATTATTATTATTAAAACACATTTATTATGAACGTCTTATGTGAGAATGTTTGTTACGCTTTCAAAAACGAATGAACGTGTTTTGATGAAACTTTACAGTAGTTTAATGTGTACTCTATAACATCCCATACATCAGAATTACGAATAGGCCACTTGACCAACGCACGTAAGCGTGAGTGATTCAAGAGGAAAGTTTACGTGTATGATAAGTGCATATTATAGTAGAGAAACCAGGATTTTAAAAATATGTAACACCCTCGACAAGCTGGTCTTTAATTACCAATAAAAGACATAGGGCAACTCATAAAATATTTAAACTTAATTCACAAAGGTAACCAGTAAAATTCGGGAGTTTAGCGTTGTAATCATGATTACTACAACACTAAACTCCGAGTTTTGCGACCTTAGCTTTAATCCGATGCTTGAGAATTAAAAGATTACCTTCGTTTAGGAGCTGAGTATGATAGGAGAGATGAACTGATGTGATAGGTGTAGTTTCAGTAAATTGCAATATCTAAAGACGTATGCAATCGCCACGCACGCGCATGTCATTTGGGATGTAATTCCTTTATTTATCATTTTGAAGTGACTGATGGCTTTGAATTTTCGACAAATATTAGTTCTGATATCTTTAAAAGAAAGACTACATGCCGAACTAAATCCCTTAAAAACTCGCATCTACCGGTTTGAGTCACCTCAGTATCAGTCTGTCATTGTTAGTTTACGTGATGTTATAGAGATCTCAAATATATTATATAACTACGTAACTATGTTGCAGACAGGGTTACTAGAAGACCGGAAATTTCGGCAACCCTCCAGGATTTTCCAGAATTTTTTTAAATGATAAATAAAAATTCATTGTAAAAAAAAATATTCAGTAACCTGCTGCGGCCCTCCCCCGCAATTGTTTTTGCCGCCGGTACGGGGCAGCTCACGGTGACCGCGCTCCAGTCCCGGAGCGGTCTAGGTGGATGGCGCCTACGCGCAAGTCGCCAGCGGGGCAGCCCCCCGCTTTGGCGACGGCGGCCACCAACTCCTCCCCCGTGATGCGCATGTCAATGCGCATGGTAGGCCTGGATACTCGTACCTCCTCAGCTGAGAGCGACGCCCGCAACTTTTCGGCCAGAGCATCGGTGAGGGGACCGGTGGCAGCCCCAACAATTCTTCTTTATTTGTCGGAGCTTTTTTTACTACCCATTTTTTATAGAGGTTGTCTTCCTCGCGGCCCGGGCGGTTAAGCTAAGGCCCTCGACCCCCGTCGAAATCCAGAGACATGACCGTAACAGTCTTCGGGGCTACTAGATCAACGCCCCTAGCTGCCCGCTAGGGGTGACAACCCCTAGCTGCTTGCTCTACGGCAGGGTAAGTGCACGCAGAGCTAAGTGCACGCAGAGCCCGTTCCCCGACTCCAACACACACTGCCCTCTGCTACTCAGAGGGACAGGTGGTGGAGTCCTCCGCGACAGAATATCTGAAAGTGTGCAACGAGACCCCACAGGCACAACGTACCGTGACGAGTCGTTGCACACCTCCCGGGGTGCACCGTCCCACGGACTGGTCTCCATGGCTCGGATCCATAAGCGAACTCCAGCCCTCGGGCACACGAGGAGGTTTTCTGTCCATGCACCCCAAGTAGGTACTTACTTAGTATATTAGGTACGAATGAAATAACGGAAATGTTACAATAATAATAAACATTGTTTCTCAGTAGTTGACAAAATAAAACAAAGCTCCTACTGTTAGAGGTTTCGGATGTGAGTGAGTTCTAGGTACAGTCAGAAAAGTCAATAAGTATGCAGGGCAGTCAGATATAATTTAAGTTTCGTTAAAAAATCAAAGGATAGATTTAATACACCGTGTTAGGTAAGACGAGGGACATATTAACGCTTCAAACACACGTGATTTGAGACACAATAGAAAGACAATAGAAGCCCGACAGCCGGCTGTCGGTTGGTCGTTGAAAGGGATTAGGCGCACAATGTCACATTCGCAAAATGACATATTGACGCAAAATGACACATTCGCAAAATGTGGTGGAGGCTATTCAGTATTCGATTCTATTTCCAAATATGTTAACAAGACATTACACACACAAATGCCTCATAACGTTATTAAATTGTTAACAAGCGCGCAGATAAAATGTTAGTTAAGTCCTGTCAAATTTAGACACTCCATAGATATTTTATAAAAAAAGGCGACTAAATAGGTTGGAAGGAATGGAGGGAGGCCTTTGCCCAGCAGTGGGACAGTACGGGATAGTTATAATAATATAATAATAGGTAAACGCCAATTTTCTTCAGGCGCTGCCTAATTTGACTGGATTAAACTAAAATCTATCTTCTATCCTTTTCTTTAAGAAATGGAAAGAGAAAGATGCCTTTAACTAAAATTTAATTTAGTTTGTGAACACGAGAATCAGCACCATTGAGAGCCTTTTACGCCTTACTTACCCTTTTTACGATTCAATATTGGGTATTTAATTATTATTTAATACAATAATAATAATAATAAATCGTTTATTTATAATTAAGGAAGGTCTCATTACAAAAAGAAATAACTATCATACAATTTACATTTTTATTAGTCATATTATGTGAACATATATACTTACTTTCGCGTCCTTAAATATGTGCCTCGACTGACCTAACAAGGTGTATATTTATATATTTATGTATATTGGTAAGTATATTTAAAGTAGAAAACTGTTCTTTAATTAGTTTAAAGGACATTGACCGGTTCTGGGCCATATGCTGCCCAGACATGGGAGTACTTCCAAATGATTACTTGCATTAACATATAATTTTAAAAATTATTTTAAAAAAAATCGGTCCCAGGGTTTTTTTTTATTTTTGTTTTAAGATTTTCGGGACGATTTTAGTTAAAACTATTATTTTAATATAATTATTTCCGATATTGACCGCTGAAGAATTGACCCTTTTCGGTGTAGGCACCTACCTAATAAAACTTGCACCCAGTTATTACAGTGAACATGTACGCAGCAGTGGATCATTTCTTATCCAACAATATAACAGAGATCTTAACTATTTGTCAGCATTTACTATGCCTTCCAGTAATGTCCAACTCATACGAGCACACATAAAGAGTAGACATGTTTTGTCGAAAATGTACCACTTCTACATCAGGACAATCGTGGAATAGAGTGCATAAGAAAGTATTGCTGCTTATGTAGATAGATAAATAATACATTTATTTGGTACATTCTCACAAGACATACACAACACTAAAAAAAGGAAAAATGAATAAAAAACAATTAACAAACTACGTACAAAAACCCAAATGCCACAGTGAAATAATAACAAAAAATAAAAATAAAGAAGGAAATAGAAGTACAAAATGAAAATGATGAACATGTTTCACAGGTCGCAGAACAATTGGCAATTGTGCCCACATTATGTGCTTAGTTTAGTTTTTAGGATGGTCTAGGCACCAAGACGGTATTAAGTTAATTGACTTACTGATTAAGGGAATTGACATAAGCTTTCGCTAAACAATTTAACATCTTCATACATTTGACAATCGATTCGTTTTCGTTTCGCTATCTATTCTACAATGCTAATGCTTGTCTAGGGGGGCTGATCGTACGATGTAAACGAATAATGTAATATTATCAATGTTAAAACTTCATTGTTAAATGTCAAGTAGATAACTGTGAGTATTATTAATGTAAATAAATTCTGAATGTCAAAAATCATGAAACACTTGATTGTTATTATAAAGTGAGCAATTGTTTAAAATAATTACTGCGATACGTACCATTGAATGTCATTCTTCACCAATAAAAAATCTTAAAAAAAAAAATATTTTTTTCTTAAATCTCCTCGAATAGATTTTGATGAGCTTTCGTTTACAAAGTAGTATTAGCCTAAGGTACATAATGCACTATGTGTTCATTCTGGGCAACACTTGGCCCAACTCCCATACATGGATGGTCAATGTCCTTTCATGTCAATACATCAGTCATACCCATCAAGCAAAGTCCTAAGATTACTTACATAATGTTCTTGTGTTCTAGAATCAACACATTGCTACTGCAATCACTTGTGCTTTGTAGTCTAAAATTAGTACAACAAAGGTATTTATATGGCTAATTCGTCCGGCGTTTTAGGTTCATAGCGTGATTTTATGTGGCCCACAATGTGGCCCATTCGTTATTAGATTACTGTAAAGTTTCTACCAAATTCAGTAGTACTGTATGCATGAAACTGTAACAAATATTCATCCATATTCCATCGTCACAAATTTTCAAGATATTCACATTTATGATATTAGTAAGATATATCTATACTTAGGACTACCCCATCCATACTTCCATACTAATATTATAAATGGGAAAGTGTGTCTGTCTGTCTGTCTGTCTGTTTGTCTTTCTTTCACGGCAAAACGGAGCGACGGATTGACGTGGTTTTTTAAGTGGAGATAGTTGAAGGATGGAGAGTAACATAGGCTACGTTTTGTCTCTTTCTAACGCGAGCGAAGCCGCGGGCAGAAGCTAGTAATATTATAAATGGGAAAGTGTGTCTGTCTGTCTGTATGTTTGTCTTTCTTTCACGGCAAAACGGAGCGACGAATTGACGTGATTTTTTAAGTGGAGATAGTTGAAGGGATGGAGAGTAACATAGGCTACTTTTTGTCTCTTTCTAACGCGAGCGAAGCCGCGGGCAAAAGCTAGTTTGTTATAAATTTAACTAAAGGTAAACAATCTAATAGAAGTACGTAATACGTTTATTATTAAATAAATGATCAAAAATGTTCAAATACCTACAATTAGTTAATTAAGGACCCAAACCGCATGTTAGATTATTAATCTTTGACATGTCTTTTAAAACCTTAACAAAGGGAGTAGAGTAGATAGCTAAATCAAGACACATCAAAGTACCTTAGTGTTATGTTAAGTGGCGTACATATTTTATCTTGGTCTCGTACCTAAAAAGGATAGTACTTTACTGAACTGTAGGTACCTATATACTTACCTAAACAGTTGATAAATTTTATAAACTAACCACGCATAAAATTATTCACTATTATAATTATACGCACAAAAAAGTAAAGAGCGTCATTAAAATTGTTTTATATCAGATTACGTTTATGTCTTCCATATAAAAGCAATCCGACATACTAGTTAGCTGTTAGCATCACCACAATAATAAGTATACAAAAAAATAAAATACTTACGTTTCAGGGAGACTTCCAGAAGGCAACTTATGAACTTACTCCTCACACACAACCCCTACTACAATGACAAAATATTGCAGCAAAAAACAATGCTGTCACCACAGCACAGTCCCCACCATTATCGTTCGTTCATCCAAGCCTATGTTAGGGATGGACGTAACTAAATGCGAAATAATTATTTCGCACTAAGCAACGCAACAAAGCGAAATTTTATATAACATAAATTTCACCTATCTACTTATAGGTATTATAGTATTATAGCCTAATTGTTGGGCTAAGACCAATAGATGCGGATCATCAATAAAAAAAGTGGCTAAAACAAGAAAAAATATTCCTTTTGAGATTAATAAATAATATTTATTTTATTAATGGAAGCTCCACAGCGTGCGCTGAAACGCGAAACGATTAGGAAAATTACACAAAAACGATGTAGGAGAGAATGGTTCCTCTTAAAATGTTCTAAAAAATGTTGGCATTAGTATGAAATTTATGGCTATCTTTAACTCACTGTAATACTGTTTAATGGTATAAAAAAAAACTATTCTGAAACAGATTGTCTGTGAAAGTTGGATTTATAATTTGAACTTCATAATCGATAGTGACCCGTGAAGCGGGAACCGGGAAAAGATAAGTCTGGCAACCCTAGTTAAACATTGATAAAATTAAAATATTAAAACAAACGTACATAACTGGTTAGAATTGATGATTTATTACATTTTATCCTATGGTGTAACACCATAAGATAAAACAACCGCAGGGGCGTGCGGTCCTATTAGGCTAAAAGCTGAAAGTTTGTCAGCGCATGCTCCCAACACAGGTAAGAACGAAGAAGAAGGTTATGGAGGCTTTAGTATTTTACACACCCTTAGCATCGTTTATCTGCCTGGTCTGGCGTTCACGGGCTCAATAACACAATGGACTTACAGTGTTGTGGACTGTATGATGGGTATAACCAATAAAACAATTCTTGTTGGGTATTTCTTGTCTTGATTTCTTTCTTCATTTATTAGGTGCTGAGAACTGCCAACTGCCAACTGCCATATTTTTACGCTACTTATATGTAATTCTACAGTAGTGCAAGTAGTGGGTACACTAAAGGAGTAAACATTGAATCGACCAATCATTAAATGAATTTATAGTATCTGTTTTCGTACAGGTCGGAACCTGTCGGGACAGGTTTGAACATATTATTGGGGCAAATGAATGTCTTACATAACTAAGTATATTTGACTTTTATCTTATCCTACGATGAAATGAGTTAAGCCCTATGCTATTACTTACATTATATTTGCCCTAATCGAAAATCAACTTTTATTTGCATATCATGATTTAATGTTAATTTTACTTATGTCTAAATTATATTCTATATTTCTTTTAATATGTACATGATTATTTAAGCACGCTCGGCGTCCACTACATACAGCTTTCGATGATTGTGAAGTGGCCATAAGAAAATTCTTTAACTACGATTTAGCTGGTGCCACAAACATGATGAAACCATGGTGAGATGAGTTTTATTTATTCTTAGAATATGTAAAAGCAACTAGCTGTCCCCCGCGGTTTCAGTCGAGTCTTTGGTTACTACTCTGCTTACGTAGGTCGTGTAGTAGCGTAGTGTTCAAGATTTCTTTACGTACAAGTATGAACGGAACCTTCTGGTGTTACTAATAATAATTGGGTACCACAAAAAGAAGAAGAAGAAGAAAGAAGAAGTTAAAAGTGTAAAAACTATTGAAATGCTTGAACCAGTTAAAACTGAAACTGTAGGAATACAAAGTAATGAAAGTGAATTAAAAATCTCGTCTAAAGATTTATTAGTACTCATTATAAGATGTTGTCATTAACAAGGTAAATGCACCAATTTAGCTCGGTAAAGAGAGGCAATTACTTACATAGGAGGTAGTAGACCTACCTACATAAGTACATGCACCTACACTTAAGATCAAAAACCGGAGTTCATCAGTAGATTATAATAATAAACTAACGACATGGTCCACCTTTACTCGGGTAATACTCAGCATTAGTGATACGTCAAACGTACAAATTAGATTTGCTAAGTTGATTTGAAATAACGTGTTATTTTTCAGTTAAACACGATAAGAGGGTAGTTTTAAATAAAAAAATAAAATTGTTGATGTAAATAAATATGATTATTTTTATTGATTTTATTAAAGAGTGGATAAATTATCCCATACAAATTGATCCTATCCTCAAACTTTTCTTTTCTCATTAATTCTCTTAAGTACTTAAAAAATAAACAGTGTTTTGTCGCAAAGTAAATTAAACGACAAAAGGTCACTTCTGAGTTTTTAGGGTTCCGCAGTCAACTGGGAACCCTTATAGTTTTGCCATGTCTGTCTGTCCGTCCGTCTGTCTGTCTGTCTGTCCGTCCTCGCTTAATCTCTGTGACCGTTAGCACGGGAAAGCTTGAAATTTGGTACCAATATGTATATCAATCACGCCGACAAAGTGGTAAAATAAAAATAAGAAAAAAAAATGTTTTAATAGACTAGCCCCCCTATATGTAAAGTGAAAAGTGTTTTTTTTTATTTTAACCCTAATGTGTGATATATTGTTGGATAGGTATTTAAAAATTAATAGGGGTTTATTAAAATATTTTTTGATAATGTCAATAATTTCGAAAATAATCGCTCCAAAAGTAAAAAACAATGTGTCCCCCCACTTCTAACTTTTGAACCATAAGTTTAAAAAACATGAAAAAAAAAACTTCTGAAAAGTAGAACTTCATAAGGGCTTTCCAGGAAAATTATTTTGAACTTGATGGAAAGAACAGTTTTTGTACAAAAAAGACAAAAAAATAAATAAATTATAATTTCTGCGTACTTAGTATGTTTACGTATCAAATAGCCTTTTTTTAAACTCATAAGTGGAAACACTTGGTGTTACGGACGGAAACTACGGAACGCTACATTGAACGTGGCCCGACACGCTCTTGGCCGGCCGAAAAAATATTTAACTGTATGCATTTTAAAGAACAAAACCTTGTATACAAAGCAATATTTTGTTCTTACCTTGTGTGTGTGTGTACCACGACACATACTGTAATAAGGTCCTAATATATGTGCTGGTATACTTAATATGAGCAACTATGTAAGTAGTCTAGCTAGATTTTGCTATCGGAAAACGAATGTTAAGGTCTAGGCTAACCAGTAGCTAGGTGTCGCGACGAAAGAGAAATAACTGTGTAACAAAGTCTTTGTCCCTCGCGATATGAGATCATGTAAAATGTCAAGAACAGACGATGCATCCTGATTGCCTGTTGCTTATAAACCGTCCAAGTCTGTCTGTCTCTGCACCAGGCAGCTGTCGTCTCTCATATTGGAAGACTAGCGATTTTCATTCATAATCAAAATGAAATCCGTACTATTTTCCGCTGAACCGATTTGAATGAAATTTGGTACAGAAATAGTCTGGGACCCGAGAAAGGACAAGTAGTTTTCATCCCGGAAATCCGCCGGGAACGGGAACTATTTATCCACGCGGGTGCCCGCGACTGTGTAGTCGCGGGCAAAAGCTAGTAAGTTAAATCAAAGTACAATCGCCAAAGCACTAGATAAAAAAATCACGATTTACCTGTACCTTTGTAGTTTTGGTTGATCTTGTACTATGAAATGCTTCATGTGCGTGTCCGAGTCGCACTTGGCCTGTTTTTGTTATATTTATCGTTGTGAGTTACTATTGATAATGTCTTCTTCAAGTTGTTTATAATTTGAATAATTAAAACGGCGACCTTTGATAGTAAAACCACGCGCTGTAATGATAATTTCCGGGTCCAGATAGATGTAAAAAAAATATTAGGTTCAGAACTACAAATCAAAACTCGTTTAGAATCTGAGATGGGTCGAAGCGCTCGCAGCGGTGCCTCTCACCCGACTGCAGCGAGAGGTGCCTTGACACAATAGTAGTGGTAACTGGAAAGCTATTCATGCGGATGCAAACTCAGTGTAGTGTCAACAAGCACCGGGTGATGCAGCACACGTCGCTGCCATTTGCTAAATCCTCTGAATATTCGTCGAACGTCAGTGTTAGTCCAAGTAAGTTCAGTAATTAATATATTTTATTATCCGTGTTGTTAGTTCTGAACTTGTTTTTAATGACCGCTTTGCGTCTCTGCTGCTCTGCATCCATATTAACTTTTGCGATTAGTTTTCTTACTACAGACCGCTACAGAGTTATTTTAACAAAACGGTATAAATTATTTCTATGTTGGAATGGTATTACCTACTTTAATGAAAAAAGTAAGGTTTTATTCTTGTTTTTGTTTCTTGTTTTTAATACCAACCAATGTAAATTTAGTGTGTTTACCAATGATTGCGTTATGTTGCTGATGTGCTAACTCGTAGTATTTTTATATGAAATAACCAAGTGGTTTTTTTTTTCCAATATCGTTGTGTACCTTAGGCATTGATTTATTTAGTACACTATTTTAAGTACCCTTCACACGACACACATTTTAGGACCGTAACCAAAACTGACAAAACAATATGATTGTATTGTTTGACATATCCAAACGTAAGTTTATAATCCATTTTCATTGTTTATATATTATACGAATTACACTTCTGAGTTTTTTTTTGCAAGATTTGTACCTTTCATCTTCAGAGGTACAAGTTATGTCAAGGAAAATAAAATAACATTTTAGGTAATTATTTTCATGACAAGTACCTACCTACGTTTCTAGGATTTATGATTTCACGGATACTTAAACAGTAATTATTTAGACGATGTATTATTTACTTCTGGTTGGTCACCTGCAGCATTAAATACTTTTTATATAAAAACTATTTATTAAATGTCTATTTAAAGATTGGTTTTACTATTACGTACCGTCAGCGCGTCCATACAAAATTTATTTAATATTAAATCTTTCAAACAAACATGATACCATGATACTTTAAATTCGAGGAAAATCATGAAAAACTTTTGAAATTAGAAGGTGAGTTTTACTGGCGTTTTCTTTCAATTAAAATATCCGTCCGTTTTCTTTAATTTATTTAATTAACCATGTTTATTGAGTGGTTTCGTCCTTACAAATGACCTTAACGTCTGATGGCATAAAAATAAAAGCGTAACTTTTTCGGATTTTAGCCGGTTTGATAGCTAAAATCCGAAAAAGTTACGCTAGTAGTTAGTATTTCGCTTGCCACACTCAGGAGAGTGTGGCAAGCGAGTTTATTACTTTTTAAAACGTATGTCTTCTTCAAGGCAAATCTTAACGATTTATTATAGTTTTCTTTCAGGACACATTAACCCTTTCCGCCCCGTATATTATTGCAAATATTGTTTGTTTTGGGACGATTTTTAAAGGGACATAAAAATGGTTCCGACAAACAAAGAATCGCTCCAAAAGTAAATAACAATGTGTCCTAAACTTTTGAATCATAAGTTTAGAAAATATGAAAAAAAACCTGAAAAGTAGAACTTTATAAGGACTTTCTAGGATAATTATTTTGAACATGATGGAAAGAACAGTTTTTGTACAAAAAAGACAAAGGTTGTACAAAATAATTTCTGCGTGCTTAGTATCAAATAGCCTTTTTTCAACTCATATGTGGGAACACTTATTGTGACATACGGGAAAACGTGTCGGGCCACGCTCAGTGTAGGTTTCCGTAGTTTCCCGTCCGTCACAATAAGTGTACCCCCTTATGAGTTTAAAAATGGCTTTTTGTTACGTTGACATGCTAAGTACGAAACTCTAATAAATACGGAATAATAAAAATACCCTAAAAACGGACCTGCAAAGGACGGTGATAACTAAAATAAAATATGCTACTAACTTAGCCCTAAAATTATTTTGTGCAACCATCTAGTCTTTTTTGTACAAAAGCTGTTATTTCCATCAAGTTCAAAGTAATTTTCCTAGAAGTGTTCGTATAAAGTTCTAACTTTCAGATCTTTTTCCTAGTTGACTACGAAACCCTAAAAATATAGGTATTTAAATTTATTCTACGATAACATTGAGCTAATTTTAGAAAAGTCTACATTTCTAAGTAATAGAAAAATAAATTCACACAAATTTTTCATTGTATGTGTCACCGGAAAATAACAAGATCCGTAAGTTTATCAATTTACTAGGAAGTTTATAAACTTCGTAGGATTCTAAACGGGAGATAAATTGTAATATTTTACGTCCACATTTTCGTAAATTGATAAACTTACTGAACTCACTCGTAAAATAATAAGTAAGCAGTAACCAAACGCTACGCGCGACCTGATTGATTGACTGTCACGTGTCACTTCTCCTTCCTCGCGGCCGCCATTGTTCGCAACGGAACATAAATAAACCAGTTTGCTTGTGCGTTTTTATTAGTTTTAAATGTTAAACTGTGTTGTAACTCAAAGAAAACTCAACTCACTACATTCCATCCGTGCCAGAGAGGAACCAGGCATTGTTGCTTCCAATTTATAGTTTGTCAAGTCTGATTATACCAAAGTCTTTGGACACAAGCATTGCCACTATGAACATTGACCAATCAGAGAGCAGTGTGTTATTTTACATATTTCAAAGATGATTAAAAGAGATTTAATAGAGTTTCTGTGATTGGTCGAACCATTTAAAATCTTACGAATAGATATCCGTTAGTTTATAAATTTACCGTATGACGTCGGAAATTGATAAATTTACGAAAATGTGGACGTAAAATATTACAATTTATCTCCCGTTTCGAATCCTACGAAAGTTTATAAACTTCCTAGTAGATTGATGAACTTACGAATCTTGTTATTTTCCGGTGACATATGCATTTTAAAAACCTAACCAAGCAAGTTTTTGTTCTTAGGTTGTGTTTGTCGTGAACATATTGTAGTCTTGCCCGTTTTTTTTTATCGAAAAACTAATGTTAAGGTCTCTAGGCTAACCAGTAATTAGGCAAAGATTTATGGCCAAGATACATTACTTAGCACGTACATCGGCTTAACTTTTCTCTATCTCTATCTTATCAACGTAGTTTAACAATTTTGCGACAGTGACAGAAATATTGCATTGTTGAAACACTTGCTAAGCAACGCAGCAATTTTTTTAGCCTATATGACTTATATAGGTTTTAATGCGTTTTGTAACGTTACTATTTTCCGCATTATCAATAGTAATTTTCATTCAAGCGTATTGTAATTAGGTTCGCTTCATAAGTACAATGTTTCTCATAACATTAAATAATTGTGATTAGAAGTACTTAAGAGTTATTACTTAGGTAACCTATGTCTCCAGTCTCCACTTAATAAATCACAAAGTATTCGATACTCCCAATATTCTTTCTATCATAAATAAGTTTGCTATTTTTCCCCAAAAGCTTTTTATGTGCCTACTTTTTAAATAATTTAAGGGTACTATCGACAAAATTGAATCATGACCCATTTCGATGACAAATCGTTTGAACCTGTCAAAATAATAAGACTAGACGTGTGACGTTTTTAATAGGTACATGTTTACGTGATTGTCGACCTAATTGTATTTGAATGTCTGTAGGAAAATAAGCTTATGGTGGGTCATGATTTCATTTTGTCGATTGTACATAGGTTTTTTTCAAAATAGTTTTATTAAATTAATAATACTTACAAACTACATGGCTTTAGCAGTTAGCACACGCCGCAGCGTCTTCGCCCGCGTTAAATTATACTTGAATGCCAATGAAACACATTTCAGATATTATCACAGAATTTTCTAAAAATAATACCACATCTCAATTAAGTTAAAGCTCGTCCATTATTGAGCCACATTCACGTAACTGATGTGGACTAGCATGATGTCGTCAATCGTAACACTTTCTAACTATATCTGCCTATTGATACCGGTTTCGTTTATGTTGTTTTTTACCATTTGACAAATCATTTAACTTTTAGGTTTTCGATTTCCTTTTTATAGACGAAACTAGCAGAGGTTTGGGCTGTTCTAAGTTTGTAATCTGTCTGTCATTTATAATGTCCACTCAGTGGCTCAGGGTTAAGCCCAAGAAATTTAATTCTTTTGGCTGGACTATTTAAAGTTATGTTGACTATTTTTACTAAACGACATGATTTATTGTACCAAAGTACTGGTTCTGCCAAGTGTGAGATGTTCCAAGATGTTTAGATTATTATTAACTAGCTTTTGTCCGCGTGTGTTGTTTCGTCCGCGTGGAATAATAGTTCCCGTTCCCGAGGGAATTCCGGGATGAAAACTAATAATATAATAATATTTATTTATTTCTCTCAAAAAGGTACTAAAGAAACTATGTCCTATATATCCTATGTCCTTTCTCAGGCCCCGGACTATATCTGTACCAAATTTTATTCAAATCGGTTCAGTGGTATTGGCGTGAAGAAGAGACAGACAGAGTTACTTTCGCATTTATAATATTAGTACGGATTATAATTTTGTGACATTGGCCTCCAATACTTAGTTTATATCCAGGGGAAAATTTCTTGTTAATCTTGTTGGGCGATATTTCGAGAGTATTCGAGACCACATTCGAGACCTATTCGCACGACACAATTAAATCCAAATAGTTTCCTGCAGACACAAGTCTTGATTAACGACATATTACTTATTGTATTGATAATTTTTATTTATTGTATTGTATGTCATTGTTGTTCCCATTTCTTACTTGACAATAATAGCAGTATTATTTACTACAAAGATATTATTTTTTCTTCTTTACAAGACAAAGAAAATTAATGAATATTTTTTAAAAACGAAAGTATAACTAGTACTATAGGCTGAAATACGTCGTTTCGTACGTAAAAAGTAAACTCCAATGCAATGACAAACTTTGCTCACTAGTGTCATAATAATGACATTATGATTTTTCGATATCTGCATTATTTCCACGAGTCAAAGATGTGCGTACAAAGTGATTTCCTCGGGCAGCCACAGAACGAATAGTTCGTTGGAGTCTTGCCGTCATTGATTTCATCTTTGACGTGCGTTTGACAATGCAATCTTCCTGCTCCTGAAAACCAGAAACAAGTAAAAAATATGATTATATATCCTGTCGAATTGCGACTATAGATCGGCTAATAGTATTATTTAAACCTACACGCATAAATGAGCTGTCAAAACGCCATTCCCCAATAGATTTTGTATGGCAATGGCGATTTATGACGTCACTAAAATAACAACTCAGTTGACTATCTATTTATTGATTTCAAAACAACTAAAAATCAAATTTTATAGCAGATTGAAAATGAACCGAATTTATTAGGCTGAAATTAATAGAGGTTTTATAGGAATTGTGTCTAACATTTATTGGTTAATGGTGGAAACTACCCAATTGTATATCCTGTCGAAAGAAACTTGATTATCATCCAATGCCCTTATGTTTGGACAACAAGACAAATTAAATTATTTGCTGATACGCCACAGACATGATAGGAATCGAACTATTGATATGTAAACAAAAAAAAACTGAGCATAATTAGTTACATTAGTTATTACAGATTACGGGGTCAACCTTTGTATCTTCTGCTTAGGGTCAACGACCACAGAAATAAAAGTTACTTGACGTCATGAGTTTTAAGCACTGATTTTGACAAGAAACCTTTATTTAGCGTAGAGTTATATTAGTTACTTATCTAAATTCAATAGATAGTGTTGAAAAATTTGTATAGTAGGTATTTATTTTATATTGTTTATTTATATCGTTTAAAGTTTTCAACTTTAACTTTATGGTGGTCCCATATAAATTTTGTGGCGATCGGTTTAGTGCTTCTCGAAAATTTCACCAAGAACCAAAAACTTGAAGATACGCACACATCATCTATGTATATTACATAGACGATGTGTACGTTTCTTCAAGTTTCTATTTTCGTTTGATAAGTTTCAGACAGACAGACATTGGGAGTCGACAATAAAAAAAAATATAAAAAAAAAGTTTTTCTGGAAACAGGAGCAAAGCTAGTCCTGTTCAGGGCTTCAAAGAGAGAATCGTCCTAACAGTACTATCCTCATCGAGAAGTGTCGCTTTACAAATGAAGCCCTTGTTCCAATATTACTCAATGAGATTAATTTAACACCTGACAGGCGTTAGTTCAGGTTCTTGGCTTCTACTCTTTAACATTTCGACGACCAAGCGACAGCCCGCTGTCGGGCTGCTATTGACCTTCTATTGTGTCTCGAATCATGTGTGTTCGAAGGTTCAATCCCTGTAACTGCACATAGATTGACGAGTTCTTAAGCTATGACATCTTCGTGAAATAAGCCATGACCGATGACTCATGGTTACTTATATTTCTCGACCTTCAAGCGAGGCTGTTGTGTAGTTCATACGGTAATTGTGTATTTTTACACCATTATGAAAGAAGAACACCAAAACATAACTTATCTAAAACACACTTAATTGCGGCCCTGAATACCCACTATTAGTTTTCTGCATATTTTAGATGCATATTTTAAATCAATTATGGCAAATGATGTTTTGCATCATGTTTACTGTTAATAAAAAGTTTCGCAACTACTGTTGGTGAACAATTCCGTGTTCTGAGTTCACAGTTGTATAGTAGTAGAAATTGCTGATATATACTATCCTGCCTAACAAAGAAAGGGTACAAACTTACGCCATGTTGACTAGGATCATAAGTTAGTTTCAAAAGTCAGTTTTCCTGTGCTTCTGTGAGTACGTGGCTCAGTATTTTAAATTGTAAAAAAACGATGATATCCAATTTCTAAGTGAGTAGTGACTCAAAAACTGTTCATTGTTTATGTTTGGCGCCAGTGAATGTTAGTATTTGCAACAATTCTGACGAACGTCAGTAGATATGTTGTACCTATGTATGTTGTTGTTATAATTTTCAGTTACATTAACCAAGTCATCGTAGTCTATGCGATGACAGTCACTGGTGAATAGCGGGAATCGTCACCAAAAGAGTAAATAGTGGTCACTTACTAGCTGACGAAGAACGACGAAACCACTAACAGGCTACAGAGACACTTAATGTGTACCTATTGGATTCACACTAACATTTAATAAAAAAAAACACCTATTAAAACAATGACTTACGTGTGCATTTGTTTGACTCATGCTTGTCGATGGTACCACTTCTTCAATTCTTGCAAGGGGCACTTGATTGAGTTCGAAGATTTCTGATGGTTGGCTAGAAGACGAACTGGAGACCTACGTTGTTATTATACGATTAGTAGACGTAGTGAGGTCCTTTCCGAATGCATCACGACTGCTCCGAAAATGTGTTCAGTAACAAACGTACGTAAATGTTTTTGGGTTCTTCCAGCAGAATTCTGTAATATCTTCCAAAAACCTAATGTAAATGTAAATACATAATATACTTATGTACTTACATTTTACTTTCATTATTGGTTTTTTGTCAATTTCCTTTGTAAAATATAAGAATACCAATTTTATTTAGATTTATTTCGATCGATTGATTATATTAAAATTGGAATTGAAATTCGGCCAAGGCCATGAACTAGGTGACCCCAGAAGTGTTCAGGAAGAGATAAGCAATCTGTCAATCCTAATGTTGACGCACTTGTCATATTTGTACACATTTAATACACGATAAATATAAGATCAAAGTGTACTGTACCGGGATGAACGATGTCCTCTTAGCTTTATCCGTATCGAAAGGAACATGGACAGGTGATTTGTATATTGGGTCGATGCATAGTCGGTTATCCTCGTTAGCATTAAATATGAAGAATGAATTGGCTAAAGGCGGAAGACATCGCATTAGGACGTGGGTAGCGGCCAGCACGGCACACACGAGCACTCCGACCACTGCTATCACTGGGGCAAAGCCCAGGTACTCTATAGGCAAACTACACTCGGATTTCCGTTCATCAAACCTATAAAACAAAACGTTTAAAAATCAAATATTCTATCTCTATTTGACACGTGTTATGGATATTAAATGAGGACAAGATAAAAATATTGTGTGTTAAGTAGGCTGTATATACGGAAGACATTGGAATTGGAACGTATACATACTGATAGTGCATATAAGTATGTAATACATAATATGTTGAATTGAATCGGGAAGTAAACTCGCTTGTCGTCAGGTAGTGCCGTCACTGCCGTCAGAAGAAAAACAAAGATTCCATCCAATTATTATAGAACTGAGAGTATACCTGCCATTATAGAACTGCGTCTCTGTCTGCCCTTAAATAAACCTTTTTTTTTTAAGTTACTCTTAAGTTCTGTTTACAAAAAAAATAAAATTATCTGACCTTATATATTTAAAGTTAGGAACATAATGTTAAAATAGCGTTTTAGTTGCATTTATATCAGTGATCGATGCATTTATATGAGTCTTTAGTATAAATTATTTTATTTTTCGATATTATTATAGTTTTTGTTGGTGACCGGTTTCGTGCCATATTGATACCTAATTTAGCTGAAATAATGAGTGCTGGGGTCCTCAATAATATCAAAGAGAGAATAAAATTAAACGATTATTTCAAATAATAAGTAATACTGTCACTTGAATTTTTAATGGTTCAGGATCAGCTTCGTGACAATTTAAATCTGCTCTTTTTTGATGTACCAAAAATACTAAAAATAATTATTTTAGAATGATTGTATAACCATTTTCGCGGTATATAGATTCCTATTGTCACATATATACCTGATTTTATGTTAGTTTATCAAGCTAATCTTTTTAGTAGATTTATGATGCATTAAATATAGTTAACTGAGAAATGGTATAGTATTTACTACATAACTTAACACTTCACGCTACAGGAGCGTAACTGTAACAAAAAAGTGTAACTTAAACAACGGTACGGTGCGTTTAAACATTAAGATCACACGTTACTTAAATTGTTCTTTTAAAATCTGTTTTACATATTTTTGAATTTTTTTGTTCAGAAAGTTACGGACTACTATTTCATTTGAATAGTTTACTGTAGTGTAAAAAGGCGTTTCATGTTTAGGTGTAGGTAGACGTTCATTGAACGTTTTAGCAGCGTAGACGATAATGTATCGGCAGCCTCTACGGCGTAGCGCATACGCCTTGATGTAGCTGCTACGCCTGCTACGATAACACCACTGCTACGCCACTGCTACGCCGCTACGAAAGGGATTCTCTACAAAGCGAGCGATACTGGCTATATCTATATTAATATAGATAAAAAAACCACATTTGGTAAAAGGTTGTTATATGATTATTTTGATTTACCTGCTTAACCCAGCCTATTTCATTACTTAACTCTGGTGGAAATAGTGAAATAGTTTGGTGGCATAGATTAAATCCATATACTGACGTTTTTCTGTCGTGTTATTTAAATGCAGTTATTGATTAAACTATTTCGCCGTTAAAAGTTTCCTATGAATCGTTGCCAAGTGCGTTCTGTAAAACCCTACATAAGTGTATACGACACGGCGCGCGACTACAAACGTAATAGATTTGGCACAGCTGATGATTGAATAATAGCCCAATTATTGGACTGTCATGCATCAATAGACGGTCGTCAACCTAAATGCACAAATGACCAGTTTTGAAACTGAATGAGCAATAAAAAAAATGTCCAAGACAATGTTTATGAACAAGCATTAAATTTTACTAACTCTGCTATGCACAGTATGCACATTATATCCATACTTAATATTATAGATGGAAAAGTGTGTGTGTGTGCGTCTGTCTGCCTGTTTGTCCGCCTTTCAGGGCAAAACGAAGCGCTGGATTGACGAGATTTTTTAAGTGGAGATATTTGAAGGAATGGAGAGTGACATAGGCTACTTTTTATCTCTAGCATATATATAAATCAGAAGAATCCTGCTTGATATTGGAAAAACACACACAATCCATTGAAAGTACTACTGATATAAATGATAATCAGATTTATGAGGTAGGTTTGACGTACGGATGAGTGATGATCTACGGAACATCATGCACAAATCACGATAAATATAGCACTCAAGTGGGTAAAATAAATCGGGAGAAATCGCGGAAGTAATTAAGTTAGTCTAATTGATACCAAAAATTAAATTAGTAATATGGTAAGTTTATATACCTAGCATCAAAGAACTCATCCACATTGCTGTTAACAAATCGAAAAAAAAAAGGATTACATTAACACGATTAAAGAAACTATGGTAACGTTCTTGCAGTAAGTAGTTATTACGGTTAACGTCAGATTTGTCAAGGCAATTCTCTTTTACTTGATCATTTCATGAAATGTTCGACCAGTGGTTAACAATTTCATGGAATACTGACAGTTTAAAAGACTAAAAACAGGTTATATTTTGTGTGCATTATACATAAATCTTCCATAAGAATCACAAAAAAAAACACAACATAATCCGTTGCGTAGTTTTGAAAATCTTAGTATAGGGTAAGTCCGGGGGAGACGGCCTTACTTACGGTAGAGATTGCCAATCGAACAAAAATCGACATAAAACTAACAGATGGCGTTTATATTTTGTTGGCTTCAAGACATGACCGCCAACTAGTGACAGTCGAAAAATTTCTAGAAAAAAAATTAAAAAGTTCGTAAAATCCACTTTGTTTTTTTAACATAGGTCTGTTACAATAAAGCAAGGAGGCGACATATTCTGTGGTTACGAAAACATATTTAGATATCTGCTTATTTTTGTACTTTTATTGTAAAGTCATAAACTTGCATGGTATTGTAACCAAAAAATAATCTACAAAGATTATTTGGTTCTTCTTAAAACTGTTATGGCCATCTCACCCACCCAATTATTTAGACGGGCCTGTTGGTCTAGTGGTCAGTGACCATGACTGCTAAGCCAGAGGTCGTGGGTTCGATTCCCACCCAGGACAAACTTTGTGTGATGAGCAGAATTGTTTGTTCTGTGTCTGGGTGTTATTTATCTAAAATATGTATGTATTTAAAAATTATATAAGTATGTATATCAGTTGTCTGATCACCATAACACAAGCCCTGCTTAGCTTGGGATCAGATAGCCGTGTGTAAGATGTCCCAGGATATTTATTTATTTATTTATTTTATTTATTTTAATTGGGACAGTTAACCATTTTTTTTTTTTTGGGGACTGATGGCCATACAATATTAAGGGGTATTTTGAGATTACTTCTAGCATTGAATGTTTTCACTGATGATTTTCACATTTAGAGAACCTCAAAAATTCAGAATTCATTAGTTTGGAGGAGAAAAGTTGTAAACTGGTATATGTTGTATCAGGGGTAATCTTCGGACTTTTACATAACATTTTTATGTCAGTTATTGTGTAAGAACTGAAACGTAAAATCACATTGGCGCAGGACAGATAAACAGATAATTTAATAGGTCTTATTAATTAAAAAGGTTGCACTAACACCTCAAAGAAGTTTTATACCGTGAAGCTGATACATAAAGACATGTTAATTCAACAGAAATTGTGCGGGACAGTGTAGTGAGTGAATAAACAAACTAATGAACAATAATATAAGTGATAATAAGTATAGTTAAGTAATACAGTTTGTTTGCATAGTCATTATAGTTGATAGGTAATAAGTGATAGTGGATAGGTAATAGGTATAGTTATAGGGTTTAAGTTCATTACTAACATAGTCACATAAGTTTGTAATTACAAATCTCGTTTGTTTATTATTAGAATCTCGCTTATTTCTTATTAGAATATTGTTAATGTCTTAGAATATCCAAATTGTTTTGTTAGTTTCTAGAAATTGTTATTCGACAGACCAATAGTAGGTAGGTATAGTAGAACATACTAGAATGTTCCCTACATGATTGTTATCGATCAATTTGATTGGTCGATAATTCGTGCGCTCTGATTGGTCAACCAATCAGAGGCCTTACATTTTCTTAGCAAAATTGGTATAAATTACGGGTCGGTTTTCGGTATCGACACAGTTGGCGAGCAGCAAGACAAGAAGAAACACTGGAAGAAAAAGAAAGAAAGAAGAAAGAAAGGGAAGAAAGAACATGAAGAAAGGACTTCAGAACATATAGTGAACACTGTGAAGAATAAATTCAAGACTTCAAGATAGTGTTTTTTATTTCCCCACCAATCCCAGCATAGTCAAGTGTGCACCCTGCACATTTAATGGTCCTTCGAGCGCCGGATTGTGGGGAATATTACTTGAAGATTGAAAATAGTGCTACAGTGAAGATTTCTGAAGAACGTACTTCGTGATAGTACTTCGTGCGTCATCGACTTGAAGAAATATAGACAAGCACCATGCCCGTCACCCGCTCCGAGGGAAAAGGCCGTAGGGTCGCACAAGAACAGAAGCCGTCCTCCGAAGACACCGCCACGACTTCGGGAACTGCCGATAGTGGGGAGACTGCAACAGAATATACAGCCACGGGGACTACCGCCACGGAAACAACAGAAGAAACGTCCGCGACGGCAGCCACCACGCAGTCTTCCGATACCGCCGCGACCTCCGGCACCGCCGTCACCTCGGGCACAGCCGCGACCTCTGGCACCGCCGCCACGGCCGCAACTGGGCACGGCGCACGTACCGTAGCGCCCTCCGCCGCTACTACGCTTCCTGTGGACGCCGCCTTGATGAAGCCTCCGAAAGGGGGGGTACCTGCCACTGTCACCACCGCACAGAAGAGAGATAGAACAGAAGCATCTACAGTCAAGCCAAGAAAAAAGGATGCACCCGCCGGCCTACCAGACCAGAGTAGACCAATCACCCCGCGCCCCGCCAGCAAGAGGGGGGGAGGGGGGAGATCGACGCATAGCAAGAAGGCTCAACGGATAGCGAAGGCAAAGGAGGAGCTCTTACGCTTGCAAATCGAACTCGCCGCAGCAAAATTAGCAGCATTAGAAACAGAAGATACAGAAGAAGAAGAAGAGGATGAAGATGATGTCTCCATCACAGAAGTCAACAAGAAAGTTAACAAATGGCTTCAAACACAGAAGAAGACGCCGCGCCCCGCCCAAGAGTCACACCATGTTGAAGATCAGGAGCAGCCAGAAGAAGAAGAAGAAGACCCAGCACCACAGAAGATTCAGAAGACTCAGGAACCCGTGCTGCCAGCACCGGCGGGAGGTCAACCCGACTTCTCGCAATTAGCTGCAGCCATAACGCTTGCTGTCAAAGCCGCACAGCGACCGAAGTTTATAGAATTACCAGTCTTCAGTGGGTCTCATCAAGAGTGGCTGCCCTTTCGCGCCGCCTATTATGAAACGGCATCCATATTCTCGGCAGTTGAAAATACCAACAGACTCAGAAGAAACCTCAAAGGGAAGGCAAAAGAAGCGGTAGAAGGTCTCCTCATCACAAGTTCACCGCCAGATGAAATAATGAAGACTCTGGAGTCCAGATATGGGAGACCAGAAGCAATAGCCATGATGGAGATGGAGACACTCAGAGGACTTCCAAAGCTCACAGAATCACCCAGGGACATATGTATCTTCTCCTCAAAAGTGTCCAACATCGTAGCCACGTTGAAGACACTCAGCTGCTTGAATTATCTCTACAACCCAGAGATATGCAAGAACTTGATAGACAAGCTCACTCCGACGCTGCGTTACAGATACTACGACTTCGCTACCGGCCAGCCAAAAGACGATCCAGATCTTCTCAAAATAGAAAAGTTTCTCAAGAGGGAAGCCGAACTCTGCAGCCCATACGCCCTACCTGAACAGGTGGCAACAGCTCAAATAGTCAAGAGGCCGCAGAGGGTAAATAATGTGAAGGAGAAGACCTACACGCCGAAGTGTCCAGTATGTGAAGAAACCGGACACACCACGCAAGAGTGCGACGCATTTAAGAAGATGGAAGTCAACTCGAGATGGGATACTGCGAAGTCCAAACGCCTCTGCTTCAGATGCCTACGTTATAGGAGCAAGACTCACCATTGTACAGCGAAGCCGTGTGGTGTCAACGGATGCAAGTACACGCACCACAAACTGCTTCATCATGAAAAGAAAATAGAACAGGCTGAGAAGACAGAGAAGACAGAGAATGACAAGAAAACAGAAGTCATCAATTCGACGTGGACAGTAAAAAAGCAATCCTATCTGAAGATCCTGCCGGTCCAAGTGAAGGGACCAAAGGGTATAGTCAACACATTCGCATTGATGGACGACGGATCAACGGTCACACTCGTCGATGAAGACATCGCGGCGAGCATCGGAGCTACAGGACCAGTAGATCCACTGAAGATAGAATCCATCAATGAGTTGAAGACTGCGGAATCGGCATCAAGAAGAGTAACCGTCAGAATAAAAGGGCTCAACGAACAAGAGGAGCAGATTCATGCCAGAACAGTGAAGAACTTACAAGTCTCTTCTCAACGAGTTCCACGCGAATTAGTAGAAGGATGTCCACACCTATCGGACATCAAGGGTTATCTCACATACTTCAATGCGAAGCCACGCATCCTCATCGGGCAAGACAACTGGCATCTCCTGCTGACCGAAGAGACCAGGAAAGGGGACAAGGACCATCCAGTGGCATCTCTCACGCCACTCGGATGGGTACTCCACGGAAGCCAAACCAACTCCTTTGGCCAGAAGATTGACTTCGTGTCAACAATGAAGGAAGCAGAAGAAGATCTCGAGGAACTGGTAAAGAGCTACTTTGAGATGGACGCCCTCTGCATAAACCCGAAGAGACCGAAAACCGATCCAGAAGAGAAGGCACTTCGAATTCTCGAACAGAAGACCGAGAAGATCGACGAAACAAGATACCAGACTGGCCTCCTCTGGAAGAAAGAAGACGTTAAGTTCCCGGATAACTATGAAAATTCGCTGAAGAGGCTCTTCAACATAGAAAAGAAGATCGATCGTGACCCAGCCCTCAAGAAGAAGTATGTCGAACAGATGGAAGCTCTTATAGAAAAGGGTTACGCCGAGCCCGCACCGCCGCAGAAGACTCCTGAGAAGACCTGGTACCTGCCTCACTTCGCAGTCATCAACCCCATGAAGCCGGACAAGCTACGTGTCGTGCATGACGCCGCCGCCAAGACCAGAGGGGTGACTCTTAACGACATGCTCCTCAAAGGTCCGGATCTGCTTCAGTCGCTGCCGGGCGTCGTCATGCGCTTTCGACAGCATCTCATCGGGGTAACAGCGGACATCAAAGAAATGTTCATGCAGGTCAAACTGCGCACCGAAGACAGAGACGCACTGCGGTACTTGTGGCGCGGGAATCGCCGCGACAACCGACCTCCGGAAGAATATAGAATGACGTCCCTAATATTCGGAGCATCGAGTTCGCCGTCTACAGCAATCTACATAAAGAACTTGAATGCTAAGCAGCACGAAGACACTCATCCGGAAGCCGCAGCTGCCATAGTAAACAAGCACTACGTCGACGACTACTTAGACAGCTTCAGAAGCTTAGAAGACGCAGTGAAAGTAACGACGAGCGTGCGAGAGGTACACAAGAAGGCCAGCTTTGAACTGAAACAATGGAAATCGAACTCAGCGTCACTCCTAGAAGCACTGGGAGAGAAAAATGAAATAGAAGACCTAGAGCTGTACAAAACAGAAGAGCAAACTGAACGAGTACTGGGTGTTATTTGGAAGATGAACTCGGACGAGCTAACGTTCAACCTCAACTTGGCGAGAATACCGTCAACACTCATAGAAGGAAATCAGCCAACAAAGAGAGAAGCCTTGCGCATCGTCATGTCACTCTTCGACCCATTAGGATTCGCCTCGCCTGTCACTATCAGGGCGAAACAGCTTCTGCAAGAAGTCTGGCGCCGAGGAACAGCATGGGACGACCGCATTGATGAAGACTTAGCGGAGCAATGGGAATCGTTGATGGGACACCTGAAAAGTCTCCACGACATAGTGATCCCGCGGCAGTATCTGCACTACAGTGACGCCGCCTCCCTCGAACTTCATGTCTTCAGCGACGCCAGTGAGTCGGCCTACTCGGCAGTCCTATTCTGGAGGGCAGTAACACCGGACGGCGAGGTGGGAGTGTCTCTCATCATGGCCAAGGCAAAGGTGGCTCCGCTAAAGCTGACAAGTATACCGAGGTTAGAGCTACAAGCAGCAGTCATGGGCACCAGGCTCGCCGAAGCAGTCGTCGAAGAACATGAGAGGAAACCAGACAGAAAAGTGTTCTGGACAGACAGCAAAACAGTGCTCACATGGATAAGGACCGGGTCACGTTCCTACAAACCATACGTGGCTCACCGTCTTGCAGCAATAGAAGAGAGCTCTAAGGTCAACGACTGGCGCTGGGTGCCGACAAAACAGAATGTCGCCGACGATGCGACACGAGATGTACCAACTGCCTTTGACAAGAATCACCGATGGTACAAAGGGCCAGACTTTCTATATCAAACAGAAGACTTCTGGCCAATAGAACCTGTGAAGACCATAGAAGAAGAGCCTTCCGAAGAAGAGAAGACGCATCACATAACTAGCAAAAGAAGACTAAAGCTAGCAGAGGGTCTGCCTGATCCTGCGAAGTTCTCCAGCTGGGACCGCCTCCGGTACGCGACAGCGCGCGTTCTGCAGTTCATAGACCTCTGCAGAGCCACCAGACAGAAGGTCAACTACCGACGAACAAAGAAGAATAAAGAAGCGGACCCCGCATGGAATAAAAATAAACCTGCGACAACGAAACCACAGGCACCCAAACCAAAGAAGAGATTGAAACTCGACTTGCTTGCAGTCACAGCCGAGCTCCTAAAGAAAGCCGAAGAGCTCCTGATGCGTTCTTCGCAAGAAGAGGCCTTCGCAGAAGAAATAGAATGCCTTAATAGTGGGAAGCCGGTAGCAAAGGAGAGCCGCCTTCACCAGCTCAGCATCGAATCAGTCAACGGCTCACTCCGACTTCGGAGCCGTATCCGAGCGGCCAAAGACATAGAAGAGAACGTCAAGAGCCCGCTTGTAGTCGACGGTGAACATCGGACGGTGAAGTTGTGGATACAAGCAGTTCATCGGCAGCTCCATCACGCCGGCGTCGAGGCAACAGTCAACGAATGTCGCCAACAGTACTGGGTACTAAGATTGCGCCCCATCACACGCGCAATCCTTCGACAATGTCTCTTCTGCCGCATGAAAACTCAAGCGCCGCCA
This sequence comes from Athetis lepigone, assembly GCA_033675125.1. Lineage (NCBI taxonomy): Eukaryota > Metazoa > Arthropoda > Insecta > Lepidoptera > Noctuidae > Athetis > Athetis lepigone. Next base: position 12,428,901 of record CM066219.1, read on the forward strand.
CACCCAAGAACCGGGGACCTGCCAGCGTGTCGCCTAGCCCATCACAAGCGACCCTTCACCTTCACCGGGGTCGACTACTTCGGGCCTCTCTCCGTGACCGTCGGACGCACCAGACAGAAGAGATACGTGGCCATCTTCACGTGTCTCACGACGCGAGCCATCCATCTAGAAGTCGCCGGCTCGCTCAGCGCCGATTCAGCAGTGATGGCGGTCAGACGCATGATCGCACGACGTGGCTGCCCGGCTGAAATCTGGTCGGACAACGGCACCAACCTAAAGGCTGCCGACAAGGAACTGCGACAAGCAATCGACGCGGCAACAGCAGAAGAAGCAGCGAAACGGACCATCGCCTGGCGTTACATTCCGCCTGGAGCTCCGTTCATGGGCGGCGCCTGGGAGCGTATGGTGCGCTCCGTGAAGACCGCGCTTGCAGCAACACTGCACGAGCGCCACCCCACTGAAGAAGTCCTCGCCACTCTACTAGCTGAAGTAGAGTACACCGTCAACAGTCGCCCGCTGACCCACGTCTCCGTCAGCGCAGAAGATCCAGAGGCCCTGACTCCCAACCATTTCCTGCTGGGGGGTCCTGGGCGCGTGCCACAGCCGGGCACATTCTCCGAGCAAGACGCCATCTCCCGGTCCAGCTGGCGAGCTGCACAAAGGCTCGCTGACATCTTCTGGCTCCGCTGGGTGAAGGAGTACCTTCCCGAGCTCCAACACCGGCGGGAGCCCTACGGACGAGGTCACCAAGTCAAGGTGAACGACCTAGTCCAGATCGTCGATCAGAACCTGCCCCGCAACGTGTGGATACGAGGTCGGGTCATCGCGGTGTATCCAGGCCCCGACAACATCGTGCGGACAGTGGACGTGCAGACCAAGGGAGGTGTCCTGCGCCGGCCAGTAAGGAAGCTGGTAATCCTGCCCCTGCCTACAGACGACGTGCCCGCACCGGAACAGGATGCGACGAGGTCGCACGGCGGGAGTGATGTGCGGGACAGTGTAGTGAGTGAATAAACAAACTAATGAACAATAATATAAGTGATAATAAGTATAGTTAAGTAATACAGTTTGTTTGCATAGTCATTATAGTTGATAGGTAATAAGTGATAGTGGATAGGTAATAGGTATAGTTATAGGGTTTAAGTTCATTACTAACATAGTCACATAAGTTTGTAATTACAAATCTCGTTTGTTTATTATTAGAATCTCGCTTATTTCTTATTAGAATATTGTTAATGTCTTAGAATATCCAAATTGTTTTGTTAGTTTCTAGAAATTGTTATTCGACAGACCAATAGTAGGTAGGTATAGTAGAACATACTAGAATGTTCCCTACATGATTGTTATCGATCAATTTGATTGGTCGATAATTCGTGCGCTCTGATTGGTCAACCAATCAGAGGCCTTACATTTTCTTAGCAAAATTGGTATAAATTACGGGTCGGTTTTCGGTATCGACACAGTTGGCGAGCAGCAAGACAAGAAGAAACACTGGAAGAAAAAGAAAGAAAGAAGAAAGAAAGGGAAGAAAGAACATGAAGAAAGGACTTCAGAACATATAGTGAACACTGTGAAGAATAAATTCAAGACTTCAAGATAGTGTTTTTTATTTCCCCACCAATCCCAGCATAGTCAAGTGTGCACCCTGCACAGAAATAATATGAAGTCTGCTTTAGCTTACTAATAAAGCACAAATTCTCAAACTCAAAATTCTTCAGGAAAATATAATTAAGGAATTTGATTATTTTTATGTTGTTACTAACGAATGGATGTTGTTCAGAAAGTAAAAATCGTTTAAAATGAGAGTAGACTGTTTAGTATGTCAATGTAACAACTCGCCAACGGTTTAGACCGTGGCGCCAATGGATCACGTGCTTAAGGGTGTTGTGTATCCCAGTAACTAGGTTGTGGAGGTCTGATGGCAGTTGCAAACACTCGTATTAAGCTGCACCCTAAAATTATTATACATTATTTATTTGTTTTATCATGTATTCTTTATCATAAAAGATATACCTACTTAAATAAATCCGGTAAGACAGAAAGCCGACCTTAACATAGTTGCTCAAGTCTAGGCAGATGATGATACTTATTAAGATTTAAGGAAAAACTTAAAGGACAATAGAGTTTACCAACCAATCAGAGACGCCACAGTTTTTAATGCCATCGCAGACTACACCACTTGTGAAACAGTAGTTCTGTTCGTCTATAGTACAAAGTGTTTCGTTTAGCGCGCCACATTTGTTTTGAGGTTGCCGCCGGGCAGAGGTTGCTGTCACTTGGTACGCGTCCGCCTGCAACCGGTATTGTAACCTAAGGGTTGGTTTGTTACACACCGACACTAACATCATGTACCTAACTTAGCACGTACTTTGGCTAAGCACTACCTGTCACTGTTACACTACCGTCAAACGTCAAGTGAACGATAAAGAGGAAACAAAGCCATGCAAAGTACGTGCTTATTAGCGTCAATTTATCTCGTCCTCAGTGTCGTATTGTTGGTTAGATGGTTGCAATTTTAAATGGCATTACGCTACTTTTAGATTTATAAAATTGCAATTATGTAGTGTCCAACCCACTCAAAATACATTTCAACTAATCAAATCCATGCTCAATGCAACATCTGTGATTAAGTACCATTCTGTAATGATTATTACCGGACGGAGGTAATCAGAGGACCTGATTTTTTTATTTGTTTTCAATAAAAAAAGAGTTTTAGTTTTGACATTGTGCCAAGATTTCCAGCACCGTATTGGGCAATAAGCACTCTTACTTGGTGATACGAATAAACTAAGAATAATATTTTAAATACCTTTTAAAAACACGTGACAATCGCGACATAGAACAAACCGGTTGCTATAAGTTTAGCGAGAGGCTGCTTGACACGTAATAAAGACTATTTTTAAAGTTATAATAAAAGTAAGGTAAGTATATATAAAAGTGCGAATCGTGAAACCACGTGTAATGGATTTTCTCTCAGCTGTATACCGTATGTTCAAATACCGATAAGCTACGACTACAATGTGTGTTCTTTTATTTATCTGAGTAAGTACTTACATACAAAACCAGTCTTGCTTGTTTCTGCAGCTTCAAAGTCAAAGTCAATCTTAAGCTAACGTCTACTTTCCTACCAGCTAAGTTCTCGACATTTTGTGTTTTGTCAGTGAGTAAATCCTTATAATGCCTTTAACTTTTATATTATTTTATAGAAGGTTTATGCGGATTTGGCTACTACTATTTATAGAAATATAAGGAACACCTATAGTTTCTACTTATTTATACATTTATAACGGCTAACCTCCTCAAATAAACTTTTCTTTTAATTTAGGTTATGTAACGTTATTTAAGTTATTATTCAACGTGCGTGTGGGTCTTTGCACTCTCAATCAGCTGTTAGGTTTTTGACCTCGACATGTAGGCATCAAAATTGTCAATTAGCGCACACCGCAATTTGATAAGATGCCTGTAATGCCTGAGTGACTAACCTATGCTTATTCAGCTGAGCAAGAAAGCATTATTTTTTGTGTAAATTGTTTTATTTGATTGGTCTTTTATTTACTGGCAAGCATTGGTCAAAGATTGTATTTTTTTTTTTTTGAAGTGTGAGGTTGAACACTGACCCTCATATGCCAATCGGGATCCATGCCAGACGCAGTACAGATTTTGTAACATTTAACATTCATTATTCTTCTTCTTATTTCTTCATTTAACATGTAAACTTTAGTACATAGCTGCTATTATAAGAGTATAATTTATAGGTTACATTGTGAATAATTAAACCTAATAATATAGGTTCGGTTAAAAGAGAATATTGCTTCGGATTGAAGATTTTGATATTGAATTGATTATTTTCTATGCGTTTATAAAAATCCTTATAAGTTTCTACTATTTTTACTGTCCCAAGGAAACAGGAAACAGGAGGTTAATAAGCGATTCCCTGTTGGCTCATAATTATGTACCTATGTGGCGATAAGGATCTGTTACGACACTTAGTTGCCAACTCAATTGACTAATTATTTATTTTTAATCGAATTAAACAGTTGATTTAATATAAAACGAGGGTTCAGAGCTAACTAATATTGAATTAATAATAATAAAGAGTGGAATTGTCGATGAATACTTAATTGAAATTTGCTACTGCCCAATTAGCTTACGTCTATGTCCGAGTTGATGCTGCTGTTACTCAAAAATCTAAAACGAATTCTCCCCCGAACAGTGAGTACGAAATACGTTGATAAAGTATCTGTGGACTCAATCAAATCGCAGATACGGAGGCATTTATTCTTCCTCAACACATAGAAAGCATCTTGGTCAGCACGGCAGGTTTTGGCAATACTTTTGGGAAACTTTATGACAACCACAAGGAAATGGCTTCGATCGTGTTGAATCACTATTTCAACGTTGCACGCGTAGTCTATTTTATCTAATGTGCGAAATACCTGGAAACAAACAGATTTACACTCTGTAATAAAATGTTGCTCTTGAATACATATGTATTATTGAATTATTAATAAATGTGCAACTGATAACATGCAGACAGTTTACAAATATAACTAAGAAAAACGTCAAGCCTAAACAAAGCAATAACTGCTGGATCAAACTGGTTCTTTACTTATCAGAAATAATTATAAGGAGGTAGATTAAGTTCGTTGGCATTTCAGAAATAATGATAAGGAGGTAGATTAAGTTCGTTGGCATTTTTAGATGGGTTCGCGCGCACAAGTGCTGCAGGTCATAATTAAGTCACGGCGTACTTGCGGTCTTAGCATGTAGTATAAAACATGTTGAAACGTATTAAGGGGTCTATCTTAACATTTGGTCATTCACCTAAACCTATCATAGCAACACACAACCTACACATTGCCGTAATCGTATATAGGCTATAGTAGGTTATTTATTATATACCTACAACTGACACCTGTGTGGAAACCTGCACAAGTTTGCAACATACACTCCCTGGTTTACCTGTACATGTAAACTTGAAAGGAATGCCCTAACGTGTGTCGTTATTTTAATTATTAATTTAAGGCATCGAAATTCTCGTGAAAGTAGAATAATATTTTTGTAAGTTTTAGTTATCATCGTTAGAGCAGTTTCTATATTTTATTAAAATTATTATAACAATCAGCACAATTTGGGATGCCATTTCATTGATTTCAAATTGGTTTTACAAAAAATTTCCCAGATTCAAAAAAAATATTGTTAAGATCTTGCTGTTATCCTTTTGTCCATATTGTCATTGTGGAGAGATTCACTCAAGATCGTTGGAGTAAAGAATACAACTTAGAATACATAAATAATAACAGAGAATTATTACAGTTTATTCACATTTATCCTCAATTAATTTATAACTCGAGAACAGACTAAATCTATTTTTATGGTCTTTGGTTTGTTGCATGTCTCTCCCTGAATAACTATTAAAACTTAAATAAATCGATAAATTAAAAAAATATGATGATAATTAATTTTCCACTACAACATTGACAGAAAACAACTGTATCTGCAATATTCCGTTTGACAGTACAACATCTTTAAGGGTCAGCTAGTTTTAATTAAAAATTGACTTGTAGGACATACCATGGTAATGGTGTCTGACATACCCATGCCGAATGTTAAGTCGTAGCGAATATGTCCAGAGAAAGCGCACTCATTGCTGACGTCAATCGGTCGGTACAACAGAAGAAAACCAAGCATTACTCCATAATCTATTTTGGACAAACATATTACAAAGATTATAAGTAAAGTCAGTGACATTATGAGCTATTTAAGTAATCTAGATGCCCATGCGATAACTCAGTAAACCGTATATAAAAAAAAAAAACATTTAAAAAATATACTAGGTTAATAAAGTATGTTAGGTTGATTAAACATTCAGAGAGTTTTCTTACATACTTAAAGAAACCTTCGGTCAACAAACCTTACTTCTAAAGAAATTAAGATGCGGTTTCTGAGATGTGGACAGATTAAAAGCGCAAACAGACTTATCAAAATTCCATGCCATGCCACGTTAATAATGCGTGCTCATAGGCCATTTCATATAGTATTTAGTGTTCTAGCTACTTGAAAGCATTTAGCCAAAGAAAGTGCCGGGGGTGGCATCGGATGTTACAAGTGTGCTGGGTATCAAAGTGATACGGACGACTTTCCCATTTTAATGAATATATTTAATATTAAAAATTACCCAATTGGTTCAACCGTTCTCAAGTATTGCTCTTAGCAACACTTCGCGAGTCATTTTTATTTGTTTACTCTAGTCTCATTTATCTCATATTGACATTTAATTCTCGTGTTATCTCTTCCTTTGTCTTTTATGATACAAATAAATGCGATATTAAGCTCCCTGCGTTTGCTTCAGATGTCGGGTGAAAAAGCCATGGTATTTTCTGATGGAGAACATAGGATCGGTGACGAGTACACATACAAGAAGGATCTTAGGACGGCTTTACCACAGATTCTGGCAGTCAGCGCTAAGAACCTTCTTCTTTTGGGTAAGTATCACAAGTATAGTTAATTGTAGAAAATGTGGCCTTATCCGGGTAACCATTTTACTACTTAAGACTCAATACTCCTTGCACTCATTTTTTTTTTTGACGTGACAACGTCTTAAATTAGGTTGCGGCTGGGAGTCACTTATGAAAAAGTGTAACGCTCGGTAACGTTACGATGAGTCACCGAACGAGAGAGAGGCCCGCCGAATGCCTTGCGTCTCTCTCCCACTCAACTATGATCGGTAAAAGACGTTGTCACGTAAAATCTTCGCCCGTAAAACCGACTTTACAGGCAACCATTTTTTATTTGAAGAGTTTTAGTTTGTGCAGATTTTGTGAGATTATTAAACTATTTGACGGGCCTGTTGGTCTAGTGTTCAGTGACCCTGACTGCTAAGCCAGAGGTCGTGGGTTCGACACCCACCCAGGACCAACTTTGTGTGATGAGCATACCTAACTGTTTATTCTGTGTCTGGGTATTATTTATCTATAACTAGCTGTCCCCGCGGTTCCACCCGCATTATATCAGATATTTAGTTAGGTACTAAAAAAAGAAGATTAAAAGTATTCTATGTCCGTCCCCTGGTCCTAAGCTACCTCCCCACCAATTTTCAGTCAAATCGGTTCTGCCGTTCTTGAGTTATAAAATGTGTATACAACTAACACGACTTTCTTATACAAGATGTAAGTATTTAAAAATTATGTCAGTCACATCTGATTACCATAACACAAGCTCTGCTTAGCTTGGGATATGATGGCCGTGTGAAAGATGTCCCAGGGCACCTATTTATTTATTATTATTTATTTATTAGTTCGTGCTTTTCCTGTTTTACTATTCTTTTAATGTCTTACACATAATGAAATCCTAATACAAATATATTCCATCTATGATCTGCCTACGTAATACATTGAATAAAGTAAAAAAGACTCGAGAGTTAATAAAACATTTATGCCACTAACGGCCCAAACTAATTTAACTCGATACAGAATGCCCAAACACCAATTACAAGGTTTTTGCAGTTAATTATTTACATAGGCTAGGGATTTTGTCTGGAGGGAGTTTATCTCCGTTAACTCACATATTAGAAACAATCAGGTAGGTATTTAAGTGCTTTATCCGACCATGTCACCTAATTGACAACTTTGTTTACTCGCCTTAAGTGTGGTGATTTTTCTAAAAGAAAATAAAATACTCGATGATTGGTACCAGAATCTTAAAACAAAACCCATTTTTTTATTAAGTAAAAATAAATAGTGATTAATTTTTTAATGCTCTCAATTTTTCTAGAGTGGGCAAGCTAAGAATTTATTAGCGTGAACATTGCCCAAGTTAACCCCTATCTATCCCTCTAGAACAAGAACTGTCTCAACTTATTGTAATACTAGCTTTTGCCCACGGCTTTGCTCGCGTTAGAAAGAGACACACTTTTCCATTTGGATGGGAAAGTGTGTCTGTCTGTATGTTTGTCTTTCTTTCATGGCAAAACGGAGCGACGAATTGACGTGATTTTTTAAGTGGAGATAGTTGAAGGGATGGAGAGTATCATAGGCTACTTTCTGTCTCTTTCTAACGCGAGCAAAGCCGTGGGCAAAAGCTAGTTTATTATATTAGTATGGATATTTAAGGTTTTAGACCAGTAATTCAGTAATCAATACTGGTATTTAGTTTATATAATCCGTACTAATATTATAAATGCGAAAGTAACTCGCATTCTTACCGCCTAAACCGCTCCGTCGCTAAATATCATATTCTCAAAAGATCACATTCTGTCCACTGTTGTATAAAAAATGGTGAATTTATAAGCTAGACACTGGTGCCGATTCTCTTGTGCACAAATTATCGTAAATTTAAGTTAAATGCATCTTTCTCTTTCCGTTTAATTAAGAAAAGGACAGAAGATGAAGATCAAATATTAGTTAAGTCCTGTCAAATTTAGACACTACATAGATAATTTAGAAGCAATTTAAAAACATGGCGTCTAAATATACGTCAATTGTCATCAGGCGCTGTCTAATTTGACAGGATTAAACTTAAATGTATCTTCTGTCCTTTTCTTTAAGAAATGGAAAGAGAAAGATGCACTTAACTTAAATTTACGATAGTTTGTGCACAAGAGAATCGGCACCAATGTCTTTAGCCTAGTTTAAGAGGCAGGGTTACTATAATTATAATGTTTCAAATATAAGAAGTGCAATTTGACGTTTCATACTTTTCATGACGACACAACTTTGTACATGCGTAACTCAAAACTTGACATTTATTGCTTCCGTAAAACCACGTAATTTGAAAGTTATTTTTATTTTATCACAAACTGCACAATTCTTTATCACTTAATTTACATTAAACATTTTCAAACAAAGCAATATAACCATTGTTGACACTAAATAATATTTTTTCTCGACGTCGTGTCAAAGTCACGTAGTAAGGTACTATACCGCAGTGTTGTGACTCTTCAAATACACTTGTGTATACCAATAATCGTTAAAAATTACCGAATAATCGAACTTACTAATAACGATCGTTTTCAATGAAAGCGTCATTTATTATTTATTTAATTATATCTTTGCTGATTTAATTTAATTTTATCGTTAAAATTACGAAATTCAAAATTAATAATGTATCAAGCAAAATTTATAATATTTAACATTTTATGTAATACAATGTTGCTTAGGTTAGGTCGAACTAAAGATTTTGAGAATTTCTTTCATCTAAAATTCAGACATTTACAGTCATAAAATAAATAAATCTGTAACTTTAATCGATTATACATTACAAAGAAATTAAATCAATATCTCGTATAAATCGGATATTGTAGTAATCGATTTTTTTAACCCAATCCCTATTCTTCAGTAGGTTAGAAGTGTCAAATTGCACTTCTTATATTTGAAACACTGTATGTACAGAATTTTTGCAACACACTGTAATGCCTAGAATAAGGCTACCCATTAGTTATATCTACTTGTGTAAATCTCTGTAACTATTTTGGTAAATAAACTTTATTATTATTATTATTATTCGTAATCGTACTTTTTGAGGTGTTCTGAAAATATGATGTTTAGAGAATGTTGTATTTTGCTAATGTAGTTTTAAAAGATCATGAAATTTTGAGAATAATATATTCAATGATATTTTACAACGATTTTTATCATGGTTTGCGAATATGGTATTTTACGAATGTGATCTTTTGAGAAAGATATATTAGTATTTTTATATTCAGCGGCCGAGCGGCCTAAACCATTGAACCGTCTTATCTATACCAAATTTCATTTAAAAAATGAAATTTGGCATAGATGGGACCCGAGAAAGACATACGATAGTTTTCATCCCGGAAATGCCCCGGGAACGGGAACTATTATTTCACGCGGACGAAGTAGCGGGCAAAAGCTAGTTAATAATAATGCTATTTGTTAAATACACCTTGCATAATTATGCTGTTTACCTGTTCCGGTTGTGCATTAGGTTTCCTTTATATATTTTTTTGTTTATTTATATTTGTTTCCTGTGCAACTGTTGGTAAACCCAAATAAATTAATAAAAATCAATTAAATACTATTTTTACAGGATATGGAATGACACTTGGGTTCTCTACTATTCTTATGCCAGCTGTACAAGACCCCAGAGATGGCGAAATACTGCATTTAAACAAGTCAGAGATTTCATGGATTAGTAAGTATTGTTATGAATTTACCAATGTAAGAACATTGACATCATTCATGGTATTTTTTGCATAATAATGAGTTTGGGTTGCTTCACGTTTTCTAAATAAACTAACTTTAGCATTGGTAGGGTTGGGTAAGGTAAGTAGACGAAAGGTCGCGATAAGTTTACCTCCTACCTGCTACATTATATTAACAAGCTTATTTGCTTAATAGTTTAGAGGGGTAATTTAATATACTTGATTGCTTGTTTACTCAGTTTCGAAGACATGTAGCAATATTCGTAGTTAATTTAATTTAGTTTTTTATGTGACCTCTCATTTGCCGACCTTGCAAGGCCCTTGAGTTGGCAGTACCTTTGATCCATTCCGGTCTAAATACATGAACGAAATAACCATGAACATGAACGCTTGAATAGGCTAGTTTTCAAAAGACATTCTTGTGAGAGAATCTAATTCTGACGCTTGACGCGTGAACCTTTTGAGTACCAGGGAACATAAAATAACCGTAAAACCGTAGGTAACCATTTGAATCATGCACTTTTTTCTCAACCGCATAATTAAAATGTTTATTATACCACTTCGTCCTTGTGTACTTTGGACTTTCCTCAACATAGTTAAAACGAACCTTCTCACGGGTTGAATTTCCATAAAGCCTGTTTTATTTGGGGTTTACAAGAGTGGAGTGATATAAAGACGCATGATTTTTGCCCCAGCCCCGCGGTGATAATCGACCGTCTAAAAGGCAACGCGGCTAAGTCGCAACTCGCAAATAACTAAAGCCACAAAGTGCGATTTGTGGCGCGAACGCGACTAGCCGCACGGAGAAAAACGATCCATGTAAACCCGTTTTAGTGCTCCCAAGCCATGAACGACCTCAGTCAGCAAAATTGCACGTTCCTAGTTCTAGTAATATGTAATTCAACTGAGAACTTTGGGACATAATAGTTAACATGCTTTGATTATTTTGATTTATAAATATCTGTAACTTGATTGAATAATTAAATTTTAAAAATAAATACTGAGTTAAAACAAAGGAAAAAATACGCTTTTTAAATACTCAGAAGCCAATACAATATTTTTATTTTTAAATTTCTTGTTCTTAGTTGATCCGCATTATTTATTGCAGAATAGTAGGATTGGGAACGATATTTTTAATAATAGAAATTCTCCTTTTTTGCAGGTTCTATTAACCTTATTATGGTGCCTCTAGGATGTGCTTTGTCGGGGGTAGTAACATCTCCGATAGGACGGCGGAGATCAATGCAAATGGTTAACATACCTTTCTTCATAGCCTGGCTTTTATTCCACTTTTCGACAACAACAGGGCATTTATACGGAGCCCTATTTTTAACCGGTTTAGCTGGAGGATTACTGGAAGCACCTGTGAGTGTAATTTTATTTTTTATTTTATAATATATGATTGGCAAAGAGAAAGAAGGTTACACATTGGACGACGACAGAAGGACGAAATCGTCGTAGCAGAGGCCGTCCGCGGCGAAGGTAGAATGACGATCTGTGTTACGTTTATAGGGCAATCGTGGCCAGAGATTGCCTAGAACAGAATAGTATGAAAAGAAAAAGTAGGAGGCCTTTCCTCAGCAGTGGGACACAAACTAGGCTACTAAAAAAACTAAGAACTTCTATCCAACCTGCAAGATTACTTTTACATTTGGCGACAATATATAGGTTGACTAGTAATTAGTTTTCCATACTAATTACTAGTCAATCTATATATATGTTTTAACACGTGATTGTGCTCATGATAACGAACAACTTTGACATTACTTTGAGAAAAAACCTGAAATCGCAAAAATAAAACAGCTGTTCAGTATAGGTATTAATGTTAGCCTAATTTACTGAACAGTCAATATTTTTTTCGCGAGTTCGGCTTTGCTTCTATAATAAAAATTGTTTGTTATCATGAGCACAATTACGTGTTTAAGTATCGTACACTGATTAATTACCAGTCACCCTACATAGCTTGTAGGTACTACTTGTTACGTTGTTCTCACATAGTACTTTAAATTCTACTACGAATGATTTTAAAAGAGTGTCCATGGAGTTTCTTGCTCGCTCTTCTCCATGAGACATACTCCTTGGAATGAGCAGCTTCATTTTTCTGACAGACTGACACCTTGACGATTTAAAAGTACCTGCAAATGGTTTATTTGAATAAAATAGTTTTGAGTTTGAGTTATATTATAATTATTGAGCGAATATAGAGGCCCTTCGGAGCCTCTGTGGGAATGGAGGTAATTGGACTGGGCTTCGTGTGATCTTATGATAAAGAAGGTACTGCCAATCCAATGCCTAGTACTAACGTTTAAATGCTGATCATTCTAGGTGCTGACGTATGTGGCAGAGGTGACACAGCCGCACCTTCGGGGAGCCCTTACCGCTACCAGCTCACTCTGCATCATCATTGGAGTATTCATGCAGTTCCTCTTCGGGATCTTCATGTACTGGAGAACTGTTGCATTAGTCAATATCCTATTTACGGTTCGTTTCAAATAATAGTTTACTGCTTCTTGAAGTAATATTGCTAGTTTCTTGGATGTGGTTAACTTTTCTGGTTGATTTTTTACACCTTGTGTCCGAAAAACCCAAATACTTACGGAACCCTATTGTTTCCAAAATAAAATATAGCCTAAGATCGTTGACAATGCAGCTTTCGAATGGTGTAAGAGTTTTTAAAATCAGTCCAGTAGTTTTTAAGCCTATTCATTACAATCAAACAAACAGTTTTCCTCTTTATAATATTAGTGTAGATGAATGAAATTATGCGTGACTGTCATAGAAGCAGAATTAATAATTATTAACTATTCCTATTATACCTGTTTAGCCCTGACCCCGATATTTATAGTTGCCAATGTAGTCCATGTGAATTTATGTGATGGATATGCATGTAGAAACTTCTCAACAGAACTCGAAAATAAATCTACCCAATCGTGTTTAGATTAATAAATAAACTTGATGTTTTTTAAACATTTCATGCGTTCATAACAGATGTACTTATTAAGAAACTGCGACAATTGGCTGTCGCACGGTGTTTAAGTGAAAAGATAAAATATAAATATTGAAAGCTTCAATATATAGAAATGTTAAAGCTTGTGATTACTCAGTTTCCTTAATTGTGATCTAGTAATTGTGGGGAAGAAAGATTTATAGGTAGATCTAGATGAGAGAGGTAGATATGTGTCTTTTCGTACCACTTGCTCAAAAAAGTGACATTCTATGCCACAAAAAGCGAATATAACAATATTCTTTTTAAATCTGTTAAAAACAGGGAAAGAAAATTGTACTGAATTTCATTCATCCTCTAGGGGGAGAAAGTGATTTATATAGGAATACTTACCGAAAATACTGAACTACATCTGTGTTTACACCATTGAGTTTGTATATAAAGCATTATACATCTTTTTGAAAAAGGAATTCGCGCTTGATGCCTTTGCTTTTCTGACAAATAAATATTTATCTCATATTCTCAGCATTCTTTATTAAACATATTTTTTTACATATTTTTTTAAAAAAAGAAATTTCATAATAAAAACATTTTTTTATAAAAATATGTATAAAAATAGTGCTCCACCGTCGCTAGGTATTGAAACCCAAGCTAACGATGGTTAGGGTTCCAGAGTGAGGAACCTCCTCACAATGCGTGCCGTATCCAAAACAACTGCCTTTTGAATCTGATTCCTGAGCCAGCTGTTGAGCGAAAGCTTTTGGATATGTTGGTCAAAACTTTTCGCTATTAGACCATTGACTGACACGACTATCGGTACAATAATTGCGGTGTCCATATTCCACATGCTGGTAACCTCATGAGCGAGGTCAAGATATTTTATCATTTTCTCCTTCTCAGCTTTAATGAGGTTCTCATCATGGGGAATAGTGACATCAACAATTATTGCACGACGCATCGATCGATCAATTATCACTATATCAGGTTTATTAGCAGGAATAAACCTATCAGTAATAATTGATCTATCCCAGTAGAGCGTGATCTGACCATTGTCGAGAACTGGTTCCGGTTGGTATTGATAATACGGTACCTCGGTTTCCACAAGGGCATATTTAAGGGCAAGTTGTTGGTGGATGATCCTGGCTACGAGGTTATGTCTATGCAAGTACTCGCCGTTAGCAAGACGAGAACAACCAGAGACAATATGTCTTATTGACTCACCGGGAAGGTGACAAGCACGGCAAATATCCACGGTACCGTCTTTGATTATATGTCTCTGGTAGTTTCTCGTCTTGATAACCTCGTCCATAATTGCAAAGACAAAACCTTCGGTTTCCCCAAAAAGGTTACCGAAACGTAGCCAGGCCACGGAGGCAATCGGGTCTATATCAGGCCCCGTAAGAGCCCGAAAAAACCTTCCATGTAACTCTTTACCCTTCCATACGTCCCTGCGGTCCGAAGTACTCAACACCAGGGGTTTTTTCCAGTTCCCGTTTGCCAAGGATAGCGGTGTGAGACCCTTGTCAACCATCACTACATCTTGATGCATACCCACGCCTGAATGGAGAAAGTACTCTCTGAGATTGTACACCTCCCGATTATGCAGATTCTTGGCATTGAGGAATCCCCGCCCTCCGCATCTTCGAGGGATGTACAATCTCATCACAGAAGACCGTGGGTGGTGCATCCGATGTGCAGTTAACAAAGACCTCACTTTTCTGTCCAATGCATCTAATTCAGTTTGAGTCCATCTAAGAATGCCAAAAGAATAGGTCAACAATGGCATAACCCAGCCATTGAAGGCGCGGACCTTGTTGCCGCCAGATAAAAGACTATTAAGTACTTTTAAAAGGCGTGCCAAAAACCGCTCCTTCAATGACTGTTTTACCACCTTGTCGTCGATACCTAGGGCTTGTGGCATTCCCAGATATTTGTAGGTTTCGAGTTCAGAGAGGGATCTGAGAGTAATATCCTCGGAAAGTGATAAATTGTCTGAATTTACCACATTTCCAGACTGTACATGGACAACCGCACACTTGTCCACACCAAACTCCATCCCTATGGACCTGCTAAACGATTCAGTAATCTTTAGCAAGTCCACAAGCTGTGAGGTTTTTGGTGCATACAGTTTGAGGTCATCCATGTACAGGAGATGAGATATAGGCTCAGCCCCTCTGTGAAGACGATAGCCTAGCTTTGAATCCCTTAGTAAGGTACTTAAAGGATTCAACGCAAGGCAAAACCACAAAGGGCTCAAACTGTCGCCTTGGAAGATACCGCGATTAATCCTGATCACGTTCGACGAGATACCAGAACCTCCAGTTCCTGGTTGACGAAGAACTGTGGTCCAGCGCCCCATACAGGAACTAAGAAGGGCACAAACATCTGCATGTACTTTATAAAGTTCTAGAACCCTTCTTAGCCAAGCATGTGGCACCGAATCGTAAGCCTTCTTGTAGTCAATCCAGGCCATGGAGATGCTCTTTTTATTTCGTCGAACCTGATGGCAAATGGCCATATCAATGAGGAGAAGTTCTTTGGTACCGCGGGCTCGCGCCTTACATCCATTCTGAGACGAAGCCATAATGTTATTTCTTTCGATATGAGAGTTAATTTTGAACTTCAGAATGGATGTAAGTAACTTATATATTGTCGGTAGACAAGTTATGGGTCTATAGTTTCGCGGGTCCGTGGTACTGCCAGACTTATGAAGAAGATGAGTGACACCAGTAGTCATGAATTCTGGGACCTCCCCCAACTCGAGGGCGTCTTGAAATTGCGCTGCCAAAAGCCCGTGCGAACAGTGAAACCATTTCAAATAAAAATTATGCAATCCATCTGGTCCCGGACTTTTCCAATTTGGGGCCAGACTAGCTGCACAAGAAACATCATTTTGATCGATTTTTATCGAAGGCATTGGCTCCACTACTTCGCACGCGCGTTCAACAACACGCATCCAGTCACCCTCATAATGGTTGACAGGCACCGACCATATATTGTGCCAGAACGAGGTCATTGCGTCTACGCTAGGCGGTTGCATGTCAACCAATTGTTGCGGTTGTTCCCAGTTTCTATACACCTTCTTTTCATCACTTTGAAAGACGCGATTGATATGAAATCTATTATACCTCTCCCTGTAGCGGCGTATTCTGTTTGCCCAAGCGTAAACTTTTTGTTTCCAAAAGTCTATGCGCTCCGTAACCCAGTTGATATAATTATCAGGTCTGATATTCATTCCTTCAAATGCCTGGCTTACGAAGCGCATAACTCTCGGACGAGTGTTTCCACTCCTAAAGGCAATAAGTTTGGCTATAAGGGTCCTCGCACGACTTATACGTTTCTCAATTCTGTACTGCCACAGCGGCGCACCAATAGGAGGGCGAGAGGTCTGTTCTTTTGGAAAACGTACTCCAGCCACCGTGCAGGCGGCCACTGCTCCACAGTACAGAATTGAGTGTGTAAAACTAAGTGTGTTACTATTCGATAAATATGTCGATAATAAAGGGTTAAGGGCCCCCATAAGCGCAAGATTACGTTTGTTGATGGGCAAACGAGGTAGTCGCGGTCGGGACAAAGGTGGGCATCCATGATACATAGCAATCGCGTCCTGCAAAGCGCTCCTCAATTGCTCATTATCCTGGCTAGAGACACTAACCTGAACATATTCATTCTCTTCACACTGATTTTCACGCGGAGATAAAATGGAATCCCGAAACTCCGCGGGATTAGTAGGAGAAGAGTCAATATGAACACGTTGAGTCTCAAGACGCAGTCGCTCAAGTACATCATCATCCAGCAGTTTACGCCGCTGGATTAGTCGCACTCGGTCCGACAGCCGTTGTGCAGTAATGGTAACAGCCGGTTCAAGAGCCTGAAACATAGACAGCATCCTGGGTCGATACGCAGTGAGGTTAGTTCCCCCTTCTGTCGCCCCATAGTAGGCCCGCATGACACATGTATTTAACTCGGTCGTCCATCGCATGCGGCGCACTACACCACCGGTAGCGGGGACTGACGGCGGAGCACAAGGTTCCGCTTGATGTCCCAAGCTGGCCGGCAGCGGCTGTCGCCCTCTCAGGGCAGGTCTTCTTCTCGAGGAGGGCGCTGACGGCCCGGCAGCGTCTTCATCACTGGACCCGCCGGTAGCGGGTGGGGTGAAAAATTCATCCTCCGACGAGGATGACGAGCCGGGCGGAGATGTTGGGCGTGCGCTATGATCTTCTGTGTGTGCACCCCGCTGCCGACGCAAGCGGCAAGGGTATCGCTGCATACCTTTTAGTCATGATTATGGTGCTGGATTTTATAACTGTTTCGTTACTTAATGGTATTAAATTGTATTCTATTATATATTGTAAATTGTAAAATTATATTTCTTTAAAATAATTTGAAATTTGTCAGTGTGACAGCAGCGAGCGAGACCACAGAGTAATAATAATTAATCAACGGCATATATTATTATTGTATTAATTTTTTCGCAAATGGCACGAAAAGTAGACTATTTTCCTCGATGATAAAGCTGTCTTAATCTTGGGTGAACTTAAATCCCTCGCTACACTCAGGACTGTCTTAAAACCCTCGCTTCGCTTGTGATTGGGTTTTTAACACCCTCGCTACGCGCGGGAGTAAACCTTGGGTCCATCCATAGATAATACATATAATAGTGGTCCATCGTTACGCTCGCAATATAAATCGTCACCCGCGTCAGAAGACACTGCTTTATTCCCTTGGTTAATAATCTATTGTATGTTACTTAGCAAAATAAATAAACTATTTTTTATATCTTTGTTAAAAGGTACTAGCAGTAATCGCCCTGTGCTTCGTGCCGGAGTCTCCACATTGGCTAGTGGCTAAAAAACGCTACGATGATGCTAGGAAGGTAGGTACGATCAAATATCTTATTAACTCATATACTTATCATTGGAACCATGGGAACCATTTTAAGATAGTTCCTCAAAGGCTGCTATCGTTAGAACCAATGATATTTTAAGTAAAAAAGGCGTCGATAGGTTACCAAAACGAAATTCTATCTTCAAAAACGGCACACTAACGCACACATACATTACACGTCAAAGTAGGATGACATGATTGAAGTAACGTAGTGCGAGTGAAAAAGAGATAAACGTCAAATGTCAACGCAATACTCAGTATCATGTTTGCCAATTGGCAAACTTTATATATGTGCCACTTTTTGACTGCATATAACCTATCAACACTTTTTTACTTAAAATATCATTGGTTAGAACAATCATGATGTTTTAGTAAGTTGCAGGTTCAGTTTGCTAGTCTAATTTTAAGCAAGCCCTTAATAAAAATAGAATGCCTAGCAGGTGAACAGAAAAACAGTAGTAAAACTCATTACCTCTCATTACTTACAAGAAGGTAGTGGTACCACAGTTACTTGGTGGCCCGTTTTCTTTTTTAATTGTCTTAATCTAAAAATAATTATTTAGTTAAAGCTAACCGTTGTTAGAGATTTGACCAAACTGGCGTGATTATACCATTAGAGGTCTTGGCAATTATATCGGACAGAAGTAATACGAAGAAAGTCGTTGCGTTAAAACCGATTTATAACAGAAATTGGTCCTCAATGAATTCTCATTGTTTTGGTGCTATTATCTCACGGGCCAGGTGCTGTCTCCCTCCGATTCTTATTTTGAACACAAATTGGTCGACAGCATAAACGACTTCTGAACGACTTTCATTAAATCCATTATTAATTTCAGAGCTTGCAATGGCTTCGTGGTTGGACTACTCCTAACGCAGTGGAACACGAACTACAAGATATAAAATACCTATTTAAAAGGGAACAGAAAGGTATTCAATTCTTTTTAATTTCATAATTATCTACTTAAGTATATATATGCGCTAACGTAACGAGCCTAAAATACAAGTTTTCTGTTTCAGATCTTACAGACACGGATGAAACATTGTCTGAAAAACTGTCAAATTATATGAGAAAAAGTTTTATGTTGCCATTCTTCCTAGTGACATTCTCCTTCTTCGTGGGCAATTTTAGTGGCATGACCACATTACAGGTACTTACATAAACGGCATACGTTCCCCCCAGTACTTATGATTACAATAGCAAACAATTGAAATAAAACCGCTCAAGTGCGAGTCGGGCTCGCGCAACGAGGGTTCCGTAAAATGTTTTTTTTTTGTGAAATAACTACAACTTTATGGTTTTCGGAGTTTTTTCCTAAAGGTGCATATGACATTGCTTCTTGCCAAATTTCATGATTCTAGGTCAATGGAAAGTACCCTTTAGGTTTTGATTACCTTGCAGATGTCTAAATATGGATCATCTATTCTATACTAATATTATAAAGAGGTAAAATTTGTAAGTTTGTAAGTTTGTATGTAGGGGGTAATCTCTGGAACTACTGGTCCGATTTGGAAAATTCTTTCAGTGTTACATAGCCCAGTTATCGAGGAATGCTATACCATCACGCTACGACTCACAGGAGCGGAGCAATAACGAAAAACGCGGGTGAAACCGCAGGAGACAGCAGCTAGATAAACAGCCGTATGTTTTAATTGCGTTGATCTAGAAATTTGATTTTTTTACTGATTTGCAAACCTTGGGTTGCTTAGCAGACCTGAGTACTTATGTTATAGTAATTTCAGCTTGATATGTCGACGCATTTTTGATAAAAAGGGTCTTGACAGACGGACGGACGGAAAGACGGACAGACGGACGGACGGATAACAAAGTGATCATATAAGGGTTCCGTTTTTACCTTCCGAGGTACGGAACCCTAAAAACTTTATTTTTAGGGTTCCGTACCTTGCAACCCAACCGAACTAAGTGTGAAAATGAATGGATGATAATTGGAATGTCAACGATTTCGTTGTGGTTATGTTTAAATCGATCTCCTAGCTTATTTCTCTATTGACGTATTCCAAAAATGTAACCAAGCCAATGCTGAGTAGGAGGTAAATGATAAGAGCAATATTTTTATTCCAGACTTACGCAGTTTCTATATTCCAAATGCTGAAGGCACCTATCGACAAGTACTACGCAACATTAATTCTTGGCGTGCTGCAGATAGTGGGTGCTAGTTTATGCGTGGTGTTAGTACACTACACTGGCAAACGACCCCTCACTCTCTTCTCTACCGGGGGCGCTGGGGTTTGTTGCATACTCGTCGCAAGTTACGACATTTATATCAGAAAGGTAAGAAAACCTTAACAGCAAAAGTAACTTGATAATTTAAAAACAAGACCAACAAAGAAACAAACTTGATTACTTACTAGGGTATCGTACCAAGTTAAAGTTCATTATGTTACTCCCTTCATTGTCGTCAGGAACGTTTAACTTTGAAACTTTTTAAGGGTTCTCTTCTAAATTGAAATTGTTATTCGTGGTAATGTGCGTACTGCGTTTTATAGTTTTATTTTGTATTAATTTCAGTACGGTTATGCTGATATGGTTCAAGTTACTAATGCTACTTTGACTGCCAGTAACGCTTCTTCAACGGACATACATGAGGAAGTGGTAAGGTGATATTTATTATTGCAGATAAGACAAATCTCTGCTCTTATTACTTGTATTCGTTTATTATTATAACGCAGCCTGCAGTTGTCACAAGATAAATAAAAAAATATAATTGTAACGTAATAATGTATGTATTTAAACAGGTGCTCGTTACTTTTTGTAACCTAATTGCGGAATTGCGGATAGCTGTTAATTGGCTTCTTGTACAGAATTCTTCCACAGTATGCTTTTTCGTTTTTGCAGAAAAACCCGTACTCTTGGATGCCCATGACTCTGCTGATGCTCTTAGCCCTTGTTGCACACACGGGTTTGAGATTACTGCCATGGATTCTCGTTGGGGAGGTAGAATAAACTATTAATTTTAAATTACTTGAGAAGTTTGTAGGTGAACACTATATTTTCAGGAATTGGACGAAAAAGGATCAAATTCGATAAAGTCCTTTAAAATCAATCTCTCATTGCAGGCAGTATAAACCTACGATTTTGTATATATACTTTTGACTTTTAGAGCGCTTTCACACTTAGGCGACTTTAGCAGCGCGACAGTCGCGCGGCTGACACGCGACTGACACGCGACTGTCGCGCTGTCAGATTTTCATAGTTAAAACAAAAGCGCGGAGGTCGCGCGCTGCCGCTGCGGCCGCCGCGTTTGCAGAAGCAATAATGTTGCCCCGTCGGAATCCATTTTTGAAATGAAGAGCGCCACACTGAACTAAACTGTGGCGCGACTGTTCCTAAGTATAATGTGAAGGAATGTGCTTCTGCCGCGCTGCTAACGTCCTGATGTGAAAGCGGCCTTAGCGTGAAGTAGGATTAGAAGTTATAAGCGTAAAGTTGATGAGCCACGCTGTAGCACAGGCTTTTCGAATACTTTGCACCCCGGATAAATAACGTCTTTTGAAGCTGATGATAACTTATGTTTTCCGGTACTATTTTGTAAACATCAGTGTTTTACAATTTACGATGTAAGAGTACTCACAGTAAAATATTTATGTCAATTTCTGGTTTGTTTTTTAGGTTTTCAGTGCGAAAACACGTTCTGGGGGCGCAGGCGTATCTAGTGCAGTGGGCTACTTATTCGGATTCCTCTCGAATAAAATGTACATAAACATGGTAGATACCCTATCAATATGGGGCACCTACGGCTTATACGGCATTGTTTGGTGAGGCACCCATAATTTTAACTTAACATACATACTTTTAATATTTAGTGCTACAAGTAGATTACTTTTGAAATTTAGTGGTACGGTACTCAATTGGTACGTTAGATACAATCAATTGAATGACGAAAGGGATTCATTTTTTTTAAGCCCACGGGATTATTTCAATTCAATTTCACCTTTCGTCTCTCCAATTTAACCAAATCATTATTTTACAGTTGTATAGGTGTCATCGTATTTTACTTCATTTTACCTGAGACCGAAGGCAAGAAATTAAATGAAATTGAAAACCATTATGCCGGAAAAACTAAACTTACGAATCAAGTCTACAAATCTCAGGTTTGTAACTAGCTTGTAACTAGCTTTTGCCCGAAGCTTCACGCGTGGATGGATGTCGTACTCCTTATTTTACACCTCGGGCTGGAATTTTCAAAAATCTTGTCTTAGTGGATATTTACTTTACAATAAACACACACTCCAAGTTTCACTTTGGTTTGGGCTGCGTGTGCGTTGATTTGTCTAACTGTATTTTTACATTACTTATTCACATTTTTTTTTAATTTGCCTCCCTTATGCCATTGTTTAGGTATAGTACTTATAAGTATCTAAAAGTTTTATGAAAATCTGTCCACTATAACAATTGTTCCACTAAGAAGATTTTTGCCTTATTGCACCCTGGCCTGTGGCTAATAATAAAATGCAACAGTACCTACTGACCAATGTAATAAATCAACTCAAAAGTAAGCAAGATTCGTTTAGTCTGGTAAAAATAAACAACTATCGTTTCATTACTTTACGTTGACGGGCCAGTTGGTCTAGTGGTTAGTGACCCTACCCTGACTGCTAAGCCGGAGGTCGTGGGTTCGATTCCCACCCAGGACAAACTTTGTGTGATGAGCATAATAGGGAAGATGCAAACATAGTATTTATTAAAAATTTATTGATAAACTGTTGAAAAAATGTAAATGAAGGGCCTCTGCAACTTTTTTTTTGCATAATGTTTATTTTTATCAATAAAATATGAATTTAAAATTACATGAAATGAAACGTAATTTAAAACACCAATCAGCGTTAAGCGACTGGAATGACGTCACAGGCACATTCCAAAACGTGCGAAGAATTCACTCGAAAATTAAAAAGAGGTTATAGTACGATTTTTAATTCGAGTCAGAAAAATGACATTTCCAGTGTTGCAGGTTTTTAGTTCTAAATAAATAGTGATGATATACAATCGAGTTTTCACAATGAAATCTTAATCGAGGTTTTTTTTAATTCAATATCAAATTGCCTTTGATTATATAAAAAAATATTACATGTAATTTACGGTTATTAAATAGAAGACATACACGGTAGGTAATACATAAAACACTGTTATATTATTTGTTTTTGGTAAGGTCCATATTTCTAAAATTGTTTTATGTAAGATGGTATGTCATACAATAATAAAACGCTTTGGTACCTAATAAAACAAAGCATGACTAAATGTCTAAATGTCTGCGATTGCTTCTTTATCGTCATCGTAGCAATAAGTGCATTAGAACAATCAGCGAGCGATTAGCAATCGATTCATACATAATACGATTTTTTTTGACGTTAAGCGATTAATCGCGCGATCACTGCGCAAATATTGCTGATTGCTGTTTCATAGGTAATAAGCCAGCGGAACGCTTTAGAGTAACTTTCGCGCTACTCCGTGTAATTCTTACCCTTTTTGGAACGCACCCCCGCAGTTTGTTGTCAAAGTAAACAGAAATAGTTTTGTAGGAATAAAATTAGCTTTAGAAAAGCAAATTCGCGCAGTCTTCTAATGACTCTTTAATAATGATTTCGAAGGCATGCAATTTTCTTCGACTGTAGTACATCTTTTGAACTTTTCTTAGTGTTGTTCACTAATGGTCTAATCAACAGAAATAACACACCTTCGATATGCTTGAAGCCTCTGTCTGCCATGATACAAGGTCCAGGAGGTAAAGATTCCAAAAATCCAGATTCTTCAAATATTTAAAATCAGAAGTTCAGCCACCAAAACTATCTGTTGCAAAGTTTGTAACCCCGTTTGGTGTTGGAGATATCAACATGAGTCAACATGCTTTTTTGCATAAAAAAGCATTGCATACATGCTTTCATGCGGTATTATTATGACCACGAGATGTTGATTGATAGTTTATTTTCAAATTTTAGCAATAAAAGTATCTGGAATGGCGAAAAATAATAAAAAGTTATCAAAATTAGAGAAGAACAATACAACCAGAGATACAGTGTCACTGCAGTGACGTCATCGGAACTATTGGTCCGTTTTCGCGCGGAAGTTTAAACTGTCAATTTAAAACCGCTTTTTTTTACAATAAATTACAACATTTTAACTTTTTAATATATTAGTGGTCTATTTTACATGGAATTCTTTAAAATCAAAACAAAAATAAAAATATTGCATCTTCCCTATTGTTTGTTCTGTGTCTGGGTGTAATTTATCTATAATATGTATGAATTTAGAAAGTACATAAGTATGTATATCAGTTGTCTGGTTACCATAACACAAGCTCTGTTTAGCTTGGGATCAGATGACCGTGTGTGAGTTGTCTTAAGATATTTTATTACTTGCAGGGAAAACAAAAGAGAGTTGATATGTCAAGAATGCATGAACTGAAAGGGACATCAAATCCTACATTCGAAGGAGACACTTCAAAGTTATAGTCAAAACAGAAATTTGCCGAGGCTGTACTATATTTCCGTCGATTGTGATCGTCTACACGTCTTCTGGTTACTTAGATCAAATATGTAGCTCTAATTACTTAGATCAAATATTATGATGTCTAGGATTACTTTTAGCTGTATATAGGTTACGTCACGACACATAATATCCTAATCGTTTTTGTTATGCTATGCTATACGCATCGCAACTTACTAAGAAATGTAAATATTAATTTAAAATTCAAAGCTGATATGCTATAATTGAATATGCCATAAACAGAACTCATCAATGGCGTGGCTTAGTTGGAACCCGGTGCAAAACTTTAAGTCTTGAAAAAAAAAATTTTTTTTCGGTCAGGGACCAGGGGTCAGTAGCTAGCAACGCCCCGTTTTAATTACGGGGACTCATATATTTTATACAGCTTTATTACTTACAATTCGCCGGTAGCTACATCCCTGCATCCAATGTAAACTAATTGGGTGGTGGGCCATTCATCACGTTAAAAATAAGTAGTGTAACTACGGTATAACTTTTAAATTAGGTGCATATTGGTGCCGATTATCTTGTGCACAAACTAACGTAAATTTAAGTTAAGTGCATCTTTCTCTTTCCGTTTAATTAAGAAAAGGACAGAAGATCAAATATTAGTTAAGTTCTGTCAAATTTAGACACTCTATAGATAATTTAGACGCAATTTAAAAACATGGCGTCTAAATATAAGTTAATTTTCATCAGGCGCTGTCTAATTTGACAGGATTAAACTAAAATGTATCTTCTGTCCTTTTCTTTAAGAAATGGAAAGAGAAAAATGCACTTAACTTAAATTTAAGTTAGTTTGTGCACAAGAGAATCGGCACCAGCTACTACTTATATCAACTACAGGCTAAAAATAAGTGTAATACTGGCGTAAGGCCGAGTTTCGGTCGAGCATTATTCTACTTCATTGTAAATATTGTAAAGTAGGTGTGTCCGTATCTCGAGTAAAGCGATTATACTGTGATCAATTAAAAATAATAATTATAAGTACCTAAATTATTAAGCATGTTACCCGGCTTATAAATAAATAAAAACTATCTAAGCTTTAAGTTCTCTGTGTTAAGTTATACATACCCTTGTTAATCTGAACTACATATTAGTTCACTGAACTATTTGATAATAAAAAAATGTAGAAAACTGTTCTGAAACCCTCTGAATACAAAATTAGTAATAGACACAGATTAAGGAATTATAAACCACTTTAAAGATGTCATTTGTATAAGTATGTCGACGTTTTTTCAATAAAAATGTTATAAATAACAATACGTAAGTGATGAATGAGGTCATTGCGAAATTGCACCCCTCTTTAGTGAGTGATGGTGTTCAATTGTTTACTTTCAACAAAAAGTTTAGTTACTTACGTGCTAATAAAACCGTTCTTTATCACAAACACTTTTCCTTTTTCATCCTCCACCTACCCATAGTATAAAGAGGGGGAAGTAGGCTATCGCCAGCCCAATCCGCGATATACTTAATTGCCTACTGTATTAGGGTTGTCACCTTTACACACGACACAATTACGAATTTCTAACAGTAATTAGGTAGGCACTTAATTACTATACCTACAATACTGAGAAATCGGCATAACTAAACGTAAACAAAGCAATAGCAGCAGCAAATCAATTGTCAGGTCAAAAGTACCTAATACATTCTAGTAGGAAATTAGGCCTACCTACCTACTTCCTCTGTGTGATAGAAAAATAATACAACAAAAAAAGGTATGAGTATGGTGAGAATTTTTTAAGTCACCCAAACACACAGCAATACGTTCTCATGCGATTATCAGACATTTTGGTTTCATTTAGCGGTGTCGAAAAGCAGTGACGCGCGAACCTCGTACAATGTTAGCCCCAAGGAACATAATAATATTTACTCTAGGGAGTTAGCCTTACTTAGTTGGTTAGCCCCGACTGGCGCACGGAGAAACGCGTCGAGATTTTGATTTCGAGTGTGCGTACGTCGACGCATAGATACTATGGCGCCAAAGACTACACATACAAGCCGCGCGGGGTGCGTTTGTATGAAGATAACTTACTTCCTTTCTCTTTCTCCGAGTGTCATCATTACTGGCAGTTACATAAATGTACCGTGAATTTGTAGTTATTTCACAAAAAAATAATTACGGAACCCTCGTTGCGCGCGTCCGACTCGCACTTGACCGGCTTTTTTTTTGTTATAGAGACGATGCCGATGTAAAGAAAAAAAGACTTATTTATTTCTGTGAAATATTATCTAATAAATGCGCTGGGTTGCTAAAACGTCTTTATGTCAAGCCTAACCAGTATTAAAAAAAATCATGTACAGCAATATTCTTCCATCGCGTATCACGTCCTTTAAAATGGACTATTAAATAATACAGGGTGTATTTTTTGAGTCTGCAAAACCTTTTAGGAGGCAATAATGTTAATGATTCTCGCCCCGTATCAATAATAAAATGGGTAGGTCAAGTTTGTGAACAAGAGAATCAGCACCAATGTGCATTAACGCGATTGAATGACTTTTTCATGAAATAGGTAATCAATCGAGTTATATGCACTGTGAAGGTTGTATTGATGATATTATTGATTATAATTTTGTACCTAATGGCCTATTACAGCCGCAAATAATTCTATATCAACACACACCCAGTCACTGAGCGGCAAATTGCAGAAAACGTTTAAAAATTTGAATTTCGCGGGTTACCTCCCCGAAGTGCGAAATGGATCAAAATATTTTGTGTGAGCTGTAGTTTAGAGTTTAGTCTATAATATAGTTATAATTATGTGAGTTTGCAAATCAGCGAAAAAATATATGTTTTATATTTCCTAAAAATTCTAAATGTTAGTCGTGCCCTAGCTTGCACTGTGTCATAGACATTTATAAACTAACTATAAACTAACTATGTTATATTTTAAAATGTCTATGGCAAAAGGTGTATAAATTATTTGGATCAGAATGTGGGTACTTGAAAACATTTCTGAATTCCTTACGGATAGGTACATTGTTTTTGCATAAATTATAATAACCCTACCTCGTAGCGTGCAACATACATAGTACTTAATTGATTTTATTAACAATACTTATTAATTTTATTAAGTTCAACATGAGTGCATATTTTGACTACACAAATTATTTGTTTGATTTTCATAATTATGAAGGACTTGACTTTCGAGAATACTTTATGTCTAGTCCTACTCCCATATTTGGGGACCTGGATTCAGTGCTGTACTCATCGAATAGCTCAATATCAAACGATGCAAGTGAATGTGATCCACATGGCTGTAGCTGTCCCAATTGTGCTGCACCAATTCCTGCTATTAGAGGTAAGTCACAAACGGAAAGTAGGCACGCGAGATGCTAAGTAGTGTCTGTATCGTGAACAAGTTAAGTCCAGGTAAAGTAAAACCATAACGGAAAAGAAATTTAACGCTTAGTTAGCATTTCTTTGACTTTGTTCTCATAGTCATTCGATGTTTTATCGCAGAAATGCCATAGGTAAAAATTTTAAGTAAGGGTTTAGCTTGATTGGCCGAAGGTGAGATGTAAAAGTGGTTAAAGTAGGTAGGAGATGAGTCCTTTATAATAATGGGTGTACTCTTAATACAAGGCGATGCATATTTTTAGAGAAAATAATTAATATACCTAGTTTCTAAATTCTAATTGTTAAAAATTAAAACATGCAATGGACAACCAAATTAGTGCCAAAAGATTATCCGTGGTATAAAATATTAAGAGAAATGGTTGAACTTGAAACGGAACGTAATAAAAAACTTTTTCCAAAGAAATAATAACCGCCTTCAAAAACTAAACCAAAAATAACTAAAATTTCGGAAGTCGTTGGCTTCTCTTCTGCTAGTCAATTTGTAGTTTTTGAAGGCGGTTATTCTTTTTTTGGAAAAAGTTTTTTATTTTTTACTTTTTAGTGTCGAGTCCCAATGTCTGACTAAAGTATCCAGGCTGCCAATGTCCATACCAAGTTTCATACCAATAGTTTCAACCAAGCAAGCGTAAAAAAGCATCAAACGTTTAACAACGCAGACAATATACCTACAATAAAACTTCTTCTATAATATTGAATGTGCTCCTATTTTATAATACTCATTGTACCTATAATAAATTATCGATTTAAAACGACAAATAACCAATTTCAGTGTAAAGTTCACTTCAATGAAGCTAGAACACGAGGTAGCTGCTACGAACCATTTAGGATATCCTTATACTGTATTTTGTCTCCACTATCGAATCTGCAGTATAATCATTCTCAGTGTAAAGTGCTCATCAATACGAATAAAATAAGCCCAAACACTATGTATCTGCTATCAACCATTAAAGAGTTCCTTAAACTGTACCGTACCTGCATCACGGAGCTTGCAGTGGCAGTCAAAACCCATCTCGGTGTAAAAATCTTGTCATCACGAATAAAATAAGCCCAAAAACGAGGTAGCTAAGAAGTTCCCTTGATTCGCTGTCGTCTCCATGCAGTCAAAACCCATCTCGGTGTAAAAATCTTGTCATCACGAATAAAATAAGCCCAAAAACGAGGTAGCTAAGAAGTTCCCTTGATTCGCTGTCGTCGCAGCATCATCAGATCTGGTCTAAACCTCCATGGTATTGTAGTCTCATCAGATATACACATTAATATTAAGTTTTTACCCGATGCTCGCCTACAATTTTCTAGAGATGCCCTCAATTTCATCGGGTTTCCACCACCATATCCTAACCTGATGACAATGGGACAAATTGACGAGCATACCCTTTCAAATAAAATACAAATCAGAATTTTTGAAATCGCTCCAGCCAGGCGTCTTCGAGTAATCGAGTAACAAAAATCCTCCTTTTTTTTGAAGTCGGTTGAAAAGAAGTATATATTTGTATAATCTGTGGTCATATATTTTCGCGCAATGTACCTACGACTAAACACCGACAAGACTTAACTCCAACGGAATTCTTCGCCGATCTTTAACACCCCGATTCAGATCAATCCGACTCGGATAAGTTAGGTTAAAATCTTAGGCAAGAGCGACGGGAAGCAAACCTGTCGCCTTAGCCGTCGTGGTTATTTTTTAAATCACCTAAAAGTCTCTCGTGATCCCTATGGAATGTAACTTTATAGTGTTTCGTGGTTAGGTTACAACGTATTTTTTTTCTCTCAAAAATGGTGCGTTACCTTGTAACAGAAGTGGTGCTAGAGCACGGTCTTCTGCCAAACGATACAAATCTTTACTCTTCAGAAAACGCAACTTTCTTTGTGGCCGAAGCATATGTGGTTCAGTGGCAATATTCAGGGCAGACCAGAAACGTAAACAGTGACAAAAATATATAATTATACTTACTTAAATAGGTATACATAATGAAAAACTGGACATACTCCAAACGATAAAAGCGTACCTAACAAGTAAACGTACCAGACAGAACCAACCACAAACAATATCATATACTATAACCAAGAACCATAACTATTTATCCGACTGCCTGCCTATGCTTAAAAACGACCGTTGGTGCTAATTCTCTTGTTCACAAACTTAACTAAAGAACAATGGCAGAATATTATTTGAATTAAATTAAAGTGTCTAGAATTAAAATACAGTGGTGGTCATATAATTAAGAACGATTTGTAATTTTGTAGTATACGACATTTTGATAGAAAAACAATGTCTTGTGCGTTTTTATATTCGTTCTTAAAAGTAGTACCTTATGTCATGTAACTGCTAAATAGATAGTGTAAACGTGTATATTAACATCATCCATACTAATATTATAAATGGGAAAGTGTGTCTGTCTGTCTGTCTGTGTGTCTGTCTGTTTGTCTTTCTTTCACGGCAAAACGGAGCGACGGATTGACGTGATTTTTAAGTGGAGATAGTTGAAGGGATGGACTGTAACATAGGCTACTTTTTGTCTCTTTCTAACGCGAGCGAAGCCGCGGGCAGAAGCTAGTTATTTATGTTTATATAAAAAAAACTTACTAATTTTATTACTAATTTAATATTTATTCGATACCAACAAATTCATATATCAATATAGCTGGCCAAATAATTAATAGCGATTTTTAAACTGCTCGAGAGTTGTTTTAGTTGATACTTAAATTTTAAAAATCTAATTAAGATTGTGAATATGTTCAAAAAAGCAATTTATTACATTGCATTCTAAGTTAATAGTTTGGTACGCGTCTGAGACTTTTAATGACTGCATTACATCGGCGAAGCATTAAGTCTATATATTTTTTGTAATTTTCCATTGATATACAGCACCATTATTTTAAAAAGACGTGTTATAACCCACCTATGTTACCTCATCGTCAATTTGAAACCCTTTGCTTGACTACACACATATCTATTTTCCGGCCTTCTCTAAACAAAATTCTTGGATATATGGTTTCAGGGGCTGAAACTCAGTTAAAACAGTATATTTTTCAATTGAAGACATAGACTTTAAATGACAACTAAAACAATCTATGGGAACCTGCCATTGTTCTTTATGTTAAATGCATCTTTTTCTTTCCATTTCTTAAAGAAAAGGACAGAAGATACATTTTATTAGTTTAATCCTGTCAAATTTGACAGCGCCTGATGAAAATTGACGTATATTTAGACGCCATGTTTTTAAATTGCGTCTAAATTATCTATGAAGTGTCTAAATTTGACAGGACTTAGGTGCCGATTCTCTTGTGCACAAACTAACGTAAATTTAAGTTAAGTGCATCTTTCTCTTTCCATTTCTTAAAGAAAAGGACAGAAGATATATTTTAGTTTAATTCTGTCAAATTAGACAGCACCTGATGAAAATTGACGTATATTTAGACGCCATGTTTTTAAATTGCGTCTAAATTATCTATGGAGTGTATAAATTTCACATTGTGCCTAATATATGATCTTCTGTCCTTTTCTTAATTAAACGGAAAGAGAAAGATGCACTAAACTTAAATTTACGTTAGTTTGTGCACAAGAGAACCGGCACCATTGTAGCTTTAAAATAAAAATATTTTTTTTTACAAATCTTTCCTCTTCAAAATATTAAATAAATAATATTGAATAAATAAATATGGGACACCTAACACACGGTCATCTGATCCCAAACTAAGCAGAGCTTGTACTATGGTAACCAGACAACTGATAAACATACTAAAATAATTTATAAATACATACTATTATAGATACAAATATTAATATAGAAGTATAGATTGAAACGTTACCTACACGAAAAGAAATTATATCAACAGTTGGTACACATTTCACGATTATTATCTTGTGGCCGTTATTCCAATAAAAATATAATTAACATTGTTTACAGCCAATAATAATTAACATTGTTTACAGCTGTTAAAAAACTTTTATGGCTGCACTTATTTCAATTACGTATTGCTGTCATTTAAATTAACAGTAACCTACGAAACTAATATCAAATTGATATAATTATTACTGTTACAATAAATCATTTATACCTATACCAAGATAAATGCCTCAGGGCTGAAATTTATTGGGAATCTGGCATAGAAATATAAATAACAGGAGAAGTGGCAAGTGGGCGTGTCGCTGTCCGCGCGACATGTAGCCGTGCTGCATATCGTACGTAAGTGGCCGTGTCCGCGAACTAGTGTGCTTTCGAACGCCATCGTGTCAACAAATTAAAATACCGTATTGTTCGGCGATTTCTTGCAAAAAGTGAAGCAGATACCAAAACTATGTAAATAATGGAATCACATTTCATATATTTTTTCCTATATTTGTCTTTAAAATCATAAAAAATAACAAATCGAAAAATATTCCCTGTTATTTCGTTTCTAAGCGTCACAGCGACTGCATTGTTTTTGCTGAAATACATTGCTCCTTCACAACTACGCAAGTTTGACACTTAGTGACAAGACAAGCAATGTAAAAATCACAAAACGATATTTAACTAAACGCAAGAATCGCGTGATGCGGCCGCTGGTTCTTGCCGTGAGTTAATGATGTCCATGTGCAAATCCTTTAGCGTAGGTTATCGACAACAAAGTCGCCTGACGAATAAAATATTGTTTGGGAGTTATTTTTTTTTAATTTGTCCACCGTTTTAAGTCGCTTGGAATATCAAAGTAAATACTAATATTTACCCTGTTTTTATTTTGTTTTATTATTATTAATCATATGTGACCAAATATTACAGCGTCCTTAAATATTTCCCTCGGCTTACCTAACACGGTTCAAGTGCATGTCGCGTGACGCGTGGCATCTGGACCATCGTGTCCATTTTGTATCAGTATTATACCATAGTAAAAAATAA
This sequence comes from Athetis lepigone, assembly GCA_033675125.1. Lineage (NCBI taxonomy): Eukaryota > Metazoa > Arthropoda > Insecta > Lepidoptera > Noctuidae > Athetis > Athetis lepigone. Next base: position 12,461,631 of record CM066219.1, read on the forward strand.
ATAACTGCATCGTACTCATATTTATAAAATTCAAAAATGCTTTTAAGTTACACAAACCAAAATTTATCTGTTTACGCCATCTTTTTATTTAGTTTTACTTTCGGGAACCCAAAAAGGATTTGATCGATAATAAATAGAAGTTTCGATAATTTTCCGATTTAGTCAATCACTAGCGTAAATGTAAAATAAATTGCATTTGCACAGCACAACGATAGCCATCGATGTTTATGTGTGTGTAAGATGTACGGTGCATGGTAAATACACGCTGTGTAGGTGTTCTAAGGTTCATAATTGATTGTGTTGAACGTGCTAGTGCGGGTGTGTGCGCGGCTGCGTATCTATTGCTTTTACTGAACTGCGCGTGTAGTAGTTGCCGTGTGGTAGGGGTAGGGTTGTAAACTGACGGTCACATACGACAAGTGACAGTCATTTATAATAAATGACCGGTCACATTGGACATTTATTGTCATATTGGTCAGATATATTAAATTAGTATTCTTTACTTGGTGTAACTATTATTTTCGTAAAATATTGAATGTCAGGCTAATTCAAAACTTTATGAATGTGAAATAATACCTACTGACTTTCTAAACCAACATTTAGTGTTATAAATACAGGCTACACTTTATGGAAATTTAAAACAAACGCTGAAACTGACTGATTCACTTTTTTTCACAGTTTTAAAATATGACGTGTCTTTCTTTTCAATTTAGCCATACAACTAACTATTCTATTAGGTACTAGCTATCGCCCGCGGCTTCGCCTGCGTGGATGTCGAACTTCTATCCACAATTTTAAACCTTTAAGGGTTGAATTAAAAAAAAACCTTTCTTAGTGGCTATTTACTCTTCACAAAGAATAAACCTTCCAAGTTTCATGTCTGGTAGTCGTCTTACGACTCTCGACGCCTACGCTTGTGTCTCTGTCCGTGGCGTGAGGCTTGACGCTGCCTCACGCGCGCCGCCGCCTCCTTTGCCAGCATGACTGCTTCGGAGAAGGAGTTACGGCTTCCTATTCAGTCTCGCCCCGGAGCATGGCCTGAACCAGCGCCGGGCGCGAGAGGTCACCGCTGCCGATCGCCTCTGCAAGGACACGGTGGTTGCCCGCCAATGCGGGGCACGGCTTCACCTTATACTCCACCGTGACCTCCAGGCAGCCGTTGCAGTAGTGACACCCAGGCGTCGCTTCCGCCTGATTCCGACACAGGAACCTCCCAAAATGTCCGTGTCCGGTGTGGACCTGCTTCCGGCTATACGTGAGAGTACCGTGACGCTTCTCCAGCCATTCCTCAAAGAGGTGTGCCCAGCACTGGGTTGCAACAGTCACAGTCTCCATTCTGCCATAAGATCCCGCCGGAGCTCAGTCCTCCCACTGCGATTAGCCGCAGCAGCGGAACTTCGCCCCGGCACTTCCACGCGCCACTGGTGCGTGTGTTCAAGGCTTGTTGCCTCATCCCACGGCGGTATGCCGTCCGGCAAGAAGGCTCGCCACCTCGCAGGAGATCGTACGGTATCCCCGCACCGCATCGGAATCGCCATGACCCTCTGGGATGCCCTCAGTAGCCGGGCCGGGGCCAAGGCCAGGTTGGGCGCTCACACTGGTGCCCCGTTGATCCTCGCATACCGCGTTATCATAGGTTTTTGGTTACTGATCGGCTCCCGTAGCTCATGGTGCAATGTGATGTAGCACAATGTTATGTGTTATTCTCATGTATAAGCAATGAATATCTTGCAAAGCCATCGGCTAGCCTTTTTACTTTCCGTTACTGCCCGTGCACACCATCATTATATTTTATTGAAATTAAATTATGTAAGCGGCAATTTTGTACAAAATAAAATACTTGTATTGGATAGCGTATTTATATTTATATACGATTTAATACTATATTCATGAAAACACCTCCGCAAATCATGCATTATTTTAGATCTAATTTCATTGCCATAAAAATGGTCATAGTGATAGGCATATGCTGTTGCGGACTTTTTTTTGAACTTTTTAAGAGGAACAATATTCTAGTACATAATTTTTGCGTAACTTCAACCATTTACGCAGCGCACACAACGAAATCTCTCAAAAGGAATATTTTTCTCCCCGTTTTTGTTACACTTTTCATTACTGCTCGGCTACTATGTGTCTTAGCGTTATGTTATATAGCCTATAACCTGCCCACGAGTATGGATTATAATCGTACCAAGTTTGATTATAATCTTTTTAGTAGTTTTTTAATCCATGCGTGTGTTGGATTATTAAAAAGGAAGGGTTAAATATTTTAAACATTTGGAAAGCATTTGTTGTAATTTAAACCAGTTTTGGTTATAAGTTTAAGTTGTCATTAAAACTAAACCTTTTGTATGAAACATAAGGAATTTATCATTAATAATCTTTCTATTTACTACATTCTGAATATGTTTTTAAAATAAAATAAACTTTATGTAAAACTCAAAATCATTTAATGAAAAGCTATTTGCTGGTTCCAAAATAGTAGGTTCCAATGGAGAAGAGCCAGCAAGAAACTCCATGAACACTCTTTTAAACTTGATAAAATATTACAATTATTCGGTTACATTATTCAAACCACACAATGTAGGTACATAATACACAAAATATAGCCATAACCTAAAATATAATCATAATCTAAAATATAAACCACACAATGTACATAATACACAAAATATAGTCATAATAGCCATAATCTAATCTAAATTTATATTCAGAGGTAACATTATCACAATACACAAGAAGTTATACTTAACTTATAGAGCTCCGCACCGTTCAACGTCTCGATCCAAAGTGGCTCAAGCCGGTCGGAGCATTCCTTTTTATAGACAATGACAAACAAGTTTGACCTACTTAATTTGAAACCAACGGACGACGACGTTGTTTACTGGTTTTAGTTTAAAATAATGATTTAACATTATACATATCGTTAAATACCAATATGAAATACATGGGTAAACACATCTTTAAATTACAATATGAAATACATAGTTATACAATACTAATTACATCTGTATAAATCTGACACGTGCTTATACAGACAGACAGACAAACAGACAAAAAAAATTTCTGATTGTATTTTTGGAATCAGTATCGATCACCAATTATCCTCCAATATTAATTTTGGATATATATTTCAATGTACAGAACTGATCTCTCTACAGTTAGGTATATTATAAGTATAGATTTTGTTTTACTGTGTTAAAGATCGATGAATGACATGGTTAGCTTCGATGATTCTAAAACTTCCGTAGTTTTATAGAATAAAGTCTATTTATACACAAAAAAACGTTTCTGACGTTCCTGACAATAAATGACCATAAGTGACCGGTCAAATTGGATAAATGTCCAATATGCTCGGTCAGATTAATCGGTCACATATAACCTGACGGTCACTTTACATCTCTAGGTAGGGGACAACAGGAGACACAGGTATCCGATACATTTTCGTCTACAGGGCATATCTCCTTCTTTAATATATCTATGGAATCTGGCCTTTTTACGTTTCCCTTTTTTTTTTAAACAAGGCCTCCAACACCCAGGTATTATTAGACCATAATATCACATAATATACTGAGCCGACTGAATATAACGTATATGTGTAATAGAGGCTTAAAGACTAACTTTTTAAGGGAAATGCTGAAAACTAAAGAATCGAACCGATTTTTTCGCCGTTATTACATACTAGCTTTTGCCCGCGACTTTGTCTGCGTGGAATAATAGTTCCCGTTCCCGGGTGATTTCCGGGATGAAAACTATCCTATGTCCTTTCTCGTCCCAGACTATTCCATTCAAATTGGTTCTGTGCGTGAAGAAGAGACAGACAGACAGTCTTACTTTCGCATTTATAATATTAGTATGGATTTATACAACGCCGCTGATATATGTAAGTCATTAATTCACTACCTCTGTCATTCCTAAGTACCATTACCGACTTACTACCAATTTTTACATGTTGTGTCACGGCTTCATATTTTTTAGCTAATAAATTGGTCTGCTGTCTGTGCAAAACTCAAAGTATATCAATTAAAAACTCGACTAAATCTTTAGACTACTCTACTAAGATTTTTTATTTTACGATAAACATTATTCACAACACTACGTCATGCTATCACTTTATATAAAAAAAAATGACATGCTAGCGGAGCATTGCATGCGTGACGTGAGTAGACGTGAACAATCGAATGACAGTTTTATTAAGATTTAAAAAAATACGTGATAATATTCATATTGAAAATAAATATTTTTACATTTTTTATCTTTATTTAAACGAAATAAACACATCCGCACCAACGCTAAAATTAAGTGATTAGCAATATTTTTTGACTCTATCAGTGACAGTCACGTTTGTTTATTGGTTAACATCCGCCATTTTGTACTGTCGTTTGTTTAGTGACTGGGGCTCTATCCTAGTGATGCCAATAGCATTATCCAGGAAATATATATTGTGATTTCACAAGTGGTGTACAATGTTTTTGCTAGAAACGTTGCTTTCAAGGGGTATAAACTAAATCGTGTGACTCGTCAACTGACGTCGGTATATCTACCTATGTGCCGGATGTGTCCTACAATCGGTTAGGGCGATTTTACGTGCCACCTTGAGTGGTGTACGTGTCCCGATACCTATGCTGCCAAGAATATGAGTAGCAACGGGAATCAGGTGCCGTTGGCGCCGAGTCAGCGAGGACCCGGACCGTATCCTTTTCATAAATGTGTTTATTTAAGTTTGTATCATTTTATTTACGTAATATTTATGCCACTTCAGCAGTCTGTAGTGCCGCAATTGCGAATAATTACCAATGTTGTTATTATTGCTACTCATGTAAGTAAGTTTAGAGCCGGATACAATGCCTGCAGTTAGTTCCAATCTGGCTGTGAACCTACTTACAAGTAGTTTACATGGCATTATGGCAGGCTTTATTTGTTTTGCAGCAACATGACTTGGAATAGATACTTGACCATTGTTTTGCGATAATTGTGCAATATTGAGCTTAAATAATTTATGAAGTACCGTGTAGTAGTAAGTATTGTGATGTGAATTAAATAATATATTTTTTTCATGATATTCTTTTGTACTTACCTGTTCTGTCACATGGAAAATAGTAATATTTACAAGTCATTTTGTGGAGATTAAAATATTAAAAACTACCAGTTCATCATAAGTTACTTATTAACCATATTGGTGACTTTTGGGTTATCTGTGGAAAAATGCGAATGTCCCCATAATTACAATTTTGTGCGAAGTGGAATATCATTGTGTTTTTACTTTTAGTTAAACATCAAGGAAATAGCGGTGTTGAATGGGCAAGTGACATGATTAAGTTACATATATCCTAAACATTTGGGTCTATATTTTAAGCATATAGAATTAATTTGTGGCAACTTTTAAAACATTATTTCTATTATGCATGTAGATAATTCCAAATATACGGATTGGTCATAAGTGGTTTGGGCTATTGTACTTATTAATGAAAAAGAATGAAAGATATCATTAATGTCAGGATGGTTTTGAGTTTAAATTTATAGCATGCCCAATTTGACAACTTATTTTCTTGTTTGTTATTTTTGACTTAGTTTTTTATGCATTGTGACTAATTTTATAATATTTGCAGTTAACTCAGATGTGTGAAGAGTAAACCACTTTACATTTGTAATATAAAAGGCAATGAAGGTAAAACATTATACAACATTTTAATATCAATAAACTGTGAGTAAATAATATTGTTTGTGGTTTTCAAACTAAGGCCTAGGTTTTAGTGTACAATCGACATAATTTAATCATGACCCACCATAGGTTTTTTTCTTACAGACATTGAAATTCAATTAGGTCGATAATCGCGTAAACATGTATTAAAAATGTCACATGTCTAGTCTTATTATTTTGACAGCTTCAAACGATTTGTTGTCAAAATGGCTCATGATTCAATTTTGTCGATAGTACCTTAATTTTATCACTGTATAATATTATATGTTTTGGTTTGCTAAATGCTATTTATTGTCACACCACAAGATATGTTATCTAGTTCAGTTCTTATATTTTTTGTAGGCAACTTTCTTCTTATGCTATGAAGATAATTAATATTTTTTTTATTAAATTTCTATAACACTAAGTGCTAGTTAGCAAGAAATCATAGGAAATACTTTTATATTAATCAAACCCCATTCTGTTGCTCATTTTTTGTTATACTTTTGTTTGTACACACATTTCCATACAATAATAATTAACAATAATACATTTTCATTAAAAAATAGTATATACCGTTTGTATCTAACATATTTAAAACATTCAAATCATGAGATTAACTTACTATTACTTTAAATTAGTGTCCCTCTTTTATTCTACCCAATCATTGACGAATGTATACTCACAAGTTGTTCTGTTTTTAGGTTAATTAATAACCTTAATATTGTCTGAAATGCAGTATTCACATTCCTTTAGAATCACTCAATTAAGACAGTAATGTGTATACAACATAAATAATAAAAAAAACAGCAATCAATGAATGGTGCTATGAAGTAAAGTCAACATGTAAAATGAATAATGAATCCCCTCAAAGAAATTATACCTAGATTAGTTCCCTATTGCATGAATGAACAATTTGATTGATGCACTATTTTAAATATTTTCTTTTTTATTTAGTAAATGTCAATCAGTATGAGAATGCATGTGCAATAAATAGATGTTAGTATGTGACACCTCAAGTAATTGGGACATCAGAGCTAGACACATTTTAATGCCAATAATACAAGACTTTAGAGCAAATCTTTAAACTATGTACCTAGTTAAAACAATTATTTAATGTTTATGTGCAAATAGTGTGACTGTAAGCAGTAACTTCTAGCTTAAAATGTTTTAATACAACCTGAAAAGTTCTTTCTTCTGAGAAATATTAAGTGGCATTAGTTATCTTTAGTTGTACAAGAAAACCACATAATATTGCCAGTTTAACTAAATTAAAACCACACATATTATGTTTCTGCTATCTTTGGACTACATACACTGACTGATTCAATGCTTAAATAGGAGTACACTGTTTAATGATCAATGCTTGGATAAACGCCTTGAGTTTATCTAGTTTTGGTAACATTTAGTTATCGGTTTTCTTTAATACTGCCAAGTATTAGTTAGGGCTCTTTTGAAAGTCTCGGCTTGTAAAAAACTAGCACTCTGCCAGTGCGTGAATTAGTTGTTGTTTAGCATGTTTAAACAGCATTCACAACACGGTAAGATACACACATCCAGTGCTGAAGCATGTATCATCGCACAATTCGATAAGACTGCATTTGCGAGCGCATTGTGATACAGTATCATACAAAAATACGAGCAACGTAGGAAATGCTCTATTGTTCAATATTAAGAAACTTCTAGAAGATAGAAGATTAAGAAAACTGTAGGATTTTTTTTTTTATGTTTACAGGGCGTCCCAAGGCTATGCCACATGGAGGGAAAGTACATTTACAGATAGAAAATTTACTGAAAGTAGACTTTACTAGAATTTTAAAAACAATTTAAATTGCATTCATAGATATTTAAATTATTAAATGGTTGGGCCGGGAATCGAACTTGTTCCAGGAGAAAAAATAATCACCTGTAGTTTTATTATACCGATCGAAAGGTTTCATCATAAATAACATAGTGTCACAAATAAAAGGAAGACCGTGAATTTTAACATTTTATTTGAAATTTTGTTCAGAAAAGTTTGAAGCTTACATTGCCGTAAGGACATACAATTGACAATCATAACTTCTTTTACTAATTAATCTAAAAACTTGAGTAGTACGCATCATTTAAATAAACAAATATCCACCACAACAAGACCAAAAAATTGTAGGGAAACGAAATTATCAAAAAAAGCTTAAATAAGTCATAAATATGTGCATGTACCATAAGTAATAAATACATAATATGTTCTTGTGATGTACTTAGTGTAATAATTAAAATGTTATTGAGTGTGTTAATTTGTGTTATGATTTTTAGTTAATTTGTAAAATTTTAAATGTGTTCGCCTTCGCTTCGCCAGTTCTTATTAATTTGCATGCCGCTGTGACGGCGAAACATGCTGATCTCTTATTATGTTTGCAACAACCTTGTACTTACCATGTTTTCGAGCAAATAAATATATTATTATTATTTATTTTATATGCGTTACATTATTATTATCAAAAGTCGTCACTTTGTATTCAAGAAGAAGGGACTCATTTTGAGCATTTACAAAAATTGACTAATTTGGTATTAAAAATGTTAAAATTCATGGTCTTGCTTTTATTTATGACACTATGTTATTTAGCAAAAAATTATCCTTGTGATGAAACCTTTCGATCGGTAGGATAAAACTACAGGCTGATTAACTTTCTCGATTAACAGGTTCGATTACCGGTTCAACTATGTATTTATTTAAATATCTATGAGTACAGTTTAAAATGTTTTTAAAATTCAAATAATGTCTTCTTTTTTAGTAAAATGTTCTATCTACAATATTTAAGGTAGGTACTTTCCCTCCATGTGGCATAGCCGTGGGACACCTGTATATAAATCTCTGCCATTTGAATAAAATTTTTCGCAAAACTTCAAACTTGATTAAACATTTCATACATAATACATACCCGCATCCAATGATGTTATAAGTAAAAAAGTGTAGATAGGTTATATGCAGTCAAAAAGTGGCACATTAAAAGTTTGCCAATTGGCAAACATGATACTGAGTATCGCGTTGACATTAGACGTTTATCTCTTTTTCACTTGCACCACTTCAATCATGTCATCCTACTTTGACGTGTAATGTTTGTGTGCGTTAGTGTGCCGTTTTTGAAGATAGTATTTCGTTTGGGTAACCTATCTACACTTTTTTACTTATAACATCATTGCCCGCATCTAAAATACCTCGCTAGCGCTTTTTTCTTTACCAAATTATGCCTTTTCATGTTACTTTGGATTTTCCTACACCATTTAATAAACTCCATCTTATTCGGTGACCTACAGTCGGGTGGCGAATGCATGGGTCAGTAAACGGCGAAGAGTAGTACATTTCGGCGTTTTGTTATCTATCTTTATATTGTATCGTGGTCGTTAAATACGAAACTTGAATTTCCATTGCCATTATTCTTAGTATTTATATATATTGATGAATCAAAAAGTCCTCTATCATGTCGTCCGTTTACGTGGGACTACAACAAAAAAAAAATGCAGTCAAAATATCAAATAACGCCGAAATAGTTGTGTTTTTTTTGTGAGACTGACCCCTTTAATTTCGTGTATTATCTACGTGTTACAATTTACGGTTCATAAAATACAGCTCACTGATAGACAGACTAATAATGGTGACTTTGCAATGGGGTCTCTCTGGGTTCCTTCGGGTACCGATATAATATCGAAAAAGTATGTGTTTTTATTTACATGGTGCGTGCGCTTTGAGATACGAAAATATGTTGCATTTTTGTGAAACTACAATATTGCACTACGCATATGTGCAACATAACTTAGCCTAGTGTCGCATGTCACGCGCGGATTGATTTGACACTTCTTTATTTGAAAGTTCAAACGCCGAGTACGCTTATTTATAAGTCAGCTTAACTCTCACGGCACTGCGAATATAATACAAAGTTGGCTTTTGGTCCATTACACAGCCCCCTTTGAGTCGGTTGTCTCAGCTTAGTTAAGACTAAAGGTCATAGCTCATTAGAGCCACGCGGCACCCACTCCGCACCGACTCGCCTCCTGCGGCTAGTATTCTTTATATGGACTTGTATGGGCATGCGCTCACTATATCAACTCCTTAGCGTCACGGGATCGCCTCGGTTATAAGGCGAGTCGGAGCGGAGTGGGTGCCGGGTGGCTCTAATGAGCTATGACCTTAATAAGCTGCGTCGCGTGGGCCATGATGTCGTATCGCGGTGTCACGAACGCAGGTTCGAAATGTTGCTTATGTACATGTGCTTTGATCTTTATTAGAGGGTACCAATACAGACTACACCTACAGAATACCGAATTAAAAATTGTAACGAGCTGAAGGTTTAGGATATGAAGAACGTAATTGTCATTTAACTGACAAAATAAAACATTTGTTTAATTACACGTCCAAATAAAAAATATAACAACAAACAATTCGCGGAAATAAATATGAGACTCGGGAATTCCCAGAGCGTATGGGACGTTTCCGAGATGGATAATAAAATTATAGCGCGTAATTCAAAATGCATTAGTGTATTGCCAAACTAATGTAGTTTCCGATCAGTATCGAATGCTTTCCTACTTTAATTGCATTGAATGATGTCTTAAAACCTCAAAGAGTTAGGTTGTTCAACGAATTAACTATAGAATTATTCCCAATAGTCCCCTCTGGCCCTGTCCTCCGGGGTCACAGCTGGGAATTGTCTTCCCAGTTGTCACTGGGGTGACAATTTGTGCCGACTGTTCCCTTTGAAAACTGAATAGAGGGGACAAATGGGAAGTCCGTTTCTCAGTTGTCACCGGGGGGTGACATTTGCTACGATTCCTTGGTTTGTTCCCGTTGAGTCGCACTATTTTGTGTAACACTGTTTAAAAAACTAACTAACTAACTGGTTAACAAAAGTACTAGGCGCGCAGTAACGTGAAGTAGTCATGTGCGAAAATTTAAATTTCACAGTAATTTTTAATTTTCAGTATCACGTTTTCCATTTACCACTTCACGTTACTGCGCGCCTAGTACTTTTGATTGAATTAAGTGGTCAAGTGCGAAAATTAAAAAATACTGTGAATTTTAAATTTTCGCACATGACTACTTCACGTTACTGCGCTCCTAGTACTTTATTACTTTTGAGTAACAGTGTTACACAAAATGGTGTGACTCAACGGGAACAAACCAAGGAATCGTAGCAAATGTCACCCCCCAGTAACAACTGAGAAACAGACTTCCCATTTGTCCCCTCTATTCAGTTTTCAAAGGGAACAGTCGGCACAAATTGTCACCCCGGTGACAACTGGGAAGACAATTCCCAGCTGTCACCCCGGAGGACAGGGCTAGAGAGGACTATTGGGTAAAATGACATTTCCAGTGTTGCAGGTTTTTAGTCCCAAATAAATAGTGATGTACCTACAATCGAGTTTTTACAATTAAATCTTAGTCGAGAATTTTTTTTTATTCAATATCAAATTGCCTTTATTTAAATAAAAATATTACATGTAATTTGCGGTAAATAAATATACACAAAAAAACAATTTAGATACAAACAATTTTAGAAATATGGACCTTACAAAAAACAAATAATATAACAGTGTTTTATGTAATATTAAATTACCTACCGTGTATGTCTTCTATTTAATTACCGTAAATTACATGTAATATTTTTTTATAATTAAAGACAATTTGATATTGAATTAAATAAGTATTCTCGACTAAGATTTAATTGTAAAAACTCCACTGTACCACATCACTATTTATTTGGGACTAAAAACCTGCAACACTGGAAATGTCATTTTTCTGACTCGAATTAAAAATCGTACTATATAGTCTTTTAGTTACCCACTCGGTCAGCGCAGACAGAGCAGCTACTTGCTTGATCAGTTATTATTATTGATAACACAATCTATTTCTGAGGTTGGTGTTTTAGTTCGTTGTCCATTGAATGTAACATCTTGTATTGTATTACCTAACTCCCTCAATGATAACAGTAACACTAAATGCGTTAGCCCTATCTTTCTGGCAACCGATTGACGGCAATTTTATTAAAATTCGAGATCCCATTTCTTTCGAAAGTTTTAAAGGTTTTTGAGTTGATACTAAAGGGTTATTAACCCATCCATTAGATAAGGGTTATCATTATTCAATAACTGTTTAGTAGTTCCTACTACGCCGTTTACAATGTATCATTGAGTTCAAATCTGTTGAATACAGCCCCGCAATATTACAAATTGATTTACTCATTCGAATGAATTTGGCTACTTGAGTCCTGAAATGTTTAAGACGTTTATTAAAAATTTTCACGCTTATATTATCCATACTAATATTATAAATGGGAAAGTGTGTCTGTCTGTCTGTCTGTCTGTTTGTCTTTCTTTCACGGCAAAACGGACCGACGGATTAAGGTGATTTTTTTTAAGTGGAGATAGTTGAAGGGATGAAGAGTAACATAGCGACGATGAAGAGTCAATAAATAATAACTGCAAAAATGCAACTTTACAGGAGGCGAAAAAAACGTTTCAAGTCCGTTTAATTATTGATATAGAATATTTGATTTTTTAAATGTTTTATGTAAACTGACTGCAATATTATGCAATTAATGATTTTATTAAAACATTACTGGTTTTTATATAAATTGCAGATATAAGGTATTGTTTCTTTGAATGAAATAAAATGTTGGATTTTTTAAAGATATTAGGTATTGCTAGTGCAGTTAGAAGAATTTGTTTCTAAATTTACACAAAAGCTTTTTCAAATGAAATGATGATATAGGTGCACTTATGTGAGAAAAGTGGGCTATAACTAGAAAATTATGTTGTAGATAGATAAGATGTGTTGTAGATTACTATGGGCACCATTAAATCGGCCCACGGAGGAAAAGTTATACAGTTCAGAAAACTGATACCATTATAGACGAAAAATTTAAAAAGCTACCTTTTTACGGCCAAAACTTATTTTCCGGGTACCCGCACTTTTTACAGTGCGCTGAATATTCCGACTACTACTATTTTTAACCGACTTCTACAAAACAGATCGGTGGGAGCGATCAGCGGCAGAAGTCTCTCGCACCGGGCCTTGGTTGAGGCCATGGTCCGGAGCGAGGAGGAGTGGCAGGCGGTCGCCGACTTTGGCGAAGTAGTAATGCTCGCAAAGGAGGAGGCCGACTGCATCAGGAAACAGTGCTCTCGCCGCCGCCGGGATTCCGATCCCGAATTCCGGCCACCGTAGTCACGGGCTAGCGGACAGTGAGCAATGGGTAGCTCGCTGTCCGGCCGTCCAACCGGCCTACTGGACCCAGGGTTAGTTTCGAAAGATAGCTCGAGCCACGTTATGAAAGCTAGAAACAACGGGGTGGGTCTTTTAGTCAGTAAGAGTCTGTGTCAATCTCCCGCTCTGGCCAAGAGCGGGGGTTGTCATTGGATGATTTTTCCTGACTGCGCAGGAGCATAGTTCTGCTCCTGTCTACTGCTTGTTATGGAGGAAAGTGGAAAAAATATATTTTTTTTACTCCTCCGCTGTCCTTTTCTGATTAATTTCGTTGCGGGATCCAAGACAAAATCGTTTCTCCAGGACTCGTCGAGGCGGCTTTTCTGGCGGACTCCTCTGTAGATTCTGACTTTCATGAGTTGCAGTGGTTGGGAATAGTGTGGTGGGATTGCGCACGAGCATAACCCCCTGCCACCCCGAGGGGTATACGGGCGGCGGCGGCGGCTAATGTAGGTACCTATTACACTACGCGTTACTCAGACTCCGGCTCAGGCTGGAGAACCACCTCCTTTTTTTTGAAGTCGGTTAAAAATTGTACCAGTCGTCGGAATATCGCACGCGATATTCCGCGCAGTGCAATAGTTAAGTGTGGGTACTCGTCAAATAAGTTAGGCCCGAAAAAAAGGTAGCTTTTTAAATTTTTCGTCTTAATATAAATACCTATTAAAGTCTGTAGGTAGAAGCCTATATGTTTCAAATTTACATTATAAAAATTTGTTTATCCTCCAAAAACCACATTAACAAACACTTTTGACCAACTTCGCTTCTTTTGTTAAACACAAAAACAAACGAAATGAACTATTGGTGGCGGTGTCGTCGCTGTTATGTCGTGTTTTGTATACTCCTCTCTTTCTCTCTCTTTGCTAACGGACCGGCGACGCATCGACAGGTTGCAATCAATCTGTCAGCTCAGTACACTTGGTACAACAACCACAAGCGGACGCGTCTCTGCGTAGATAGTATCTATTGCCATCGTAAATGACGTAACACCACTTAGTATATATTGCAATAATTGTTTATCTTGCAAAATTAATAAGAAACAGACCTAAGATCTTTGTCAGCATGTGTATTACCCTATTCTACAATAAATAATGCAATAAAACAAAAATGGCCAAAATGTTAGATATTATATATTGACTCTTCATCGTCGATAGGCTACTTTTTGTCTCTTTCTAACGCGAGCGAAGCCGCGCGCAGAAGCTAGTTTTTTTATAAAGTCTTGTTTGCGTATGAAATAACAATAGAAGGCTTAAAATTTTGGTAGAATAGCGAAGTCTAGATGGTGACATTTAAAAATTAGTATCTCTTAATTTAAATCAAGTCAGTTTTATGTTTTCGACAACTGGTCAACACCTAACCGGCTTCAACACCCTGGCCCAAAGTACAGTCACGCCGTTGAAGGTTTTGAGCCACAATCATCATGCGCCACTGCTGGAAATTTATAATTTTGTATGTTAGTAAGGATTATATATAAAGGACACTTAAAACAAAAATCTTGACAGTGCAGTAACGTGTAGCGATAATGTACAAAAATTTAAATACTGACGTCTAAAAGTGTGGTTTTTTAAATGTTTGATAATAATGTAAATTACTTTTTGTAGTCAAAAAGGTGCAACTTCTGTAACAGGAACAGACCTCAGAAGAAATATAAAATTTTTAAGATATTAAATAATGAATCCTCTCCATTGAACTAATTCGGCTTAAGTAACTTAAATTTGAACCCCAAAGAACCGAAAACTACAATATATTTAATTGTTTCAATTTCAAAAATGTCAGTATCTTTATTAGGTAGCTACTAAAATAAGCAGTTGCGACAGACGAATATAAACTGGGACTGTATAAAACTCATTAACACTCCAAAAAAAAACTCGATTCAGCGTGTATCCTGAAGGGGTCAGATGTTTTCTACACCTCAGGTGACCACAACACGTTTGAGACACAAACGATAAAAAGGTCTCTAGAGTACTTATCATTTTTACAATGGCACCGTTTACGTGTTTTATTTTGAACTCATTGTTATTATTATTATTGAATAATGTTGCGGAATGTTTATAATAGTTACCGTGACCCTGGAACATAAAGGGCCATCGAAGGAACATGAGTTTTAGTCAGTAAAAGTCTGACAGGCCCTCCCCGCGCACCCAGGACGTGAGCAGTCATTTGATGATTTCCCACTCACCAAAAAAAAATATTGGTAATAATAAAAGAGTTAAAAATAACTGAAAAAACACAAATATGAACTTGATTTTAAAGTAATTTATTATGTAATTAAAATAATAAGCTCAAAATAACTTTATTTACGTGGTAAATAAAATTCCTGGAGATAACGATTGTAAACACATGATTGACTCACACTTCTGCCTTCTTTTTGTAAAAATAAGAAGAAATACACAATAAATAAATAGATAATTCAGAGTTACTGGTAATCCAATTTGAAACTTAATAACGACGCGACTTATGCTATTACTTCACACAAAATGATGTCAGTTCTAATGATTTACTGATTTTCATTAGAACATTTGGGTTAGTAGGGTCAAAATGTACTTAATCAGCCACAATTTGTTTAATTTTTACCCTACTATGACATTCCCGCAAGTAATACGTCTAGTTGCTGGTAACCCTGATTATATCTGTTAGATCAATAAAAGTTTTGGGTCCTATAGTAGTTTGAAAATGATTATTTATCATTTTCATATTATTCGTCACATAATACATTCATCTTCTTCTTTACCTTTCTCTCCTTCTCCATTCATATATATTTAAGTACACTAGCTTATGTCCAAAAAAATATACGCAATAAAGTGTGGGTTCCTCTGGGTTATATTATAACAACCCTCTGGTTACTATAATGCTTCTTACTCACATCGGATAAGCGTCGAGTGATCGACTAAACTAACCCGGAGTACTCGTGGCGTTAGGCGTAGTTGTTACGCGCAGAAGTAATGGTGGTAGCTTATTATTCGCCATATTTATATTTGTTACGACTAGTATGCAAAGAATACCGTTCGCGTGTAGTTAAAAAAATATATTTCTTTAATTCGAACTGTTACTGTGTAATATTTTGAAAACGATCATACATTTTATGAATCGTTACGAAATGTTTGGCGATTGTGAAAGGCTCCGCACTAGATCGAGTAAATTTTGGAATAGCAACCCTGACGTACCCCTAACACAAACTTCGCAACCCCTGCCACTTTGACGTCCCTTTCTCGCACAAGCAGTAGTAAAGTCCTAAGTTTCTCATTCACCGCTGTAGTTCCTGAACAACCCACGCGTCGTTTAGTAACATGAACTGCAATGGACGCCGTCTGATCCATTTTGTCGCTAACTTAACTTTGATCATATTACGGGGGTAACTAGGGGCGCCTGTGAACGCCCCAATTTTTTTAGCAGTGGTGGTAGATAGCCTTGTCTCTTTCTTTCGCGGTGTCGTGATACTTTTATAAAATGTTCATTGGTGAATGGTGCGATATCTCATCAGACGATTTTGCGACATTGATCACTACTGATATTATTGTAAACGTTTAAATAAATAAAATTAAAGTTTAGTACGTTGGAAGTTTCGTAAACCATTGTATTTACCGAGAAAGTGTCACGTTGACGTATTTTGAGTGCGGGTGTAGAGCGATGTAGCATGTAGCGCGCCGTTTGCTTATCGATTTTCTCTATGCTGCATTAAATTACTGTTTAAATTGTGAATGCGGACTGCATTAAAGAATATGAATTTGAAAATGAATTGTATATTATTCAAAACACGAGTAACTAATTTGGTGCAGTGATTAATATCATTGTGATCATAGCTGGCGTAATTATTGCGAATCACAACAACACCGACAGAAAGCGGTTCTCATACATGCAATCAAACTTAGAACTGACACATCTCGTGTCCAGTTACGAAATGATTAATTAAATTGTAATATTGCCTTATGCCGATGATCGTGTCGCCATTGTTTTGGGAATGGTTCAACATTTGGCTTATTCAATTTCTAAAAGATTTATATCATGAAATTAAAATGGTGGCATTAAGAGGAGCAAATACTTCTTTAAATACTTTGTCACATGCGTGTATCAACCATGGAAATCAGTCACAACAGAGTGCGATTGATGTGGCGCAAAGTTTACAAACATCATTGAATATGCCACAATCGGCAGTGGCACAGCACATCAATGCGAATCAAATCAATTTACAACCCCTGAACAATGTTTCAATGCAGTTTATACCGCAGCATACGAATGCAAACTCTATGAAACATGACCAGTCGTCTTCTCGGTATTCCAACTCTAATTGTATGCTGCCTTCGCATCATTACCGACTATTAACACAAACTAGTAAGTGTGCACTAATCAAATGACGGTGCTATCATTAAAATATTTGCTAGACGTTTTTCGTTACTCTTTAAATACGTTTGTTTTGTTGTTTTATTAATCTCAAGTATCGAATTTTATGTGCTATTGTTAACGCGAACCATAAATTTTGCGTTGTTACACGTATGTAGTAAATACTCGCTATATTTTGCAAAATAAATGGCAACAAATCAAATGTCATCTGGGCCTTTCACTTGTGGCCATGAATTTATTGTCCTAGCCAAATACTAGGTTAAATTATTAAATAATTATGAACTTATTATTAAGGTTTAGATATAGTATAAAACTAAAACAATGTATCCTTAGCGAAGAACAGTTATCCACGGGCGTCGACACCACACAGTGAGTTGGATAGAATACGAAGCGGACTTAATATCGCAAGCCTTATTCAAAAGTATCATAGTTAGTCAATTAATTTTCGTGGTTGGTTAAATTTAATACTTTGTACATTTTATAGGACCAGTGGAATGTTACCACCCTTCAGGCGCCGCCGGGGCCGCATACATGCCGAGTACAGCCGGTGGCGCGCAGCCGTCGGCGCAATCTTCGCTGAGAGTCCAGCCGACTCCGCAGCCGTCGGCACCGCCGGCACCTCAGCAGGACATGTCTAAGACTACCATGGTAATGACACTTTCACTACTTGAGCTTGTCATAGCGGTGCGTGCTTTCATAGTTGAAATACCACCACCATTGCAAATTCGAAATCTATCTTCACAAAATAGCTCATTAATAATTTTACAATAAAATACCACTAGATATACTCCGACAAACTAAAAGAAAAAGTTTGTTTTGAGATTAAAATAAATTGATATATCGTTATTACTATTTAACGTAAAGTTAATTCATTGTATGTCGCACTGTTGATGGCTATGTAAGGGTGATGATGAACTGATTACATACACAGGTTCTCAGTTCGATGATCACCACATTACATAACTGTTACTTTAGTTTGTAAAACTTAACAGCTCCTTTAAAATTTGTAAATTACCTGTGAGTATTGTGCAGTTACGATATTACGTTAGTAGTAGTCGGGAGCTTTGTCATGCTCGTTCGAAAGTCTCGCTGATGGTAGCGAGTGCGTTGGACCATTCGGCTCCCTTCATAATGGTTGAGCTAAATGTTGCCACGTGTCAGTCATGCTCGTGAACGAGCGCTGTCAGTTGAGATCGGTCTTCTCTTATATTTTATTGTTTATACTGCCCTAACCAACATTGTCTTCATATTTAGCATAATGAAATTTAGCAGCTTAGTGCAACCAAGATTTTGTAAAACAACATGTTAAAGAAAATCCATTCAATTTCTTGCTTGTTCTTTCCATTGATCTACCTACGTTAAAAATAACTAGCGTCGCCTTTTTGACTAACCGACTGACTCTTTGGCAATTCATAAGTGCCTGTAAAAGGGTTTAAAGTGAAATGAATGCCTTGAATATGAATTTGCTTTTGAAGAATACTAACCATTTAGCAAAGTGGTAGTGCTTGCTTACTTGATCCTTTTTTAGACCGTAATGGACATGCGTTGTGACTTAGAGTTCGTTTGAAACAAATGTTAAGCTATGGAACTGCAATAGTGTATCTTCCTATATGTCAAATATTTTTTGCAATTACACCAGTCAGTCTTTATGAGGTCATTTCTGCAAATTTACATCTTACAAACAATCTTAAAACTATTATTTATTTTTAAAAGTAATGAAACTGGTTAGATATATAGATTTTTAATGTGAGATGTGTAATTATTTCCAGGCTGGCCATAGTTATGTATCGCAGAACCAGACGCCGCAGCCTCGACCGCAGTTCGCCAACTACAACCAATATACCAGAGGGGCGCAACACGGAACGAGGCCCAATACACATCCCAGGTAATTTATAATTATGTTCTGTACTTAACGCATGTCTACGACTAAGTTTGGCATGCAGTTCGCAAAACTTGGGAAAGCTTAAGGTTAACATACTTGTATAACCCGGTCGGCGTATAGATGCATTTCGTACTGTCCGTATTTGGCACTTCAGGAAGCACATCTTCTCTAGTGTCTCTCAGCCTATTTAAGTTACTATACTCGTTTACAACTGCGATTTGCAGCCACGGCCTGCGGGCCGCATGTGGCCTGCAACTCTTCTTCTTTCGACTGGCAAAGGTTTTGTAGTATATATGTTACCCGCCAAACCCGATTTCAGGACAAACGAGGTTTTGCCTTGGCTTAACTAGTCTATGATAAGTCGACGGAGCCCCGCTGCGCGGGGCTCCTATTTCCGGGTGGTTTAAAAAAAATAACCACGAAGGCTAAGGCGGGAGCTCCGCTCCACCTTTCTCCCGCCTTACCCTTCTAACCTAACCTGTCCGAATCGGGGTGCCCTGAGTCAAGGCGAGGAAGAACTAGTTTAGTCTAGGCAAAACTAGTTTGTCCTGAAATCGGGTTTGGCCGGTAACATATACACGGAATTACCTCACGGAAAATAAAATGAATCCTCTATCGTACAATTCCCGGATAGAACTTCATGGAAAGAAAAGTTTTTGTACAAAAAAAAAGACAAAAAGGTTGTAGAGGGAGACAAAATAATTTCTAAACTAAGTTTTGTAGTAATTGTGACGGACGGGAAACTACGGAACCCTACACAGAGCGTGGCCCGACACGCTCTTGGCCGGTAAAAGAATAGTGCTCTATTTTCCTTAAAAAATGACAAAAATTTTGTGTGAATGTTTCGCCGATGTAAGGCAGCTATTAAAAGCCTCAGACACGCTACAAACTATTAACTTAGAATAAAATGGTTTCTATATTCCAAATTTTAACATTTTCAGCATATTATTTAATGAAACAACTCTCGAGCATTTTAAGATTCGTTCTTAATTATATAGCCAGCTTTATTACTATTTGATATTGTAAGCATCGATTATTTATTAGATTAGTAATAAAAATGGTTAGTGATTTTATATTTATTTCTAATCCCGTATACTCTATCTATATAGCTATTACATGGCATGACTAATTACTTTTAAGAAGGAACATAAAATACAAACGACATTGTTTTTCCAATAAATGTCTGGTACTGCAAGTACAAATCGTTCTTAATTATATGACCACCACTATATATAAAAGAAAGTCGTGTTAGTTACACATTTTATTATAACTCAAGAACGGCAAAACTGATTTGGCTGAAAATCGGTGGGACCCCCCACCAATTTTCAGCCAAATCGATTTTAGCAGCTTAGGACCAGGGGATGGACATAGCATACTTTTATCTTCTTTTCTGTTTTTATTCTGTTTCTGTGGGACCTGATATAAAACGCGGTATAATAAAACGCAACTGACAGCAAACCGAAAAATTAATTGATCAATAATTTTTGGATATGTCGGCCGGTTTTTAACGTAAGTTTGAAAGGTGAGAAGACTCTTTCGTGAGTTTTATTAAATTGGTAAAAACTATATTTTACGCAAAAGGTAATGAATGTGCTTCGTTGAAACTTTTTAGTAATTTGAATGATAAATAAACCAAAAATCTAAAAAACCGCGGGTGAAACCGCGGAGGACAGCTAGCAATGTTTTTATCACGTGAAATTATAGCCAGTAAACTGTCTTTAAAGTCTTTTCAGTTTTTACTACTTCACCATGATGTACAATTTGTTTCAGCAGACAACAACAGTCGTACATTCCTAGTGCTGCTGCCACTGCTACTGGACCCGTTATGTATCCGACATTAGTGTACCAGCCGACTCCCATGGGAATTCAACCTTACCAGCAGCCTCGTTCCAGTACACCAGGGTAAGTGTGGCCACCCTTATAAGTATAATGATGGCGCAATTACACACGGCATCGGCTCGCATTCGTGCACCCGATGCATTAATTACCTTGTTCGGAGATCAACACTACTTTGTATGAAAAGTTGACAAAGAACTGCTTGACAATTCAAAAACAAAGCTGCTGGAATATGGCCGTATTGGACTCTGTTAATTTACACTTAGTCGTTTGTCCGAATTGCATAAGCAATCGAATGCAAGCTAATGCAAGTGTAATAGCGCCTTTATAATGTTAATAGTTGCTTCTCTTTTCAAAATTCTCTTTATAATCTCCATTATAATATCGCCTATATCAACAACTAGGCCGGTTCAGTACCTCAAAAGGAAAACACGGAACCCTTATAGGATCAGTTTGTTGTCCATCTATCTGTCTGTTAGAACCCTGTTTTAGCACTAAATGATTGAGAAAACGCCTAGTGTAACCGGAACATACGACTAATCACTATCTAATTTGCTAATTCACCTACAAGTTTAGTTTAAAAGTATACCTGGTCGACTTTTATTATGAGAGGTGTTCACATTTCGAGAAACGGTGTTCTGCATATGTATTACTTCTTTAACAAATAATAGGTTCCTGTCAAGCTCGTAGGAATATTCTATTTTCTGTTATCTTGTTAGTACTACTTATAGGGATATCTCGGAAGATTTAATCGATGAGCCTTTGTTTGGTATTTTCGTTTAATAATGTTGTATCATTTCTTTCGCAGGTACTATCCATATATGGGACATTACATAGGTTATAATACACCTCCGAGCCACACCCCACCATGTATGTAGTTCAGTTAAAATATTATTTTTCGGTAGCGTATGTGTTGTACACTTGACGTGTACCTGTTTGGGATTATAATTATGTATTTGTTTACGTGGTTGCAGATTCTGCTGTCGACCGACTATAGTAGAAAACATTGTTTGCTATCTTTTAGTAAATTATGAATACGAGTAGGATAAAGACTGAGTTCTAAGTTACGTCGTGATCGTAGTTAAAGTTAAAAAATATCGAAATTGTAAATTCGTTTATTGATTACTTATAGTTGTTCTTTCACATTATACATATAAATGGATTAATGTGAAAATGTTTCTGACAATTTTAAATAATAATACCCAACGTTCTAGTATACGCTTTGAATGTGTCATGCTACCTATCCTTTCCTGAATTTATTACACTGCAACATTTTACTCGGTTTTTGCCCCTCTAAGTATTATCTAAGTAAGGCTATCTTGATTTTTTGCACTATTCAATCTAAAAAAACTTCGGAATCGAAATCAGGGTATAATACCAAGAGGATGACCACTTTGCAAATAAAATTTGATATTTTCAACGACTATAATCTTATTATATCAGTGCTCAAAAAGTGGAGAAGCTGACAGCAGCAGATTAAAACAACCGCTTCCGAAAACGCAATGTACCAAGAAAAACAAAACAACCGTTCAGTGCCCCCATCTTCACATTTTCCACGAAATAAACATGAAAAGAATCAACAAAGCAATAATATAAACTCATACGAACGACTGATTGTGCCACAAGCCCTAATCGGGGTTAAGCATGGTATCTTTAGTTTATCGGAAATCAGACGCTTTGGCTGTTGCGTATAAAAAACTTTTTCCAAAAAAATTATATAATATAAATTAATAATAATATATAATAAATAAGATAATATAAAAACAATATAATATATAATAAATAATATAAAAATAATATAGTATATAATAAATTACTTTGAAAGATACTGTAATACAGTCAACATTGGGACTCCATACTAAAAAGTAAAAACTTTATTATACTTCAAATTTTTCCGTTGCACATTTAAAATGTTACTGTTCACCGGGATTTAACCGGGGTCCGCTTGTGACCATGGCAGGTGTAACCCTGCCGCGAAACGTCAAGCTACAAACAAACAAAAGCTACGTGCGCCGTGCGCGTTAAATCCCGGTGAACAGTAACATTTTAAAAACCTTTGTCCAAAAAAATAATAACCGCCTTCAAAAACTAAAAACACAAAAATAACCGGAAGTCTGTGGCAACACAAATTAATTGGATAAAGAGAAGCCCCCGACTTCCAAAATTTTTAGTTAGTTTTGTGTTTTTAGTTTTTGAAGGCGGTTATTATTTTTTTGGAAAAGGTTTTTTAATTTTTTACTTTTTAGTGTCGAGTCCCAATGTTGACTGTGTATTACAGTATCTTTCAAAGTAATTTATTTTTAAAATAAAACTACTTACAATCTTATAAAATGAAAATAGAAACTTGAAGTAACGCACATAACGTCAATGCATATTTCGCCGATTTTTTTTTGTTCTTTATGAATTTTTCGAGAAGCACCAAACAAGTTTTTGAGTAGGCAACACGATGAAAGAGCATTGCTAGAAATGACGCGATTACGCAACTTATATTCAGTCTCTTGATTTTCAATGATTGACGCATCAGCAACCGGCCCCATCGTTCGATAAAAACATGAAAAAATGACGTGTAAAAGTGTAATTTTTTACCTATTTACAAAAATAAAGTCGTTTTATCGTTTTAGCATGACGAGTAGGTAGTTGTTGTCCTATGTTAAACTTCAATACTGTAAATCGTTGAGGAATTCCCTCGACTGACCTATATGGGTGCAAAGTTGTCATCAATTTAAATGAATTAAGTCCAAACACAAGGTAGCTACTGTAAACCGTTAAAGAGTTCCCTGAACTATCCTTCGTCTTCATCATCAGACCCCTAATACAGTCACAACCCATCTAGGTGTAAAGTTCTTATCAATACAAATTAATCAAGCTCGAACACAAGGTAGCTGCTGTGAATTGTTGAGGAGTTCCCTCGGCTGTCTCTCGGCTCCATCGTCAGATCTACTCCAGACCTTTATTAAATTGTAGTGCTTTAATAAAATACTTAATGAAAAACTTACAAACGCACTAGTCGCCCCTACGATTTTTGAAAGTTCCCCTCGATTTCTCTGGTCGGCTATCATCAAACCCTGATTTTCTTATGAAAGACATTTCCAAGGTGGTCCCACCTTGGAAATGTCTTTTTTCCAATAAAAGAAAGAATCATCAAAATCGGTTCCTAAACGACGAAGTTATCCGCGAACAAACATAAAAAAAAACCGGCCAAGAGCGTGTCGGGCCACGCTCAATGTAGGGTTCCGTAGTTTCCCGTCCGTCACAATAAGTGTTCCCACTTATATGTTAAAAAAAAGGCTATTTTGTTACGTTGACATACTAAGTACGCAGAAATTATTTTGTACAACCTTTTTGTCTTTTTTGTACAAAAACTGTTCTTTCTATCAAGTTCAAAATAATTTTCCTAGAAAGTACTCATAAAGTTCTACTTTCCAGATTTTTTTCATATTTTTAAACCTACGGGTCAATAGTTAGAGGGGTGGGGGGGACGCTGTAATTTTTCCTTTTGGAGCGATTATTTCCGATATTATTGACATTATCAAAAACTGATTTTAGTAAACCCGTTTTCATTTTTAAATACCTATCTAACAATATATCACACGTCAGGGTTGAAATTAAAAAAAACCCTTCCCTCTTTACATATAGGGGGCTACCCGAATAAAACATTTTTTTCTTATTTTTATTTTACCACTTTGTCGGCGTGGTATACATATTGATACCAAATTTCAGCTTTCTAGTGCTAACGGTCACAGAGATTAAGCGAGGACGGACGGACAGACAGACAGACATGGCGAAACTATAAGGGTTCCTAGTTGACTACGGAACCCTAAAAAGAAACATATACGGTCGAATTGAGAAACCTCCTTTTTTTAAGTCTGTTAAAAATAGAAAAATACAACGACTTTATACTAAGTTATTTCGGAAAAACTTTAGAAACGAAGTCGGTTTCCTGGTAAACAAATCAATAAAAAATTGAGAAACTTAAAAAAAACACATCTGAAAGAATCTAATCATACCTAATGATAAGACAAATACTTTAAAAATTAAATAAACCCGCACTAAAAAAAAATTACTAAGCGCTGTGTAAAAGTTAACGAATAAGTACAATCGGCAAAATGGAATCATGATCCACCATAAGCTTATTTTCCTGCAGATATTCAAATACAATTAGGTTGACAATCGCGTAAACATGTATTAAAAATGTCACACGTCTAGTCTTATTATTTTGACAGCTTCAAACGATTTGTTGTCGAAATGGGTCATGATTCAATTTTATCGATAGTACATAATAATATATTGAGCTCGATGACAAGAAACAAAGGAACAACTCTTTAAAAAATCCTCAAACAAGAAGCCAGTCTGAAAAAAGCCAGTACGCATCTTAAAACAAATAGAGCCTGGATCGAGGTATTGCAGCAGTTGGGAAAATATCATACAGCCTCAAAGATATAATTAATATCACAACAGACTTCTACATAGTCTTTTAAAGGCCAGACGCCTAAATTTTATCTAGTGACGAAAGCAAGGATAATGGGCAGATACACAAGATTAGTACGAAAGAGAAAATCCAACCGTTTGATGAATTCGAGCTTCTCTAAGCAAGAAAAAGATTTCAATTGAATATAAACTCAGGTCTACATAGAGTCACTATAGGTTTAAAAGTATTTTATAAAGAACGGCGGAGCTGCACTAGTCGTGATATTAATGCACGTTTTAAATATCTATCTGAATACAGCTAGTATACATAAATATACCCAAATAATGTTACGAATTAAATATAATTTTGCTATACAAAATATAATTTATTGAAAAGAGAATAAGCAAAACTTGTTATACAAAGATACGAGAACACCCAAAAGCAATAGACTGTACTGAATTATGCCAAAGACTAAAACGGACTGGCTATGTGGATGACAGAGGGGCTTAAAATGTCGTCATACGGAAGGGAAAACGCAACGTAGGAAGATCGTACACCAGATGGGATGATGACATAAAGACGCTAACAGGAAATAATTTATAGATAAAGCGAAAAATTGAGAGTAATGTAAAACGTAGAGGAGACATTTACTTGAGAGTGGTCAATGCTCTAAAGCATTATAGATTTTGCATGGAAGAAATAGGCTTATGTTTAACCTGGCTTAAAACACATATTTAAATCAATTCTTTTTTTTTATCGTAATGAAAGCAAACCTTTATTTAATTTATAATATTTAGTTAATATTAGCACTAATTCCTCACCTTAAAAAATATCTTCCTGATGTTACCCTAGAAAGTGTTTTAGTGCTAAGTATATACAAATTCCATTCAAAAATTATTAATCGAAAAGTTGGCTGCTACGCTTTCACGGCTAAACCACTGAATCGATCAATTTGGTATGGAGTAAGTAAAATTAGTAAGTGCATTTAAATCTGTGACTTCGTCTGCGCCTACATCGATACCAACTTTCTGGTTAATAATTTTAAATTATGAGCATTCCATACATTCGTTGTAATACGACTAATCATAACTAAAACACTTTCGGAGATTTCGGGCTGACAATATTATAGGGTTTGTTATGTTGTACTTTTATTCAGTAAGTAGAATTTACATGCTATCCTTAATATGATTTTGTTTTATCCCGCAGATTACTACACATCAAATAGTCCCCAGCTGCCAACGCCAAACTTACCAGCCAACGCCCAAGGTGGTAGAAGTAATCCCACTACTCTGGTGGGGCCACAGGGTACACCCGCAACCCCCACTGCGCCCACTGCCACGCTTCCTCACCCACAAGCTTCTACACTTATGCACCAAACTATGCCTGGTAATCATCTTCTATTATTAATGAGATTTTTTACTTGTTTCCAGGGTAAATTAAAAAGGTGAATCTGTAACACAAACTATACCACTTAGCTTATGTGTAATAATTTACCAGCTGGCTTGTTTCATATATGTGAAGTCTGACTGTAATGACCCAGTTCAGCTTAGACTAGATGAGTATTGGTACAGCTAAGACCTGACCGCAACCCGGCCGGCAAGCCGGCTCGTAGTCTTCGATGTAGTAGCATCAGTACGTGTCTAGTCTAAAGCAAAACCGAGCAATCCTTTTTAATTCACAAAGCTCTTAATACTTCCACTGTGCTGCAAACTTTATGAATTGTTTCATTTCAAAAACAACTTGTTCGTCTTCTCTCCATACAAACTAATATTATTCCTTTTAAAAGGATATCCCTACATACACTTTCTATCCATACTAATATTATAAATGGGAAAGTGTGTCTGTCTGTCTGTTTGTCTTTCTTTCACGGCAAAACGGAGCGACGGATTGACATGATTTTTTAAGTGGAGATAGTTGAAGGGATGAAGAGTAACATAGGCTACTTTTTGTCTCTTTCTAACGCGAGCGAAGCCGCGGACAGAAGCTAGTTTTAATACAAACGTTGATGTTTTTTTTTCGCGGATTTTATTTTTTATCAGGAAGCTCTTCGGGATATAAACAACAGTTTCAAATACGTTTGAATCCGACTAGCTATGAAAGCATATTAAAATAGCATTTTTTGCACATCCATACTTCCATACTAATATTATAAATGGGAAAGTGTGTCTGTCTGTCTGTCTGTATGTTTGTCTATTTTTCACGGCAAAACGGAGCGACGAATTTACGTGTTTTTTTAAGTGGAGATAGTTGAAGGGACGGAGAGTAACATAGGCTACTTTTTGTCTCTTTCTAACGCGATCGAAGCCGCGGGCAAAAGCTAGTTAAATATATTTTTGACTGTGTATGAAATAATGTTGATTGTAACAATAGTAAACAATGTTATGTAAAGTAGCTACAGATTGATTGAAATTTTTCTTTCTTTGAGAGAACACTTTTTTAATTTGATAATATCTATTTTCACAAGCATTATTAACGCGTATTATTTCTGTTACATACAGTACTTATATCAATTAGACAAAAAGTAAAAGTAAAAATCAGTCAAAAGTAAATTTTTTTGACTTCATGTATTTTGTACTAAAAATAAACTTGTAAAAAAACAGAAAATTAAATATATCCATATCCATTTGTGGAAGAATAGGGAGTTTTGTTAAAAGCTCAATATTATCTATAAATAGTCCTAAAGTTATCTGAGAAAAATAGCTGTTTAATAAGAAGATTAAATAGTTTTTAAATGCATTTTTTATTTTGTGAATATATTTCTATCGAAGGGAATACGAGCAGTCTCAGGTGCACCCTACAGGAATGTGCGGAATTGGAGCACATCCCCTTCCCCGGGAAAGCCGATCGTTTATCCTGGTTTAATGAAAATTTAATTAAACTCCGTTTTATGAAATAAGTTAGTCATTGTTGTCGACATTTTTTGGCAGTCAATATTTTTGCTTAACAAAAAACTGCCCGTTCTTGACCTGACAGAACTCGTGTAGATCACACACACAAGATCCGAATTTTGTATTTTACCGCACTATTAAATGAATTATTAAGATTAGAAAGTCTGTACGAAAAGATAATTAGAAATAAACCAACCGAATGTGAGTTAATTCATCACAAGCATGGCTGGATAGATATATTGAAACTTTACAGTTGAATGGCTTCTACTTATGATAAAAACTGAGATATGTTTTCGATCGGTTGTGTCAAAAATCATAGTTAGTCGAGTTATCCTTTTTTACGTTAAATACCTATTAATTATAACCTAAGAGCTCCTGAACCATTTGACTGTCCTATTTCCCTCAAAGCTAAAAATACACACATCAACATGGTCTAGGGATATTTTAATTAAACCTAAATAACTAAAATTCTATTATCTTTTTGTTAAGACGCCTACACATTAAAATAAACCTTGTTTAATAGCCTATCTAATCTGATAATAACCTTTAGATAAAGTTAAATTAAAAAAAACTTAGAAGATGAGGAAAAACTCAGACAAAATTTCTATCTTAACTTTATTTTTGAAACATCAAAATCTAAACAAAACAACATTTTTTAAAATTGTTGATAACTTAAAATTAATAATCTGTGGATCCATCTAAGACTCTTCTGACACATCTGCAGCGATCCTGCATACTCAAAATAAGGGTGTCAATATCCTGTTGTGGAATACTGTCCCAAATTGCTGTTTCTGAAGCCACGAGGACCAGTCCGTTATATCCAGAACCAAGTCTGGTTGCACCCTTTTAGTTATATGTTCCTATTCGTGCTGTTTACAGACTTGTGGACGAAGCTAAGTGCATAGAGTCATAAAATAATGTACTTAGTGCATGATTAGGATGTTATTACCTATAAAAAGCATGATAATTTGTCTGTTTTTTTTTTCGAAATGGATCCTTACATGAGTAAATTTTGTTTTGAAATCTGTTCAGTGTCTGCTCAAACCCGTGCTTTTGTTTGGAATATTGACAGTGTTTAGTAAAGGGTTGACGTACTTTTAGCTTGTTGCAGACGGTTGCACTTATATCAATTTAATTATTATTAACTGACTGCAATCGGCGAACACTAGGTCTAGCCGAACTTCGGCTTTTGACCGTTACTTTTAAGCGTGTGTTACTATGCAATCAAAAACGAGACACAATGTAACGACTCTTCATTGTTTTCTTTGATATCACTGGCTGACGAAGAAATAAATTATGTATGTTTTGAGATTTGGGTTAATTTGTATTGAGTAATGACGGAATGCATCACCTGATTAATAGTTACTAAAACAAATTTTGGCTAATACATAACAAAGTTTCAGTAGTTAATAAATTTAAATGAAAATTAATCCTGGAACACTGAATCTATTCTATATGAAGATAAATTTATTTACTTATATCACTTATCCCCGCTGTGGAATTATTCTTCATTCTGTGCTAACTGTTATTGAATGTGTTTAAGGTTTTGCCTGTCATAACACTTAGCTATACATAATTAAAAACGTCTTTAATTAATTTTGCTCTTAGGTATACGCCAATCTGCTCCAAAAAGAAGTCATAGAGTACCAATCATCGACCCTAAAACAAGTGAGTAGAAATTAACGAATTTTTTTTAACAAAAACTTCATTAATTGAGCAATTACTACTTACAATTTTATTTTATTACAGAACAAGAAATTTTCTCAGATTCATTTACCAACGATAATAATTTTTCAAGCAGCGAAGCTAACGACCGACAAACCCCACAACCACCCGTAAGTATATTCGCAGTTATTAAATGGCAACAAAATTTCTCTGGTTTGTTTCTGAAATGTCAACTTGTTGTGATTCATTCGGAACAAAAGGATCAGACTGAATTTATAATACTATCCTATATTACACTATGTATGATAGTTAGTAGAAAGATTAATAGTCTACACTCTACAGTATGTAAGTTTTATTTTGTGTGAATTTCTTCAAATAACTGCTTCATTTTGTTGTCTACTAAAATACACTCTATTTTAGCGACACACCTACGCTAAGTTTCATATTTTAATAGTGCTTCGTGGTTAACGATTTTGGTCATATATTTTATTCCCAAGCACAGCCACGCACACACAGCTCGCTGCTTGTTTTGAAACGTGTCGGCTGTCTTCATCGTATGTATATGCAGAAACGACATAATTAAGTTTTAATTTTAGCAATGATACCTTTGATGGTCACTGTGGTCATCAAATTAATCATGTGCCTTTTACAATGGCTATGAATATTAGAAAAAAATATAACCAGCACCAAACTTTATGTCGAATTATACACACAATTATTATGAAAAAATTAATTTGTTATTTTGTAAGCACAAAACCTCCATTCACTTTATTATTTTTACCGGAAGTACTCTAGGCAAGGTAGGTTATGAAATCGAAGCAATCTTATAGGTGGATATCGATAACATCCCTTGCTACGCACACCTTAAGTGGAATCTCGTTTTGCATTTGAGTTTACATAAAACGTTATTTAACACAACTTAAAATTGAGATATTTTCAGCAACGACGTTAGCAAGAAGCTATTTTGGGTAGAAACTAGCGCGAAAGTGTCGATAAGTCAATTAATATATTCAAATTCGACCATTAGTAGGCACCTTTGTACGTCAGTTAAAAGAATAATAATAAAGAATCTAGTTGCATCTTCTTATAAGGTAGTTTTTACTATAATCAGGAAAAAACGACAATTGCAAGCAATTCAAGTGACGTTTTAACGGGATCTTTTTTGAAATGTAAAAGCGAATGTGTGTGTGTAAAAATGCAAATTAATATATATTATTTGACCTTTAAGTCAAAATATCTTTTTCATCTTAAACGGATAGTATCTTCATAAACATTGGTTAGAGAAAATTGTTCAAAAATTGTATTTGTTAATTTTTCGTGCCGGTTCGGAGATAGCGCATATCTAAAATTTTAACAAAGTAAAATTTACGTTTGTCTAGTTGGCCGCGGAACAGGTTTATGCTGCCGCAGCGATAAGTGCTAATTATCAAAGAAATAGTATACACTAGTTTTAAACATTTACTTTTTCCTGTTCATTTTGACGGGCCTGTTGGTCTAGTGTTCAGTGACCCTGACCGCTAAGCCAGAGGTCGTGGGTTCGATTCCCTCCCAGGACAAACTTTGTGTCATGAGCATAATTGTTTGTTCTGTGTCTGGGTGTTATTTATCTATAATATGTATGTATTTAAGAAATATATAAGTATGTATATCAGTTGTCTGATTACCATAAAACAAGCACTGCTTACCTTGGGATCAGATGGCCGTGTGTAAGATGTCCCAGGATATTTATTAATTTATTTATTTTTTCCTTGATTATTTTAGCGCATGACCGTAGCCAAGATAGGTCTTTGTTTTACTTACTAGAGTTAAAAGCAGGTGGCCCAAAGTTTAATGCCCTCTCCGCTGAAATAAATTCTTGGGTTTTTTTTCATCATCAAATGACTTCTCTCGCCTGTCCACCAGGGTGAGAGAAGTCGGTGCGGGAGTGTAACACTCTTACTGACTAAAACCCACCCTTAAATTGTTCCTTCGGAACTATTTCGCAACCCCTTCGGCCTTCTCGTCGAGCTTTTTTCAGCTTTGTGCAAGTGAATCGGTAGAGTGAAATGGAGTCTTTGTATTTACATTTAAAATAACATTTTGAGTCATTCCTAACAGAACAAAAATAAATAAATTAAGACTAGTCGCAGGCGCTACTTACATAGCTGTTGCTCTGTTAGCCAAGTGCAGCGTTCCGTATATAGTCACGTTTGGTCGATGCTTTATTAAGTAGTACTAACCACCTAACACACACAGCACACATTTTATGACTGACAAAATGACTGTCACTAGTAAAGTCAAAGGAGGATATTAAAAATGTTGAAAGTTGGTCTACCCTCTTCTCTATCAATAAGTGATGAAAATAACTTTAATAACGCCAGTATTTTTAAATAGCAAACGCTGTAGCAGAAAATAAAAAAAATATGTATATTTTAAAATATTAGAATTTCATAATACTGTGTTGTCTTTTAAATAAATTCAGGATTATCTACAGCACTGGATATAGGTATTTTATGACAAATTATATACTGATATATTAATGTTATAAGCGTACCTATTTCAGGACCATGTAAATTGGATAAACTTCAACGTGATTAGCGCGAACTTAGTTCATTAAAAATTTGGATGATCAGGTTCAAATATTACTAATTGGGAAAAGTTATAATTAGTATTTACACTTGTTGTATAGAGGGGTAAGCCAAGGGCAATACTTCTCTGTCTGCTGCACTATTATTCTGCGACGATTTCATTATGTGCACAAATTGAAACTGATATGGATTTTTATTACATAATAAAATGTTTTACATTATTTTTATTCAGGAACCACCAACACACAGTATCGCAGAAGAATTCAATAGAATGGTCAATGAAGTCGCCAATCAACCTTCTTGTGATAACTCTATTAAATCGAATTATGTATCAAAGAACGTGGATGTACCCGTGGCATCTACGGCAAGCTCTGTCCAAACTCAACCAAATGCAATAAGCTCTATTAATAATAATTTAGTAAAGTCTGAAATTTTAACTGTAAACGAAAGTAAACAATTAGGACCTGATGTTGCTGTAGAATCAAACGAAACGCCAATAGTATCAGCAATATCAGACAGTCCTGTTATAGTGCCTAAAATGCCTATGAATATTAAGCAACTACAGAAAAATAGTGAACAGACAGTTCAGCCTTTAGTCCTAGATACAAATAAGAATATACCACCTAATAAGCAATTAAAACAAAGCAAAAATGTGCCTCAAGTCGAAGAATTAGAGAAGCCCGCAGAAACTATAAGCATTTCACAAGTAGCTATTGCAACAATAGCTCCAATTACGACCTCGGCAGCGATAACGTCTACCGTCACACCAGTGCCTGCTGCAACACAACCCACTTCCTCTACAACGACTCAGATATCTGTCCCTCTTCCCACGCCCGCCCCTCAGCCTCAGAGAATACGAGAACCCAGGGAAAGAGTCAAATCAGAAGACAAGGAAAAACTCAAAGAAAGGGAATCCCAAGAAAAAGAGACCGTGTCAACAACCAATAAACCTAATGGCCCGACACCTGTAGGTAAGTAGAACTACATTCATACTTTATATATTCGTATATATATTCGCCAGATGTGAGAAGACGATTTAGGCGTGTAGCATTTAGAATGGTTGTACGTCGCTTCCATCGCCGCCACGGAACCGCTGCTGGTGCCACATGTACACTTATTTTGTTTGCTAAGGCAGCTCTTATACCTGTGTGCTCACGTCCCTTACATTTGCAAATTTATAGCTTCTTATACAAGACTCAGTATATACATCAACACTAGTCTTTTCCACAAAGTTTTTTTACATCTTTGAATCTGAAACTTACAGGTACAAGGTTGGCCTAAAATACTTTTTCGTTTTCTTTTCCTTACCGCATAACAACAATGGTCAAAG
Organism: Athetis lepigone; assembly: GCA_033675125.1. Classification (NCBI taxonomy): domain Eukaryota; kingdom Metazoa; phylum Arthropoda; class Insecta; order Lepidoptera; family Noctuidae; genus Athetis; species Athetis lepigone. The sequence continues at coordinate 12,495,468 of CM066219.1, forward strand.
TTATTCTTGGAATGATTTTGTTCAATTGTCATAGAATCGTTTGGGAGTAGTTAAAGGTTTGTTTGTGCTTTTACCCCTTTCACACAGACCTTGTCGATTATGTATTCCTGAAACCGTTGGACGAATTTCGTAGTGTAGAAATAGAACACGATGACTAGCAATACCTGGATGCCATGACGTTTTAATAGCTGTTCTACAACATTGGTTGTGACTGTGGTGACTAAGTTCTAAAAATTCTGAATTAGATGAATTAGTCGGTTTAAATATTATTTTATGAGGTTTGGTTGCATGTTGGTCAGCCTTTATATTTTTATACTGTTAAATAATGTACGTAGGTACATATTACCCTCTTAAATGTTTGAGTTATGATATTCTTCCTGGCTCTAAAACGCGTTGATAAATTACTCTCTATTTTATTGAAAGATAATTCTAAGTATTTTTGCTTTTATTCTAGATACTAAAAGGTATTTCTTTGGATATTATATTTTTGTGTAGGTAAATCGTCCTAACTTTTATATTTCGTTATTACCCATGTAAAAAACGTTGTATGTTTTAAATTTTTTATTGAAAAGCAATATCTCTATAAACTTGTATTATTAATTTACTAAAAACAAAAAGAAGATATTTTTTATTATTATTTTTAGTTTCTATACTTATGCCCGGTTCCTATAAACAAGAAACGACTCGTTTTGCTAACAGATAGTAGTATTTTCTACAAGACGTACGCCAAAACTGTTCCTATAAAAATCGTTTAGGTAATGAAGTTACCGATAGAGCACTACCTACGGATGGGAGGGTTACAAATAACGAATCGTAAGCCAAATGTACGCAGATATCGGCCGATGGTGTTCCTATAATAAAATTAAACTTCAAGGAGCTGTAAAAGTTACGAGTCGTATACAATTTGTTTACCAGCCGATTTCGGTCGGTTATCTACATTTTTTTTAAATTATTTAGCGTTATTTTCTTTAAATTATTGTAAAATGTCTAGTTCTGATAGTGAGTTGTTGATTTGGAAAGGTTATCGAACTAAAGTAACTCCGAATCAGATGAAAAAAGTGATTCTAAGCAACGGAATTACCAAACAAGGGCCGATCATTTTAGTATCTTGGATAATAGTGAATTCCAAATTAGATTTCGGCTAGATAAGCCGTCTGTACTAAGTTTACTCGTCGAAATGTATCCGCATTTGAAAGTGTAGGGAGTCAGGTATGTATTTCTTGTATAATCACTAGCCAATATTTCTTTAAAATAACCAAAAAAACATATTTTAACTTCAACTCTTATTATTATTTAGTACATGGAGGACTTTCAGCTAATAAATCCAAAACAGAAAGGAAACCATAATCACTAGAAAGCCAATAACAAGTCCTCACGTATAGGCACCATAATAATACGCTTAATACACTATTGTTCTTGTTTTGCACTTATAACTATATTATTAATGGAATTTGTGGAAAAACTATAACACATATATATGCAATAAGACTGCGAAGGTCTCCTCTTTGTGATCTAGTCAGTGAATCAGCAGGATGTACCACATGCAGGTGAGGTTGGCTTTGACCATGGAGGTGATGGTAGGGCCACTTACACCCCAAAACATATTCCATTATGCATTTTAGTCTTAAATCATAATGTATTATTTAAATGACATTTCCGTTAAAATGAAATGTGTCAAGCCAGAAGCTCTCAATCGCGTTTTGTTTACCTACTTCAGAAGTCAGAATAACTTTTTTTTGATAATAATAATTTTTTTTTTTTTATTTGAAACCTTAGCTTTTACATTTATTTTATCATTTTGGTGTTAATTAATACTTACTGCAAAGATTAAGTATTTGCAGTTAGTATTAGATTTGTACGTATTAAAGACTATTATCATTTTTGGACTCGACTTGTGACTACATAATTTAGAATTTTCTAGCTCACAATCTCTCTCTATTTTTCATATTTTTATATATGAATTGCTGAATGTGTTGCTCAGCGCAAATCTCGAGCAAACAGCTAAACTGATTTGAAGCACGAGGATGTTTCTTACGCAGTGAAACAATTTAAAACAAATGCCTTAAAATTTTCTAAAAACAGCACTTTTCAATACCCCCCACTAACGATTCGTAATAATACTTAAGTCAATTTGAAATTATTTTTTATAATTCGTTAATAAAATTACACACACATAACGTTTGTGTTGAACACATTTTTTAAACGCCAGAAGGAAATTATTTTTAATCCTTTTTCCAAAGAACATCCCAATCACTACCAAAGCACCTAAGATGCTATTATCATAGTAAGATAGCTATTATTAAAATGATTCAGCCATACATTCACAACTAAAAAGAGCACGATCAAATGTTATTTGATATGAAATTTTCATAGAAGTAAGAAAATTTCTATTAATAATTGGCATTTTGTATTAATCCGCTGTTAACATAATGCCCGGCATTTTATATACAACGTAAACGCTCGCCGTTATGTAATATACAGGGTGTCCCACGGCTATGCCACACGGAGGGAAAGTACCTTAAATATTGTAGATAGAACATTTTACTGAAAGAAGACATTATTTGAATTTTAAAAACAATTTAAATTGCATTTGTTAGAATATTAAAAAGGGAGGGTTAAATATTTAAACATAAAAGCAAATTATGTGAAAAGCATTTATTGTAATTGAAACCAGTTTTGGTTATAAGTTTAAGTTGTCATTGAAACTAAACCTTCTGTATGAAACAAAAGCAATTTATCATTAATAATCTTTCTGTATACTACATTTTAAATATGATTTTATAATAAAATAAACTTTAGGTAAAACTCAAAATCATTTATTCAATTTAACGAAAAGCTATTTGCTGGTTCCAAAATAGTAGGTTCCAATGGAGAAGAGCCAGCAAGAAACTCCATGAACACTCTTTTAAACTTGATAAAATATTACAATTATTCGGTTACATTATTCAAATCACACAATATACATAATACAAAAAATAAAGTCATAATATAAATATAAACCACACAATGTACATAATACACATAATATAGTCATAATCTAAATTTATATTCATAGGTAACATTATCACAATACACAAGAAGTTATACTTAACTTATATACAATCTCGGAGAGCTCCGCACCGTTCAACGTCTGGATCAAAAGTGATTTAAAATCGTCATAACACTCGCTTTTATAGACGTCTATGAACTACGACAAACAAGTCAAATTCATACTTATTTGTTGTGAAAAATTAAAATACATCTTATTTTGTTTAAAATTATGTTGTTTACATATTTTACTATTTTTAAATTATAAATTAACTTACTAACCTCTAATACAACGTGAAATACGTAGTTATATAATAGTAATTACATCTGTGTAAATCTAACACGGCCATACTGACAAGTACTTCGCTCTCGAAGTACCATAACTATAATTTAATCACTGTTCAATAACAATATTCTCATTATCATTAGGTTTTCTTAATATTAGTAATCGTTTTACAATCATCATGTCATAATCAATAATCAGACCTTACTGGGCAGACCAAACACCCCGCAGACAGTGAATCTCAATCACTCGCAGCCAGTGAATGTCATACCACAGCTAAGGTTTCAAACCATCCATAATTCATAATGATACAATCATGTCTCAAAATAATTATTATCATTTTCTTAATATCAATAATCGTTTTACAATCATCATGTCATAATCAATAATCAGACCTTACCGGGCCAGATCAAACACCCCGCAGACAGTGAATCTTAATCACTCGCAGCCAGTGAATGTCATACCACAGCTAAGGTTTCAATCCATCCATAATTCATAATGATACAATCATGTCTCAAAATAATTATTATCATTTTCTTAATATCAATAATCGTTTTACAATCATCATGTCATAATCAATAATCAGACCTTACTGGGCAGATCAAACACCCCGCAGACAGTGAATCTCAATCACTCGCAGCCAGTGAATGTCATACCACAGCTAAGGTTTCAATCCATCCATAATTATTCATAATGACAATCATGTCTTAAAATAATTATAATCAATCTTATAATTGTAACTACTCTGATTTGTAACGTATAAATAACAATGATATAATATCCAGCCAAATATTATTGCTAGGATAAGTTTTTATAAACGAGACACATATATTTAAGGATAATTGTTTGAATAATCTATCACGGATTAAATTCACAAAGATTCTTCAAAAGGAACATTTTGTTCCAGCCATTCACCTAGCGAGGCTCGTAATTTTTCTTTTACTACAATAATGTTTTAATACAATAATGCCTTGACCTTTGAGAGTTTAACGATCATTGGGAAGGACTACAAATATTTCGTACTATCTTTAAATCTAGTCTTATATATACCGTACTACCTGCCAACTGCAAAAATCTTTAGAATTTGTTTGCCTCGGTACACAAACGCCGATATGCTAGTTCACGATCTACCATTTTGTCTACGTTCTCTCCGGACACATTAACTTCATTTAAATGGGCTTGGATTGAAAGGATATTAGCATTACAGAACTGAATTGTGGTATTAATCGATTGTTGTACTTTCCATGATGATAAAAATAAATAATTGATCCGCTTGGCCAATCTGACGAGATTCATAAAGCAAATTTTTTGAAAAGGCTATATTTGAACATTTTTAGCACATAATTATTTTGGAACTAACTGGTATTGATTTTGGAGAAACGTATACCATCAATGTTAGTCACGGGAATTCTAATAAAGTTACAGAATGTAAAGAAAAATAAAAATAAAGGGACATAATTAAACCACGGGAGCGACCGATATACTGGACTATTTATGATTATTCATAAAAGAAACTATAAATAAAATCTATATACTGTTGAAAAGTAAGAAATTGCAATTGTAACCAATTCCAAATTATAGTGACATCTGTACAAAATTCCACTTTTAAAACTATTATAAAAATATTATCTTATAAAGGTAGGTACCTACTCAAATGAAAAATTACTTCCTACCTACACAATGTAAGAAGCGAGTCGTAACTCGTATTTTTTTTTTTAATTTTAAACAACTATTACTTTTCTTTCTGTACAGATATTATCATATTTTATTGATTAAATAATCCAAAATTCATCAATAATAATGTAACTATAGTGTACGTAACGCAAAAGTTTAACTTAGACATCAAGTACTTGTCGAAAATTGTCAAATAAAATATCAAATTAAATATCAAATTAATAATGGCGACGAAGCAATGATTTCGTGATTCTATTGGACTTTTGTGTTTATTGCTTTATCCGGACTCGGTTTTTTCCTACCTGGAGTGTTCAACCAGAACCTGGCTTTTCGCACTTGAATAACTGAACTTCTAGTCTATTTCGTTGCATCACTTTGTTTTAAATTTTTATGTGATGATAGTGTAATTACGTGTTTTTTTTTTGTTTATACATCGACATGCTATGTTTTATGTGAGAATGTGGCAAATGGTTTATTAAATAAATTATTAGTTCTTTATTTAATGTAACCGTTAGAATAAGACGTATTTAGTCGTAGACATAATTTTTTTTTGTCGGTTTTGACGGTATTTAAATAAAATGAAACTTGGAAATCTCAACGTAACAATAATTCACTTTCTGAGAATTTGCCAAAAATATAACAGTAAGTACTAAAAAGAAATTTACACGTTTAGATGGTAAATTAAGACAAAACAAAACGGGTAATAATGGTTTACTAGATAAATGCTTTATAACAACTTTTCTACCGCACCTTGTTCGAGTGTTGTTTTTTTTTTGTCGATATTTTAATTAAGTTATCGAAAATAACACGACCTATGCCTCACTTGCTAGGGAAGTTTATTTAATCAATTATCTTTGCCACGCTGGGCCTAATACCTCCTGTAATAATATTCTTATATTTTGAACAAATAATCATCATTTATGATATTTATAGTAAACATTAAATAGCACAATGCCCTGCAATGTTTTTGGACTACTTTCTTTTTTGGGGATTAGTATCAATGATATCGACCACTACATATAATCCGTACACTGTATTTATATAATCCGTAGGTAGTAATCAGTATTTGTACACCGAAAACGGTAGAATAATATGGACATAAGTTTAAGGCCTATTGTAACATTATTCTGACAATTTAAAACTATTATTATACACAAAACCATTAAAGGCCTTACCGGCTTAAACAGCCTTCTCGACACTGGAGTTTCACACACCTCAATCAGCACGAAGTGTCTCGATGCTATTACACCAATTTTTCGATCCGCAAACATTTTCATCCGCACCGAACAGCAGAGAAACCATGTCAACATCCTTCTGCTGATGTTGTTAAGCAGCGTCTCGGACAGCCATAAGAAGATTTCCAGTTGTCTCAGCATCCATCCTTAAATATAAAATTATAAGTATTAGAATCGTAATATTGGGCCTATGGGTTATCCCCACTTCTGATGTTAGAATATTAAAAAGGGAGGGTTAAATATTTAAACATAAAAGCAAATTATGTGAAAAGCATTTATTGTAATTGAAACCAGTTTTGGTTATAAGTTTAAGTTGTCATTGAAACTAAACCTTCTGTATGAAACAAAAGCAATTTATCATTAATAATCTTTCTATATACTACATTTTAAATATGATTTTATAATAAAATAAACTTTAGGTAAAACTCAAAATCATTTATTCAATTTAACGAAAAGCTATTTGCTGGTTCCAAAATAGTAGGTTCCAATGGAGAAGAGCCAGCAAGAAACTCCATGAACACTCTTTTAAACTTGATAAAATATTACAATTATTCGGTTACATTATTCAAATCACACAATATACATAATACAAAAAATAAAGTCATAATATAAATATAAACCACACAATGTACATAATACACATAATATAGTCATAATCTAAATTTATATTCATAGGTAACATTATCACAATACACAAGAAGTTATACTTAACTTATATACAATCTCGGAGAGCTCCGCACCGTTCAACGTCTGGATCAAAAGTGATTTAAAATCGTCATAACACTCGCTTTTATAGACGTCTATGAACTACGACAAACAAGTCAAATTCATACTTATTTGTTGTGAAAAATTAAAATACATCTTATTTTGTTTAAAATTATGTTGTTTACATATTTTACTATTTTTAAATTATAAATTAACTTACTAACCTCTAAAACAACGTGAAATACGTAGTTATATAATAGTAATTACATCTGTGTAAATCTAACACATTCATATATTTTTAAATAATTAAATAGTTGGGCCAGGAATCGAACTTGTTCCACGAGAAAAAATAATCACCATGTAGTTTTATCATACCGATCGCCAGGTTTCATCATAAGGATTATTTTTTGCTAAATAACATAGTGTCACAAATAAAAGGAAGATCGTGAATTTTAACATTTGATGTAAAATTTTGTTCTGATAAGTTAAAAGCTTACATTGCCATAAGGACTTACAATTGACAATCATAACTACTTATGACTAATTAATCTACCCACTTGAGTACATAGTACACATCAATTAAATAAATAAATATCCACCACAACAAGACCAAAAAATCGTCAGGGAACGAAATAATCGAAAGTCATCATTCAAGAAAAAGGGACTATATTTGAGCATTTGAAAAATTTACTCATTTTGTATTGAAAATGTTAAAATTCATGGTCTTTCTTTTATTTTTGATACTATGTTATTTAGCAAAAAATTAATCCTTGTGATGAAGCCTTTCGATCAGTAGGATAAAACTACAGGCTGATTAATTTTCTCGAGTAACAGGTTCGATTCCCGGTTCAACTATGTATTTATTTAAATATCTATAAATGCAGTTTAAAATGTTTTTAAAATTCAAATAATGTCTTCTATTAGTAAAATGTTCTATCTATAATATTTAAGGTGCTTTCCCTCCATGTGGTATAGCCGTGGGACACCCTGTATTATACTCAAAGCAAAATGTCAGAGTAATTCGACTCGAATAGGTAAGATTAGAAGGCCTTCATGGTTTTTTTTAGACCAATCAAAAATCCGTCGAGCTTATGTAATTCGGATTGCTTCTTGCCAATTTCTGCCGTCTATAAAACTCCCAAGGCATTATGTAAACAGCATATTCACACAAAATGACTGCAACATATCCAAAATTATCATCATTATCACATTTATCATCGAAGTAGGTTTTCGTGAAAAACATTTACAATGTACAGACTTTTCAGCCTTTATAAAGTCTTCTTTGCGCCTTCTTCGTTTACTTACTTTGAATTAGTAAAAAGCACATATATACCAATTGAATATGATAATTTATAATTTAACCTCGTGTTAGCAACTAAACTAACTTTGAGTTTGTTTTTATCACAAATGTACGTAACAGTGACTATCTTTCGAATTAAGTAGTAATTTTTATGTATTATGGGCGATCTTATCTCACGCGGGAGTCGAAGGTCGTTTCCGTCCCACTGTTTGTTAATGTCAAAATAAGAAGCGATGGTCTTATGTTCTATGATTACCTGTGCCGCATACATTATAATGTATTAACTTTCAATAGCGTGGTTTATAATCTATCCGTGTTAAATGGTAAAAAAACATGCACTTACCACCAGGTTGCACAATAGGGATGACGACAGCCTAAAAAAAATGGCATTTTGTTTAGTCCGTCTTGTAGATCGGCCAAAAATACGGGACACGTATTTTTTGCTTGATCAAAATAATAAAAAAATAAAAAGATAAAGAGCAACAAAGTCCCGGAGTAGGGGCTTTTTACGTCACCGTGCTGCAAAAATTGTATCTGATCGTGACGTCACGCGCAACTTCAACGCACTGTATCGTTGCCATTTTTCGTTTACGAGAAAAAAGAAAAAATACGTGTCCAAAATTTTTTAATAATCTTACTGACGGACTAATTACTTTTTTTTCGTCGTACCGTAAAAAAAATATAGCAGTAGAATGCAATGCTGGGAATCCCCAATTTCAATGAGTTACTCAAAAATTGTTCTTTATATAAGGTGTTAAAAAACTGCAAGAACTACGTCCACTTACACGACATCAAAAAATATAAATAATTTTTTGGAGCACATATTTTTTGACATAAATAAAACCAAATAAAACAATTTAGTACTTTTTTGCGCACCGTCGCATGTCGTATCGCAGGGGTGATCGACCCACGCGTGTGACGTCGACGCCTGTGCGCGTGCACCGTACAGTGCGCATATTCAATAATTATGTGCGAAGTTAAAATATTGCTTAACTCCGAAACGGGTTGGTTATTTTGAAATCTTTTTCCGCAAATATTTTTTATAATTCTAAACAAGTACATACTTTTCTCGCAGTTAATTTTTTAACACCTTATATATCTTTGAATCTAAGATATTGAGAGGAATGTTAACATAAACAGGCGACGTAGTAAATTTTTAATTTGGCGATTTATAATTTGTGTGAATACAAACGCGAGTGGTGGTCTAAAAAAGTGTGAAGTCATAATTTATACTGTTCTTTTTAATCCAGTCCGACTTTTGATCAATTCTATCTAATTATGATTCTATTAATTGTAATGTAACAATAGGTATTTGTTGTATACCGTGCCAGCCATTCTAGTTTTTCAGATTATTATTTTCCCATAGCAATATGGCCATTAGAAATTCGCTCAAAATTTTGCTCATTAAACCAAGTCATCGTGATCTACGATAACCATCACTGGTGACTGACCGGAATCGCCACAAAAAGAATAAATAACGGTCACACATCAGCTGTTTTAGTGGTAGTTGAAAGAGTCGCAGTACTATCTTGGTGATTTAACATACACTGCGCTTATAGTAACATATTCATGTCAGGGATACTCACAGCAGTGACTGCCTGTTTAAAATGAGAATTGTAATGTCGTATGTTTGTTGCTTCAGTTACATACTTAATGTAATGTTTTCTTATTTTATAAGCAAGGTTCACAGCTTGACCCGTTCGCATTACTGTCATCCAAGTTTTCTAAAGTAATGGTTTTTCGATTTTAGGCTTGGAAGTTTTCAGCTGCCCCACATAATTATTAACCTAATCCAGTCGCACTACTATCATCAAAATTTATTTTCCAAAATAATAAAATATATTGATTTTTGACGTCTACTATATTCAGGCGCGCCTAACATTTTATGAAAACTTCTGGTCTAGTATGAATTTAGCTAGCGAGTGTAGCTAGAGTGTAGAGAATGACTCGCAAACGAAGGTTCTTCACCGGATAATGAGATCTGATGAAGTTTTGCTATGACACACAATAGGCTAGTCCATATAATCATCGCCTTAGGTTTCAAATAAAAAAACTCGCGACGCTGATTATTGTGGCATTTTAAGAATAGTTACTATTACTAGTACGGTATCCAAAAGTTTGCAGCTTCGAAAGATCGTCGAAAAACCACATCTTTTATATTTTTCATTTTACACTTTCAAATAGAAAACAAACGAAGGTGAAAGGATGGAAAAGGTCTAAAACTATACTTTACAAATAGATAAACTGTGCTGTAATTTGATCATAATTTCAATGCAGTTTGTACAAGCTTCGAGATACAACGTTTAAAGTTTTGACTATTTTTTCCAAAAACTACGAAATCGTAGTTTGCTTTTCGGATTAGAACAGCAGCTAAGATGATACATAGCTTATTCTACTTTGTGAGCCATGACTTAATGAGCGATAACTTTGACCGCGTCGCCACGGCGACATACATATAAAAAAAATCTTTGGCAAGATTTTGTAAAAAAATGTGAAAGATGATTCCCAAAACCAATAAATTTGTAAAAGGGTTTGAACGTGGCCACGTCATTTAAACGCGGGTACCGTGCGGCCACGGAGATCTTGAAAACTAAGCGATGCAGAGCCCTGAAACTAAGAAAAATAAAATAACAAATTGAATTTGTAAAAAATGTAAAGGTCTTGCGCAGCTCCTGAAACATAAATCTAGGATTTCACAAACGCTGTCATTATGATATTATAGCTAGTTCTTCTCCATCGAGATCTACGTTTTGGAACAGGCAATTAGCGTCACTTTTTCTGACTGACCGACCGACTCTTTGACTATTCATAAGTGCCTATAAATGGTCTAAGTGAAATAAATGCCTTGATTTTGATTTTGATTTTTAGAGCGTTAATCTAAGGCCGTTTGTCTACCGCCCGCCGCCGCCACCGTCACGTCAACGAGAATGAGATGACGGCTAGCCGAGTTTAGTATGAGGTGACGTGACGTGCGGCGGACACGCGGCTATAGTAAATGTATGTGTTGCCACTTAGGCGCCGCCATCTTGTATTCTTTGAAGTAACGGTGACGGCGACGGTGGACAATCGGCCTAAAAACGTAATTGATTTAGTTGATATAGATACTTTTTCAAAAATTATATAATACACCCCCGTTTTAGTCGTAACTGTTTATTAGAAAAAAAATCAAAGCATTGTTGTGGTTATATGGCTTGTCATTAAATATCAATAATGTCATTCGTTTTTTGTATTTTGCGCAAGTGAACCTATTTTTGACGGGCCTGTTGGTCTAGTAAAGTCTAGTTGTTAGTGACACTGACTGCTAAGCCGGAGGTCGTGGGTTCGATTCCCACCCAGGCCAAACTTTGTGTGATGGATGAGCACGATTGTTTGTTCTGTGTCTGGGTGTGATTTATCTATAATATGTATGTATTTATAAATTATATATTAAGAATGTTTATCAGTTGTCTGGTTACCATAGTACAAGCTCTGCTTAGTTTGGGATCAGATGACCGTGTGTGAGTTGTCCCATGATATTTATTTATTTTATTTTTGTACATTTGTTGGGACTTATTATTTCATACGATCTCTTTCCGAATTCTAGACTCCGAAATTGATTGCCTTTTGACCAACCATCGCTTGAACATAGGACGCCATACCCTGCTACCTCTGCTGCACTAGAGACCGGATCTGTAAACATGGCTTTATTTTACCAAGTTGGCCAATGCTAAGAACCGTGATACTTCGACTCGTGAAACCTTCCTATATACTCTAGTTTATGGCCTAATTCAAGCCCTGGAACTGTCAGGCCCAAGTATGTATGGAGTTTGGTTTTGTCCTTTATGGTTTTGGGAATCAACAATTACAATTTTTTACAAAATCTTGGCATGGTTTTTTTCTTTATATCGCCGTGGCCGCGCGGTCGTGTCGTGCACGAATTATTGACCACCACGCTATATCTTTCGAAGCTCTGCACTTGGTATTTTTGTAGGTATGGTAACTATCCTAACAACATCCCACAAAAATTATAATAATGTAGTATAGTAATATTTTTCTAAAAACATGTCGGGGAGTTATTCTTCTATCTTCTCTTTTTAAGCTAAAAATCAATAACTAGCATCGCAACGTCTTTACATTAAACGTCTAGCTTAGCGAACTATATGTATAATTTAATAATATCGAATGTGATAATGGTGCACTATAAGCATAATCCCCATGTCCGCAGTGCTATTCAAGTAAGGCGACGGACTTTCCTCGAGCATGCTTTCTGTTCTGTCTATGTGGACCTTTTGTGGTGGCAGGGGGAGGTTGCTAGAGATGTTGACTCTAGAGTCAACATCGCTAGCAACCTCCTCCTGCCACCACAAAAAACCTTTATTTTGGAAACTGAATATTGAGTAGAGTGGCTTGGATTATTTTCCCAATTGTATTTAATTAAAGCGGAATAAAATTATGTATTCTTATGTGTCCCATTCTTGGTTATTATAAAAAAACTCTTACAAACTTAGTCATTGAATATATTCTAGACTTTTACTAGAATATATTTGGTGTAAGAAATGTAGAACTTCTATGTAGTGCGTGGCCAAAGGTCATACCAAAAAGTAGCTAATTGACTCGGAACTCGGAATAAGTTCGTAGGTGTATTGATTCTAAGAATCGATTATCAAATCGAATTTAACAATTTGTGGGAGGAAAAATGCTTTTTGTGACAATTTTTATGAGTTTTTTTTAGTTAATTCAAAATTCGTCTGGGTCCTTGGTCTGGTCTAATCTCATTTAGTATAAATCAGGATTCCCAGAAAATTTATATAGCGATAACCTATCTTGAATTTTATCTTGGCAGTAGATACGTGCACCGTTTCACTGCATTACTTGTAAAAATCTAGTATGTTTAGCATGACATGTAATCTGGGCGCACTGTACTTATATGGGATGACGACAACATTAAAAAAATGGCATTCTGTTTAGCCCGTTTGATAGACCGGCCAAAAATACGGGACACGTATTTTTTTGTTTGATCAAATTAATAAAAAAGATAAAGAGCAACAAAGTCTCGGAGAGGGGGCTTTTGACGTCACCATCTTATAAAAAGTGTATCAGATCGTGACGTCACGCGAAACTTCAACGCACTGTATCGTCGTCATTTTACGTTTACATCCATTCCATCTCAACACACTATCTAGAAAAGTGTAGCAATTGCAAAAAAAAAGCTTTGAATTTCGTGTGCTGTATAGTATATTACCATTACCATTAAAACCAACATAGATATACTACCAACATACACACCTCATCAACTAAAATATAACGCTTCGTAATACCACAGATTAATAAATAGTTGTAATACCTCGATGAATGAAGTTAAAGGGATTTCGCACAATTATTCACTCTGCGTTTTGCTGAACGATTCTGATCACACCTATACAGGGCGTCCCACGGCTATGCCACATGAATTGTAATAACAATTTAAACTGCATTATTAGATATTTAAATAATTAAATGGTTGGGTCGGGAATCGAACTTGTTTCACGAGAAAAAATAATCACCTGTAGTTTTATCATACCGGTCAAAAGGTTTCAGCATAAGAATTATTTTTTGCTAAATAACATAGTGTCACATATAAAAGGAAGACCGTGAAAGAAAAATTAACATTTGATGTGAAATATTGTTCAGAAAAGTTAAAAGCTTACATTGCCGTAAGGACATACAATTGACAATCATAACTACTTTTTACTAATCAATCTACCCACTTGAGTAGTACGCACCATTTAAATAAATAAATATCCACCACATCAAGACCAAAAAATCGTCAGGGAACGAAATAATTAATAGGTAGTCATCACTTTGTATTCAAGGAAAAGAGACTCATTATAAGCATTTGAAAAATTGGTTAATTTTGTATTAAAAATGTTTAAATTTATGGTCTTTCTTTTATTAAAAATAATCCTTGTGATGAAGCCTTTCGATCGGTATGATAAAGCTACAGTCTGATTAATTTTCTCGAGTAACAGGTTCGATTCCCGGTTTAACTATGTACTTATTTATTTGAATATCTACCAGTACAATTTAAAATGTTTTTAAAATTCAAATAATGTCTTCTTTCAGTAAAATGCAACAAAATTTATGGTACTTTCCCTCCATGTGGCATAGCCGTGGGACACCCTGTATAGTTCGGATTTTATCAACCGCATTCAGCACGTACACAGAAAAAAAGCCGTAAAGCTGAGTACACGCAAAAAGCTGAATGAACGGCTGCGCGTCTTTTTACAGAATGGCTGTTAGCTAGAGATGAATAAGTGTGCGTAGTCCCTAATTTCGTTAGCAGATATTCGAATTCTGAAACAACTCAAAACCATACATAACAAACAGACTTATTTGATTAGGATTATGGTGCACTTTTTTAATTTAGTAGTTTCAAACATTCTTCAGTGTTATATGCAATATATTTTACGTAACACGATTTGAGGCGAGTAGCGTTTAATCGATTAACTTTGTACTTGCGCACAACACTAGCTGCTCCGAACCGCCCGCCTGTCCGCATGGAACGATCCAAGATGGCGGCTTTTACCTTACAGTCACTTTGAGCATGGCTGCGTTTTAATATTTTTTAACTTTTTTATTCATTAACTTTTTAACAAATTGAATTCAATATTGAAAAAAAATAATATAAAGAATAAAATATTTATTTAAGTTTAAACAATAAGTATTGTGTTTCAAGTGCAAAGTGTGTTAAGTCGGACAATATTCTAGATCCTTGAGTGACCTTTTGAATTGACTTTCTTTTACCATATTGTTACATTATCGTATCTTATTTTATTTGTGTGAAGTTTAACTAGAAATTTTAACGGATTATTATACTGTGATATAATTTAGGTATCAGTGCCACATAAAGTCTGATATTCAGGTACTGTGCAAGAACTCCCACGTGGAAATATCTCACGTCTCTATTTATAGACTACGAACTTGGTTCTCAAAAAGTGATAGGATAGATTAAAAAACGATATATAGCACGGTATTTTAGTAAATGTAAATCCGCTTGATATTCCCGAATTACCTATATATAATTCTTAGGCATCTCATGTAAATTATACCGACATTTTATTAGCTACCGGACAAATTCGATTGTCTTTACAATTTTATGTGATGTGTACAATTACATCCTACTAACTACTTATAATTTTATGTACAATATGTTGTCTCGTGTTTAATTTCTTAAAAATGGCTTTGGTTTTAGTAACTTGTTCCAAAACATTATATTATTATAAAGTATTAATCCCGATTTTGGCATTCATCACCAAAGGACATTTGGGTCCAAAAAAAAAAGCAATTGCGTGGTCAAACCTAAAGATGTTCCCAACAGTTAAGTCAAACATACCCGAAACTACTATGAATTTAGCCCCGCAACTGCTTTTTCTTAGTGGACTAAATTAAGGAAAATATTTTGATTTCTTTTCTTAATTGAGTTACTTAGGTTAGGTCCAATTTAATACTTTACGGGATGTGTGACCCAGCAATTGGTAATATGTCTATGTAGATCTGCAATTTTTTTTGAACCAGCATTATATGAAAATTGCCTGATGATTTTTACAACCTTGAATGTCTGTAGTTTTTGTGATTAACCTCTTGCTGTCCGGCTGCTATTGTCTTTCTAAATCATGTGTGTTCGAAGAATTAATATAAACTATTTTATTTTTTACAGTGATTAGTTCAGTTGATAGCTTGGCAGAAGCTATCATCCTTCCAACTAGTCAAAGTAATCCAGGATCAGGTGTGGAGCCAACAAAGAAACAAGCAAAGCAACTTTCCTCAGCCCCGGAGGCTGAAACTCCTGCTGCTGTGGCATCAAATGTTGAACTTGTTTTTAAGAGTGAGCCTGTCACTGAAACTCCTCCCACTGCCACACAACTGTTATCTGCTAGCATTGAAAAAGTTGCCAAGGAGCAACTTTCAAAGGCACCTGAGCTAAAAGAAGGATCAAGTGCAATAGAAGCGCAAGCTAAATTAACACAGAGTATATCTAGTGTACTGCGCACTAATCAATCTGATTTTAAAATGAAAGATATTAACCTTAATAATAAAACCACAGGTTTGTTCTTTGTTTCCTAACTGCGTAGTTGACTTCACTTACAGCTTGTTGTAAATCATCCAGCATCACAATGTTTCAATTTGTTTTCTGTAGACTCATCTATATAACATGATGTTATTACCATATTCAGATTTGATGTTGTTTCATTGAAAATCATTGTAGTGGTTGTATGATTTTGAGAACTTATCGAGTGAGAACACAGTATTGATAACCAAGATAAATGTCAATCTGATAATACCCAATATCAAATTAAGCATTTATCATTATTTTATTTTGCATCAATAGTATGAGGAGAACGACTGCTACAAGCTATTTGCTATGTCTATTACTGTTGTGTAACAGTGAGTGCTTAGCCAAAGCACAGGCTAGGCAACATTTATTTGTCTCTGCATTAATGGAGTGGACAATGCACTGAGCCTCTAGGAATAGAATGCTTCTAGTAGTCAATTAATTAGCTGGCCTCTTCAACATTTACAGCCTGGCCCAGTTCTTAATGTTCAGTGAAATTTAAACTAACAGGGTCACTATTGAATGTTTAAATTTATTTGTGAATATTATTACATATTTGAGTTTATGACTTTCCAACTTTACCTATGTTTTCAATTTATACTGGTACCTAAATCAAAAGAAAAATTATTTTGGATGTACATTCAATGTTTAAAATAAAAAGCTGAAAATTTAAACACTGCTCTGTGAAATAGATTTTGTTAAATCTTAATTTTGTTTTTGAGGACTCTAATTTAGTAAATTCTGTCAATATTTTTCTCTTAACCTTTCAACGACCAACCGACAGCCGGCTGTCGGGCTGCTATTGTCTTTCTTATGTGTCTCAAATCACGTGTGTTCGAAGGATTAATTTAATGTTGAGTAAATCTTGGCGGGTTGCACATTATAATGAGACTGTTGTCTTATGGAGGAATTCTATGCATTTTTTTTGTAATTCTCGTCACATGAGGTGAAATATAAAGCCATAAAGCTATTCTTAGCATTGTCTCACTCTCAGGTTTTTTAGGGTTCCGTAGTCAACTAGGAACCCTTAGAGTTTCGCCATGTCTGTCTGTCTGTCCGTCTGTCTGTCTGTCCGTCCTCGCTTAATCTCTGTGACCATTAGCACTAGAAAGCTGAAATTTGGTACCAATATGTATATCAATCACGCCGACAAAGTGGTAAAAAAAAATTGGAATAAAATGGTTTATTAGGGTAGCCCCCCTATGTGTAAAGTGGGAAGTGATTTTTTTTTATTTCAACCCTAACGTGTGATGTATTGTTATATAGGTATTTAAAAATTAATAGGGGTTTACTAAAATCATTTTTTGATAATGTCAATAATTTCTGAAATAATTGCTCCAAAAGTAAAAAACAATGTGTCCCCCCACCCCTAACTTTTGAACCATAAGTGTAAAAAATATGAAAAAAATCTGAAAAGTAGAACTTTATAAGGACTTTCTAGGAAAATTATTTTGAACTTGATGGAAAGATCAGTTTTTGGACAAAAAAGACAAAACATTTAAAAATATAATTTCTGTGTACTTAGTATGTCAACGTAACATATAGCTTTTTTTTAAACTCATAAGTGGGAACGCTTATTGGTGACGGACGGGAAACTACGGAACCCTACATTGAGCGTGGCCCGACACGCTCTTGGCCGGTTTTTGCATTAGTTTTATAAACATGTCTGGGGTTGGTTTTGTTATAGGTTAAAAGCTCTCTAAATATAAATCGATGTAGTAAAAAAGTGCGCCTTTAAAAGTTAATCTAATAAATTAGTTTTATTTATTTGAGAACACTTCTCATATAAATAAAACTATGTCAACAATGCCCATTAGCTACCTTATTAGAACATTCTATACTTTTCCTAGAGGCTCTGAGTTTCAATTCAGCAATGGTTATCCTTTTATTTTATATCTCATTTCTTTTTGTGTTAGATCCAGATACTGCCAATGGAAACACTACTGATCTAACTAAAACAGAGACTGTTAAGGAAGATATCAATAAAAATGAAAAAGTTTTAAAAAATACCAAGAATTCTAACAAAAAGTCTGCAAATAAGATGGCTAATAATGAATCAAACTTAAAAGAAGCAGAGTCGTATGAAAATGGTAAAAATGAGACTGATAAAGTAGTTAATGTAGAACAAGACAAAACCCAGCCTGCTGATGATGTGGCTACACCCGCTAAGCCTGACGCAGAGGACACCACAAAGGTTGAGCTACCACCAACACCACAAATATTTGTGCCTAAGTACAAATATAGTGAAGGTTTGTTGATATTTACTTAGTAGTCTAATAATAATGATTAGATTATAATCTATTAGCAGTTATTGTAATATAATTATATTTTCAGATCAATGGTCTCCGCTCAATACTGCTGGCAAAAAGTGCTACGACATTGACTTGCTCAAGCAAATAAAGGAAGACCCACTTTCCAAGAATAAGCCTAATGTTCCTCTGTTGGAACATTGCAATGTTATTAGGGTATGATCACTACATAATTCTGCTATGTACATATAATATGGATAAAGATTGATATTTTATTTCGTCCTTGTTTTCTAGACAACTCCAATGCAAGAGCCGCAGCCGTTCACGCCTATTTCGAGACCTATGAATGATTCTTTGTTTCCTCCATTTGCTAAGAGTCCTGGTATGGGATCCAGGAATAATACACCACGAGAAACTAAAAAAGATTCAAGAAACACTGCACCAACTGGTAATGTTTTTCATTTTTAATCTTACTGGTAATTATTCCCACATTTGAGATTTATTACTAAGGTGAACATTAATTTACACAGGCAAAGGTGGAAGTGGCAAATTAACCCCAAGTCCAAGTGGCAACAGCCCACACAAACCAGTTATTCACGTATCATTGTCATTGAGGGAGGAAGTGAAACTTAATGAAGTTGACTCTGCATGGAAGCCCACCAGATTCCGTAAAGATGCTGTCAATGAAGAAGAATTCAGGACACAGGTAATCCCATGTTATTTTGTTCGAGTAATAAACCACTTACTTGGCTTTATGTTTCCAAAATTGAAGAGTTACTTATTACTTAGTTAAATGTGAGCAGAAAAATTTGATGAAACTAAAACTTACATATTACAATTGTGTTTATAACTCAAAATAATGCTGCCTTCTTAAAAAAGTTACAACAATAGGTACTTAACAGTCTACCTCTGATGAAATAAAGATGAGGGCACGATTCAAGGTCATGTAACCAATATCTGTTAGACTTCAGCATTATAGTATTAGAGATAAATAATGTGTGTCCTGCTTATATAGAGACCTTCAATTCTATCTATGTGAGATTGTTTGAAAATGTAATAACCTGCAGTTTTGGCACCCCTACATTTGAGAGCCTTGCCTAGGGTTACCTACCCATAACAAATTGCAAGTCACTTTATATAACTTAGCATTATTAATGACACAATTTAGGACAGAGGGTCATAATATGCATAACACATTCTTCTTTCTAATTCTTGTAATCTTATTCTTTCAGGAGCTTTACAAGAAGTTCAGGGGTATTTTGAATAAGCTAACTCCACAGAAGTTCGACACTCTTCTGGATAAAGTAAAGACTTTGGATATCAATAATCAGAAACGTTTAGAAGGTGTAATTGATTTAGTATTTGAAAAAGCCATTGATGAGCCTAACTTTTCTGAAGCATATGCTGCTATGTGTAACAAGTTATCTGTTCTAAAGGTAATTAAATAAACACAATTACACTGATAATTTAAGTTTTAATGACCTTGTAGTGTAAATACTAAATAATTATAAAAATATTTTTTCCACAGGTGCCTGCTGACAATCCCACTTCTCCTGACAAATGTGTCAATTTCAGAGCGCTTATTATCAACAAATGCCAAAATCAATTTGAAACTCATAAAGTTGATGAGCAAATATTGAAACTAGAAAGTGAGCTTGCTGCTTGTACGGATCCTGTGAGTTCAACAACAATAATATATATTTTTATGCAAGTAAAACATGTTTTTACTAATTAATTAACTTTTAAATTTTCAGATTAGAAAGAAGGAACTGACTCTTATGATAGACGAAGAGAACAGACGCGTGAGAATGAGGTCTGTTGGAAATGTGAGATTTATTGGTGAGTTCCATAATTGTTTTTCTTTAGTATTTTTCTGTTTCAAAACTTGACAATGTTAGACTGAGAACTGGTGGGCTACTCGCTCCCGTAGCATGACCGTAAGTCGGGTATAAAGTAAAAAATAAATAAATAAATGTAGTAGACAATTATTTCACAATGGGACACTTATTTTATTTGCTCTGCGAGTTTCTCAGTCTAATTAATGGTTCAAATAAAAATAACATTTTTTTTTCATCTTATTTTAATTTTCATTGTTTGATTGTTATTTATAAGCCTAGCATCATGTTTGTATTTATATTGTGTGTGCAAATTACAATGCGTTTCCGCCAAACAGCATTAGCGAAAGTTTATTATACATGCTTGCGAATAATCAGTCAATCAGAATAAGTAAACTTTAAAACTATAACTATTCGTAAATACTAAATAACATGCGCATATTGAAGGATTGGATTGAATAGTGTGTTAATGACACCACCGCCAATCTTATCACAAGTTATTGAATTGGATAATTTCTTCTTAATTTAAATAATTAAATTGATATTTTTTAAATAGCTTAGCTAATTAATTATTCTATGGTTGTAACACTAAAGACGATGAACTTGTTACTTAATAATTTACAGTTTGCCAATGCGATATTCATTTTATAGTTTTTAATTAGATTTTAGGTGCTGTGCGAATTTATTTTTTACGATCATGATATTGAGCCACTAGTCATTATTTTCTTGCAATAACATTTCTATGCGCGTTTGTTACAGGTGAGCTGTATAAATTGAAAATGTTGACTTCTAAAATCATGGATTATTGCATGAAGTATCTCATCGAAAAGGTTGAAGAAGAAAAACTCGAATGTCTCTGCAAGTTACTTACAACGATTGGTGAGCAAGTCGAAAATGAGGTCAACGGTCAACTTGATAATATTTTCAAGAAAATGCAAGATATTGTCGATCGCAAGTCTAATAAGATAAGCAGCCGTGTTAGGTTAGTTTCGATAGAAATCGTTTAAGTGATGTCAATATAAACCTGAAAATAATTCTAATGATAATATTACAAAATAATTAATATCTTTAATGCGTTATATTGTTGAACAGGTTTATGCTTCAAGATGTTATTGAATTGAGGAAACGCAATTGGGTAGCTAAGACTGTTATTGATTCACAACCTAAAATGATGGATCAAATTCAAAAAGAAGCTGAGCAACAACAGCGTCATATTGAGGTAATTTGAGAAAAGTAATATTATTTTAATAAAATGTTATATCAAAATTTTCGCTGTTTCGATTAATTACTGAATAGATTTCTGACTAGCAGTATCAGCAAGTATTTTAATTATTAACATTTTCTTACAGATAATGAATGCCAGCCCCGGATTCCGTCGCGATGAGGGTGGTCGCGGCAAGCGAGGCGACAGTCGTAGGCAAAATCAAAACAATTCGTTTATTGATAATACTTGGAAATCCTCCAGGGCTAACTACCCAGTGGACACACTGAAACTTAAGGCTGTTACACAAAAGGTGAGTTTATCACTAACTTGTTCCACAATATAACTTTGAGTCATAACAAATGTGCTAGCACAAACCTTTCAAAAAATGGTCAGAAACCTTGTTTACTAGAATGCAAATTGTTTAACATGTTCTGTTTCACAACTAGGTTAGTTCCAACTTAAATCTTTAAGTTAATTTATTTCATAATATTTATGGATTTTGAACTTACACAATGTAGTATTCCTTTACTATGTAATGGTTGTTGATTTGTTGATGATGTTTTTAGAATCTGAATAATATCAAATTGGCTCCACCTAGTTCAGCATGGAACCATGGTTCAGGTACAAAGAATACTGCACAGGCCAGTAGTAATTCCATGATCAGCATTAGTAAAAATATGTACAGCGTTCTAGAGAATGTACAAACTGATCCCACATCAATTAGAGGTAAGTACTCAAAAGTTGTGTTTATTTTGTTTTTTTTTTATTTTACATTATAGGCGACTTAATTAATCGAAGTACCTTACGATTCTTTCTAGTGTATGTCATTTAAGCAATCTGTCAAGGCAATTCGGAAATTGGTATATTTTCGGTCGATTTTAATTCTTTTGATAAATTATGACATTAAAATAAACTAGCTTTCGACCACCGCCTCGCCCGCGAGGTTGTCCGCGTGGAAACTTCCGTCTCCTATTTTACCCCTTTGGGATCAGAATTTTCAAAAAGTTTTTACTTATTTGTTATTACCACTCTTCATGTAGAACACACTGTCCAAGTTTTATGTCACTAGGATCAGTGGTTTGGGTTGTGCGTACTTGATATATCAACAGTCAGTCGAGAAGTCAGTTAGTTTACCATTTTTATAAGTATTCAAATAAATAATGGAGGATTTTTATATATAACTAGCTTCTGCCCGCGACTTCGTCCGCGTGGAATAGTATCCGTTCCCGCGGTATTTCCGGGATGCCACAGCTATTAAATTATAAAGAGAAATAAGACTCCCTCCCGCCACGCCCAGGGCGGGACAAGTCATTTGATGATTTCCCATCCATAAAAAAGCTATTACATTATAGTGAGAAGTACGATTTTCTGATAATATGTGTTGTTTTTCAGCTAATAGAGATATGACTCCTAATTATTCAAAGGGAGCGTCTATCGAAAGGTCAACATTCAATTCAAGGGGTGACTTTAGTAAGTTTGCTATATAATATTATTTTGTCCTTGATTATTTCCATTTATGGCTCACTAAACATATATAGAGGTGATAACTATGATGAAATCAGAGCTGTATAGATGTTTGTTTTCCTTCTTTATTCCTCAATATTGTTGAGTGTATAAAGCAATCATGATTTAGTAATATAATAAAATAAGAGACGAATTAATTTAATTTTAGCAAGTGGAAATAGCAGCCGTTCCGGTTCCGTCGGCGTGGCGCGCTCTAACTCCGGTACTCGCAGCACAAGCGCGGCGCCGACTACGCCGCCGGTGGTCAGCGAGCCGCCCGCGCCCGCCGCCGCGCCCTCGCCCGCGCCCGCGCCCGCTCCTGTTCCTCAAGAGCCACTACCCGAGGCTAAGAAAAAATCGATCAAGTCTATGATAGACCTTTGCATTATTAACTCTGATGATGTTGAAATGGTAGCTGATGTCAAACAACTGTACACAGCTCAGTACCATGCGGCTGTAGTTAGTGAAATACTCAATGTTGTTGTAGATATGTAAGTACAATATGTATAAAATTTTGTATAATTAGTACAATTAACTTGTTCGTATAATTGACAGACATTGGTGCCGATTCCTGTGTTCAAAAACTTAACTAAATTTAAGTTAAGTGCATCTTTCTCTTTTAATTTCATAAAGGACAGAAGATAAAATATTAGTTAAGTCCTGACAAATTTAGACACTCCATAGATAATTTAGACGCGATTAAAAACATGGCGACTAGACACACGCCAATTATCTTCAGGCCATGTCTAATTTGACAGGATTCAACTAAAATGTATCTTTTGTCCTTTTCTTTAAGAAATGGAAAGAAAAAAAAAATGCATTTAACTTAAATTTAGTTAAGTTTGTGAACAAGAGAATCAGCACCATTGTTATAATCATCGCATTTTTGTTTTAGGCCAGCTAAGAAGATTGCACTGATTTCAAAGGCATTGCTATCTTTAGTATCAACAAATATCATCAGCTCAGACAATTTTGTAGCAGGCATCAAAGAAATATTAGAATTTGCACCTGATTTGTACATTGATATTCCTATGTTATATGATAATTTAGGGAAGATAATTTCACCGCAAATTGAAAAGAAGGTAAATGGACTGATTCTATTAAGTCATTAAATACAATAGTTCTTATCAATATACAGGCATATTAAATATCATAATGTTTTATTTTATTTTCAGCATATCACATTTGTTCAGTTATTTAGGCTTTCTGAAAGTATAATATCTGCGAATCATGGACATCTCTTCTTGAAAGCAGTGATTAGAGACGTAAAAGAAAGTATGGGACCTTCCTTTGTGAAAAGCAAATGGCTAGAGTCTGGCCTGCAAATTAAACAGTGGATGGACGAAAAACTCGTAAGCACCTTTTTATTTGTCTTTGCTTTAAATCGATTTTATAGTAAAGAAACGTTGTCTATTTTTTAATATTATATAAATATAATATACTATAACTATAACTTTTTTAGGTGAAAAATTGGCTGGAAGATAATAAATTCGAATTTTTGGAAGGAGATTCCAAAGTTACAGACGAAACTAAGAAAAATTTGACTCCAGCTCAAACTCAAAGCAAGTTAATTCAACTTATGAATGCTGATGAGAGCTGTGATTGTATAAAGGGGTGGATACAGGTAATTTTAGATTTCAAATAAGTTTTAGAAGCAATTCATTTCCCTTTTGAATCCATTTAATTGCAATTGAATGTATAAGGCTCAGAATGTCCCTCAGTTTGAAAGACATTTCTTTCCTAAAATGTTCCTATACCGAAATTATTTTACCGTTAAAATTCGTGTGGAAACTGATAAAGATCGCAAACATCTTAATTTCTCATTCGAGAAATGATGCCATTTTATTAGAAATTAGTTTCGTGTACTAATAATATTTACAAAAATGTTAATACCTGCGAATGTTATCTCAACATTATATGTCTCTACAGGATAAGATTGGTACCTCTACCAATGAGGATTGGTTTATGCGAGCACTAATTCAAGCGATATGCGAACATGCACTTTTCGGCCCTGAGGGACGTGATGTACCACACTTTAACCAAGACCGCATGAATAAGTATGCGAGTCTCATACACGACTTCGGCGAGACTAAACAGTCTAGAGAGGCAAGCTGTTTGTTCGGCATACAACAGCTTATACATAGGCTCGAACATCCACAAGGTAATTTTACTATCAGATAATTATAAAGGTTTGTGAGAGTTGTGTGTTTGTGTTAACACCATCTGTAACTCAATTCAACTCTGTAGATGATTTTTCTTTATAAAATTGCCTTTAAAATTAGATTTCATCATACTTCAAAATGTTACGTTATGCCGTATTTTATTATCCCAACCCTACTATTATTTTTGATCTGTAGTCAGAATATATTGTCAGAATAGTTGTTACTTTTATTTGGCAAAAAATACTTTTAGCCAATGCATCAAATGACAGTTAATCATTTATACATTTTTTATTTTATATCACATACTAGAGAAAAAGATATTTTTTAGTTTGTATCATCAAAAATGATCAGAAGGTTTGACCATAGTCAAGGGTGTTCCTCACTTTATTTATTATTATTTTTCATTGTTATAATTTAGAGACAAACCATACAGACAAAATTATCACTTGTAAATTGAAAATAGTCTATGAAATATATGCTGAAAACATAAATACTGCATACATTCATGGAAATTGCGGTTACGCGGCATTGGTATCGGTAATTTGATCGTAGGCGTTGGTAGGTCCGCTGTATTGTTGCCTATGGAATTTATTATTTTTTTTTTTTCATTTTCGATATATATAATAGTTTACTATTACCATTAGTCTATCAACGACGTAGTAGTTACCTAGTACACTTTCCTTCTACTCTAAAATCTTGCTCTTATATAAAACTTAGCTTATTAAAGATTAGGTGTTAAATAACAGTAATGAGAATCACCCATATCTAAAAGAAGTATGTTTACTAACTAAACTGTTTCTTGTTTCAGGTTTAACTTTAGAGATATTCCAATATCTACATGAACAATATTTAATTTCATTAGATGGGTTTATTGCGTGGGAGGAGTCCGAAAAGGAGCCAGAAGGAAAAGGTATATTTTGATTTGTTTACTTTCTCTAATAAACCTTTTCATATACTACCAACCTACCAACTAAGAGATGATTCTACTCATAAAAACAAACAACTTTTATTATGGAACCAAACAAGATATTTTTTTCGCGATTTCAGAGTTGGTTCCATAATAAAAATTGTTTGTTTTCATGGATAGAATCACCTCTAAGTGGGTTGTGCAAGACCAAAAATACACCTAGTATTGTTAGATGAGTGACTAAATAAAAATAATTGGCCTAATTATTAAGTATACGAAATATAAATCGCTAACAACGGCGTATTACCAGCAAATAATTTCGGTGTTTCAAGACATTAATAGTTATTGTTTGTTTATTTTACAAACCCGGTTTTTTGGTTATTATTACGTTAATTATCTACGTTTACATTATTAATGCTAACTAGGCTTATTTTTTACTTATTACTAAGTACTTATTTACTTACTTATTACAAAGAGCTATAAATCAATTGAGTTGAATAAATTTATATTTATTGTAAATAACTAAACTGATTAGCTAGCTTTAAAGGAACGACGATGTTAGAAATGTAAATTAGAAGACGCGACTTTTTGTTTGTAGGTGTTATGATGAAGGCGTTGGTTTCGTTCTTCACGAACATTAAGGAGGCCGACAACGAGGACTCGTGCAGCGAGGACTGACGAGCGCCGCGCCACACGGTCGCGCTGCCGCCGCTGTTCGCGCCGGTCATCGCGCCCGTGCTGATCGCAGCCACGCCTGACGCAACATCTGCATTCAATGTCTTCTATATTTTTATATATTAGAATCATCCTAAATGGAACTCATAGATTTTATTATTATTATTATTATAATGGTAATGCTTAACCTAACAGAAGCTAGAAAAAAGTTGTATAATATTTTTTATTGCGATAGTTATTTATCAAGATCTAAATTGAATTTGCTTCAAAAAATTGCATGTGTAGTCCCTACAAAATCCCTGAATTATGAAAATTCGTTGGTTTTCTCAGCATCGGTGTAATTTGCGAGGTACAATATAATCATTATATTACGGTTAAAATAGATGTATGAAATCACAGAATTAAGTAGGCTGGTTTTTATCGTTTTACGTGGGCCCCAATAATATAATAATATATTATTAAAAAGTGCCTATTTTAACAGATAATTATTACGCTAATGTATCATTCTCTGTTTACAAGATTCGATGAATGATGATGGTGATGAATTTAATATTGGTTTTAATAATTATTTATTTAAATCTTTTTACTGTTTTTAATATTGATTCTAGAAATACAAGTATACATGATTACAAATTGACTTTTTAAGGTAAGAAGTCAATTAATGGTTTTGCTTACTCTGAGGAATATTTATTTTTTAAAATGTATTATATAAAATTCTGATCTTGTTAGCAGAGAAAGTATATAATCTCTGGCACAATCAACAGTTTACATAATTTCCTTACGAGATTTTTCTACTTAGAGCTCTTGATACATAACTTGTACGCTTTGGACATCTTGCGAAATTATTTTATGAAATTAACTGTATATTCTGGTCTAATAGAAAGATACTTTTGAATGCTTTCATTGGGTTAAAGCTTATAATAGTTATCTAGTAAAGTCACTGTTTAGAAAAATATGTAATCCAGTTAAAGTTTTTGTTTATGAACATGAAACTAATAGTAAAATATATATGAATCTAATAATAACTCTTCTAATACTAAGATAATTTGCGTTGATAAGCTGAGTGCAGTAGCGGATTTTTACTTGTGGACGTCCCAGACGTCAGATTGTTGGAGTCTTGTTAATCATGAACGTTATTTTAGTACATGTTATGGCGTTAGGGTTGTTTGATTCGTCTGTTCTGAAATTCGCCACTGCAAACAGGTTGTTAAAATTATAAGCAACACAACGCCAATTCCAGACTCAATCTAATACTTAATTGATCATTCAACATTGTTGCATATTGGCATATTTTAACAATTTTAACAAAGTTTAATTACATGATTAGCTACAACTTCAAAAGCCATCGCTCTCAATTGAATTATTTTAATTTACTTTTTTTTTAATATCAGTAAGTTTTAATTTCTTCACTTTAATTTATCCTTTTTATCATTTAAAAAAGCTCCAAGTTTCAGTAAACTTATTTTACCATGTGACTTTTAATTTAATAGATATTTTTATTTAGTTTTAATTTGAATAGTTAGCTGTGACTCAGTAAGCAGTGATATCTGTCTCAAATCTTTCGTGAATTTAGTTGATTGGGCCCGAGATGCGCGGCGGGCAGGGCAGGCGAGGCACGCTCCGCACTCCGTCCTTTGCATGTTTTATTTCTCTTAACTTACTGTCTCCGCTGCTGAGTTTTATTACTTATTAGCTACTCTTGTCAGTTACTATGTATGTTATGTAAATAAACTTTTTAAAAAAAGCTAATCTTTACTGAGTATTCCTATTAATGAACACCACAATGTATAACTAACTTAAAGCAATAAATGAGAAATTCCCAGCCTTTATAATGATTAACAAAATAGAAAAAATAGTACTTTTATATTCTATAGAAATGTATATTCAACAAGAAATATTAGTTACAACACGTTATTTATTATTAAATTTTATAAAAAAATATAAAATAAATCTCTGTTGTGAGGTTTTTGTAAATAACAGTGGTTTTAATTTGTAGTTGAAAAGATTTATAAAAGTTACCCATAGCAGTAGAATTAATTACTATGTATACCTACATCGATTTCAACGAAAACCAACTACAGAGTTATATAAGATTAAAATATTTTAGTAGGTACATACAGTACTGATACAGCAATAAATAATTATATATTTGCATGCGGTTAGCTTAAGTATTAAGTAAAATTTGTTGTACTATAGTTTGATCGAAATAGATGTACCGCGTCTTATGTATATGCGCGGCGAGTCGGGGTGACAAGACAGCTGATCCGCCCTGTCGACAACGGTCATGGAGGCTAGCTACTGATTTTTGTATCGGATATCTATGTCAGACGCAAATGAGATAATATAGCCAGATATGAGTGTGCGTTATCTCGTGATACCAAGACCGTCATTTTTATAGTGCCCACCCACATACATAAAGGTAAGAAAAACAAATAAAATAAACCTCCGCCCTCGATTTTGCCTATATTCAATAGTTACAAAGCTTCTAGTAAATGTACACAAACTTAGTTTATTTGTATTTCTTTGTATTACAAAACTAATAAAATTTCCAATGCAAATTTACATTTGTACAGATTTTAATACCGCAATCCAATATCGCAAGATCAGTCTGACTTCTGACACTGTCGATCTTATATTATGAACTCTGTTTCCCCACATCGCCTCACATTCCTAAGGCGCAGTACAACTTTCGCGAGTTAAACTGCGGCCCAGACTCGAAATATGCGCTAACTATAACAATAACCTGGCATAAAGTTAGTTATTTATAAAAAAAGACGTGAATAGGTAAATAAATCACATATTTTTTAATTAGGTAGACCTGAAAATTTGTGATTTTAAATGGATT
The DNA here is from genome assembly GCA_033675125.1 of Athetis lepigone. Taxonomy (NCBI): domain Eukaryota; kingdom Metazoa; phylum Arthropoda; class Insecta; order Lepidoptera; family Noctuidae; genus Athetis; species Athetis lepigone. The sequence continues at coordinate 12,525,143 of CM066219.1, forward strand.
GTGTAATTAGTTGTTTTATACAAACTTCGGATGTTTTACAAAACAGATCGGTTGTGTAAAACAGCTGAATGACGCTATGTTTTGCGGTTTTCATAATCACTGAACAACACACATCTGCAGTACGCAGTACTATACCAATGTCAAAGTTATACCTGTATGTAAAGATTTGCATAAAGGTGCAACTTTTGGCAAATAGTGTGCATTTTCTGCAGAAAAAATTGGTAATTCCACTTTGCTCCACCAAGCCGCTATCCTGCTATGGCAAAGTATTTCTGAAATTTTCCATTGAAACATGCCCCACTAATTTGATTTAAAGGGGCAGATTTCAATAGTATGAAGTGAAACAAATTCTGTTGATTTTGGTTAGCTGTTTCACTTAACAGAGCTGTTTTAATCATAATCTATCTGTGACACATCTAATAAGTAGATCCCTTCTTGTATCGTGTGGCACGGTTCTCATATTGCTCTTGGAGTAGAAGTATTATTATTGTTAATCAAATCACGTTAAGTATACTGCATTTGTTTAGGTATAAACGTAAATACTCTTGACGTGTCATTTAATTTAAAAAATGTTAACAATTATTTAATTACCAAGACCAAAAAATAAAGACGGACAGACATCGGGTCTGTCTGTCTCGTCTTTATTTAATTTTTTTAAATAAATACCTAAATAAATGGAGTATAGGTCGTTTATTTACTAGCTCAGAACTTATTTGAAACTAATTCGATCCAGACAATCCGGTATAGAGCCTGCGCTGACGAGGGACAACGGTGGACAAAAAGTCCGCAGTACGCATTTATTAGTACTATAACAAGAATGCACTTGGTTCGTGCCATACCGCACCTCGTCTGGCGGACTGCAAGCGGACAAAACCGTAATGACAGTAATAATAAATAAGACCTCACCGCACGACATGGGATATTACCATGAACAATGATGTTATAAGTAAAAAAGTGTAGATAGGTTACACAAACGAAACTCTATCTTCAAAAAAATAATAATCGCCTTCAAAAACTAAAAACCCAAAAATAACTAAAATTTCGGAAGTCTGTGGCTTCTGTTCTGCCAGTCAATTTGTGTTGCCACCGACTTCCGAAATTTTAGTTATTTTTGGGTTTTTAGTTTTTGAAGGCGGTTATAATTTTTTTGAAATAGTTTTTTATTTATATTTATTACTTTTTAGTGTCGACTCCCAATGTTTGACTGTGTATTAAAGTATCTTTCAAAGTAATTTATTTTCAAAATAAAACTACTTACAATCTTATAAAACAAAAATAGAAACTTGAAGAAAAAGCACACATCGTCTATGAATATTTCGTCAATTTTTTTTTGTTCTAGGTGAATTTTTCGAGAAGCACTGAACCGATCGCCACAAAATTTATATGGGACCACCCCTGAATCATGACTTATCAAACAATAAAAGAACCATCAAAATCCGTTTACAATGGACGGAGATATAGCGTAACAAACATCCAAAAAAAAAACATACGAATTGAGAACCTCCTCCTTTTTTGAAGTCGGTTAAAAACGGCACACTAACGCACACATACATTAAACGTCAAAGTAGGATGACATGATTGAAGCGGTTATTCCCGTTCGCCACCGCCAGTATTGCCCCCTCCGGTGGCGACTGGGAATTATTCTAAAAAAATATCCCAGTCGCCACCTCCGGGGGTAAGCGGGATTGTTGGTAGTAAAAATCCCAGTGGCCACCCCTAAATATAGTTAACATAAAAACTAGGTATGCTACCTATTATCTTAATTTTTTTTTTGGAATGACAAAGAATGTTAATTTTATTAAATTTCTGATTAAAAAATAGAAGTACGTAGGGTTAATCAAACGAGAGAGTTACAATATTTATAAATTGGTAGAAAATTAAACAAACATTATTTTTTACTATTTTTATTTTCAAAATCAACTATTTTAAACACAAATCCAAAATCACAGATAATTAGGTACTTTCAATAGAATATAAAATATTTCTTAAAATATACTTGAAAAAACAATTCTCCGCCTTCTTAAATCTACATTTTCATTTCCAAAATCAACAAGTTTTATACAAATTCTAAACAATCACATCAACAAGTCAACAATCATTTCTATAGGAAAAAAAAATATTATTAGAAAATATACAAAACAAATAAAGTATTACTCTGCCCTAATAAAAAAATATTTTTAACAAAATTAAAAGTATGCACTAAGCATAATGAGTATTTTCAAATAATCACAGACATAACGAGACTCTACCCTACCCTAATCAGTATTAGAAAAATCACAGATGCGTCCTCTCAATTAAATTCGTCATTAATGTACTCGTATCACAGAGTATTTACAGTAATTGGGTTTTATATGTAAAAAAAAACTTAGAACTAGATATTTTGCTACTTTAAAAAAAAATACTTAGGTAATTTGTTATGACTGGCACAAATCAACATCATTATTTAGGTACCCATAATTGACTACCTACGTTATTCATTGATCGTCATCAAGTAATGAATAATTTGTTTAATTTACCATACCTCTTATGCTTTTTTTTTACCTTTTTTTATTTATTTTCATTGCCAAGAAGCCTTAATGCCTTACAGTTTCTAAAAAATGACCTACTGATATATTGCCATGTAACAGCTCTAACTGAATTTCCAAAATAAATTGATCAGTAAGGACATTATTTTTCTTTCTTTTTTTAAAAGGTGTCATTTTGGTTTTATTAATGTTATCACAAACACTGAAATATGCAGAATCTTTAACCAATACATTTAATAAATGAATAATATTAGGGTTCTTTTTTCCAATTTCTTGGTTTAATTTGTGATTCCAAGCTTCCAAGAAGTTAGTGGTCCTATGCTGCTCTCCGTAAGCACACCAAATTGGAATAAATTCTTCCTTCAGCCATTGTTCTTCAAAGTATTTTCTGATTTTTTTTAAATCCTCCTCTTGTGTACTGTAGCCTTCTCCCAAACCGCTTTATTATAGTGATAATAGCATCCTTTTGTGTTAACTTGCGGAAATAAATTCTTTATAGCAGTCATTGCCGCTTTTTCGAAGTCAGTTTTGTATTTAACCGGATTCCAGCCGGGGATTTGAGCTTTTATCATGGAAAACAGAATGAAGTACGATTTCACGTTTCTTTCACTCATAAGAGCGTAAACAATAGGCATTAAATTCGTACTATTTGATGTACTTCCCATATCTGCATGTATAACATATAGCTGCGAAAAAGGTTTCGGACAACTTTTAAAAGTTCCGTCACTGTAAAAATCAGTCGCTTTGCAAATTGAAAGTTTAGCTTTTTCTGTGCAGAAAATTAGAATTCGGCTGTCACCATCAGCATAATCAGCTAGTAAAAAATTTGTGAATTGGTTCGGGACTTCAACGTTTCTTACTAGCTGCGGCTGTAGACACTGTACTCCAGCTTGTACATTCCTAAATCTGTACAAGGATGATTTCACGCTATTGAATGTTGGTATCTTGCACACCAAATCTAATCCGCTGTTTTCTAATGTTGCAATCATATTATTATAAGACTGAGGAACTGCCGGGTAATTCCCTTTGATAATTTTTTGTTTGCAGGAATAAAGCCGCTCATCAATTTCATTTTTTAGGAAATCTGGAGTACATAAATGCGGCGTTTCATTTACGATATTATTATTCTGCGAAGAAAAAAAGATTTTATTAAACATTTAATTTGATTATTAAATAAGAGTATAGGAATCAGGGTACTAAATTATAATTGATCCAGTAGTTTCGGATCCTATTCGTTACAAAAAATCTCTTTATAATACAAAGCAAAAGATATTGCTTACGATTAATAGGCATACAAGTAGACAAACTTACACGAATCTTTATAACTCCTTTGCATTTCTTTTTTCGCTGGCTGCATTCCCACACACTTAGTCCACTTGGGTATTTTTTTTTCACATAATATTGGTGGCCACCGTGAAGCAAAACAACACCATGTTTTCTTTTAATATAAATTAATGACACTTCACCCGAGGTAGTACACGATGTACCTACTTGACCCTGACATGGTTAGGAATGCACTAATAATGTTATGATTAGAAATGCCACAACGCATTGCCAGCCGATACTTGTTTTACATTTTAGATCTAAATGCATTGTACTTAAAGTTTAGTTTTGCAAGAATCACTCATAAAACCATCCCCATCAAGCCCAATAAAAAGCTGTTTTGTGTTTTTAAAGATTTATGACCTTCTGTCTATTGTGTCTGTTTTGGCTTTTCGGCATGTTTGTTATAGGTAAAACAAAGCACACGGCCTATTTTATGGTTTATTCCGAGACGTGAAATGTAAACAAAGGACATCGGCATCTTCAATTGAGCTACTAGAGTTTAAGTAGCAAAACAAAAGGATTAGTAATCCTTTCTCACGATAGTTTTGGCTTTTCGGCGCTCGTGTCATCGGCGGGTCGCCGCGCCGCTGCGCAAGGCGCTCGCGCCGTTTCCTATTTTATGGTTTTAAAGACGTGAAATATTAACAAAGGACATCGGCATGAAGATAAAGCACAATAGATTATTAGTACATATTTTGTTACGTTATCCCAAAAAATAAAATGACGACCAGCCTGAGTAATTAGTATGCCAATTGATTTCATACAAAATTATATTTTACGGCCATTTCAGGAAAAATATTATAGTGAACCGTACCTATTGCCTAAATTTCAATGCATATATATCTAGATACATAAAGGTACCTAACTAAACAATTCATTTACTTTAAACATTCTGTGACGTCGGTAATTATTTTAAAATCTTTCCAAAAAAATATAAAGATATAGCATTTATTTTAACTATTATTAGGGGTGGCCACTGGGATTTTTACTGACCAACATTCCCGTTTGCCACCCGGAGGTGGCGACTGGGATATTTTTTTAGAATAATTCCCAGTCGCCACCGGAGGGGGCAATACTGGCGGTGGCGAACGGGAATAACCGGATTGAAGTAGTGCGAGTGAAAAAGAGGTAAACGTCAAATGTCAACGCGATACTGGTGGCGATGGTACATGATACCGACATGTTGGTCAATTGGCAAACTTTTGATGTGCCACTTTTTGACTGCATATAACCTATCTTCACTTTTTTACTTATAACATCATTGACCATGAAGTAAAAAATTATACGGACGGAGGTCGGTATAATCCGTCCCATTCTGCTAGATCTAAAAAATAACAGGTTAACACAACAAAACAACATGTCGTTTGCCACCGGTGGCAATCCCCGCGGGGGCTGGGAATGAATGTTTGATTGCACTAGGTATGAAAAGTTTTCACTGCTGGGGAATTCTTTGACAAACCAAATGTTCTCTGAAATTCTACTAGAGACTTTTCTTACTCATATAATTTATTAGATTTATTTTTATGGTGAAAGAAATAGGGATCCTTTTTGTTATCCTTTTTACACAAAATTGATCATCGGTTTGTATTTAACATTTTTTTTTGGGGAGTGGGAAATCATCGAATGACTGCTCCCGTCTTGGGTGCGGCGGGAGGGCGTGTCAGACTTTTACTGACAAAAACCACAGATTAATAAATAAAAACCCACTCATGTTCCTTCGGTTGCCCTTTATTTTCCGGGGTCACGGCAACTATTATAAACATTCCGCAGGCTTTGTGTTTACCATAGCATTTACAAATAATTTTTTATTCTTAAAAAATACCGCGAACCTTTCTAAATTTTGTAAATATTATCAAACTTACTATGATTTTATTAAGTGTATAGGCCTAAGCTTCAGTCATAATAGAACCATGATCTATTATGATGGAGGCTTTTTGAAAGCATCCTCATAATTAAAAAGATACACTTCTTCGGAGTCTGATATAGGTATCTATCGTTCGTAGTGGTGCATTTAACACTAAATTTTACCTCTGCGCTATTTATCGCCCGCTTACAATTTATTGGGTCTATTTTATTTTTACAAAATGCGGGCCGTGCCATTAGATTCAATTCAGCATAAAGGCGAAACTGACGCTAATCACATATTTGAAAAAAAAACATCAATGCGGTGAATAGACGTGAAAAACACAATACAAATATATTTAATACTTTCTGTGGGTTGTCAAAATAAAAAAAAAATCGTGGAGACGATTTCGAAAACCTAAAAGGCTAGCAAGGGACTTTTTCCGCACTCAAGTGTTAATTTACTATGAAGTATCCGTCGTTAACATAGAAGCTAGACCGGCCTGTCTCTCCTGTAAGAAACTCCTCGTGTTGCAACGATAGGTACCAGTTTTAACGGCTTTACACATCACGATTGGCAGTAGGGCCATCGCGCTGCATTGCGAATGCGAATCAAGCTGGGCGGAAGCAAGATGACCGTTGGTCATGTGGGCTACCATGGGACATTGCGGAGGCTTAAGGCCCGAGTCACACCGGAATGGCAGCGGCCGCACGCGGCGCCGCTTGGCCGCCAGCGTCGGAAGAAGTCCGAGGCGCGCGGCCGCTCGCGGCGCCGCTGGCGGCCTCGCGACCTTTTCAAGCGATACTTGTCTTTTAAGTACCTATGTAGTTAAAGTTTAAAATTATTTCACACTGAAGATGCTCGCCGCGTGACTCGGGCCTTTAGGCCCTGTCCGGGAAGGCGAATTTGCCGCGATTCTCTCGCGCGTATCACGCGCGAATGTTGCGTCCAGAGCGTACGCGTAAAGAGCGTACGCGTAAAGAGCGTACCTACGCGCGAGTCGTATTTCCCTCTCTTTCTCTTTTATACGTGCACTCGCTCTGAAATTCGCGCGAACTCTGGACGCAACAAGGTGGCCCTAGTATCTCGACTCGCGCGCATTACGCGCGAATCATGCGCGAGTCGAGAGTCCGGCGAATTGCACGCGTATTACGCGCGAGTTTATTATTCGCGCGATGCTTCTGGACGCGATGTATTGGTGCCTAGTATCTCGCCAACGCGCGAGTGAAATCGCGCGAATCGAATCGCGGCGAATTCGCGCTTTCTGGACAGGGCTTTATGGGTGCGCACAGTCGCGTGGCGGCTTGGAGTACTGCTTCATTGTTTTGTACCTACCAGACCTGCGGCTTGCATGGCGCCCCGGCACAGATGTCCGTCTTGAAATGGTGTGCGGCGGTGTGTTAATTAACCTTAATTAATTTTTAATTTTATAATAGGTAGGTAATTACCTACGTTAGAATTACTGTATTATACCTGTATTACTTTTAAAAAGTCTTAACTGTTAATAGTAAAAAATTACATAAGTACTTGTGTGCTAGATCATAGACTTGATAACTACAGGATCTTGTTATAAAATAATACACTACATGATGTCGTCAAATTATTTTTATTTACTACCAAAAGGTCGACAAGAGTGTTCTCCAGACAAAAACCAATAAAATGTATAGCTTTTATATTTCATACATTGCTTATTTTTTAGCGATCCCAATAAAAAATATTGAAGTATGAGTAGTTACATAATCAACTTTTGTAAACGCTTATGCAGAATTTGATGTCAAACAACTCCATAATATCCGAGTATTCTTCAGTTAATGATACTACAACATTTTTCCAGTAATCAATTTTCTGATCGTCGTCTTGAATTTGAATTTTTATTTGTTTTATATCTGAAATTTACAGTAGTTAGTTTGTCTCGAGTCAAAATAAATTGGAAACTACAAGTTTGTAAGTACAGTAGCTTTTAAGTGCAGCTTTAGGCCTGAGTCACACCGGAATGGCAGCGGCCGGCAGCAGCGCGGCGAGCACCTTCAGTGTGAAATAATTTTAAACTTTAACTACATACTTAAATTCAAATACTAGGGACGCTTGAAAAGCTTGAAAAGTTCGCGAGGCCGCCCGCGATGCTGCGAGGCCGCCCGCGAAGCCGCGAGCGGCCGCGCGCCTCGCGCTTCTTCAGACGCTGGCGGCCGCTGCCATTTCGGTGTGACTCGGCCCTTACTAGCGTGGAGGAGTCGGGTAAATACAAAAAGAATCTCAGAATTCTCCCACGATTATGAAAAGATGTGCCTACACTTGTTATTTCAGTTAATCCGGACACAGAAGGTCATTATGAATTCAACTAGGTACCTACATGTGTAATAATAAAGTACCAAACACCTCGAGTAGAGAATAGGTATTTATGACATGTAAAGTGATTTTCTGAGTAGGTACTTAATTGTGGACAGTACTTGGTCAAACTTAAACCACACCACAACCCCCAACCGAACATATTTGTCCCAAAAGCAGAATCATAACCCACTTCTAAATCTAATAAGGTTAAAGTTACGATTAGTAGGTACTAAAGTGTAAAAAAAACTAACTTTTCAAAACTCCACAAGAAATCATATGGAAAAGCCTCTTTAGGTCTATTTCATCTTCTACTTTGCCGATATACAGGAGACGAACCAGCCTGGGCATCAGTTCGAAGATACGACGCAAGGGGAACACTGCGAATCTCCATTGATGTAAGCTCAATGTAACTGCAATAGAACTTAATAATTATACCTATAACATTGAAAACTAGAGGTCTACTGCGGTTTCACCTACATCTTTGGCTCCGCTCCGCTCCGCCGCTACCGTAGCTCGTAGCGTAATGGGATTATTCCGATCTGTCACCCCACCCCACAGGGTGAAAGATAGGAAAAAAAAGTTCGATCTGTCCCCCAGTAGCAATGTGGGGACAGATTGAACTTTGTTCATTCTTTGCAGTTCCCCCTATCACTGATATGGGGACAGATGAAACTTTTTATTCCTGTTTGTCCCCCACAGAATTTAATACATAAGTTCTAAATTCAATTGAAAACTTAAGAGAACAAAAGTACTAGGCCCGCAGTAGCATGAAGAGGTTAATAGTAAATGTGATCCAGAGCATTCCTATTCCACAGTGTCCACCAATATCACTTGCATAGTGCCCCCGCACTAAGAAATAAAACTATCGATAGAAGAAAACATTTATTATTTGAAACACTGACATCTTTCAGTTTTCAACCGACTTCAAAAAAAGGAGGAGGTTTTCAATTCGACTGTATGTTTTTTTTTTTTTTTATGTTTGTTACCCGATTTCTCGAAGACGCCTGGACCGATTTCAAAAATTCTTTTTTTATTTGAAAGGGTATGCTTGTCATTTGGTCCTATTGTCACCAGGTCAGGACCTGGTGGTGGAAACCCTGAGAAATTGAGGGCATCTCTAGAAAATTGTAGGCGAGCATCGGGTAAAAACTCAATATTTAATATGTATATCTGATGAGACTACAATACCATGGAGGTTTAGGGCTGATCTGATGATGGAGACGACAGATAATCAAGGGAACTCCTCAACGGTACAACTTAGGTAGGTACCTCGTCTTTGGGCTCATTTTATTTGTGATGACAAGATCTTTACACCGAGTTGGGTTATGACTGCCACTGCAAGCTCCGTGATGCAGGTGCAGTACAGTTAAGGGAACTCCTTAATGGTTGATAGCAGCTACATAGTGTTTGGGCTAATTTTATTCGTATTGATAAGCCCTTTACACCGAGATTGATTATAATGCAGATTCGATAGTGAAGACAAAATACAGTTTAATGATATCCTAAACGGTTCGTAGCAGCTACCTCGTGTTCCAGCTTCATTGAAGTTAGTTTTACACTAAAATTGGTTATGATTTGTCGTTTTGAATCGACAATTTATTATAGGTACAATGAGTATTATAAAAATGCATTCATATTATAGAAGAAGTTTTATTGTATATTGTCTGCGTTGTTAAAAGTTTGATGTTTTTTTTTACGCTTGGATGAAACTTGGTATGGACATTGGCAGTCTGGATAGGTTCTTAAGTCAGACATTGGGACTCGACACTAAAAAGTAAAAAATAAAAAACTTTTTACAAAAAAAAATAACCGCCTTCAAAAACTAAAAACATAAAAATAACTAAAATTTCGGAAGTCGGTGGCAATACAAATTGACTGGCAGAAGAGAAGCCACCGACTTCCGAAATTTTAGTTATTTTTATGTTTTTAGTTTTTGAAGGCGGTTATTTTTTTTTGTAAAAAGTTTTTTTATTATAATAATCTAATATATGGGTATGGTAAGCCTAAATCTGGTGTCATGTATGTAGACATGTGTGACACCAGAAGGTTTAAATCGCGTTAAAAGAATGCCAAAACCATCTTATGGACCCTCTTGCGGAGAAGCATTCTAAGGGGGATTTTCGAGGTTTCTGGAAGAGCACAAACAAAAGCAACTTTAGGCCTAGTCTTCCTGTGAGCATCGAAGGGATAAGTGACCTTAAGGGAAATTGCCAATTGTCTTTAGGAATCATTTTTCTGTCCAGTCCCCTTTGGGACTAGCTGGGGAGGAGCACAATGCTGCGTCACCAAATACGGCAGTTGGAGTAAGGTTCACGGCAAGAGAGGTCTCTAAACTTATTAGGAACATGACGAGAGGCAAATCTCCAGGGCACGATGGCCTCAGCATTGAGCACTTGCAGTATGCTGGCCCGCATATTTTCAGAATATTGGCAATGTTCTTATCACTAAGCGTGAGCCACTCTTACCTGCCATCGGATCTTATGAAATCTGTAGTTGTACCTGTGGTGAAAAATAAATCTGGTGACCTGGCTGATAAAAACAACTACAGACCAATCTCCCTTGCCACGATTGTGACGAAAGTGTTTGACGGTTTGCTTAATACACAGTTAGACAAACATGTGAAACTGCACAGTAACCAGTTTGGATTTAGACCTAAGCTGTCCACTGAAAGTGCGATACTGTGTCTTAAGCATACCGTCAGATACTATACGAAGCGTAAAACTCCTGTGTTCGCGTGTTTTCTCGACCTGTCCAGGGCCTTCGACCTGGTTGCATATGCTGTGGGAAAAGGTGGACAGTATTGCCTTACCACCTGAGTTGGTCAGTATATTTAAATATTGGTATATGCACCAGGTTAATACTGTCAGATGGGCGGGGGCAATGTCGTGCGGGGTGAGACAGGGGCGGTTTGACCTCGCCGACTCTGTTTAACCTGTACATGGATGCACTAATCGTCGCGCTCAGCAGTCAGCATGTCGGCTGTGTCGGCTGCCATGTTGATGGCGTTTGTGTTAACAATCTTAGTTATGCGGACGACATGGTGTTGCTCAGCGCGTCGGTATGTGTAGAGTATGCCTGTAGACACGGACTTAAATATAACGTTGCAAAAAGCCAATGCATGGTTTTTGAGGCTAGGGGTGGCAAACACCTCGAAACTGTGCCACCTGTCTCTCTTAACGGTTTGCCCTTAGACTGGGTGGACCAATTTAAGTACTTAGGGCACATAGTCACTACTGACCTCAAGGATCATGCTGACATCGAGCGCGAGCGGAGGGCCCTGTCTGTAAGAGCGAATTTGCTGGCCCGCAGGTTTACTCGTTGTTCCGATCAGGTAAAGATCACTCTCTTCAAAGCATATTGCACATCACTTTACACGTGTAGCATGTGGGTTAGTTATACGCAGACTAGGTACAGCGCTCTCCGCGTTCAGTTCAACAACGCGTTCAGGGCATTGTTAAGGCTGCCCCGTTTCTGCAGCGCTTCGGGCATGTTTGCAGAAGCGCGCCCCGACTGTTTTCACGCCACCATGCGGTGCGCGTCCTTGGTGCGCAGGGTGCGGGGCAGCTCCAATACAGTTCTGGCTATGATTGTCGGGCGACTTGACTGCCCAAATATTAGGCATTGCTTTAGCAGACATACTGCTTAATATATTTGTCGGTGTCCTAATATTTGTATGAATTTCTATTTTTTATTAATTTGAGAACTACGTTTATTAATTTATTTTAAATTCTTATTATTTGATTTAATTTCATATAATGTGACTGATTTTATTTATTATTATTATTTTTTATTTTATTTTAACTTATTTCTATTTTTATTGATTTAAATGAATTTTGATAATGTGAATATGGATATCCGAAATAAATGATTTTAAATTTTAATTTAGTAGCAGGAGAATATTTTTTTCAGTTAATAATTAAGAATTTATAAAGAATACCTAAATGTTTTTGATGTGAAACATCTATAGCCCCACGTAAAACAAATTTCTGGCGTGGCGATGCATGCCGTGGCGACGCTCGCCACGCTTTTGTTTTGTTTCTTTTCAATCATATTTTTTTTTTTATATGCGCCTTGGCCTTAAGTTTTGTAGTTTTTGGGGGCACTGATGCCGAAAATGAGGTCCATTTCAGAATCCAAGATGGCGGCTAACATTTTTCAAAATTTCGGTCATGGGTATCGTTTCCGTGGTTTTCGGGGACACTGATGCCGAAAATGAGGTCCATTTCAGAATCCAAGATGGCGGCTAACATTTTTCAAAATTTCGGTCATGGGTCCCGTACTCCCGTGACTGCTCACTTTTTTTTATGTTAAGGGGTTACCGAACTCAATGAGGGAAAGTTCAAAATCCAAATTATATTAAGCGTTTACTTGCCATCTATTAGCTTCTCCATTATTGTTTGTATTTTGTTTAAGTAAAATAAAATAAATTTTAATATTGGTGCTGATTCCTTCGTTTACAAACTAACCTAAATTTAAGTTAAGCGCATCTTTCTCTTTTCACTTCGTTAAGAAAAGGACAAAAGATAAATATTCGTTTAGTCTTGTTAAATAAAAAAAAAATATTAAGATTTAAATCGGTTAGATACTTACTGCAATCTAAACAAACTAGATCACTGTCACTAAAATAATGCAATGTTATTAGTTTCACAAGAAAGCGTCATAATTTCCTTTCTAGATACACATTGAAAGATGCATGTCTTGAGCGTGTAAATGTCGTCAGAGATCTTGGTGTTGTACTCGACGGTAAACTTCTATTTAATCACCATGTTAATCACATTGTTGATAAAGCACATAAAGCGATTGGTTTCATCCTTCGTGCCTCTTCGCCATTTAAAAATATGAAGTTACTTAAAGTAATTTACTGTGCTTATGTGCGTAGCCACCTTGAGTATGCTAGTCAACCCTGTTACTATATCTATAGCAATATTATTGAACGAATCCAAAAAAGATTTTTAAGATATCTAGGCTTTAAATTTAAATTACAATATTTAACAATCACTAGACTCCATCTTTTACCGCTTCATCTTCGTAGACGAATAGCCGATATCAGTTTCCTTCTAAAAATTACTCAAAATGGTCTTGATTGTTCTGGTCTCCTCAGTAATCTATATTTGAACATACCTACTAAGAGATTGCGCTCTCATAATTTACTCCATACTCCATTCTGCCACACCAATTACAGAAAAAATACACACATCAAAAGTGTCTAGGGATATTTTAATTAAACCTAAATAACTAAAATTCTTAACTTTTTGTTAAGACACCTACACTTTAAAATAAACCTTGTTTAATTGCCTATCTAATCTGATAATAAACTTTTAGATAAAATAAATTAAAAAAAAAAACTTAGAAGAAGAGGAAAAACTCAACAAAATTTCAATTTAACTTTATTTTTGAAAAGAGACTGGGCGAAAGTGGCCTATGAGTCAATACCAACACTCTATATACCATTTAAGGGTACTTCACAAGACATTATTTTTTTACTATGGTCACAAGAAAATATGACCCACAGAAAAAAAAATACTTTAACATAATTACCAAGAATTGTTTAACTGATGAACTTGATGGAGTAAACAATACAAACACAGATTCGCTTTTGTTCGCGACGTTGTCGCATAGCTAGAGAGACACAACGTAATAGGGTTTACTTTTGACAAAAACTGTCAAAGTACGACATACGCGCGCACGAAAATATTATTGTTATATTTTGGTAGACCGAGATCAGCATGGTTTGAATAGCCTAAATCAATATTACTGTACCTGTAAATCAGGCATGAGGACTTTAGGCTGCTGTGGACATATAATGACCATTATATGGTACCTTGCTTGGGCAAGATATGAAGAAAGTATTTTATGTCAAGCTGCGCTTTTGAATAGTATTATTATAGATGAGTAAGTGATTATATTGTATATTATAAAATATTATATCTTTATTGTATATAATAATTATAATATTAGTATATAAGCGTAATAAAAAATATTACACATGTTGGCTTTTTTTCTGATAATATCAATAATATTTTTCGTTAAGGGTTGGGGCAAACGTAGGGGCGCATTAAAAAAAGTGTCTATATATATATGTTAATTCTAATTGAGATCTACATCTCAGGTGTATACGACATGTATATGAAGATTCATTTATTTCGATACAAAACTGTAGAAGTTAGTGCTTAGACAGATTCGGACAGCTAACGGGCGGACTGAAGGTTCCTTGTCGTCTACTACCCTAAACTCATTGCAACACTGTCGAACTATATAAAATGAATTTATACAGACCTTTGATAGCTATTTGCAAATACAACATATTACGTAAATAGATAATAACAAAAAAATAATTTTATAAAGAAAAATATTTTTTTTCTCTAAATCCTCGGCGCGAATTTTGATGCGCTTTTCCCTAGAGCCTAGAGCAGAGCTCCCTTAACATAAATCCAACACTCGTATCCTTATTGGTCCATAGGCCACTCTCCATACAAATTTGCCCAGTCTCTTTTAAAACATAACAACTAAACAATTTTTTTTTATAAAAATTGTTGAAAACTTAAAATTAATAATTCGTGGATCCACCTAAGACTCTCCTGACACATCTGGAGCGGTTCTGCATACTCAAAACAAGGGTGTCAATATCCTGTTGTGGAGTACTGTCCCAAATCCTGCTAAGATGCAAGAAAAGCTGGTTTTGATGCACAATATCAACAGGGAAATTCCTACGAGCTCTTCTCTGAAGCATATTCCAGGCATACTCAATAGGATTTAAGTCAGGGGATTGTGCAGGCCGGTCTAAAGCTTGGATAACATGCTGTTGTAACCAACTTGTAACGATACGCGCCGTATGTGGACGGGCATTGTCGTGCATTAGCTGGAAATTTTGTCCCATTTGCTGTTTGTGGGGCAAGATTACAGGCTCTAGCACCACATCTCGGTATTTTCGAGAACGAGGTCCGTTCTACCGCCGAGACGAATTCCTGCCCAAACCATAATCGTGCCACCTTAATATGCATGAACTTGTTGTGGGTGCTGCAGTCGAATCCAACGTCCAGGTTTTCTCCAAACGCGTACTCTTCGCGAATCAGGATGAAATCCAAACCTAGATTCATCAGTGAAAAGCACAAGTGACCATTGAGAATGGTTCCAGTTTTCGTGTGCAATAGCCCATTGTAATCTTCTTCCTCGATTACCTCTCCTTAGTGCTGATACCCAAAATGGCCTACGAGCACGTAGATTGACTTCATGCAGTCGCCTTCTCAAAGTTTGACCGCTTACCAGCAAACCATACTCTCTCTGTAGCCTTTGAACCAATTGCATCGCCGCTGCATTTAGTTGACTTCGTGCAGCATTTACTATGAATCGGTCCTGTACATGTGTTGTAATGCGTTGAGGTCCTCGGTGCCGTTCCACCACTTCCTCCGTGACACGATAACATGACCAAAGCCTGGATATAACGCTCTGACTGGTCTTCATGGCTTCAGAAACGGCAATTATGGGACAGTATTCCACAACAGTTTGTTTT
Source organism: Athetis lepigone (assembly GCA_033675125.1). NCBI lineage: Eukaryota > Metazoa > Arthropoda > Insecta > Lepidoptera > Noctuidae > Athetis > Athetis lepigone. Next base: position 12,540,675 of record CM066219.1, read on the forward strand.
GAGTATGCAGAACCGCTGCAGATGTGTCAGGAGAGTCTTAGGTGGATCCACGGAATATTAATTTTAAGTTTTCAAGAATTTTTATAAAAAAAATTGTTGTTTTGTTTAAGTTTTGATGTTTCAAAAATAAAGTTAAGATTGAAATTTTGTTTGAGTTTTTCCTCTTCTTCTAAGTTATTTTTAAATTTAACTTTATCTAAAAGTTTATTATCAGATTAAATAGTCTATTAAACAAGGTTTATTTTAATGTGTACATGTTTTAACAAAGCAGCTCACACACGGTCATCTGATTCCAAACTAAGCAGAGCTTCTACTAATGGTAACCAGGCAACTGATAAACATACTTATATATAATTTATAAATATATACGTATTATAGATAAATTACACCCAGACACAGAACAAACAATCATGCTCATCACACAAAGTTTGTCCTGGGTGGGAATGGAACCCACGACCTCCGGCTTAGCAGTCAGGGTCACTAACCACTAGACCAAGAGGCCCGTCTTTCGTATTGCTGTCAGTTGCGTTTGTTATTCCATGCCAGTCGTGTTTTATTATATATACCACGTTATGCCACGTCCCACGAACACGGGATAAAAATACAAAAGATAAAAAATATTCTATGTCCGTCTCCTGGTTCTAAGCTACCTCGCCACCAATTTTCAGCCAAATCTGTTCTGTCATTCTTGAGTTATAAGTAAATAGTGTAACTAACACGACTTTTTTATATATAGAAGCAATGATGTTATATATACAATAAAGAGGTAGATATCGGACTAGCGCGTGCAAATTGTTGCAGTCAAATTCAGACAATTGTCGTAATTTCACTTAGTCGGCTAGTAGCAGCGAGCGAAGCAAAGCGTGTTCGTGGTGTGACATTTGTGACAATAATAATCTTAAATGTCGAGCTGTGTATTATGAAAGTGTAAAACTGTGGTTCCAAGATAAATAAGAGTGAAGGAATTTCATACCATACGTAAGTAAGATATAAAGGAACGTCATATTTGTATTTTTTCACGATTTTATTTTATCATTTACAAATAAATTTCGGATTTTTTGTAATATGGCGGTTCGAAAAGGATAGAGAATATGATGGCAACTGCAGCGCGACAAGGACAAATAGAATATGTCATTATGATATTATGACATTGTCATAGATTAGTCAACCAGAAGCGAAATCGAAGGCAAAATACATAGCGTTCGAACCGCTCGATTGCGCAACCTGAGTTTTCTTGTTAGTTAGGCTGACTGACCCCACATTGCGCGTGCGATATCATCGGGCGTATGAGTAGCGCGAGCGCCGCGCGTGCGTCGCGGGCTCCTATTGTATGGTTGTGCGCTCGCGGCGTGCACGCGGCGGCCGCGTCGCTGATACGCCAGAGGAACGCACGCGCCTAATGTGGGGGAGGCCTTAGTGAGCGTCTTGCTAAAATAATATTATGCTGAATATAATAAGTTCTGGCTTTCAACTGTTCATAATAAAAACAATATAGAATGAGATCAGTAATAGCAGGTTATTAGATATTTTATTAGTAATATTAGAATATATGTAATGTACCTCGATAAAACAGATTATTATGTTATATTATTTTTTAGATTTCCGAGTAACGATCTTACAAAGCATAAATGGATCAGCATGGTACAGGCGGAAAGAAGTGAACATGACTGGGTGCCTAGAAAAAGTAGAAGATAAATACACTACATCGAAAGGATACATGCGTCTAAAAAAATATTATTATTAATTGAATTATAAGTAAATAGATGACTATTTTGTTTGTTGTTTTATTTAATAGATCATACCTATTGTTATATTCAATGTCTCTTCTGTTAGCGAATCCGCATACTCTATGATTCATTAGTGTACTTCAAGCGCAACACACTACAGATAACTATCTCTTTCTGTGTCATAAGTTCCGTATTATCTATCGCAGTCGTAGTTGACACCTAAATGTAAGTACTTAGTAATAACAACGCAACAATACAGAACGTCACTCAGTATGAATGTAGCGTATCTTCTTTTAAATATCATTGTATAGAAGATAGACAGATTTAACAGACCGACAATTTTTGTAGTCAACTAGTCTATTACACACACTGCGCGCGGCCCGTAACCAACGCACGCAATCCCACATGACAATGAAAAGGTTCTGGGAAAGTATTGAAAGGATTCAGACCCCACGGAAGAGCAAAGTTGCTGGATGGAGAAAACTTAAAACCGACTTACCTAATGTATTGGCGTACCGGTACGCTATGTGTCGAACGAAGCAACTTATATCGGAATCCTGTCGCTGCCGCATTTTAAGGTCGATACCCAATTGCAGATGCACTTCGCGTAGAGGTATACTTGGTGTCAGGAAGCGCCTTACATTGTCGTAGTCACGAATTCGAACTATTCGAAAAATATCTTAGCTTAGTTTAACTTTCTTAAAGAATCGGTGGCCAAATTATTAGGGACTAGGGACACTATTCATAGAGCAACATTATTTCACACATGGACGTATAATCCTCCGGACGGAGCTTCAAATACAAAGTAATTGAAGCACCAAATGAGCGGCGGCGTAACATGTGTGCGTGTATAAAGGGATGCCAGATGAAGGAAAATTACCCGTTTTTGAACAAATATTTCAATACGATCTCCCATTAACTTTATTAAGTTTTAGTGACAAATATTGTTAAAATAAAGGTAAAATAAAATTTAATAAAGGTAAAATAAATAAATCACATTGGATATTGAAAATATTTGCAACTCATTTAATATTAACAAATTAACACTTTTGTTTATTAATTTTTTTGTAGATTTGTCTTTTGTTATCGACACATCTAGAAATTCCTTCTAATTTACATAATATGTGGTGAAAACAAAAGTGTAGGTATTTTTCGGTTATGTATTTAATTAAATCTTTATGTTCTCGATTTTTTTTTAGCAAGTACTGATGTTCTCTTTCTTTATATATTGTTATTTTATCTTTAAGTAGACTTTGGACCACCATCTCGCATGTACAACAAATATCGTACAAATCTTTTGATAGAAAGTTTAAGTCAAACTCCAAAAATTATCAGCTTGAAAACGAGGGAGACATTGTAATTTATCATACGGCATTTGCAATATATAAATAGTTACAAAAATATGTAAATCCCCCACTTTTAAAATAAATTGTAACTTGAAATATTAGCAATACTGATTGATTTCATGATTGATAAAATTTACTTACGTGAGATCGAGAAATAAGGTTAAATATGACACGCATAGTGATAAAAAGTGATGCCGTGGCTTTTATTGATTGAACCACTATGGTATCAACAACTTTTTTATAATACATGAAGGCATAGTTTAATTTATATTAGCAAAAATAACACTTATCATAACGCTAGTACAGTTCGAAGCGTAATGGCTGACGGCCGACATACTATGGTGTAGATGTGTGCGTGTAAGCGTGTCCATATAGGAGCACTGACTTAGGTACTATGGGTGCTTCATTTGTAGTTTAATGAGACGGCTTCCGGATTCTTTATACGTCCATGATTTCACATAGGTTTTTAGGGTTCCGTAGTCAACTAGGAAAACTTATAGTTTCGCCATGTCTGTCTGTCCGTCCGTCTGTCCGTCCTCGCTTAATCTCTGTGACCGTTAACACTAGAAAGCCGAAATTTGATACCAATATGTATATCAATCACGCCGACAAAGTGGTAAAATAAAAATTGGAAAAAAATGTTTTATTAGGGTAGCCCCCTATATGTAAAGAGGAAAGTGACTTTAATTTCAACCCTGACGTGTGCCTACTACTTAGGCTAGCGCTAATTTACGATAGACACAAAATAGACTATTTTACGTAATACTAGGTGCGTTTTTGGTCTTGCACAACCCGCTAGGAGATGAATTTACTCATAAACACAAACAACTTTTATTATGGAACCAACTCTGAAATCACGAAAAACATACATAATTATCAGCTGTTTCTAACAATAGTGCAATGCCCTCCCGACCTTAATGTATGAAACAGCTGATAGTTTTTGAGATTTCAGAGTTGGTTCCATTCTAAAAGTTGTCTGTTTTCATGGGTAGAATCTTTGATTATATAACATGTCGGTAGAATCATCTCCTAGCGGATTGTGCAAGACCAATAATAATACACCTGGTATACAGGGTGGAAAGTTTCAATAGGCCATGAAAGAAAAGTACCCTAGATCGTCTAGATTATTTTACTTAAAAAAAAATCCTTTGTTTTTAAAAAGAAACAAAACTGCATTCAAAGATCTTTGAAAATTCGCTTGTCACACTCGGGAATCGAACCGTCTAAAATCATCAAACGTTAGAGCCATTCTAGCATAAGCACAAAGTTTTAAAAATAATCTATCTTAAGGATTTAAAGTAGTTTTCTTTCAGTGCCCATTGAAACTTTCCACCCTGTATGTATATTATTAGTTCGAGGCTTCGAGGTAGGCAATATTTGAGCACTAGGTAGGCACTTAGGCAGACACAGTCAGCGTTAAATAATTAGTGACACTCGGGGTGTTCAAATAAAGAGACGCTACCAAACACAATAATATTGATTGTCAGGCAAACCGCCATAAACTTCTAAGACTAAAGTGTTCAAAGATAGGGAACATACTGTAGTTAAAGTCGCCATAACGAGATCTTTGTACAACTTACAGAATGCAAAGAGTAGATAAATGTCGGGACAGGCTATAGCGACGCGACGCCATGCGGTGTCGGGTATGTCGTACCCTCCTACACCGAGAGCGGCGTCTGCGCGGTCGGGGATCTGATCTTCCCTGCATATCAGCTACAATAACAAGAAATAAATAAACATATGAAAATCTGGAGATACTGATTCTCTGTGTCCCGTTTGACGGCGGGGCTACGTAAAAAAAAAACTTGGTCCAAAATTTTGTAAAAATTTGTAGAAGTTGATTCCCAAGACCATAAAGTCAAAGTTATGGTTAAAAGTTAAAAGGGTTTGAACGTGGCCGCGCCATTGAAACGGGTAGAATCACGCAATCGCGAAGCAAGAAAACGAACACGAGACCTGAAATTTAGTCAAATAATGGAATGGATTGTTATGTAGGTAGATTTACGTTAAGTCATACCTGCAATCGAAAGTTTGTTCTTTTTATCACCGGTAACAACGACATCAGTGCCCCTCCAGTACCATCGGCTATATGCGCGTATTCCAGAGCAAGAAGTCGCAGGTTCCTCAACTCTCCAAGACTTCGCAGAAAGGTATTTTTGGTATCAGGTCTTGGTATGTATTGACCACTTCCTGAAATTGGATAAAAATGTTTATTGACTTGTCTATTGATTGAGGATAAAAACCTAATTATTGAGTTTTGTAGGGAGCTGGCTTCAGTCCCGCTTTTCGGAAAGTAGCGGACACAAACGAAACCTATGAGTGATGATAAATATTGTTACCTATCACTATCTACTTTATTGACGTGATTTTTTCCTGTAGTAGGCATATGGGAACAATAAAAAAATAAGTTTTTTTTTGTATTTATACTTTTACACTTGACATTACACATATATCTTTTATCTATATATAAATTACATGATGACAAATAAAATATTGAAAAGATAGTCGTAAAAAAATTCCTCACTTCGCGACGCGTATTGAACGATTAGCTACAGCTAGGTAACGTAGTAAATGACCAGAAATCCAGAGTACGCGGTTTTGTTCCTATATTTTTGACTAGCTTCTGCCCGCGGCTTCGCTCGCGTTAGAAAGAGACAAAAAGTAGCCTATGTTACTCTCCATCCCTTCAACTATCTCCACTTAAAAAATCACGTCAATCCGTCGCTCCGTTTTGCCGTGAAAGAAAGACAAACAGACAGACAGACAGACAGACAGACACACTTTCCCATTTATAATATTAGTATGGATTGATTTTTTGGAATGCTCCTAATTATTGCTAATGTATGTTTGCTCTTTTTTATTAACATATTAGCTCACGTAATAAACAAGTGCGTGTTTATTTTTCTGCCATCTGCCGCAAAGCCTAAATTGACATTGAAAATAAATATCTTGGGGTAACTCACACACGGTCATCTGATCCTAAACTAAGCAGAGCTTGTACTATGGTAACCAGACGACTAATAGACATACTTATATAATTTATAAATACACTAGCTTTCGCCCGCGGCTTCGCTCGCCTTAGAAAGAGACAAAAAGTAGCCTATGTTACTCTCCATTCCTTCAACTATCTTCACTTAAAAACTCACGTCAATTCGTCGCTCCGTTTTGCCGTGAAAGAAAGACAATTAAACATACAGACAGACAGACACACTTTCCCATTTATAATATTAGTATGGATACATATTATAGATAATATACTAACGTGTGCGCTGTTTATGGATATATAATTCTCTAGTACTAAGACACGGCCGACGAAACCTTAAAAAAATATACCTATATATTTAATAAATAAAAAATATTAATAATCACTTAATACATTTTATCTCATGATTATTAATAATATTTTCTTGTTCGTAACAACAGAAACTAAACGTAAATTCACTGCGATTTTAACAGAAACTATTTTTAACAAAATGGTTTGTTTCTGTCAAAAGTTAAAAAAAAATGTAAGTTTTACTGTGTTTCAAATATAAGAAGTGCAATTTGACACTTCTAACCTACTGAAGAATAGGGATTGGGTTAAAAAAATCGATTACTACAATATCCGATTTATACGAGATATTGATTTTATTTCTTTATAATTTAAAATCGATTTAAGTTACAGATTTATTTATTTTATGACTGTCAATTTCTGAATTTTAGATAAAAGAAATTCTCAAATTCTCGCTTGCCAGTGTTGCCAAATTAAAAGAAAAATTTTTTTTTTGTCAAGACTTGAGCACGAGCGATTTTGCTTACAAAAACTTATTAAAATTATAATAACTATATGTTTAATTTTAAATATACTTTTTTGTTGACATTTAGAAATCATCAAAAATATATTTAAATCATAAATGTCGTTTTCATTGAAAACGATCGTTATTAGTAAGTTCGATTATTCTGTAATTTTTAACGATTATTGGTATACAAGTGAATTTGAAGAGTCACAACACTACGGTATCGTACCTTACTACGTGACTTTGACACGACGTCGAGAAAAAATATTATTTATTGTCAACAATGGATATATTGCTTTGTTTGAAAAATTTTAATGTAAATTAAGTGATTAAGAATTGTGCAGTTTGTGATAAAATAAAAATAACTTTAAAATTACGTGGTTTTACGGAAGAAATAAATGACAATTTTTGAGTTACGCATGTACAAAGTTGTGTCGTAATAAAAAGTATGAAACGTCAAATTGCACTTCTTATATTTGAAACATTGTAATAAAAATTGTGACATTTTGACAAAAAGTCAATATACTGACTTTTTGTCAAAATGTCACAATTTTTATAGAAAGTTAATAAAATAGCAAAAAATTTAAAAACCTTAAGTGTTAAAATATATCAATACAGAAAAAATTAGGAATAACTTAACAAGTATGTTCAACTGTGTGCCTTTGCTAATATTATGTCCAAGTTTCAAACTGTTTTGTTTTTTAATACCATGTGCAACATTACTGGGTATGATGGGAGTTTATCTAGGCGGACTATTTTCATACTTTTCTGATGTGGCGTACGGTAAACTCAATACGTTGGTTAATACAACATCATTTTAGATAATACCGCAGATGGCAATGATATTATAAGCAGATGGCTAGATGGTAGTAATGTAAGTTTTTACGATTTGTCACGCCATCATGGTCGCCAGGCAACAAGTTACGTTGCCAAGGTGACAAACAATAATTATTTGACCTGGAAATGGCAACCGACGAAGAAAAGATTAAAATTGGTAAACTCTTACAAAGTTTAGAAGTGCCTGAAATAAAGTTAACGGAGCGATGTTCTGAACTGGTGAAATATTTTCATGAGAGATTTGGTGGCGAGGTCGAGGCAGAAAGTCGTCAAGAAGAAGATATGGATGACGATTTCCGTGAAAATCCATACAAAGTTGACCCAAGTTTACTCGAAGAAAACGAAAAGAAATTGCGAGAATTGTTAGCTGAAAGCAAAAGGTTATAATTTTAGCTATTGTTTTAAGACTGCCTCCGTGGTGCTGGCTGGTAGATTAGGTTGAGATAAAATATTTTTGTAGAATTTTATAAAAATAACCTATGGAGGAGGAAAGAACAAAACTTTAACAATGCAGTGGTGTCCGCAGTGCAGGCATTCTTTATTTCCTTCAGGACTAAAATGTTGAATTTGCAAAATGTTGAATTCGCAAAATGTTGAATTCTCAAAATGTTGAATCCCAAAATGTTGAATTCGTAAAAAGTTGAATTTTCCGGACCCATAATGTTGAATTTGCAAAATGTTGAATACCAAAATGTTGAGTCCTGGCACAAGACCGGTCACGGTGGAGGTATTTGCGGGAGGCCTAATTCAATTAGGAGCCCACTTCCTACTACACGGGAAAATATCTGGCACCCACACAGACCATCAAACTGAACAACTTTTTCCGGTTTGTTCACCTTTTTTTTTTTTTTTTTTTTTTATGACCTTGAGTCACACTACCTTGTGTCACACTGTTACCCATTGGGAAAAAAAAACCCGTTTCCCATTTGATTTACACTGCAAAATAATTATGGTTTACATATCGGGATTTTTTAATTTTCGCACAAAATCACTTAAATCAATCAAAAGTACTAGGCGCGCAGTAACGTGAAGTGGTAAATAGAAAACGTGATCCACCGTTTATACCTAAAAGGATCATAATAAATTGGGATGCATCGAAAATAAATAATTTAACTAATAAAATAAATACCAGAGTTCTTCCTTTTTTTTTCATCGAATAAATTGGGATGCATCGAAAATAAATAATTTAACTAATAAAATAAATACCAGAGTTCTTCCTTTTTTTTTCATCGATGTTCCTGATATAGGAAATTAAGAATTAAACTGTTTTCTTTTGTAGTCTTAACATACGTTAGAGTCCGGAGTATGTACATGGCGATTCCGATGTTGGTCCACAGGAAAAAGTTGTTCAGTTTGATGGTCCGTACCATACCCTCAAGTTGGCGACACCCTATGTCAGACAGACACCCTGTAGGTTTATATATGTACTAGCTTTACCATATGGTAGGTTTATGCACTAATTTTACAGGGCAGTCTATGTGGGTGATATTTTCCTCTGTAGTAGGAAGTGTGCTCATTATAAGATTGGCAAAAAGACGTTCACTGCTAAAAATTGACCTCCCGCAAATACCTCCACCGCAACCGGTCTTGTGCCTCTCGCATCCACAGGACTCAACATTTTGGTATTCAACATTTTGCAAATTCAACATTGTGGTCCGGGTGGGAAATTCAACTTTTTACAAATTCAACATTTTGGGATTCAACATTTTGCGAATTCAACATTTTACGAATTCAACATTTTGCAAATTCAACATTGTAGTCCTGAAGGCTTTATTTCACCAATTCAGATAATATTATTGAGGAAATTAGAGAGAATTCGATGAAAAAATTTAATTTTACACATTTACTAAGCAAACTAAGCAAAGAAATGTTGAACTAATGTCTAATTTTTTATTTATTCTTGTAACGTGTTACAGAGCCAAGAAAGCAAATTCCGAAAATGTGCTTCTAACTGGTGCTGATCCAAAAGACCATGGCGAACAAATTCTAACAAAGAAAAGCTACTTCGTGTAGACAGCGAGCTTAAAAGGCATATGGAGAAGTCTTCACAAATTATTGTGCCTCTGGCAGAACAAGACATGCAAGACCTCGTCAGAGAATGTAGAGATGAAGGACAAGTGGCGCCGCCTGTCGGCACCAGCCGGCTCATAGACACGGTTGACGCTGCGAAGAAGAACCTTCCCCAATTTCAGTACAAAAAGATTTATAACACCACGGCCACCAATATTTTACCAAAAGCACATTCGTTACATTCTAAACCAGTGTCTAAGGAACCCGAACCTCAGAAATCTACTGATAATTTATTCGTTTTGTAAAAAATATTGTAAGTAGGTAAATAAAATTTAATGACCTATTATTTTTCTACGTTGCATTTCACCTCCCATCACGTCCTGTAGATTTTTTCCACTCCGTCGCTATAGCTGTAGCTAGTGGTCATACTGATATTTACCTTTTTGGTGGGTGGGAAATCATTGAATGACTCAGATTGGAGTTTCAGACTTTTACTGACTAAAACCCTGACGTGTTAACTCTTTCGAACTAATTTCGTGGAATTCCCTGGCAGGCCCTAGCGGCCCCGTATTATATGCTGACATCACTTTGAGGCGCGGTTGGAACACAATGCTTCTTCGACCTACACCTGATTCTGATCAGACGACGATCCACCCAATGCTCTTGGTCTTGAATCAAATGATTTATTCTTTCTGATTTATCTGGCCTGGCCGCTGAAATCGAGCGTCCAGCGGAGCGGGGCGTGCGGCGTTCATGTTTATGTTCGTGACACAATTTTAGACGTTCTTAAATCTGTTGCTGTCTTTGTCTCTCAAAGGGATAAATTAAGAACAGCAACAGGTTTGAGAGCGTCTTAAAATTAAGTGACGTTTCAGTATTCTGACATCAGAATCTTAATTCTTAAAGGATTAGGAATTGAGTACTGAACAAAAGACTTAAATATAAACCATACTTTTTGATTTGGTTTTAGGCTAATAAATAACTGTAACTGCATTACCGTTTGAAATTACTATTAGTTTTTCTAAGCAAATAAATACGTGTTCTTCGGAGTCTACTAGCCTGTTAGGCAGCGTTCCCACTACGCCGGACCGGCAGATCTGCCGAAAACCGGACACCGGACAGAGTGTTCACATTACATCGGATCCCGGAAGAAATTCAGACAGCAGTTGAATTCAGACCTGCGCGCACAATGGACGACGAAATTGTTGTATTGTGGTGGTATCTTATAGAAGGCAAAATAATAGAAAACATTGGGTAGACCCTATTTTACGGGAAAGATTTTCACCATGTTAAACGTCTACTTTTACCAGAAAATGCGAGCCGAATGACTTGAGTGGAACACGGGCAGGGCGAGGGGAGCACGAGCGGGGCGAGCGGGGGACAGATACCGGCACAAACTAGTTCACATTACTCCGGGCCCGGGCGTTCTACCGGCAATTCGTAGTGACAAAACGCTCGGTAAAAATGTCGGGATCGGCAAAAATGCCGGACACGGGATAATGTGAATAGCTTCATATAAATTGTACAGCCACTAGCCCTTCCGGCAGATATACCGGCGCGGCAGATCTGCCGGTTCGGGGTAGTGGGAACCTGGCCTTACCATTCCTGAACAAAAAACCATGTGATTCAAAGGTTTATAAGAGTTTTGATCTGAGTAACGTTTAATAATACGGGCCTCAGCCTCGCACCCAATAAGTCTATGACGCTCGAGTTAATCCCGATTTAGCATGGTGGGCTCCCCTACTATTGATTACTTAGTAATACGTAATATAATATGTATAAAAATTGCAGATGTCCGTGCTGCGTACAAACACGACTCATCTCAAATACCAGGCCATGGCCAAGTCATACAAATATAAGTTCCGAATAAGAAGCGAAGCCGTAATCCGTAGCACAGCAAGACATTCAACAGCTGTGTCAACCAAGTGTAAACTCTACTGCTACTGTCAAGTTTTCAGATCAGAGACATGACAGTGGGGCGGATTCGGCACCACCTTGCTCTATTGTGCGGTCAGTTGTGTCATAGTTAAAACTGACTGGTGCCTGGGAACTATTTTAGGGAGGTTTATAAGCAATTCTGTTCATGGGAATAAGTTTCGTAACCCGGTCTTGCTGTGCTTTTATCTACTGGCGTTAGTTCTCCCCTCTTTTGTCAAGTATTCGATAATACGTACTTACCGCTAGAAAAAGGTCATATTATAGTCGGGTTTCCTTTAGGATGTGAGCACCGTTTTCTTTATTAGGTAGTTTTCGCGACCACCAGGGTAAATTGTGGTGCACAATGCACCTTTTCTAGGTGGGAGAGGGCGGGGTGGGGAAGGGGTGTATAACATACACGGGGAGTCTTAACATAATTGACTAGGTACATGCTACAAATGTTTAGCCGGGATTTTCCAGGGCGTCTTTGTGTGTGTTTTTTTTTAATTATAGTATGATTAATCATTGAAATTAGACTAACCAGTGATGTACGAGTAGTTGATAAGAATAGGATTCTCGTTGGGCAAAACAAATCTCCATAAGAACAGATACTTGAGAGTTTGTGCGTTGAAACATGCCAGACGTTGTATGAGGTCCACTCCTTCGAGTCTCTTGCAGCACATGTTCTCGAACGACACTAACTGCAGGTGGTCCTGGACACTACGGTAGAGAATGGTTTTTAATTCCTTGGGAATCCTAGGCTAACATTCTGTTTTGGGTCTATTAAAAAAATAAGAAGGTTATTTTAAAATTATATAGTATTGGATAAGCTTCAAGAAAATAGCCAAAAAAACAATCATCATATTGATGTTTACATAACATCATGACTTATTAAGTAATCTTTTGCAAATGCTACTAAGTAGTCGGTTTTCCAGATAAGAGCGTAACAACTTAAAAATATGGGGCTGGTAGTCGATTCATAGTTTAAAAGGCAAATTCTAGAACATAATCTGGGCTTTAAATGAATTGTATGACTAGCTGTTCGCAGCGGGTTCTTTTTTTTCCAGATTTTGCCACATTTTTTATTCATACTTAGGTTCTATTGGTTATAGTGTGTATAGCCTATGTTACTCGCTGATAACGTAGCTTTATATTAGTGAAAAAAATAATCGAATCGGTTTAGGAGTTACAGAGCCTATTCAATGCAAACAAACAAACAATCAAATCTTTTCTCTTTATAATATTAGTACCTATAGATAAATTATTTATAATTCGCTATGGAATAAAACTTGAACAGGAATAAAAAAGTCTATACTTGTTACCTTAATATGTTGCAGAGATGTTCGAAAAAGGATTTCCTTGCAAAATAGTTAAGACGTTCAATCTTGACGATACCGTCGGAAACAATCAGTCGGTCCATTTGAACCTGGGCCATTTCCATTTTCTGTTGCACAACATATAAAAAATATATTTAATTTACAAATTTTAGAGGTGAATCGAATCTTGGAGAAGGCTTAAGACATGGGCTTATGGCACGCTGGTGAAGTCACAAGCAAAAACTAGTCAATCATATTATATGACAGCGTAATTTAATACAATGTAATTATTGCTGTTTATTTTACCTTCAGAGTGCATTCCATAGAGTTATACAATTCGCGTTGATATTGGTTGGATTGAGTCTTTAAAGCAGCATTAGACCTCCATAAGTGGCTGGCCAGAGGTGTGCGCATTCTCGGATAGGGATAGGGGTACACAAACAAAACTTGATCACAGTGACGGTTACCCGTGAAGTATCGTTGCACGTCATGTATATCCCAGTACTCAGATTCCTTCGATCTAAAGCCACAGCAAGCAATCGAACCGTTAAAATATGAAAATTATACTTCTTATTTATTTATTCATCAGACTACAAAGAAATCCACTGTGTTAGTAACAATATAATTTAGCCTATGTTAGTATTTATTAACTAAAACAGATTGAGTGCCATTAGATAGCACCTAGGATACTAATGGACTATCTGCCCTGGCGGCTACCGATTACAGGATGGTGTTTAGGCAGTCACGCAGCCTGAGGAGAAGCGAGACAATTTTTTTACGCCACAACACGCATCTATTAGGGCGTGCAACGAAATTATTGCTGACGGACTGCAGAAGCGTGGCAGTTGCAACAATACCCTAAAGTCATTATTGAAATAATATTACCAAAATTTCTTACAATGTAAATTCTACTTTGATCATGCATACTTACAAGAAGACGTCGTCTTTGCCGAGTATTCCATCTGATCTTTGTACGTATCGCAGCCAAATGAAAGGGTTCCTAGTCCAGTCGTCTAGGGCAAGCTGTCCTGGACTATAGTGATAGTGTCGGGGGTCCTTCCAGTTGACACTTTCCAAGTGCCCAATAAGTTTAATGCACTTGCAGTCCGCTGCAGAGAAATACTTATGTGTTTTTTGGTTTCGTGGTTTGACAGTGGCGGGCAGTACCCCACCAATGTAAATGAAGGCATATACGCCAAAAATCTCAGCTAGTACTAACAAGGTAAAAGTGAATAATATCGAGTTGGACGCCCAGTGGTTCAGGCGCTTGTCTCTCATGCTTGCGATTTCGAACCTGGCAAGTTTATGGCACGTATGACTTTTACTAAGCTTATATAGGGCATCACTGATATTTCGTGCTTCTAAAAGCACTTATTGGTTGGTCTCATTGCATTAGATCCTTGATTTCATATTTGTTATGAGTAGACAGAAGTCAGAGGAATTTTGACAGTTTTTTGGGTAGTTCAAGTGGATTCCAGGAAGGTTTCGATTTACTATTAGATCGCTTATATATACATATATATATATATATTTTAAATAGTGTGTAAAGCCGCCCGCCGCGCCGGGAACAGCTACTGTATACTCCACAAAGGGCTTAGCGAAAGGGGGCTAGCTCGTCGTCGACTAGATAATAAAGAGTAGGTACCAAGTTAAAGGGATAAAGGTCAACCATTATACATATAACTATTACCATTAATTCTCTTTTTTAAATAATTTACCAATTTGTCATGATTTTTCGAGGAACGCGACTATCAAATTTCTGCCCTGATTTGAAAGAAAAAAACTGAGATCCAGGACTGACCTTAAGCATGCCACTGGGTATATGTTATATGTATTGTTAAGAGTACAATTTGCTGAGGAACGGAAAGGTCGCACAAAAATTTGTGTCAGCAAAAAAGTTTTACCATGACCTGATACTGAATGGACTTACCTTCAGGTTTTATATCTTCGTCTTCTTCCGAAGCCGTAGAGCCTTTAGTCTTGTTTTTAAGCAGAGATGCTTTTCTAGAGCCATTGTTGGTAGTTTTCCACTTCTTTCTACTTTCGATTAATTGTTTTATAACTTCTGGCGTTTCCATATCTGTTAAATATACCTATAATATATTATTATTATATATAATTCAAATTACAGCATGCTTTTAAATATGAGACGTTTTCAAAAGAAAAACATTAAGAAAAAAACGAATGAAAATATGTTTTTAGTAAACAAGTTGCAATGTAAATAACCACTTTTCTTTAAAACTGTCATGAGAGGCATGTCACAGATTACTATAGGCGGCGTAGCGGTCACTTCGCAGACAGATTTTGGTGATTTTTAAACCGACTTCAAAAAGGTTCTCAATGGGTTTTTCCGTTATTTTTTTTTAATAATATTTCTATATTTTTGTTTTGTACAAGCGTAGATAGGTATGCGAAAAGGGGATTTTGAGGTCATGGAGCTGTTTGGTCATTACACAAGAAAAAGTTTTTCTCTAATTTTATTAACCATGTTTGTTTGAAACATTTGATCCTTGTAAATAATCCTGTCATTTGATGTCATTTAAATACAGAATGTTGTTTTTACCATTATATTAATTCTTGGGTGTGTAAGATTTTCGAAAATCTTTGAATGTAGTTTTATTTATTTTTAAAAATAAAGGAATGCTAGTAAAAGATCTATATTTCTGATTTAATGAAGTTTTCTCCCAGGGCTCATTAAAACTTTCTACTCTGTATACCTACCTAAGTAGATACCTTATTTCACCTAACATGTGTTGGCACTAAATGTGTTGAAATTGAATTCATAGATTAAATTATTCACTCTAATTCCGTAAGTCTCACTTGAAGGTGCAACCAAAACTTAAATGGTTTCATTAGCAACCTTAGCGTGTACCTTGAGTAGGCAGTGCACTTACTCTTCTTTGGTTTCCAGAGGGTAAAAAGAAGAGAAAAACATTCTTGGAATTTCGTTATATTTGAAAAAATATACAAAGAATTAATGTTATAATTAATTTGTTCTGTACAATTTAATTAAGAATACTAATAAATGCGTTACATAAAAGTGATTAGGTAAACCATTTTCAAATACATCATTAGGTATGCGTCGAAAATATGAGAATACAACCCGTATCTATCTATTAGTTAGCTGTAGACATGTTTAAATTTAAACTAGCGTAGTATCAGATATTATATACAACATTAAGAACAGTTAGTGCTTATCTATTTACGATTATTTTCGACATTTTAAAGTCCCGTTTGAGACTTACGGCACATCAGAGTAGTTAGAATATACTTACATCAGAATATAAGTATACTTAAAATCCACCACATTGCACATAGGAGATTGTTATATCATACATGATGCATCGGATTCTTTTAGTGTTGGTACATAGGTACAAACAAAATGACAATACATCTATGTACTTACACAATATATAAGACATAACTACTTACAAACAAACATTTATTATGTAGTTGAATTCACTATAGGTATGATAATTGTTAAAATTACCTTTAGTTGAAAAACATCGATAGCAAACGAGACGAAGTGACTACAATATTTTCGTCTTACAACATCAATACATTGCTAATTATGACAAACAAATTAAAATTGTATACATCGTATCTGATCGATATTTTAAGTTTAGTACATTTACTAAGTATTTTATACTAACCAGCAGTCTTCCACTTAAAATACTCGTAAATATTTATTATGAAAAAATATCGATAAGATAATATATAGAACAGAAAACATTGGACGTGTCAGAATTAAAATGAGTTGCATAAAATTTGTAAGCAGCCGTTCATCTACTGGAACACCGGATGCAGTTTAATCGACGCAAAAGCGCATCCTCTAACGCGTACGTATTGTATTTTAAGAGTGCGGTTTTAGGTCGATGCAAACAATTAATAATGCCATGCGTTCTTTTTACTGTGCGTTAAAATAGCTACAATTTTCGTTAACAATAATGCCAGACACTAAGCACATTTCATTAAGGCGGTGTGCAGTGTCTTCCTTCGATTGTTTCATACGATACCGGATAGCTGGACGTTTGTTTATTGTCAATATCGGATTTTTATTTCATATTTTCAGTCTTTGTAATCCGAATTTGAAATTGGATGGACTTCCATTGATGTCATGTCTGTTTAAAATAAAATCCAGTAGAAATGTGGTCATGCATGGACTTATCTATAAATTATTTAGTATATCTGAAAACAAATTATTCTTGACACAGTTAAAATGGCCTAACAATGTATCTTATTAAAAGTGATTAAGCTAATTAAAAGTACAACTCTTGTATAGGAAAAGCTCACTTTTCTTTATCTTATGCTATCATCGATACCTCTAGGTGTTATTAAATAGTTATTATGTCTATTGATTGTTGCCATTGTTATAACAAAATTCAAAGGAATGCAACATTTTTGTATTGAAACGGCATTTATAAATAAGGCAGTTTATATCATTGATAGTCCTAGTCTACTGCAAGCGGAGACAGAGTTAAATATGCGTATGTTGAGGGCCGAATTAAAATATTTATTGTCTAAAATTACAAAAAATTCGTGAACGAAATCCAGGCATGCTTCGTATAAAGTGTAATAACTATTCAACACTGTGAAACACTTCATAGTGACAATCTAAAATCATACACTGTCTCCGCTCAACAGTTTCAAACAATTTTAATAAAATGCATTCGTTTGTAGTTTATATATATAATATATAATTAATTATAATATATATTAAATCTAGTCAGGTATTCGAAGCTTAATTCATTAGCTACTAAGCTACACAAGGACAGAGTTCCAGTGCTGCAGTGTTTCGTTATAAAATACACATAAAACAATTTACACAATATTAATTTATATCAGCTTATAAACAACGATGGAAACATAATTAAAATATTTTAATCATTACAACAGTCCCCCTAAGTACACTATATTTTCAGTTATTAAAGTTAAGATAGGGATATTTTGCCTATTGGAAATAAAACATTTGAATTATTTTTCCACCGCAGATGTATAAATAAACTGTATTCAGAAAATAACTCAGACACGACAAAATCACAGCCCAAACATAATAATAACGCTTACTGATGGTACAGTGAGATCAGACACATTGGAGTTCTGTTTATTTTTCATTTTGTCCCTCCCTATAGCTTCTTATCTACTTATTAATTTACGGTAATGCTTGTCGATAGGACCAGATAATTGAACAATGCGTGTTCGTCCCTCAGTTACATTTACATATCAAATTACTGAGATGATTTCAACCATTATCTGCATGTTTAACACGATTTTCTATGTAAGTACTTAAGTCTTATTCTTCCATTAAAACTGAAAGTACACGTTTACAAGAAAATCGCTACGTACTCTAATTCGGTGATCGGTGTTGTGCATAATTTTGCAAGTGATTGAAGAAGCTAGTTTAGAACGACGACTACACGTAAATAATTCAAACAGAATTTGTCTTTGATCAAAGTAATAAAATCAGAACTTAATTATGGCACACACGAGGAATATACGACTAAACGCATCACTACTTTCTCACTTATTATATTATGTTAAGCGATGTTATTTATCCATTCTTATTAGTAGCATACCCGACAATGTTAATGTATTTCTTCGGGTATGGAATAGTTAGATAGTTAACTAAATAATATTTTTTATTTGGCAAAAATACCATAATATCGCATTCAATGAATATTAACGATATATTGTTGTAGTTATAAAAAACTTATTGTTAGATAAAGACTGCCCGAGTTCATAATAAAACATATATTACAATAATCATCTAGGAACATAATATAAAATTGACAAAACTCCAACGCAATAAATATATTTTGCAAGTTCACTGCACGCAACAATCATCTATCGGTGCACAGTGCACACTATTTATAAAGTTAGTATAACTTGTAACTTTCTCTAACGTCTAATTTTATTAAATAATATATTTTTTTACAACACTGCCTAAATTATTCATTTTACTCTCCATTGCAAGTGAACTTGCAAAAAGCCAACCTACATTCCTTAGTATACCTTTCAAAATAGCACCCCATTCTGATTACTATATATTTAAAATTGTGTTCAAAATGATAACATTTATCGAGATTGGTCATTTTTCAAAATAACACGCTTTACAATTTTTTTGCGTGTAAGTTTACATTTTCAGTTGACTTCATATTTAATTTTGTAACTAAGTTTCAAGTTAAATACGTCACACACTTACTTCTCCTTACTTCAGAGAGCTTGGTTTAATTTTTAGAAAAACTTAAACGTTACTTATTAACATTTCGATACTATATTCGCTACGTTACACTCTTTAACGATTTATTGGACACATATCTCGTAACAGTGATTCAGTGCCTAATAGTATAGTGTACAAATAATATGATTTAGCAATGAATATTGAAGTAATTCCAGTAGTTACACGGCGAAGTTCCTAGAGAAGCACTTGAAGCGCCTGTATGCTGTCGGAGTGCCGCTCAGACGGTGGGCTGCGCGGGCGGGTGCGTGGACAGGTGCGTGGACTCGCTGCGGCGCGGCGGCGCGGGCGGCGGACGCTTCTTGATTGGCTTCGGTTCCTCGCGGCGCGGCGGAGGCCCTCTACTGAATACGTTTTCATAGAATGGGTCTTCAACTCCCCCACCGTAGTGCTCCTGAACCCACATTGACACGCTCGTTTCTTTATAGTCCTCCGACAAAGGATATTCTCTAAAACCTAGAACTTCGTGTGGTGTAGTGGCGGGTTCCAATTTACATTTTTGTGCGACTTGCCATTTCTTTCTCATAACCCTTTGTAAGTCTCGAAGAAACTCTTTCGGGGGATTACTGTTGGAATCTGCTAATTTCTTTGGTGACGACAACCTTGTGCTTTCATTTCGTTTCGGTGGCGGAGGCTTTCTTGGTGATAATGGTGGTTGTTCTTTCAAATTGAACGATATTTTCTTAGTCTTTTTACTATCGGAACAAGCTGGTAGGTCATCAGCAAAATTGACTTTTTTCATTGAGCCCGTGCGTTCCTTTGACTGTTCAACACTATTTTTTCTTTGAGTGGAGGGACTGCCATTACTTATTTTCTTCGTCTGAAGTTCGGCGAGACAAGCGCCATAAGCTACGTTTTGCTGACCAAAAATACTTTTATCCGAATGTAGGGATGATGTGCGGGATGCTTCTGAGTTAACGCTGTCGAGTGAAGGTTGCCGCGGGAAGGTCCTACTATGTTCAGAACTTCGCGCAGTAACTCTAGACTGGCCGGCGCGGGCCGCCTGCTCCACTTGTTGCGCCGTGAGTTGGTTCACTATATCATGGACGCGCCCGGCAGCTGTCTGCGCTTCTATGGTATGTTCTGGAGGAGGCGGAGGTAGACTTAGTTGCGAGCCAGTGAGATCCTCGATGGGCTCGAGCGGAGGTGGCGGCGGGGGCAGTGAGTCGAGGCTCAAGGTAGAGCTAAACATTCCGTCGGGTACGTCTTCGGTCGGTGGTGGAGGCGGAGGTAAGTCCTCCATGGTACTGACAGCTGGTGGTCTTTGAATTTTGTCGTAGATAGCGGCGTACCCGTATAAGGCAGAGCCGCTATCCGAACTGTTTCGGAACTTGCTGTCGCGAGGTATGCTCTCGTAGTGGCCGTACGTCGGGGACGGCGGCTCGTGCCGAATGGGGCTGCTAGTGCTGCTCAGCCGGCTGTTTGTTGTGCTGCTGAATACAGTCGTTTCTGCGGTATCTGTTGAATAAAACAGAAAAATTAGGCCTAATTGCATTTCTTGGTATATTGTAAGTACGTATATTTTTGAAGTTTTTGTTATTTATAATCACCTAGACATGATATGATTTCAAAATTATTGTTAGAGAAATCTTTATTGGAAATTAAGTCCGCCTTTGCACCGTGTAATCAAACAATAATAGCAACTGACCAGTGTGGTGTCGTTTAAGCGTGGAGTCGTCAACGCGCGCGGCGCGGGGCCGCCTGGTGAGCGTGCCGGAGTCGCCGCCGCCCTCGTCCTCCGCGCCGCACTCGCCGCCCTTCTCCACCATCTCCTTGAGCTGACGAGTCATCCACGTCAGCGGAATGTTAGGTTTCATCGACGGCTTGCGTTTTATTGTACCTGGAGTATTTCATACATTTATATAAATAAACATTATTAATAGCTGGATAACGTCTTCAATAGCTTAGTAATAATAACACAAACTTTAATTAATTAATATTTTTTACCCACCCATAGGGAATTCGCAGTCGAAAGCACTTTCGGAAGCGGTGCCGCCGTCGGACAGACATCCGCTCGAACTGGACGACGATGCGCGAGAGTGTCTGCACACGTTACAACGTTACAATCATTTTTGTTTACAAACAAACCGCTGGTACTTAACAATAAATAAGGATGCAATTACATAAACTTGTTTATTTTAAAGCAATGGCGACAGTGGATGACAATAAATAAATCATTCGCATGACATTCCTGAGAGGAGTGGCATTATGTAACACACGCAAGCATATTGTCATAATCTGAAATAACATTGTTATAAAGTCGGTGGACAATAAATAATTGCAATCGCTGATAAAACAAAACTTAACAAAACAGCAAGAAAAAAACAAACTGACAAAATACGAACCAAATAAAACATAAAACTCAATGAAGGATTTAAAAGTGAGGAAGATACCAACCTGCCGCTACTGATGTCTGAGTTGGCCACGCTGGCATTGCTGGACGTAGACTGTGCTGGACTGTTGATGCCCAGTGCCGGCAAACCGTTCGTCTTAGTTGGTATCGAAGTGATCTGTGTACGAAAGATCACGTTACTCTTATGGGTTTTGAAATGTAGCCATCACAAGCATTATTTCTGCAGTTTTAAATTAGATTAGTGTTGGAGTGGGTCATAAATGGTAAGTTGAAGTTGCAACTCGAAATGTCTAAAAATGCTTAGACAAATTTCTAAGCAAGATTGATCAGGGCTATCTGAAATAATTTTTGTTACGTCTATTATTATTTATTTATTTATTTACACTTTATTCACAAAATGTATGTACAGAGGCGGGCTTAATGCCTTAGGCCACGTCCGCACAGACAGGTGGCTTGCTTAGCGCCTAGAGTCTAGCAGCTTGCATCCTGGCTATTCGCTTGGATACAGAGTGGCCGCACATGAGGTGGTTTGCGTGGTAGGTTGCTAGGTGCCTTGGCCATTTTCTTGTCGGCACGTTGACGAGAGGTAACTTTCATTCATCTTTAAAATATATTAGTTCACGGCCTTATCCGTCATGTTGGGTTCATGATATAAATAAATCACGGTCAAGTTATAGGGAGTTTAATGTTCTATATAAACAATTGCGTAATTTTGACGATAAATTTTATGAATATTTGCGTATGACCAGGGAAACATTTGATCTACTTCTCAGTAAAGTTAAAGGAAAACTAACTCATTTGGATAGTCATCTTAAAAAAAGGTTCCACAAAGGTTCTCTTTTGAAAACTGAAGCAATCAATATTTCATCCATTGTTTTCTTTCTTCTAACCTCATATAGTATTACAAAAATCCGAGTTAAGTTTTCACCCAGTGGCTACTTTCCAACCTGGCGCCTCGCAACAAAAAACCAACACGTTTGTTTACATGGATGCACGCCAAGCGACTAGCTAGGCGCTAAGCGCGCAGTGCAGCCGGTCGCGTTCATTTTAAAACGTTTGTTTTACTAAGCTACTAGCTAGGTGACGCGCTAGACACTAGGCGCTAAGCAAGCCGCCTGCCTGTGCGGACGTGGCCTTAGGCATTCTCTACCAGTCAACCATCGGTAGTGCAGAGAGATTTTTCTAGACATTTTTTCGGAAGAAAACGTAAACTACATAATATATAATAGTTTACGGGGATATCTGGACAGTTGAGGGCCACCGTGGAAGCGAAGTACGAAAACGAGGTACATCGTTTTCGTACTTCGATTCTCATTCCAAATAATTATGTAAAAAAAAACCTTAATTTTTTACCAAATGCGTCATAAAATTTAATAAATTGTTGACAAGCCCGCTAGACACCTAAAGAATTCTTCTTGAATACTTTACTCTCACGGGTGAGTGAGCCGGGTGCAACTGCGAGACTTTGAGATACTGCGATAATTGAACTATGGCTTTCTTTACGATTTACATTGTTTTATTTTTATTGACATTTTCTATTAGTATTATGTAAGCATATATTATCGCGTCCTTGAATATGTCCCTCGACTCACCTAACACGGTGTATAAACGTGAAGTTAGTTTTCATTCAATACTTACTGAACATGAACGGGCATGGGCGAGGTGGTCTAGATCCTCTTGGGTGAGTTCTTCCACTAATGAACGATAGTTCTCTAGCAACTGCCGACCGTGCTGGAAAGATAAATGTCAGTAACAATAATTATAAATCGATAAAGTTTACTTAAAAAAAAAGATTTTGTAAATCAGACGGTATTTTTTCTTTATAAGACTGCTTACACGTGGTCTTCTATAAGAACCGACTACCAGCGAAAAAAATGTACTATTATAGTTGTATCGTGAATCGTCGCACGCATCTGTGGCACAATGAACGGGAACGGTTGAACCAATACTGTTTTATTTATATTTTTTTGATATACGAGGAATAATTTATGAAATGAAAATATTTAAAGAGACCTGAATAATTTCTAAATTTGGAGAAAATGGACTTCCTCTCTTTCTACGGGACTTAAATGGCGGACTGTTTGTGCACCCGTACCTTGGCCATGCGCATCGCCGTCACCCATCTCTCGAGAGTTCGCTGATCATCAGCGCACAGGAACTTAATAAACTTAACACTCTTTGGTTGCTGCAGCCTCGGGTGCTTGATCGCGAAACAATAGTCTGTTGGCGACTTGTACTTCTTCTTCCAGTTCAACCCTATGTAAACTTCGTTAGTGTCAAACGTAGCTAGACACACCAGCTCTTTCAGCGTTTTCACCTTATCCTTTGGCGAGTAGTACAGTCCTATATAGTAACAAATTAACAATGAATTAAGAAAATGGTACTGATTTCTAAAAAGCATATTTATTCGCATTGGCTTATTCGCTTTGCATAAAAAAGACGATATAGGTGTGGCCACACAGCACAGCTTATCGTGTTTAGTTACTAACCGGACGGTCGCAATACGCAGTATATTTTCTTCCATCCTTTTTTGGAATCGTTTTTCAGATATAGTGGTCCCTCCATCGGAGGCACTGGGTGGCCTGACACGGACGGTATCGTGCTCGTAGTTCCTCCACTCTGTCCGAAAAACTCTTCTATGATTACTTGTCTCGAATGCTCGTCATGTTCGCTGGACCAACCTTAACATTTGCGATTAATTTATATTAGCAATAGTTCATGTGTAGTCTCAATAAGTATGCTTACATCAGGTTGCTGTCGCATCGTGAATTTACCTCTGTCGTCTTCAGTCAACAGGAACTTTTCAGGTGTTTGGAACAGAGATATTTTGTCAGGTCGCTCGGCGAATAAAATTTTGTTTTTTGATTCTCTCGTCCACAACATTAAATTGTCTACCAGCATCTCATGGTCTTCGTACACCCGTTCTAAAATTTAAGATAAAACTGAATTAGGTCACTGACTAGCTTACCTACAGGTATGTAAATGTTTTAAGATTACGATCTCCTTACCCATGTGGAGGTCAGGCAGATGTTCAACAATGGCCCACTTTGGTTCCATAGTGACATGGTTTTTGTCCGCAAGTAGTCGTGCAACGTATCCACATGTCATTTTTTCGTCAACCAGCAGGCTCTTGGACGAACCATCCATAGAGAAAGCCTTTATGAAGAGTTTCTTAATGTTAGCTTCGCGCATTCGTTCCAATGCTAACTTTATTTTATCAGCTTTTAATTGGAAACTTGCATCCTGGAATAGTTAACACATACTGTTGTTAAACAAGTGGAACTTTAAGTGAAAAAGGGAACCGGAAATCTTAATATTTTGCTGTAGCTACTGCAACAACAGTAGTTTTTAAAATCACACAATTGCGTTTACGGACAGAATAAAACTTGTTATAAATGCAAAAAATAGACCAGAACTACCTTCTGAGTTTGATGGAGATTCAGTTTTAACGCTTTACATTTCGTGCTAGTGCTACTGGACGCTGAAGATTCGCTGGACAGCATGGAGACCTGATGAACCATAAAACAGTTTTATTACGATAAAAATATTGAAAGGATCTATTAACAGAATCTCAGGAGATAGTAAGCAGTCGCATAAGACGTTTGTCAACCGCGGTAGTTATAGCTATAGACTAAAGAAGTTCAGGCACTTGCTTAGCTTTCAGTTGGTAACTCACAGTGTCGCTGAAGGCCGAGTCATTATCGGGGGAGTCAGTACGTGCGATGATGGATGCACCATCTGCGCACTCCTTATCTTGCCTCGGCGAGCCTTCCGCAGCACTATCCGCCCTCGATTTAGATGCCGACGACAATGCTATAAGACGATATTTTGATTAGCATACGTGTGCATGTGTGTTTTTTTATCATATTACCATCACATCACTCTCATCCTTGACAATATTAGGCGCCGTTAGGTTACGAATCCGACAAAAAGATTAATTCACCTGCACGCGGGTGTACTCCACACAGGTAATTGGCACTTGCTTTTACGAAGCGAAGGCGAGTTAACGACAAAATGTACTTAATTCCACCATTCAGAAGAATTTTTATATTTTTCTTTATGGCTGGTTTACCTGAGGACACCCTTGATATCTCCTCATCGTACTCTGAGTCTAGAGCGCAGAGTTCTCCCAATATGGCGTCCAGGTCAGCATCCTGTGTCTCCTCTAGGTTCGCCATCGAGAACCTGTATGTATCAATGCGAGGCGCCACGATCTCCAGCGGCCTTAACGCAGACGACGCATCATTCGAATTCAGGCCCTGCAAATAAAATAGTAGGTACAAACTAAATAAAAACATCTATTATGTCTAGATCATTAGTAAAACTGTTCGTAATTATGCATACATGTTTATAGCCTTGGTAACTAAGTAATCCCACTCCTTTAATGTGTGAGGACGTACGGAATACATACAAACGTTGGGCCCTATACATGTCCCTATAAGTCCAGGAATTAATTATCCGTGCACATACATAATTGACATCCTAAAACATAGTAAGGAATGCATTGTCTTGAAACAATGAACTTGGTTAGTTTCGACGACTGCCCTATTATGCTTATAGTGTCAATAATTAATTAAACTTCTGATACAGTGATATTTAAGTAGGTAACATGAGATTACACAGTTATGTATTGTGTAAACACTTTGAGGGAGTTCTCATATCTTGACTCGTCAAATAAGTAAATATAGATATAGGTAGCTAGTAGCTACTATAAAACTTAAGCTTTTTAATTTGTTAGGTTTATTTCATAATATAATTAATTACTTTATTAACACCTAAAAATATTAATTAATTTATTTATATTACATTTCAATTCATTGTCAACAAAATATTAGGTAGGTAGGTAAAAGTGTTTATTGTATTGTGAGCCGAGTTTATGTCATAAAAGAAACATTTAAGTAAACAATTGAAACTTGTTTATCAGCAGAACTATTAGTCACCACGTACCGTCGAAGTCATGTTTAAACTTTGTTCAAAGCTTTTATTTTCTGTTGGTGAACTGTTAACACTTCTGGCTCTCCCGCTTGCCAATCGAAAGCTTCTGTTCAGAGATGACAGAAACCCTCCGCGCTGCCACTTACTCGATTCGTTTAGTTGCACATCCATCATTACGTCTACAATCTACATCGCAACGTGCAATGACTCACAAACCAACACTTCACACTATTAGCAAAGCGTGCCAAAAGCCGGCGCTACGTCGCGCGGGACCGGGACATGCTCCCGAACCGCGTCGGCCACAGGACGGCACCGACTTACACTAAACGCTGTTTAATTAATAGCATTCTGATGATTAAAAGTTAAGGCAGATTTTGTAAGTATGCACTTATAATAATTGGTATGTATGGAAACGAGTTTGTTATTTGAACGGAGCACAGAACACGGAGCCTGCGCGGAACTGCACCACTGTTTTGCCGCACTACAGTTATGTATTAAATCGCTCACAGAGTAGTGACCTCGCCCGTTCACTTCACCGAAAACTTTTCGCGCCAGGTATGATACCTACGTGTGTAATAAAATCACAGAACAAAGAACACTAACGAGGAACTGAAAACGCGTTCGACGTCCGCGGGCACAGACCACAACTAGGTAGCGTAGAGCAAAGTGAAGTGAGTAGTATTACAAAATGAAGCATGAGCGTTCGCTGAGTCGGCCGGCCGAGGCACAGCGCAGGGGGGAGGCAAGTAGACAAGCGGCAACCGTGTTTTGTGACTTGCGCACGTGTGCGCGGCCCGCTACGCTGCGTTGTTTGATTCCAGAATAAGTGGTCGGGGCTGCGGTGGTGTGCGTGAGCCCCCTCGAGCCCCGGCCCGAGCCCGCACGCACGCCCCGCGCCCCGCCGGCGATGCGCTGCCACTCTGCCTACACTACGCGAGCTAACGCGTTGCAAACAATGATATTAATTTCTGATATTCACCCCTAACTAAAAATTTAAATTTGTTTATTTTAATTTACATAAACTTCTATTAGAAGTTTCTTATTAAGAAGATTCTTATTAAGAATCTAGAATACACATTTTGGTGCCATAAAAATACCTATTACATCTTCTGAACTTAGTAAAAAAAAACTTAATTTTCTATTGCCTTTTTTGTATGTTGGTAATTTCTAATGTATATAATATACCTAATAATATTGTATTAAATCTGCACGTGACAATGAGAGAAGAAATCGGCTGAATGACCTACTTTTATTTGTCCTACTTTTTGTTCAAGTAATGGCCGCACCCCGCACATTATAACGCAACTTTGTCCAAAATTATGCCATATGTCGTGCTGGCAGTGCACAAAAAAAAATATTTTTAAATATCTACACGTAGCCCAAACAAATACATAAATATTTTTTGTTTGCGAATGCACGCTACGTCCACTTAGTACACGATTAAAATGTCAATTTCGGTAATGGCTTAAAGCAAAATTCAAAATTATTATCTTAGGCGGAGAAGTTGTAATGAGTTTTGTGAATTGTACGGGACTATACCAGAAGTTGTATGAAAAAGTTGTACAAAAAATGGGAAGCAGGTGTTGTGTTGAAGGCACCTGCTCGTGCCCGCCCGATACACGACAGATGTGCACGATCCACTTTTATCGATGTCTAACTTACTCTATATGCGAATAATAATTTCAACCATATCGCTCAAATTAGCATTGCGTGTTGTAGGTCGCGTCTCTTTTCATTTAAACACACAAGTTTATGGGAGAAAACAAAATAACTAGCTATACTTAGGTACCTACCTATCGATGTGAAATAATACAAAAAATAGCAGAAAATAAGTAGTATTTTCAAAAGTATTTTACTAACAAAATCAGAAAATAAACTGTACATGAAACTGGGCACTATTTATAAATTAGGAGCATGAGTTAAAAGTAATGGAGAGCCTCACAAACTTCACAGATGGACACCTCCAATGAAGCATTTTAAATGAACGCACATCTGTCGCTATATTTTTGATTATTGTGACGAGATGGAAGTCAGTGTGCCGGGAGCGCCTTTACTATACTTATTAATTTATAAATATTGGTGACAAGTGACAACAGAATATGAGTTTTATCAAACA
Source organism: Athetis lepigone (assembly GCA_033675125.1). Classification (NCBI taxonomy): domain Eukaryota; kingdom Metazoa; phylum Arthropoda; class Insecta; order Lepidoptera; family Noctuidae; genus Athetis; species Athetis lepigone. The sequence continues at coordinate 12,569,246 of CM066219.1, forward strand.
TGATGCAAAAAGAAACAGTAATCATGTCACGAAAAGGTTAATAAAGAAACATGTAAAGGTCTGTTGAAAATCAAGTTACCGCATGTTCGCAGCCAAGTTGAGGCAAAAATCATGGTAAAAGCGCATATGCGTGCGCACCTGCCCCGCGCGTAATGCGCGCGCGCCGGCTGCGCGCCACACGTGCGCTGTGATCCAGCATCAATCATCCCTTTTACATTCAAGCAGCCTCTCCGTTTTTATTTATTTAATTAATGAAAGTATACTTATCTTACGACTAAAATACGATTCTGAGTTTAGGCCAGATGCCTCTATTTATGGCGCGCGATTGGGTTCAGTTAGGCAACGTGGCTTACATAGAGTAATGCTTGTAGTATCACCTGTTAGTTATTATTTACGTGAGGAAGTAAACATGTACATTTTAATAAGTAAGCAGCGCTCGGAAAATGAAATCTTGTTATAAAAAGCTATAAGCAAAACATATTGAACAAATAACCGCCGAGTTCTTTGCAATAATTAGAAGTACAGAATAGAACGAGGTTTTGCTAAAAATCTAGTGAAAGTGAAATAAAAAAGTTGTCAAGTTAAGCTCATTTTAGACTACGCAAATAATAGCATATAGCTTATAGTTCATAATCTCAAGAATATCAAATTCATTCCTTCTATAGAATGTATGGTGATGCTAAATCTATGTGCGAACACACGCTACGTTATAATGTAAAGTTACGTTATAATATAGCTACGTTATAATAGCATAAATATGACAGCACTAAAATATCGCTCACTATACATTTATTTAGAACACGTTTACATTTTGTTGTACTATATTATTGGAAATGTATGGTGAGCGTTTATGTTTTGCTATGAACAATAAGTTGAGCTTAAGGCAGGCCGCACATCAGCGCCACATGTCGCACTCATCGAACATTTACATCGCCACAATAGAAGCGCCACCATTCTTTGCTCAAAACTAAAAATATAATAGTTTATTCAGTTAAACCATTTACAAGTTCTTTTTAACTGTCAAGAAGTCAGTCTGTCAAAAAGGTGAAGCTATTTGCTCGTTTTAAAACATATGCAAGTATCCGTTTGTAACTGTTAAAGATATGCGGGGGCGATAAATGTGTAACGTTTCTAATGTAGCACCAAAATTGTTGAGATACAAATGTATGCCTAGTGAGCCTCCTGCCTTAGAGTATGTAGTCTTACCGCAGTGAGCACGGTGAGTTCTCCGAGCCACTCGTTAAGCAGGGCTTCGGGGTCGTCGGCGGCGCCCGCGCCTTGTTCCTCTACCAACGCCATCTGGAAACAGACATGGACATTAATTTAATAAAAGGGAAACTATAATTTGCGGGTATTCTTTATCATACATATAAGTATGGGCTGAGGCAGTACAGAACTAGCAAAAAATTATTAATAATACTTTGTCCCTTGAGATCATCATCGTAATTTTCTTTGTTAGGTTCGACTTCCGGTTTAATGAAATATAGCTGAATGCAAATGTTTTGCATGGAGCGAGAATCAGACCTCCAGAACACAGTTACAAGAAACCCTTCGGTGGGACTATTGTCTGATTTTGGGATGATGACTACCCGTAAACACTGCCAAAGATTTAAGAGTGACTAAGGGGATCAACGGCTTTACGTGTTTTCTAAAGTACAGGGATGTCATAATCATGGATCATGTCATCTTTCAGACTCTGGGTTGAAACTGGGAAATTTCTGAACTAACTGCAATAGGCGAGATGACAAAAAAAAAGTAATTAGTCCGTCAGTTAGATAATCAAAAAATTTGGGACACGTATTTTTTCTTTTTTCTCGTAAACAGAAAATGACGACAATACAGTGCGTTGAAGTTTCGTGAAACGTCACGCCTTTGTATAATTTTTACTCAGAAGTGACGTCACAAGCCCCCTCTCCGGAACTTTGATGCTCTTTATCTTTGTATTTTGTTATTAATTTGATCAAGCAAAAAATATGTGTCCAGTATTTTTGGACTGTGTAACAGACGGACTAAACAGAATGTCATTCTTTTGATGTAGTCATCATCCCTATTTTACCCGACCCGAAAATCGAACATAGGACAGGACATTTAGTAAGTACGCTTGCGAACATGCACAAAGCCAACAAAGCTCGACTTCGTTTCTGAGATATTTTGTGATGTATTTATAAAAAAATGCACTATAAAATATTTTCCCATTATTACATATTAATACAACACCACCGGTATGTTTTCTAATTATAAAGACCTTTACCGCCTTATTACAAAACATGGTTTTTCTCTAAACCAGGTTTAAACCATTGAGCTAGGTTTTGTATTTCGAATCTTGATTGTATCAGAATAAGATTCAAATTACAAAACCTGGCTCAATGGTTTAAACCTGGTTTAGAGAAAAACCTTGTTTTGTAATAAGGCGGTATATGTTTAAAGCTTCGCAACATTATGCCATTAAAATAATAATAGCCGTTAGCATGATCAGGTTTCTAGGAATTACAAATATCTGGTACCAATAATAAGTAAAAACTTTAGCTTAATATAAACAAAGCATCAAAGTACTTATGGAATTTACTATAAAAACAATTTTCTTCTAGGTACTTGATATTTTTTTTAATTAGCCGTTTCGTCTATATTTTTCTTAAATTACTAGAGAGGTGTTACAAAATCTCGCCTTATATGCATAATTAAAAGCCTTCGTTTAGAATCACTGTATCCATTGATGAAACCCGAATTTACTTCGAACGCACTTGATTCGAGACACAATAAAAATACAATCGCAGCCCGAAAGCCGGCTGTCGCTTGGTCGTCGAAAAGTTTAAATCCATCTCGTTGTTTAAAAGATCCCAGCGTAAACAGGCAGGAAACTTCATTTTATATGTAAAGATTTAAGATTGCACTCGTTTCCTTAGAAACTACAAGCAATGTAATTCATCCTGTGTTTGAGAACTTTATCCCGTGTCTAGCCGACGTCGCCGGGTGGAGGCTAACACGGATTCCATTAAGTCTATCTTTCTCAATCTGTAAACTAATTAATTATGAAAGTCCCTTCTATAGCGCACAAGTCAACACAATTTTCCAAGAAACTGTGCAGTCTTGATTATATCCCGTGAAATTATAATTTCTGAACGAAACTAGTTACATAGTCATCAAACTAGTTCGAGTCTGAAAAACTAAATACTTTAAAACTAATTTATTTTTAAGAAAATATTGATGTGTTTAGAGTAAGCTAAGCCAAAAACTTTACAATAATAAAATCGAACAAAGAGGAGTAAATAGTTAATTCTAGTCAATCTTAAATTTTATTTAAATTTAACGTTTTTGTTATTGTAATATTTTCAGAATTATTTTATTACATACTCTGTCATAAATGTCGTTTATGATACAGCCCTTCGACAGATACAGCCCGAACAGATGGAGAGGCACACAGCGGTATCTGAGTAACACAGTCCAGTTTGTCACTATTTGAGTACGGAACTACCAATACAAAGGGTCAGTCATTAATGATTGTGTATTTCTAAAATACATCCTTTGATTTAAATAAACAAATCAATCTTACAAACCACGTCTTCAAACCTACCCAGATTAATTCCTACCTAGGAGCTTCCCTTTGTTTAGAAACGGATTACATTCGATCCTGTGGGCTTTGGACAAAAGCCGACAGCATTTGTCAGTAAATTGTGAACAATCGGTTGCCATCCGTACTGTACCGTGTATCTATTCCCCATTTCGTTGAAACCGTACCTGTTTCTCTGTTCTTTTTTGTATAAAGTGCTATCAGTTAACGGATTACAGTTTTGTTGCTGTTTTGTTTTAAAGCGTTAGTATAGTTCTCAGGTTTTTAGGAGGCCAATTGAACAATAAGTATGTAATACAATGGAATTTGTGTTTTAATACAAATGAATTATCACAAACATATTTGGGTACGCCTCTTTATTCCTGGTTCGTGATCAAGCTCTGATAGTTAATAATGTTTATTATTCATTAAATTGACTAAAATTCCTTTTTGTATCAAATTTTTTTTAAAATAAGATGTGATGTTGTGCAATACAAAATAAGTTACAAGTGTTCATCCCGTCTCTACTCAGTTTTTCGTTATACGCCACTTCTACGCAGTGCTACGTGACTTCTACGCAGTGCTACGTTTCTTCTACGCACTGCTACGCAACGTCTACGCAGTGCTACGCCGCTTCTACGCAGAGCTACGACTCTTCTACGCCGCTTTTACGCATCGATATAAGGCAACATGCTAAATCGATGCACCATCGGGAACTACTTAAAGTCATTGTTATTTTATAAACAGTAGTTAACCTTAACTTCAAAACTTTCGAACATTCCGAAGTAGAATAATAAACATTTAAGTTTGTTTTTATTTTAAACTACTTCAAGTATTATTTGATTTAGAGGTTGTATGTTAAAAAAACGTACTTATTTCTTGTTTATAAATAATAGTGCTTTTACTCCTGGTGTGTCTCATTTCATTGTTATCACGGTGTCGGTCAAAATTAAACTTTATATAAGCACGCTCGAGGTTATTATCTACAAAATGAATCAACAGTAAAGAGTGGCTGTAAGTGGAGCGCTCGTGGGCCACGGCTCGCCCTAGCGCATTATGTTTTTGCTGTCCTTACTTCCATAACCGGGAAGGAAAGTTGAATTGATGTAACTTTTACGTAATAATACTTACAACAATAACACATAATAAAAGAGATATTTTCGTAACTTTACTATAATAGTGTCTATAGATAGTTTCGTGGTTCTTGATTATACGGATTGATACGTACGACTACACACCGTATTAGATAAAAAGTGAAGTGTTCGTACATTTTGTTTGTTACTGGCGACCCTCCCTCGCTTTACAAGCTGTGAAAACCTCTTCTCTTTGCTTTAATAGTCATGTATTTAGTATACATATAAAACTTGTCCTTTAATCACTCTAGATCTTCATGCAAATCACATTAAACTGTATCGCAGTTCAAAAGCTCTACACGTATACATAAAGACACAAAACTTCATTTTATGCCGTGTAAAAAATATATATCTTTGTACGAGGTTTAGAATTAAAATCTCCATATCATTTTTGGTTGAGTAAAATATATTCCGTTTATATAAACACAGGGTGGTTTGAAATGAGAGGGCCGGGAGTCAGGTGGGCAGCGGGCAGTTTACCGAAAATTGACAAACAAACAGCCCTTTGGCAGCTTGTTTCATAATTTCCTGTCAACTGGCCGTGTCGATTTAATTAAGTGGTCGGCGAAACCTTGAAATTTGCGAACTAACTTTGAGTGTTAGTACATTAGTGACTACATCATTACGTATGGTCACCGGTTATTTTTACATGGATTTATTGTTAGCCGTTCAGATGTTTCATGAATATTAAAATTTCTGAAGTCTGGTCCATGGGCAGCATGAGCTACTCATATGTATGTTATTACACTATTTAACATTTGTTGGATAAACAATGTTGAATTAATTATTTAATACTGTCATCATAGACTTTGTGAGCAAACCAGCGCAGGGCGCATAGATAATTATATTTAGTTAAAAATTGCACGCCAGACGCTATTAAGCCAACATAATTTCTGGTTGATATAGCGCGTCAATACTCTGAAAATATTCATAAAAGTTGTCTTGTAAATTACTAGTTAACTGGTTCACTATTAGCAAAAGTGTTTGTATGCTGTCATAGAGTAAACGTAATGAATAGAGCGAGCTTTCTCCTAAAATATATAGTTGCACAGACTTAGGGGAAAGTGTAGCAGTTGTTAAGATAAATTAACGGCGTCAATTTGTCGTGAGTGGCCGTCAATAAACAGAGATGCGGGCCGGACAGGCCCGCCGATATTATACTACAACTATACGCCTGAAACAAACCAAAACTACGGGCGCAATACAAATATACGGTAGCCGGAGTCATACAGGAGGGTTCTGTAGTTAAATGCATCTTTCTATTGCCATTTCATTAGGAAAAGGACAAAAGATAAAATATTAGTTAAGTTCTGTCAAATTTAGACACTCCATAGAGAATTTAAACGCGATTAAGAACATATGTATCTTCCGTCCTTTTCTTAACGAAATGGAAAGAGAAAGATGCATTTAACCTAAATTTAAGTTTGTGAACAAGAGAATTAGCACCAATATCCACCAAAATCAAGCAGAAATGCCGAAAATATAAAGTTACACATGGTTCTATATGTAATTGGAATACACAGACGACGGAGGCTTAGTATTTATTTATTTAAAACTTCATGCACAAGCGTACAAGGGCGGACTTAATGCCTTAGGCAAAGTAATAGGGTACTATTAGCAATCCCAACAAATAAGTAGTAAGTACCTACACAGAACGCCGCGACAAAATTACTATTTACCTGCAGTATTGAAGTCAATTCCTTTTTGCTTTATAATACCTCCAGAGATATACGTATGAACATATGAATAACTAAAATCATACGTTAAGAATGAATTTAATTACATCTGCTACGATGCGAGTTACGACTGCCTTTTTTGTTTTTTTTTCCTGCTTCAAGTTAAAAGTTCCACCTGTTGGGTCACGAACAGCTTGACAATCGTGTTTTTTTTGTGGTCTCGAAAAAGATAAACTTTTTTCTTTGAAGATATTATTATCACCTTCTTGGTTTGGGTATAGGATTGCTTTAGCAAAACTGTCAATTAAATGGTTAGTTTCTTTGTCTTTTACGTGTTACATTTATACGGCTGAACCATTAAACTTACACGAGAGGCGGGCGCCTTATCCACTGGGCCATCACAACACTGGTATGACGTGGTAACAAACAATTATTATTATATTTCTCAGACTTTAAATGATGAATGTAAAATGAATGATGCAAATAGGTAAAAAATATACTTTTACACGTTTTTTTTTTCTTATTTTAATCGAACGATGGGGCTGGTGTTTCATAGCTTATTAGCATAGGACTACTCTGAGAAGAAACAACCGAAACAAACTCAGAGGTCAAAGTCTCTTTTAAAGTTCATACAATATTGTATTGGTCAAATTATGCGACGACCATGAAGGTAATAACTGAAGTGATCTCTTGATGAGAGAAGCACACAGATTTGAGTGGACCTGTCCAAACAGTGCAAACCTTTGTCACAAGTCGTTTAGCTCAACTAAAACGTAAGGAGCCTAACCTAATAAAAATATCTTTAACTACTTAAATATTAATATAATAAAATCGTAGGGGAGTCCAAATTATAGATATGAAGAGACGGAGACAGGTTATAAGCGCTCCAGTGGCATACTTAAACTTTACCACGTGGTAAACCTTAGATAATAACATCACGTGCTTCTTTATGACTCTCTTTAATAGTGTGTCATTGCAATTACATGTGCGTGTCTGCAGCATTTGAACATCTTTCTGCGGCTTAGGTATTTCTTATTGTTTTAAACAGAATTGCGAAGATTGATATACAGCAAGTACATCACTATACCTACATATACATCTACGGTATTATGGAAAAGAGCTTCTTAACCTTTCAACGACCAAGCGACAGCCGGCTGTCGGGCTGCTATTGTCTTTCTTTCTATTGTGTCTCGAATCACTTGTGTTCGAAGGTTTAAAGTAAAATTGGCAATTAGTAGCCTAAAGCTTTAAAAATTAATATCAAAAACATCGATTTTTTCTTTCAGTATACCTATGTATACCTTTTAACCCTTTATCTAAGCCACCCCTAACACCACAAATTATTTCCTTCACCCCTCAACCAGAGGTTACCGCTCCACCGGCCTATGCTTATGTATAGACCCTATATATAGGTTCTCTTATTTTTGGCAACATCCCTAACTCAGAGTCATGTAACGTTCATTGGCTTAAAAAATAATAAAGATGTAGTAGATTGACAAAACAATGCATCATCAGTCATCACATATTTAATGCAACTACGTCAACTAAACCATTATTAAATAAGGTTCAATTATTGGAAAAAAATAGCAAAACACGAAATTCCCTTGATATTAATTATTATTGTCACGTTGACCTGATCTACGTGAATACATTATACTAGGAAACAAGGTATTAATAATATTGATGACTAAGAAACATAGTAACACCTAGTCATCAATATTATTAAAACGTAAAGAAAAATTTTTCAACCTCTTTTTGAGAAGAAGAGTGCATTTTAAGAAAGAAAGACGAAAGTTCTTTATAAACTTTTTCTAGATGTTGAAATATACCATAAGTAAAAAGAAAAATGGTCGAAATTAGGCCATTCAGGTCCACCAGCTTAAATAGTTATAATGGTTCATTATATTTTTATTATCAAGTATTATCTATTTGAATCTATTTATTTATTTAGATTTAATAGTGATAGATTAAACACCTGTAACCTCTATCAAGGTTTTCTTCGTAGCTTAGCTAGTAATTTCTAACATTTTGGGTAGTACGAGCAAGAAGTTATGCTTGTTAAATAATCGGTCACATATATAAGGAAGTGATATTGATGATTGATCAATTAATATGTCATTGTAGATTGTACCTAGACCACTGGTAAATACTGAAAGTTTCTCAATTAATGTTGCTTAGAATTGAACTTTTGTAATCAACAAAATTGCGTTACACGAAACAAATTACCTTGAAGCATTTAAATATGACGCCTTTGTCGATGTTCCATGGTTATGGCACAGGAAAGTCCTCGATACGCCCGGCCGTGCTAACCGGGAAAGTTTAAAGTGAACAAACAATACAATCCAATTTCTTCAATGCTGCACTTAGCTCCGGCAGCCTGCACAATAATATATTCAACAATAAACGCGGGCCGTTCTGCAATTCGTTTTGCTCACAAATGCTCGCTCGCGACCAGTCCAAAGTGCGAGCCACATAAATGATATTGCGGTATAACATGCGTACTGCCTGACCACTACTAAATGAATGAATACTCTATGAGGTCGTGTGAGTGACGCGATCCATGATCATTATACTAAAAACGTATGTTACGTCATTTATATCAAACGCAAACACACTCAGGGAGAAGTAAGAAATTGTTCGCAGAAACAAGTTCTCGGTCACACCGCTTATCTGTTATCATTCCTCGCTATGAATACACGCGTTGTTCTACATTCTAGTGCAACAAAGTTGAAAGAATTGACTAACATTGGCTTCGCACACTAGCAGGACAATGATAGGTTGTATAATATCATTAATAATACCGCATAGTCTTTAGAGAAAAGGAATTTCATAAATCAGACAATATTTTCACCGTTCTTTGTGTTGTGGAAATCTCTATTCACAGTCTATTTTATTAAGTTTATTAAAAGTTAACATTTTTGCAAAATGTTATTTATAGTGTTGCTAAATCTCAGCCCACGGGCTCACCTTGTTTACATCAGCAAGGCGAGTCGATGACTGTTCTTCCGTTGAAGCTGGTTCATTGCATGAATCACGTATCACACTGTTTGTACAATCGGATTAGTTTATCGCCACATAAACAACCACAAAAAAATATTACGAAATATCCATCTACGGTATTACGGAAAAAAGCTTCTTAATAAACTTGTTTTTTTTTTGTTGTAAATCCTCTGTTATTGCGATTAGCCTTGTTGGGTAAACGTCTCCCCGTAATATTCCACTCTTTTTTATATTTTTGTCTTTGCTGACCTCATCAAAATTCTAATCTGCAATAGCAGAAAAAAACACACACAAAATAGTTCGATGAATTGTTTGCCCATATCACTATTACAAAATACGTTTAATATATTTATTTTCTTTATGATTGTCCCTTTAGCTGCCAGACCCTTCGGGAAATACATCGTGGTGTCTGTTACGTACTTACCGTTCATGTTATTATAACATTCTTACCTTAATTATCTATAACATTTACCTCAATGTTTTTAAATGGGACTATTCATAAATTGGACAGGATAAAACGACAATTAAGTATCGGGTTGGTATTGAAAAACAATGGTAAAGTTATTTATTTTAAAAAAACCGGCCAAGAGCGTGTCGAGCCACGTTCAATGTAGGGTTCCCGTAGTTTCCTGTCCGTCACAATAAGTGTTTCCAACTTCCCACTTATAAGTGTAAAAAAGGCTATTTGTGACGTTGACATACTAAGCACGCAGAAATTATTTTGTACAACCTTTGTGTCTTTTTTATACAAAAACTGTTCTTTCTATCAAGTTCAAAATAATTTTCCTAGAAAGTCCTTATAAAGTTCTACTTTCCAAATTTTTTCATATTTTTTAAACCTACGGGTCAAAAGTTAGAGGGGGGACGCTTTGATTTTTCCTTTTGGAGCGGAGCGATTATTTCTGAAGTTATTGACACTATCAAAAATGATATAAGTAAACCCCTATTCATTTTTAAATACCTATCCAACGATATATCACACGTTAGTGTTGAAATTAAAAAAAAAAATCACTTCCCACTTTACATATATGGGGGCAACCCTAAAAAAACATTTTTTCCAATTTTTATTTTACCACTTTGTTGGCGTGATTGATATACATATTGGTACCAAATTTCAGCTTTCTAGTGCTCACGGTCACGGAGATTAAGCGAGGACGGACAGACAGACGGTCAGACATGGCGAAACTATAAGGGTTCCTAGTTGACTACGGAACCCTAAAAATGGCTATTTGTTACGTTGACATAATATGTATACAGAAATTATTTTGTACAACCTTTTTGTCTTTTTTGTGCAAAAATTGTTCTTTCCATCAAGTTTAAAATAATTTTCCTAGAAGGTAAAAAAAGATTTTAGTAAACCCTACTCATTTTTAAATACCTATCCAACAATATATCACACGTTAGGGTTGAAAAAAAAACACTTTCCCATTTAACATTATTTAAATATATCCTAATAAAACATTTTTTTCCAATTTTTATTTTACCACTTTGTCGACGTGATTGATATATACATTATACCAAACACTGTACTCTAAACTGTAAACACTGCACTGTACTGTATGCTACTGTGTGTACCAAATTTCAGCTTTCTAGTGCTAACAGTCACAGAGATTAAGTGAGGTTGGACAGAGAGAGAGACATAGCGAAACTATAAGGGTTCCTAGTTGACTACGGAACCCTAAAAAAGAAGCAATTATGAACATTTGCCCGGGAATGTCAGTTATATTATAATAACAGATGCATATAAAATAAAAGGGTGCAATAAAAAGTAACCCATGCTTAGAATTCAGGCTTATCCCGTACCACCAGGCATCAAAATCGATTCAGTGGTCTAGCCGAGAAAGCGTAACAGACAGACTGACAGACAGATAGAGTTACTTTCGCATTTCGAATATTATATGACTCGTAAGTAAAAGAGATACCTAGTGTTACAAATTATAAATGTGAAGTGTAAATACTTGAATGTTTACTAATATTATAATGTATTTTATACTAATTATTTTACTAAATTATTACTTGCTTATACACTAGAAAGAATTAGTTGGACAGACATACAGAATGATATGTTTAGCATATAATATGGGATACTTTTATCCCACATTTGTGTCCGCCTGTTATGTTTTAATTGCTAAAGTCTTCGCAGCAGGAAAATGTCTGTGTAAGTTGTAATATACATAAGTATTTATATAAAATGTCGCCGATGTTGTAGCGTCGGCTGGCGCTTTTCAGAATTTTCGCTAACCTTTTTTACGTTATCTCATTTCCCGCAGCGGGAACGGATTGCAAAGGCAGAAAATAAACAGAAAATACTGAATCGCTCTTTTACCGCAGTACATAGGGTGGAAACAGAATATTATAATCTTTTACATACATGTTACTGTGCGATGAATTACATATTTCGCCTACATAGTTTATACCACGGACTTCTAATTATCCTGCAGAATATCTTTTCATAGGTATATAATATAGTAAACTGACTGAGTGATACCTACATGTATCAACGCATAGTCCAAACCGCTGGTTCTAGTGTTTGTAGGTTTTTTGGGGATTCCATCCCTAGATGTGTAAATAGGGGGTTTCGAAATTTTTTCGACAACAACGCGGACAAAGCGGCTGATAAAAGCTAGTGTGTAAAAGTACGGTCATCTACTTTCTCACTTCACTAAACGTAAACCACTGACAAAAAATCTGCTTTGTGTTACTTACTTACTAGTAATGAAAAGACTCGTACCTTTCGTTCTATACTAATAGGACCACCATTCTGTACTAATAGTGTTCGTTAGCACTCTACGCGACCTATAAATATCCACATAAATAGAACAAAACATTAACACAGCTTTTGCAAATAGGTTTTTATTATAAGTTACGGTAAAAATAAGATGTTTACTTTACAACCTACGTTCTGTGTGGCACACGTGGGATATTGTAGATCAATGGGACGATTGCTGCGCTCGCTCTTTCTAGGAATTAGTTTACATACACAAGTGTTGAATGAATATTTTTATCTCTCAAAGGTTCTCGGCAGAAAATATACGCCTTTGAGCTTGGTGCTTCAAAGTATGGCACGGGAAAAACATTATACGATTAAAATATTTTTGGCGGTCTTTGATATACTAAAAGTTGTGGGTTATTTGTGTACACGGGCTCTTTTGGAAAAACATGGAATAATGGTCTCTATTTACTTGGCAGACACATTGAATAATTTACCTTATGCATGCTTTAGACCAAAAAACTAAGCCATTCTAGTTTTATTTGCCATGCAATTATTTGGTCCCCCTATACCGTACAACAACGAAGTTTTGATTACTTACTTGCGAGATAAGCATTAATCGATAAAGTAAACAAACCGTTTCTCTACTCGTATTACTTGGAAGATAAATAATAATTATTCTTTTCATGTTTATATTTACTAAAGATATCGTGTATGTATACATCATCACCGTATATAGAGAATGCAATGTAAGTAATGCAATGTAAGTAATGCAATGTTGTGACACAGAACTTAGTAGTTTATATAGTGAAGGTCAAAATACAAGTTATAATATTATGTATTACATCATTACCTAGTTCCATAAATACTGCAACGTAATATCTTTTATGTAGGTATATTTAATGTTTATACATTGGTGCCCATGCCACCGATCGATTTTCATTAAACTGCAAAAAAATATTTAGTCATCAACAACCAGGGAACAGGTACATATAACGTTTTATGTTATTGTAAAGTTATAATATTTATTTTATTGCGTGCTTACGTTAAGCGCTAATTTACACGATTGTCACGGAGTATCGTTTAACTAGTATAATATAATCAAAGGACAAAGATCACTCCTATTATAGTTCCAAGAGGCTTGATGGCCATTGCCAAAAGTTAAACAATCATCTCTTGTACGGTAGGCTAATATTGGGCTATCATATTCTTATGCCAGCCGTAGACGACCGATAGACGTTTTTTGAAACAGCCTCTTTAAAAGTACTCAAGTCTCTGGGCCGAACCGAGCAAATCTGACGTCGGAGGGACGGCGGCAACCGAAACATTTCCTGCCTCTTAAAGTTTGCACATTTTATTAAACAGTAAATCTATTCTATCTCACAGGTACTTACCATAAATCTGGGTTAAACACGTTGTATGCAGCTGAACAGTTTTTTTTTTCAATAAAAATGTGTTTAAGTCGTAAACTCGCCACGGTTTGCCCGTAAACTGCATGAATGTAAACACTAAATAGTGAGCATACCTCGTTGTGCGCGCGCGATTCCGTTTGAGTGCGTTCAAAATAGTTTAGTGTGCTGGTTTCCGTACCATACAGGTAACGATTGACGTTGGAAAATACTGTAATAACTACAATATTTTGAACCATTGGTCATAATTTTTGGGCCTATACCTGACTCCTATTGCCACTTATGATACAGTGATCGTCTTGAGTACCTACACCTGAGAATAAAACCTACACTTTAACATCCTATTCATAGTTATCATTGCTCTGGTAAGCGCCAACACCAAAGATGTAAGAAAAAGGGAGACATGCCCGGGAGTAGAAAATGTATTAGGAGCTCGGTGTCTCCAGTTTGTCTCTTTTTAGGGTTCCGTACCTCCAAAGGTAAAGACGAAACCTTTATCCGTCCGCCCGTCCGTCTGTCAAGACCCTTTTTCTCAGAAACGCGTCGAGATATCAAGCTGAAAATAAAATCACCTTCTCAGGTCTGCTATCTCTCAAAGAAGTGAAAAAATCAATTTTCTAAATTAACGCAATAAAAAGATACGGCATTTATATTGCATAAGTACTAGCTTTCGCCCGCGGCTTCGCTCGCGTTAGAAAGAGACAAAAAGTACCCTATGTTACTTTCCATCCCTTCAACTATCTCCACTTAAAAAAACACGTCAAATCGTCGCTCCGTTTTGCCGTGAAAGAAAGACAAACATACAGACAGACACAGACACACTTTCCCATTTATAATATTAGTATGGATTTAAAAATTTGCAAAGGAATCAAAACAACGCAACGTTCAATAACGCTAAAATGCTTTGTAAGTATTAAATAGCGGCTTCCTAACTTAAAACAGGGTGAACCCTACTATAAACCTTTAATAAACAGAAATATGGCCGACAAATGTGCATCAACTGTTTTTTTACTGCGAACCATTTTAAGGTTAGGTTAAGTTGGTTGAAAGAATGAAGCTAACATTGTGCAAGGCTGGGAAGTAGAGATACAATTTTATATATTTTTTTGTGAAATTGTATTTACAATAAATTTTAATCGCGTTAGTTATGCAAGATCTGCAAGCATTAAATTCTATTGAACGAGCAGAAGATGTTCCACGTCATCGAAAGTTTTACCAGAGAAGTGATCCGTTTTCTTTGCCCGATGTAGAGTTTAAAGGTCGAATCCGTTTCAACAAAAATACTATGGCCTTTATAATTGATCTCGTCAGGTGTCGTCAGGCAAGACTTGCAACTGGACTCAAGAGGTTGTGAAACGACACCATAGTTACATTACGGGGGTGTTGACAAGATGTTTGGGGTTTATTAGTTCTATTGAACATTTTAATGATTGAAGGGTATTTTTATGAATAAGGCTGCAACTATGCACGTTTATAAAGAATGGGTGGCTGTATGTGATTTTTACATTTCTAGACCAGTTACTTAGCAACAAAGCAATGTATTTAACGTAAAAATAATATAGTCGCTTTAATATTTAAAAAATATTACCATTTTACGATACGTGGTTTTTCATGACTATATTTGAAATTACATTTGAAACGAAATTCCATGGTTTCCCGGCTTTGATCATTGTAAAATATCACTCAAAAACATGGCATTCTCATTCGTTGTCACGAAGGAGCACTTATTCGTGGTGCCATTTGCCAATTTTATTGATCACTCTGATCATTCCGTTCATACTAAGATATGCCCCAATGCCGCCTCTCTTGTTTTTTATAACATCTATGGCTCCAACCAAGTCAGGTAAACATAAGAGGTTCATGACGCGTACTGGTGGTGCTCGCCGTGCCCAAATATAGAGCAAATTCCAGCCTGTTGAGGCGACTATTAACATCACCCTCCCCCCCACACCGCCGTAGGTCCGTGCAGACTCGAGCCCGCATCAAACGCAGCGGCGCCGCGCAGCCGACACCGCACGGACGTTGCCCTTCACATACTACTGCCCGCATGTCCAGACGACCATTATATACTCTCCCAAAGAGTTACACGAGTCCACGCATTAGTTTACGCTCCTTAGCCAGGACTAACACTACCACGTTATCGAGAGCGAAATGCTCAACTGGAGATTTGTTGTGTCTATGGTCACGTCATTGCATCAGCGTCTGATAACATTGCACACAGTACCACGACACAAACCCTGAATGTTTGACGAAATAAAGGCGTACTTGTAAGTATTTATTATCGCAACATTTTATTTAAATGTAACAAGCGGTGTGGAGGACATTAATACCGCGAGACAATGGGCCCGTGTTCGTAGGCAATAGGCCGCACGTTCCTGCGAAAGCTTTTAGCTGCGTTTTCGCTCCAGCCGCGTGACATTGCATATTTTAGACTCTTGGAGACGCCTCCGCCCTTAATGCATGCGGCGCGTATGTTACATACGCCTTAACGACGTGAACACTGATTTTGCGGAAACCAACGTCTGAAGGGCTTATAAGTTAGAGAACTTTTTGAGAGGATGCACAAGAAGCTAGTACGTCAAGTTGTCGGAAGTCGCTCGCGTAAGTCTTCGAACATGAAAACATGTGATGTTGTTAACTTGTGTTAATGCTTCCTGTTCACAGTTTTAAAATGAGTAATAATTCTCAAATAATTCACAATAGCACGTCGTGTGTGTTTTTAAATTTAAACACAATTTGTATGTCTTTCCATCAAAGATATATATCACAGGTAGTAAAGGCTTTTGAAAATACCTAAATAGGGTGATTTCTACTAATATTTTGCCTAGTACCTAGTAAACCTTACTCGTGCTACTCTATGACGATTCCCGCTAGTCTGGCTTTGCAAATAATTATGTTATATAAGAGTGCTTTAGTATGCTATTTTTTAAGTTCCAATCTTATGTTATGAAGATAATCAACCGCCGAAAAGGACGCTCCACGGTGGACGCCATCATGCGCGTGCGGGCCCTTACGACAGGGGATGTGGTGGCACAGGGCAGTGTCGTCTTGGCGGTGTCTCTTGACATCGCCAACGCTTTCAATACCCTACCCTGGGGGTGCATAGGGGCCGCATTACGGTATCACGGACGCCTACCTCCGTCGTGTGGTCGAGGCCTATCTGACGAACAGAGCCGTCATCTGCCCCGGTCACGAGGGGGTGTGGAGTCGACGAGAGATGTCGTGCGGTGTTCCACTGGGATCGGTCCTAGGGCCGCTCCTGTGGGACATCGGGTACGACTGGGTGCTGTGCGCCGACATTCCCGAGGGTGTCAGCGTAGTTTGCTAAGCTACGCTAGTCCTAGCGCAGGGAGGGTCGTTCCAGGCGGCGGCCGACTTAAGGTCTCAAGGTGTTGCGGCAGTCGTGGGCAGGATCCGGCAGCTAAGACTCGAGGTGACACTGCACAAGTCCGAGGCCAAGTTTTTTTTTCTTGGCCCTCGGCACCGGCCACCTCCGGGGTCTCAGATAACAGTGGGAGGGGTTCACATCGGTGTCGAGTCGAAGATGAAGTACCTAGGACTTGCCGTCGACAACCGATGGAACTTCACGGAGCACTTCCGACGTTTGATCCCCAAACTGGCGAAGGCTGGAGCTGCCCTCAAGCGGCTCCGTTCCCAATATCGGTGGCCCCGCCTCCTGTCGGAGGCTCTACGCGGGGATCGTGCGGTCCATGGCCCTCTACGGGGCTTCGGTGTGGGCGCCCAACTTAGCCACGGCTCCGGCCCGACTTCTGAGTGCGTCCCAGAGGGTCATGGCAATTCGCATGGTGCGGGGATACCGCACGGTCTCTTGCGAGGCGGCGTGCCTCCTTGCCGGCGTTCCGCCGTGGGAACTGGAGGCAACAGTCCTTGCACGCACGTACCAGTGGTGCGTGGAAGTGCAACGCCGGTGAGAAGTCCCGCTGCCGCGGGTTATCGCGGCGCGGCTCACGGAGCTTCGGCGAGATCTCATGGCGGAGTGGAGACAGCGACTGTCGCAACCTAGTGCTGGGCACGCCGTAATAGCGGCGGTAAGACCCCTTTTTAAGGAGTGGTTGGAGAGGCGCCACGGCACTCTCACGTATCGCCTGACACAGGTCCACGACGAACCTCCCGCCCCGGACTAAGACCCAGGCGAAGACGTCGAGAGTCGCAAGACGACTACCGGCCACCGTAGGCGCGGTTCTGCGGGTGGCGAGCGATGGGTAGCTCGCCGCCCGGTTAGGACCAGGACCGCGTCAACGACGCGTTAGTGTTCCACGCGCGCCTCAAAGAGAAGCCAGCACGGGAAGGGGCCCAACAGGGCCAACGCCTGCGTAATCTTTATAATAGTTACCGTGACCCTAGAACATAAAGGGCAACCGAAGGAACATGAGTGGGTTTTAGTCAGTAAAAGTCTGACACGCCCTCCTGCCGCACCCAGGACGGGAGCAGTCATCTGATGATTTCCCACTCCCCACAAAATAAAAGTAGTCAACCGACCTTTCGACTTGACAGATTTTTTTTAAAAGTTTTTCGAACACATTTTTAACCACACAACAACATTTGAAACATTTTTTGAAAGTTTTACAAAACTTTATCTTTCGAGTTTATTAACAAGTGGGGTTATGTATGAACTCAGGATAATGGACAGATAAAATGTTCATTAGACTAACACTATCTATCACACATCTATTGGGCAATAAATTATAATTGTAAAGGAAATATACCAGGTATATTTCCTTTACAATTTATGTTGTACATTGTTCCGAGTGTTAAATAACAAAGAATGTCATAACGCGGGGAGAGTGGGCTCTTAATTAAAATGAATTCCTGTGAGGAACGAGTTGCGGCCTAACGAGTCATTTGTGGCTATTAGCAGAGTACAATTGAACACGACAGTGCAAGCTAGTTTACTGAAGATCAGGAATCCATTTATTAAACGTTCAACAAAGAAACGGCCGTGTTTTCATAATATTGAATGGTAATATCGTTGAGCTGTAATTGATTTCGCTAGATACTTCGTATCGTCAAAATAATACTTAAGTCAGAAAATAACGGGAGTAGATGTTTGTTGCAATTTTAGCATGAGTGAACATTCGAGGAGAATGATGTCTGATCAAAAACATCTTCAAGGATTAAGTACATGTCAAAGAGGAATAGACCGAAATAAGATAAACGTGACAATAAAAGATCGCAGAAAAGCAGAATAAGAACTACAAAGAAAATAAGACAATGTACATAAAATAGTCAATAATTATTATAGGACTAAAAAGGAAAAGAGACGTACAGGCAAAATTCTGTGAAATTAAATGGAATCGTTTATTTGTAAACTACTACTTTTTTTGTAAACTAGACGGAGTCAGTATTTCCTAACTATCAGAGATCGTCGTCTCTTTTCAGACAAAGGTTTTCAGGTTAATGACGATGAACTCATGACATTAGGAAAGTGATAGAAAACTGAGTATGGTCTTATTAGGACCTTTTACACTTGTAACCAGAAAATAGGTCCAGTGTTTAAAGCAAGCAAGTATAAATTTTCTTCTCTTAACGACGTAATAGTTCCTATTTTTACGTATTAGTTCAGACGAAGACAAGGCGATGGGAGTTTCTTACCCATTCTTCTCACGAAACAACCTTTTAACTATTTTTATCCGACTGCCGAAAATAGGGTTTTAATCTGAAGTTGTCGTTCCAAAGTTTCTTCTTAATATGTCATATGTAAATAATTGTAACTTATGACTTTGAGGAGATGACGAGAATCTTGCGACTTATGTAGTCAGTTCGGCAAGTTGGTGCTTCTGAGAAGTCTATCACTCGAGTCGGATATTAGGCGGTTTCGCTGTACAGGAAATACTGTCACGACGTGCTAGTAGTTTCTAACCCGAGCCACACCGGTCCAAATGTATGTTTCCGCATGTGGTTCCTTGCAAATTTTCGACGAATTGTGATATCGTTGCGTTGATTGGGATGCTAACCCGTTTACACATAAGGTAGGTTTAGAAGTGGAAACCTATTTTTCTTACTCCTCTACTGTTCTTATCTGGTTATTTGCGGGATTCAAGACAGTGGACTCCTCTGTTGATTTTGGCTTTCAAAAGTTGCAGTGGTAGGGAGTAGTGTGGCGGGATTGTAGCGGAAAAAAATACGTATAGCATCACATTGTACAATACTAAAAGCTTAGCCAAATGTAGAATGGGTAACGCGTTTAGTAGATAAATAAGAAGAACAGTTTGATAATAGTGCCGTGACAAAGTTTTTGTGTGCCGTTTCCTCAAAATGTGTATTTTTACGTAGTGACCAAAATATACTTAAAATATCTTCAATGCTTATAATGTTTTATCACAAGCATTACACTTCACGAAGTTACTGAATGTAAGTACTTGAAGATTCTTTTAATACAGACGAAAATATTGATCAAAGAGAGTTGCAAATTACTTTTTGTTTCCGTCAAAATCGATTTCTCTCGCCATCTAAGTAAAGACTAAAATAAGAGAAGTGAACGAAGAAGTCTGGACGTAGAAACTTTATTTAGGGTTCCATACTCAAAAATCAAACGGGAGCTAATAAATATACTCTATTAACACGTACAAAAACGCTGATTCTGTTGTTAACAAACTAAAAATGGGCGTATTCTCCGTCTTTGTCTTACCATCGTAGTTTGGTAGTTGTACGACGGCGACAGTAATATTGCTTAGCTGCACTATCAACTTATGACTAAGACTACTTTGTCCCAAGGCACCGTTGAAATTTCCACAGACTAATAATAAAAATTACGAAAGAGATGCTTCATAAGCTAGTGCTTTTACCGGCATTCTCGCCCGGTTTTAATATTGATACGGAACCCTTGTTCGCCTTGCACTTAATTGACTTCGCAATATCTGCGCGGGTTTCATGCACCTAATTGCATCTCAATTACGTACTGGATTTAGCGCGGGATTCGATTAGTTTCCATGGGAAGAGGTTCCTCATGTGGCAATAGATTCCTAATAATCTCATTTGAGACTTAGTGCAAAGTTAAAAGCATATATAGAATTTTGGAATAATCTATTATGCAAAGTTAAAAGCAAATTTTGATGTTTTTTTTAAGCTTTTGAACACACGTGATTCGAGACACAATAGAAAAACTTGACTTGGTCGTTGAAAGATTAATATCCTATGAAGTCCAGTGAAGTTTTTTTATAAAGAGAGATAGGCTCCTTTTCCTAAGGATTTTTGTTTGAAATCAAGTCCTTAAAATAAACATTTAGGCTGAGATAAATAAACGTTACTCTAAGTACCTTAACTAAGCAATATTATCTTTAAAGAAAAGCTAAGCCATAACAGACCGCGCTTAGTAAAAAAATAACTTCGCTTCATTTACAAGTATCATTTGTGAATTGCATTGCAATAACAACTTTACACGTATGACGGTGATCGATTTGAGTGCCCAACGTGGTTCGGAGCTCAAAGTAAAATAAAGCAAAAATATTTAATCTCCATTCAGAGTGAATGAGTTTTTATTTCGTGCAATACGCGTGTTAGGTTAAGGGTTTTATTTACACTTTTCGGTTGCAATAACTTTATGATATTTTGTATTTATTTGGTTAGTCGTACAGGCAGCAACAAAATAATAGTCATTTTTGAATAGCTCTTTTATTTTAATTTTAGTTTAATCTGTTTTAAACACAGTAGGTACTGATATAGTAGATTGTATAATAGATACGTGAGGCACGTAAACATTAATTATGGTGTAGGTATTGTGTCTTAGGTAGCTCTATGACTTTACGAGCATTACCTACGACCAGTAATTTAAGCAGGTCGTTAGAAAAACTTGTACCAATAGAACTCGACTCTCGAGGACTATGTATGTAAGACAATGGACCACACATATTCGTAATAATAATTAAAAGAATAACGATTATTGTGTCGATTGACGTATCTGTGAAGGATATGGTTTTATAGCTAGATATTTTGACTAACACCTAAATAAATTATCGCTCAACAACGACAAGAGTCCGATTCAGAAGGCGATTATCTTGGACCCCAAACTTGGGTCCTCCTGGACAACTGGCTTAACTCCAGTCAATTTTGGCCTTACTATCTCGATAGTCAGACCACTACTTTATAAAATATTCAAGTAAGAATTCGCTCTTAAAATATGTAAAAACTATATTTAATAAATATTGAAGACTAAAAGAGTAGTGTTAATTATGTTGTTAATGATCGATTGTTCTATTGATAAAACAATGAGTAAAGAGCTGGTAGTTATTTATATGAGTGGTCGGTGCATGCGAGTGTGACGGTGACGGCGGGAGCGGCGTGGGGCGCAGAGGGTAGTATTGATCGACCCGGACCACTGCACTACCTGCCACTGCAACTGGGAAATTCACTTTTCACATACAACGCTCGGACAATACCAATATCGCAAGCGCATTGGCTCGATCATCTTAGATTACCACGCTATCTATGGCGACGCCTGTCCTAACAATTATCTCTTTTTCCATTAAATTATTTTTAGATATCGAATCAAAGAATCTGAATCCTATCCCCCATATAGGATTCTGATTTGTTCTTCTTTCAGTTCAGCCAGTTAGCGCAATAAATTTATTTTTACAATTTTAAACGTGGTGATTTTTTAATCAAAAAGCTCTTTGCTTGAACGCTTCAAGTTATATTGGTCCTAGACAAGATGTTTAAATTCACAAAATTTATTTCGATGTATGTTGAAGTTATGTATCATCACTACATAGTATAAAACAAAGTCGCTCGCGTCTGTCTGTCCCTATGTATGCTTAGATCTTTAAAACTTCGCAACGGATTCTGATGCCGTTTTTTTTAATAGATAGAGAAAAGCCGGGATTTTTAAAGATTTGTAACACCCGGGCGAAGCTGGGGCGGGTGGCTAGTAATAATAATTATTATCACTTTTCTAGACTGGTTCCGAGTGATTTAAAGTCAAACAAATGATTTACGTTTCCGAATAAAGATTAAAATATCAAATATCAATATAGTTCTATACAGTTTTAAAATATCGTCAGTAGACTGTACGAAGTTAATCGACAGTAGTATTTACACTTTCACAGGTTTATACGTAGCAATACATTTATATGTCTAAAGTAATTCAACATCCGTACAAGAGCGCTGCGTAGGCGACGCGCTGCTGACACCGAGTGAACTGCATCGCGATTGCAATCTCTTACAAACACGTTTTTACTTTACGTGCCAGCTTTTGATTTACTAACAGTACTAAAGTTGCGATAGTATAGTAAACGAGAACGCTCATACTGAGGTAATTTAAGTACTTTTGATGCTTCACATTTTCCGTAGCTAAAAGTAAAAATACCTAAGCTCGGTAACACATGTTTCATGAGCTGCAATTTAAATAAATACGCCATGTCTATCACTACCCATCATAGTAACATCAACGTTGCAAAAACTGTAAAATATAGCACACTACAGAGATGTAGCCAGTTAACTAAACGAATTATGTATTCTGTGACTAAACGCTGTCATGCGTATATCGAGCTTGCTTGACATCTGAGTGTTGCGGAAATGTGATTAAAACCCAACGTATGCCCGCTCCTGACACGTTACGTCACGTAGCGAGATCACACTTTCATGGAGACTGTATATGATGCGCTATGTGTGGTAGCAGAGGCTCGGAGCTATAAGGGCCAGACTACACCTAAGCGGAGAGGAATGGAGCTGTCTCGTACATAACCAATAGGATACTGTATTGAGCTGAAGCTAAGCGGTGAGATGTGAAAACAACTTTGGTGGAGCCTGGCCCTAAGTAGCAACATTGCACGCTGCAGATAATGGATTACAAAGGGCTTCAGAGCGAAGAGGACACTAGGTAAATCTGGACGGAATACACAAGCCGTATTCTGCGTTGCACGCGACAGATTATGGGTTATGTAATTACAATACTGGCGAAATAACGGCTCGACGCATAATCTGTATGTGGCGTAGAATATTCTGGGATACAGGACGGAAGTTGATCGCTTTTATGATTTGACGATCGCAGCTACGTAGCGACACAGACAGCAGATAAGTTTGAGTGGTTGTTTTACCGAATGTATCTAATCTGGGTAAATAAATTTTAATATAATGTTGTGTAGTGTAAGTACTATAAGTGTGATGCTTCTTAATATTTGCAAAATTTAAGCTAACAAGTTTAGATATTTAGCAGGTGTCTGTAGTACTGAGTCGTACACCTATGCTGTGCATGAAACCATTACTTACAGATGCCCCTTAATACACATGTCCTGTATAGGATTTACTCATTGAATTATTCTATAGGTATACTATATATTCCGGCGCTGTTTATTATTCTGTATTTATAGGTTCAATTTACGGATATTATAGGTAAAAAGGTGTTTAATTACTGAAGACTTTTTTGTATTTTTTCTGTATATTTTTTTTACTTTTCTTCTGAAAGAAACCAATATTACTTAAGTTGCTAAGTGAAATCAATATTTGCATACTTTTCGTTAAACTAGTCGAGTCGCCATTGTGAGCTTACGTTCATTATTCGCGTGGCACCGGCGAGGTGGAGGGTGGCTGTGGAAGGAAGAGGGAGAGGCGCGCAGAGGAGGCGGCCAAGACCTTCAACTAGCGGTGCTATTGACCTGCAAATGGATTTTGTAACGTCATGTGAACGTAATCGAGTGTTAACGAGTGCCTCCGTTTTCGGCGTGTACTCACGCCAGTGCGCAATAACTTGCTGGCCATACTGAGCAGCGACTGAGCTCACATCGCCACATTCTACTCGCTCGCCACTTGGGGGTAACTGCGCATATTGTTCTAAATTGCTTTATCCTGGTCAGCTGGCTGTTAAGTGAATTCACATCCTGCGTCACAGAACAAATCTCGTCAATTGAATGTTATATAACAATCGCTAAAGAGAATAGAGGTCGAGCGAGTGCGTTCATTTTAGTGCAAGTATAATCGCCTGAGTACCGAGGTAGTACTCCAGTGCGACTACTTTTTCTCTCGGCAGAGGTTGCTCTGAGTGGCGACAAACACAATGTAAGCCAGAACAATAGTGCAAATTTGGTGGCCGTTCCTTCCGGCAAGGCGCGCAAGGTCTGGGTTGATCGGGTCGACGTCCTGCGCCCCGCGCCGCCACCCCGCGCCCCGCCAGCTGTCTCCGCCCGGTTATATTTAGACCGGATGGCGGAGTTCTCACTGAAACAGATTCTCCCCTCTGTTTGCATAACGCACCAAATTGTGTGACGGACTGACTCCTTTATTGCAAGACAATGCTGGCCGCCACGTCCGGGCCGCTAGTGAGCTTGATTCGTTTGCATATTATTAGGCGAAATTAAACCCGATTGTTATATTAGAAGGGTATTCATCGGAGGTGAATAGGCCTTCGAAGCCACTAAATCAGGAACTTTATACTCATCGTCATGACATAATGTCGTCACATATGGTCGTGGATGTATACTTGACTAAGATAGTAAATCAAATGGACGATCGATCCCAAAAAGGGCAATGTACCGTTAGCCGACTAATGCAGTAAGATGCAAACGGCTGTTGCGCTTGCACAGTTAAGCACACAACGACGCATGACATATCGGCGCGATTCTCAGCACTAATACCCGCCAGCGCATTATAGAAAGTAAATATGTCTCGACAGTAATGACTATGTTAATTTCGCCGCTCATGCGCGTTAGCCGGCCTAAACGATACTTGAAAAAACAGAGCCGTAGTCAAACAGTCACATTTCGAAACGTGTCATGTTGAACTCCAATGTTTATTGATTGGATGAGAAAGAATACTTGGTTTTTCTTGAACCTTTTGGAATGTACAGTCCTAAGACTCTTGCCACTTATTTTTAAGTGTCATCAGAGTTTAGGCTACTTATCCAACTTGTTAATTGGATAAGTTTGTAGTACCTTAGTACCTACCATAAGTAGCTAAATCAGCAATTGGTGTTTATTATCGGTATAGAATAAATATTCTTCAAGTTGGATTCATGGAATGCTGTAAGTTTTGCAATAGGTTTGTATGCAATCATGCTGAATTTCTGTATTCATAGCTCTGGGTAATGATAAAGTCTGTTGACATCATTGCCTTTATTATATTGGCCACGCCGACTAGATGCCGCTGGATATAATTATGTCTCACGATTAACTAAGATCTTACGAACAAGACAGATAATATTTACATTGTTACGATCCTGGTTTCTAATAAGTTGAACTAATTAGGTATAAGTTCTGAGAAAACTTACTTTCTAAAACGTACTTGTATTTATGAACCAGTTACAAATATTACTTATTTATAGGTATTGAAAAGGAATATCGTGCTGCCCAGTGAATATAAATATTATTTTTTGATCGCATTTTCAATTGAGCGACAGTAACATTCAAAAATAAAGTTTCCCCAACACCAGTGTGCAACTCTCAATACAGGCTATCAATTCAAATGGACGAATAAATTAAAAAATGCCAGGTAACGTGAAAAATTAAATTGGTGTATTTTACACGTGAAATATTTTCACTCAAAGTTAAATCGAACCATCACAGTCACAATCCCTTTGTGGAGTCCAGCTGACCCCGGTACGCGTCTCGTTACACCCTAATGGGTCCGTACACATTCCTGATTCACGCTGCACTCGCTCGTGTCCTAATTGGACTTTCAAATCTATTAAAGTGTGATTAACTGGACTTTCTCGTGTTTATTTGTGAATCCTAATGCCAATACTACCGTTATTTGTGAACACGTGGAGGCGAAATCCTGAATATGTCTGTATAATTACGTTTTAAATCACCGATAGGTTAAGCTACTCGACGTACTGTCATCTTAATTATCACAATATAACATTTGTTTACGTTATCTTTCTAAAGGGATTACTTATGGCAAAATTTGAAGCTGACTGAAGTTAACCCACATGCGTGAAGCAAGTAGGATGAGCAAATGAGTCAAACTTAAAAACTTACCCGCTCTTATTTGATGATTTATCGAAGCTGCATTGTACCAATGGTATTTAGTGGAATCTGAAACAATAATTGTTTATTTAGGACAACATAAAACAAGCATGCGAGCAATGCGATGGGTTGAAACAGAAATATTTATTCATTGAACAAGTCAGAATGGTATTTGTTTGCCATTGGTTAATTAGCACATAAAATAAAACAAAAATGTGAACCACATTCGGTGTGTAAAGCTTCGATTGCAGAGAAGATTAATTTAAAATGGACGTGGGAAACAAATCGCAAAGGCCTGGTCTAAAATGAATAAAAACTAGGTTTGTACGTTGCCTGGTGCAAACATCATGGTAAAACAAGTGAAGAACGCCATAAAGGGAACTTGTACATCGACCGACTAGTTCTGAACCACCTTAATTAAAGAAACAACAACCAAAAAATAATAACTTACTTATTAGTGTTAAAATTAAACCTTTATGGTTAAAAATTAGAGCTCTTGATGTGCTGTGATTTACAAAATTACAATCTCCTGAAATTAAACAACATATTTGAAGGACATTAAGATTCGAGGAATTTACTCATTTTATGCTTATGTAAGTTCCGTTTTGTTGTCATAGATTTCTTTAGAAAGGCATTCAAACACACGCCGACGCTGTGATTAGTTTTTAGTTTAGCTAGTTGCGTTTTTTCTTTATTCCAACTCGTAACAAGAGTATGTTAATACGTGTGATTAGCAGGCTCATTTTGTTGTCCTTTCCTGTAGTGATGAGTATGAAATATGCGTAATTAATGACGTCTCTTTCAATTCAACTGCAACTTCTATGTACACAAAATTGCCGTTTTTTGGGCTAAATAATATTTTTTTTTGTCAGAAAACCCGTTAGTAAACAATATTTAAAGTGAACACCAAATAAATGATACGTACAATTTTATTATAATACAGGAACAACTCATTTATCTCTGGATAGTTAGGTATTTATGATAAAAAATTGTAGCAGACATGATTTTTATTCACTGTGCATGTTTATCCTGAAGGTCGAAAAACAGTGTACAATCCGTTTGCTAGACTATCGCATGATATCCGTTTGGAAACATATTTATGTACATCCGCTGGGCATAATATTTGTTTAAATAAAAGATGAGAGAGAGAGAAATACTCATACACCTACGCGAGATTTTATACTTTTATCCTTTAAAATTAGGTCTCGTCTGTCAGAGCCGGTTTACAATAGAACCGAGGTCGTTTTACAAAACGGAAATGCCAGACCTACACAACCTGCCCGCGAATATTCTACATAAATTCAACACCTACTGTCAGCTTAATAGGCAGTAGGATTAGGTAACAGTACTTGCAGTTTTGTACTTAATAAATCTATTTACAATACGAATGTAAATTCATTAATCTTCACTGCTCCCCATGAGGAAGTTTACACGCTCTTCTTTCGGTTCTCAATTTTTTCTCATTAGAGCATAGATTCATAAAATATTATTTAGACATATTTTTAATTCACAGACAAACCGATAAAATTACTCACGCTTAGAGGTTTTGCAAACTTTTTTGGGTTGATTAGATATCCGTCGCGGCCATATCGCAACTCCGAGAACGAAACTAATCCCTATTTAACTACCAACCATTCGATGTTATGGATAATCGAAACGTCAAAACAGCATATGAGTTAAGTTGTTAAACTGACTCTTAAATGTTCACTGCCTTCGTTACGATCAGATAAAAGAAGACTTTAATTTCATGTTAATTAAATAAAGTCATGTAGGTACTTAACTTAAAGATGCATGTACGCACAGCATGTTAAATAGTAACCAAGTTTATAGAAAGCATTAAAAAGAAATTGTTAACAGTTTCCAAACATGTGAGGGCGCCCACAGGATTACCAAATTGTGTTACGTTAACGATATTCGTGAGCGTGGGTCGTTAGTGAGATATCAGACAATGGCTCTGTGTGTCACGGACGCTGAGGACAGCTCCACGCAGGTTCCACGGAACCCACGAGACTAAAACACGTTACGTACAAATGCTGGCACTTGACCCACTTCATCGTTCAGACTAAAAAGTTCAGAAACGTGAGGATTTTGTCAATAGCTCCGAAATATTTTGTTCTACGTTTTAAATATTCCGTGCGTCGATTGGATTCCCGGACTGATGCATTAAAATACAGCGGTTTTTGGTGGTTTCGACGTAAAAAATAGTTTCAAAGTTTCAAGAAATATACGTTGCCTGAACGCCAATAACGTTCATCGTACATACGTAGATGGCATGCGGCTATGTGGCTGGAGTAACGCACCTTTTCAATAGCTTCTAGCTAGCACTTCTGCTAATCGAAATCGTAGTTAGTCAATCACAACTGATTACGTGGAACAGTAAATAATTCTGCAGCGGACTGAACTCAGACTGGCTGATAAAGATATCCGATCGCTATTTAACTATTACACTTTTTTATCTACATAGATTATCGGAACTTACCTGAAAGTTTTAACTATTACTTGTTCAAAAAATCAAAGTGAATTGCTGTGCGTGATTCTCACTAAAAATATTATAATTCAATCCTAAGCCAAGTAATTAAATGTTAATTACTGAGAAAGAATCTACATACACGTGTAATGGCTTTTAACAGTAATAGTTGTGAAAACTTTACAAAAAATAGGAACAATCATACATATAAAAAAAAACTGGCCTTATCATGACATAAACCATTCTGGAATAAGGACACTATCTACCAAGTGATAGGTGATAGACCGACATCAAGTATCGACAATTTAATCAGTTCACGTAGGAGTGTTGCGTCACAGTAAGAAACAGATAGTTTATGTACTATGTTTTATTAACTTTGTAATCGGGAAATGCGTAGGCTATCTACATATTTCCGCCCACCCTTTACGAAATAGTTCTGTCGGTTTTTGAAATAACGGCTTCAGATATAAATTAAACTTAGGATTTTATTAATACTTAATTATAGCGCTCTGGCTATACGAGTAACGTATGCTATTTATTAGTAATTAATTCTTGGTAGTGATAAGAGTATTATCTAAGGGGTTAGCGTATCAGACAAAGTTGAATACATAGAAATTAAATGCGTGGTCTTTCGCTTAGATAAATTTGTAATAAAAATGCGAGAATTTAATATTGTCGTAATATATATTCTTCGGAACATTTGTATATAATATATATTTTTCAATTATTAAGAGGCTATGTTGCCCTTGAGTGCCATAAAATTTTATATTCTAGCCATACACAATTTCAAAAATAAAGATTGACTTCCACGTTGACGGAGTCGCGGGCAAAGACTAGTAAATAAAAATTTAAATAAGTTCGTTCGTTTACGAAACCGTCTCGCCGCCAAAACTAATAAGATAAACATTTAACAAAAAACGTGCAAACTCGAATCTGGGTCAAGTTAACTAAAGCCGAGGATATAAGCCAATCAAAAGGAAACATCTGTCAATATCCAAGTTAATTCACAGGGAATTGTAAAAATTTACAAAATACTTCTCCAGGTTGACCTAGTTTTAATAAAAATCTCTACAGGCTGGCTTGTACTCGTCGATAAGCTAAGAATTTTGCGATAAACGTGTAGGTAACAGCTTTGATACATAATTGTAGATTTGTAAGTAGTTAGGATTATAAACTTGCAATGATATGCGTGTATTTATTCAAAGATGCGTGGAATGACTATGTAAGCGCATACAGATAATCTATCTATAACTTCGAGTAGTTTTTCATTCGTTAATCTATACTTCTATAAGTATGATGGTGAAATAAATGGTGTAAATAGCTACATAACACTCGAAGGGCTGGACCGAATTTTATGATTTTGGATTTGTTGGATTTGTCTTCACCCAGAATAACTATAAATTTAAGGAAAAAAATATGAAATAAAAAATTATATTGAATATGACACAACCAAAACGCACTAATACAACATGGGGTAATATGCTGGATTTGTTAGACAGGAGGACGCCTGGCGGAGTCGGCTCGTGGATAAAACCAACAAAAAGGAGAGAGAAATAGAGATGAAAATTGCAAGATAAAAATTCCGCAACGTTTATAGATTGTCACGAACGTTCAAATCTAATGTTTTTATTTTTATTAAGCAGGCTTCGTCGGCGCGACATTGCAATGGTGTATTTTTTAAGCATTGAGTTTTTTTTTATCTCCGACAAGCACTACTAATTGTTTTTATTTTAATCTTCAGACATTAAAATAAAAACAAATACAAAGAAAAAATAAATCTTAATAATATTTTATGTGATTTTTATATTAGGTATGTGTACCTAGATTTTTATATGAAAGCTTGCGAATTGTTGTACTATTTGCGTCAACCTTAACACGGCAAAGCAACGCACGATATAAATTCTGATCACACCTTTATTTGCATTGTGCTAGTCGGCACGACTCAGATACCGCAACTGATAAGTGTTATTTTAGGGTTCCGTAACTTGAAGGGAAACTGTAGAGAACGCTTTAATAAATAATAAATTGACATTTTGAATTATATGTACGGACAGCCACCAGCCAGATTTTTAATACGTTGATCAATTAATAATTATACATCAAACGCCTTAAATTACGTAATTTAGCGTAGAAACTTTCAGCAGGTCTGTAAGGAAGCTATCAAAACTGTTGCAACTTGAAAACATATGGTCTTAGGATGCAATTTTAATATTTTGATTCACATTAACAGGTTTTCCAAAAAAATATGTCAAAATTGTTTTGAAATTTTTTAAATAAGGTTCAAAATTTTACGAAAAATTTTGAATAGTCTCCTTAGACCATTTTGCTAAAGCTTTGCCTTTATCATAGCATCGTAGATTGCAGATGTGTGAAGTCGACAATAATATTCCTTAGCCGAAACACTTTAGCCATGCAACGTTTATTTATCTCGACATGAATGTAATTCTCGGTACGTCTAGGTATATCTAAATCGTAATGACATCAAGAGTTTCTGAGAAAAATACATACAAGTAGTACAGGTTTAGGAACAAGTTTTTAAATAGGTATATTAAAATACAGTTCAATTCTGTAAGTTCGAGTTTGACTAAAATCTAACTTAATGTAAATGTAAAAATAAAACTGACAAAGGCTTAATTTTATGACCATTGAAAGTAATAGTCATCCTGGATTATTATTCTTATAAACAAATAAAAAATTGACGTAAAAATGCGAATATAAGTTTAAGACATTAAATGGTGTACGTGTCACGACGTCATGAGAGAGTAAGTTAATACTATGGCCCATGCGCCAAGCATCTGCAATATCAAAATTTACACAAGTTTCTTTAAGAAAGTTCGCGTTTAAACTGGCAGGTGGTGATAGTTATAAGGAAAGCGAAGACGAATCAGCTTATTGAGGAAATCAGGAGCAACTGTTCCCTTCTACATGATTCTCTTACTTGTTCTAATTCTAAACTTTGTTGGGCTAGTTTAATAGCCTTAAAAATGCTATGCGGACATCCTATGGAAGAGGAGCATGTGAATTTCAAACGTTCGCATCTTATTTACCTTTGACAAAAGTTCAAATGTGCTGTACAAGAGTCGTAAGAGTTGCTCGTAATGAAAACCTTGTGCCTATAAATGTTTGTGTATGTGTTCCATTATTACCTACTACAACAGGAAAATCTTCACATTTATAGGTAGGTTACGTAATATAGGTATAACTTGTAGTAAAAGTAATTATTAGCTTTTCCCCCTGTTGTCAAGTTTATCTCTGGTACAGAAACCAAATTCTTTACCACGTCGTTATTCATTTCAATTTAGGACTTGGAGCCTCAAATCTACTGTGCTAACACAATTTGATGAAACTGTAAACAAATGGGTCACAAAATGTACCTGGTGGGTGGTAAATTGTAGTGCCACTTACACCAATTTGGGTGATTTGATGATTTGAATAATTCAACCCAAATTTTGAATCACCAGATGTTGTTTATGTAAGTAATTGGGGATGGGGCGTCCTGGTGTCCTGAAATACGAAAATGTAAAATGTGATCTACTCGCTCAGTTGAATTGCATACAGTCTGAGCCACTTCACGTACTTTCATTCTCCGATCTTCCAACATAGACTATTTCATTTGAACGTTCAGATTCGCCTATGTAAAATGACCACAATGAAACTCAGTAAACCGCTTATTAACAATTGAAATTGATAGTGAAGAGTCCTTAAAGTATTTAGCAAGTCTTTCCAAGTGCTTTTGGTTATGATTTTTATAATAAAAATATCAGCTCCCGAAAATCACTTTTCTCCATTTTCGTTAAAATCCACGAGGTTGCCAGCTGATAATGGCTGCTAAACATAAATTAAGTGACGCGTCTTGCCCAATTTTTGATAGAAGCCTATTAGTTGCTGACAGATGACGGGATCAGAGTTGGATTAATAAAAAAAAAATGCTGGTTGACATTGAGTGAAAATAGCGTTGAAGTGATCATTGTTTACACAAGCCTTGCTGTGACTCTCTGAGTAACGCATATGTTTTGAATCTTACCCACATCTTACCTGTTTCTCTCGATGTTTTGAAATAAACAAGCAAAACGAAGACAATTTATTTGTGGACAAGCCGAACTGGACTAAGTCCCTCATGTCGTTTGTTTGCGTTAATCAATATCAACAAGCTTTAGTCAGTTTCTGTAGTGTGTACTTGTGAATGACTGAAAAGAGAATTAAAACATGACATGACATTCTTGCTTTTGTATTGTCTTTATGACATACTTGCTTTTATACACTATTTTGGCTGTGCGTAATTATAGCATGTTATAACACTAAGGCATAATGTAGCTTTCTATCAGTAAAAGAAAATTAAAGGAAAAAATAAATTTTACTTAGTGTAGGACTTACTATTCTTTACTTTGTAACTTATTATTTTTACTTTTTATAGTAGGTTACAAGAAAGTTAACTACAGGTACAGCCTATGGGCTATACGTAACCATTTTTTATTTCACGTCAGTGAAAAAAAAACTATTTCATAATAGTAAGTATTAATGAAAATCGACTATTATTTAACTAGGTTAAAAGTTTAGTAGAATGAAACCAATAAATGACTTTAATCTCGTCGGTCAGCCAAAAACAATACAGATCCGTTTCGTATATTTTTAGTTTCCATTATTCATTTTCAATGATATGAGATATATGTATGTATGTATTACGTAGGTAGATCGCGTTCATTCATTAGGCGACAAATGTACTGCGACAGGCAGGCGGCGCAGACGCAGTTCGTTGAATGTCGAAATGTGGCGACGAGCGGGGAGCGCGGGGCGTAACGTCCTGGCACATTATGTCCTCAACGAATCCGAAACAACACTTAAATTACCAAGTTAGTCGCTTAGGCACCTTCAGAATAAATGAAAGGTGACATTGCAGATGCAGCCTTAGCGTCTGACACAATATTACGACTATTAACTAGTAGGTCTGAACTTTATCCACGTTGAATGAATCTGTGTGATTCTGATTACTTTCTAATAGTCTTTATTTTTCCTTTGCTGACTTGGGCTCCAACTACGCAAGTATTGGGCAACGAGTATGTTGAGTACGCGATACTCAAACCCATTCTTATAGTTCCCGAGGACAATTACCGAGGCGGCGGCGGGCGCCAGCGGCTCGGCGTGCAGATGAACCCAGTACATAATTAAAGTTGTTACACGATTATTTCGTGTGTCGTCCTTGTAACGAATACTAGCTCGATGAATCAATTGAGAGCGGGCGCTTGCGATTATCACCATAAACTTAAAACTGATGTCCCTAGTTGCGCCGACGCATCTGCGTTTTATCGTAAGTTACTTCTTCCCGTGTTACTAAGTGAAAGTCACATCAGATTAGTTATTCAATTATACCATTGATATTCAATCTTGGCCCAGAGGGAGCCATGCCAGCAAAAAAGAAAATCGTGATCTATTAAATTCAACTAGGTGTAAATGATAGTGGATCTCTTTTTAGTAAGATGTATCTTTTACTTTTAAGTTATAAAAAAATCCAGACTATTTAAATACTAATAGCACAACATATTAACTAATCAGCTGACAAAAAATATTTGAAATTAAATCAGCAACTATAATATAGTCTAAGGAAGGAAGTACCAACTCTCTTCGAGTTCAAAGTAGAGTCAATTCTTTTTATAGTGAATTGGCGCCCTAAAGAGGAGCGGTACACCATTCTTATGGGGTCTTGTACAAGAAACCTCATGATAAATCTTTGAAAATAAACTGTTAAATAAGTACGAAGTAATTCGAATAAAGTATTTAAATTGCAATGGCCACTAGTTCCAATAAGGAATCGATCTAAACGCGTGAGCATTTGTTTCCGTCTTCAATTCAGGTTCGAACAGCCGCGGACATAAAATGTGACGATGTTATTATAACGTATAGTCTAGGCACGTCTCCAGTGATTGTTGGGCGCCGAAGCCAGCGCCGGAAGGATGTCCCAGGGGGCGGCGCGTGCGCTGCATTCGGCGCAGCTTTATTAAAACAGTCGAAACGACCTGCGTTCACCTACAACCGTGAATTTAAATACGTCAAATAGCAGGATCGGGTGACATCAGGCTTGTAAACGATATCATCTGTATACCTCTAACACACAATATGAAAATTCATTGACGAAATGATAAATATTTTTTTATTAATCCACTATGGTCTATGGTGCAAATGGCTTACGCAATAGCAGCAATCAAATGATAATGTTAAACATCAATAGACATAATTTGCATTTCATAATATTTGCATAGAACTGTAACAAACAATTCCTGTGTTGATGTATTCCTGGTGACAACAGTGCATGTAGGTAAACATTGTTGGTGAATTAATTACAAAAATTGCTTGTTGAAATATTTTATAAACACGGCTGAAATTGTCAGGATAGATGTCATACACGTTTCAGACAATACTTGGAAATTTTAAATTGTTATTTATCATATCATTATTCACTACCACGCAGTAAATTATTATACGCAATATTTTACACAATCATAATATTGATCAGAACATCTTAAGTTTGCTGGAAAACTATTTTAGTTGAAATAGTTCGACCCACTTATTGTATCCCACAAATTAGCTTTTGTAGGAACATACGATAGCGGGCTCCACTCGAATGGGCTGGGTTCAGTTGAGTGACTACGTCTAGACTAATGCTTTCGTGCTAGGTTCTCATGATAAAGCTAAATGGCGCTCCCTAAATGGCGAGACATCTTTGATTATTTAGTCTTTCAACATGGCTCAATTTATTAGATTCGACTGTCGGTATTTTTACCGACTCAAATAAGCAGATTGCATATCATCAACAGCTTACAATTGCTGAAAATGATTACATATTTGAATGTCGTCTGCTGAAAGTTGCACACAAATGACTACGTTACTCGCATATGTTTGTGTAAGAGCTAGATTGTAAATATTCAGCTGTATTCAGTACAGTACTGCATCACTAACATATGCAACATAATGCTTTGCCTTCTCGGAAAGTATTCCAAGCGATATTGTTATGATAATATCGACGTTTTCATCTGACACGCCATAAAGCTCGGCCGAGTAGGGAATCGAGGCCGTGCGAATCGAAAGAGGATATTCTTTCAATATTTGGACGTGTCATGTGCGGAATGCAACACTCTGTCGACATGGCGTAGTTCGTAGTGTGACATAGATAAATTATTTTATTATATGCGACCACACGCAGACTGACAGTTCGGCGAACTCAGTCGCCGGGCGACGCGTGAGTGTTTCATGGGCACGAATATCTAGCAAATTGTTAGAGCACCGGTACCGTCTCGTCTTCTAGCCATAGCCATATCAACAATGAATTGTAACAGCTTTTCCAAGAAGTACTGAGAACAAATTTTTAAGTACGCTTAATTCATTTTATTGAGAGATGGTTAGAGAAAACAAAGTCAAAGTCGTATTCAAATTAACTAGACCTCTACAAAATAACCATACGACCTGACAATTTGAAGGATTGACATATGTTATCAACTTATTTTCGCATCTAGATATTTTACCTCTCAATGCATTTGGGCCCAGTTGACGGTCATATTTATAGCACCGTCAACGGCGTTTTTTGGGCCCTCAAAGTGCATTTGTAGCACTTTGGGCACTCCAATAAATGGACCATCGTAGTCAGGAGCACTTCTCTCTTACCGGGTGTAGAATCTGAAGTGATCTGTAATTTCCAACAATGCAACGTATATTTGCAACGGCCAGCCTTTTTATCTACTAAAAGCCTTCTACGACGGGGTGTAGTTTTCATGTTATAAATGTAGAACGCTACTCATTCCTAATCATTTGGAGTTAGTTGTAAAACTAGATTGCACACACAAGTAGCTTCAAGTTGACTGATGTGCTATTTAATCTTAATTAAAAAAACCAATGTGATTTACTTTTATACTTAGATCCAAGAGCCTAGAAACCTACTTAGTAGTTGACTTCTTAAGAGTTGACAAGTTTTTTTATGTTTATTTTTACAGGATATTGTTAAAAACCTGCACGCTTTAATTCCAGGTTCTTTCTGAGATCTTAACTTTAACTGATATTAAATTTCGATCAACAAAGCTTCGACAGACAGAGGCGAAAATGGTCGCCTACTACCCTCATCGGTAATCATTAAACACATTTTTACGGATATTTCTTTATCAGTGCAGGCGACACGGTAACCACGTTCAAAACAAAAACGTTTGGCAGAGGTTATGGCCACGAATGCAAGAATCTTTATTTTGAAAATGGACCCTGCTTTACGCTGTTCTAGGATCTTGAGTCGTGAGGGTTTGGGCTATGAATGTAAATAGATTAACTAAAGCAGGACTTTTTTCTTTATAACAAAATGCCTGCGACATATACACCTTCGTTTCACTCTATGTAACTGCTGATTAAGTAGATTTATTACCAAGATTCATTTACCTGTAAGTACCTTTTGAACTTGGTAACTTTAATCATCAGAAACCTTTAAACATACCAATGTTTTGTTTTCTTACGAGCTTCTAAGAATATCATTCGATCTAGGATCACACACAATCTATAAGTATTACATAGTACCGCATGCGACTCGATGCAATGTGAGATCGTGATAAAGCATGTTTGCAAACTGAGCAACTATACGTTGGTGTCCACGCACACACATGTAGATGGCATATGACGTGACTCAATTATAATAGGTACTACCTAGCTACAATAGCTACCTCCAATGCAATTAGTTAGAATCAAAACCAGACCTGCGTGATTGATATTGTTTGACATAAACAGCTTGTTTGGGGCCTCGGGGCTCAGCTGCACTGTGATATTAAACACTACCTTCGACCTATGTATTTGTCTGCATGGAAATCAAGTATTTGTGTTAGGGACAGTATTAATAACAACGTATAATCTTTAGGATATACAGATAGTGATAAAATCTGTGTACAATTTAACTTTAAATTAAATTCAGATATTTAACAGTAACATAACCAAATAGCGGGTACCAAAAGTAATAAAAAAAATAATGACCGGATTGGGAGCTGACTTGAGTACAAATAAGGATTTAATAGGGTTTTTCAATCCAACATCATTTCACTTTGTTTCTTCGGTGGTGGGACATGTCTATTTATATACGTAAGATAACAAAAGGCTTGAATGTTTCTAGACCATTGTATTACAGCAAGTCACAGTGACAGGGTAGATTAGTTCCATTAAACTTTCGAATTCAGTAGTCTTGACGATACTTTTTATCGAATTCAACTTAGCTTGGAAAAAAACAAGTATCATAAAAGTATTAAAATATTCTAGTAACCTTTTTTCTCTACTTTTCATTGTCAGTGAAACCAATTTTGTTACCGTTCTGAAAAAAAAAACCATTAATTCAATACTTTGGGATAACCAAACTGTTTACGTATGCATCTTTAATTTATATACACACTTAAGTGTAAGAACATGATTAATAAAGCCGATGATACTATATGCAGCAGATCTATGAGAGTGTTTATGGGTATCGCAAAACTGGATAGAGCTGCATTTGGCCCGAGTGACGCCAACGGCTGGTCGTGGGATAGAAAAGTTGGAATCGTCTGAGACGAATTAGGGCAGAGGTCTCCAAACTTTTTGGTAAGAATAGACCACATGAGGTGGGTATCGTGTCGCCCAGTAACTGAGTTGTAGAGGTCTGATAGGCAGTCGCTTCACGTAAAACGCTGGTATCCAGCTGAATCCGGTTAGGCTGGAAGTAGACCCCAACATAATTGGGAAGGGCATGATGAGACTACTTGTCATGATTTTCGGGTTTGGGTGGCATGGTTATAAATGGTAGACATTTATTAATGTTCAAAATATTATTTTTAATACTTACTAAAATATAACTAAAATTTTCTGTAAGATATTTAAAGTGATCTATCTGAGTATGTGTTCATGGAAAGTCATAAGGCCCACTATGACTTTCCATGAATATCGATGGCTTTCATTTCGCTGTCATAGACTGTTTAGAAGTCTCCGTCTACCTTTCCGGGTTAAAATAGATCACTTTGGGAATCAATGATCTAGCGGAAACACGGCGCTTGCTTGTCGCTTAACTTTCTGTTAAGTCTAAGTCCATTGGCGCCTCCGTCACCGTCCTGCGAGGAGCGGGTCCTCCCACGCCGTGGTAACGATCGGTGCACTACTGCCCACGTGCGCCCGCGCACCCGCTTCGCTCATATATCATGAACGAACGCTCTAATCATGTTTTTCGAGAAAAAGTTTTGTAGGTGTACATAATAATGTATTCGATATTTACGTAAAACAGATATTTACAACTCAGTGGATGTTTGTAGAGCTTCTAGCCTTAATAAATTTTCTTTTGGTTGTCGTTGCATTTTGGGACTTAATAAATGCTGGCTATCACGGCATTTGAAGTAGGCAGTAGTAGTCACCATCATACATGTAACTACTTACACTTACGACAGTGAATTAGAATTTGGTTGATAGGTTGGTTTGTAAATGTCTACAAACTACAGTAATTTTGCATAGTACACCTGTTCGCCCAAGAATAGACTTCTTATTCGTTCTCAAGATGGTACCGAAGAGTAATAACGGAAAATTACTAAATTGGGGAAAAAATATTGATTCCTGCGCGAAACATTAAAATTGATTTATCTTACACATTTTTCTTTAAAGTGTAAAAAAATTAATAAACAGTTTTATTGACCCTCATTATTATTTTCCAGATAGTCTCGGACGCAATTTACAAACAACGCAAACCACATCTGCATTTGTTGTTTATTTTTAATTTATAAATAACTGCTCAAGAGCAAACAATGGCTACCATATAGATATAATAATAATATGTTTATTCAGTACATAACATGATTCTAATGTTAAAAATTGCGAGAATGTTTTAGAATATTTTCTTTGCTTTCAGACAAATTGTTAAGTTCTTTATTGCGGACTGATTTTTCCTAGAATGTAGAAACTAAGTAATGCTGTTTCTAATCGTTGTTTTCTTTGGCTAGCTGATAAGATAAAATATGCATGTAGGTGCACACATCCTCTTTATCGCAGTCTGTGCTGTGTATATTAATATTTAGATTTTATTGTACATTGTGCTTTATGCTGCTTTAATAAATAGAACCAGAAATGCAAAATGTAAATATAATATTATAAATGCGAACGGGTGATTGTTTAAATCGCATTTACACCATACTCCCTCAACCAATTCCCATGATACCTATATTA
Organism: Athetis lepigone; assembly: GCA_033675125.1. Taxonomy (NCBI): domain Eukaryota; kingdom Metazoa; phylum Arthropoda; class Insecta; order Lepidoptera; family Noctuidae; genus Athetis; species Athetis lepigone. Next base: position 12,609,289 of record CM066219.1, read on the forward strand.
GACGCCCATAATACCTTTCAATCAAAATCATGAAATGTCCCGGAGAGATAATCAGTAAGTTTATAAAAATCTTATTCCACGCGAGCGTAGTCACGTGCAACTGCAAGTTAATGATAAATGTGTTATTGTTTATATTTATTTGTGTATGATTGTAATTGGTTACTAAATACAAGACAATGGATGTTAAATAAAACGGTATTTATAATGTTGACCACAATGAGTAATATTCGAACAATGTTTACAAAAGCAGCTATGATTTCTCTCTGCATAATACAAAGCTTTCAGAGGTATAATTGAATGTTATTTAAGTTAAATGTAATAAACGTTATTATGGTTTTAAAACCAAAATAGAATTCGGAGCAGAAAATACGTGGTTTATTCAGATAGTCCGCTTGATTCCGACCTCCAATTTGTCAAAAATTACTTTTAAAAATGATTTCTACTGCCTATTTAACCCAGGGGTTAGAAATTCCAAAAATCCTTTTTAGTGGACATTTATTTTTCACAAAAAACATACCCTAAAAGCTTTATGTCACCAACATCAGCTTTTTGGGCCAATCAGTTGACCACTTTATATATTAGTAGAGTTGGTGTTTAGAATGACTTCTGTTAACAAATGGTGCGTTAACTTTCATTAGTAGATCTCATTACTGATAAAAGTACTTCCGATTTTGTTGCCAAGCGTTGCGAAATGAACAGTCACTTCAAACACGACCCCTTTCATTACAACTTTGCAACCAGTTTTTGCCTGCTACATACAATATCGCCACCAACTCAATCAAATTTCAAAATCGATATGTTAAATTACTTATCGCTTCAATTGAAGTTTCGGTTCCGGTATAGTGAGAACGAAATATGCAAATGAGATATTGGTTTTCCATCTCTTTGCGAATTTTCGACTGTTATGATTCGATGTCGAATTTTATTGAAGACTTCAGAAAAAAAAACATTGAAACTTCTTAATTCAAGATGATAATACAAATGCTAAAATATAGTTACTAAATTAACACATATATTTAACTAATACCATTACTAATACTAAACTTATATTTACCTGCGAACCAGTGCTATTTTCCTTAACAGTAACATCGGTGCCGGTGAACGTAAATAATATGTTCTTCCTCAACTATCCCTTTGATTCCCGGAAACTACAATTCGTATCAATATTTACGTTAGATATCTTAAAGAGAAACTGTTTCGTCCGGTGATTTCTATAAAGTAGGTAATAGGGTGCCCTTACTTACATTGAGACTGAATAACGCGAATAATGTTATTTATAGAGCTAGCAGGTTTCTACCGCGTAGTGTAGGTAGACTAATTACTCAAAACAATAAACCATACATTTGCGCCCAATCTTCGTATTAATAATAAACTCCCGCCATATGGAAATTCTCGCGAAAAGTTATTAAAAGAAGTTTCTTAACTTCCACTGTTTTCTTTGGCTGGTTATGGAAATCAGATGAATTCTGAAATAGTAGAGCAAACTAATATTTAGGTAATGAATTGTGATTAGTTATAGAAGACAAGATACTTGGCTACAGACTAGCTACGAAGCGTTCGAAGTTTGAAGCGAGCAAACAGGCATATACACACATACATACCTAAATGTCCCTTATTTGTAATTCGAGATACTTAGTTTTTAAAAGTTATATTAACTAACCATCATTCTGCAACCTAAGTTACAGCAGCAAGATAGATATTTGGTCAGAGCAGGGAGAGGGCAGACCCAGTCTTGGTAAAATATACCTTAATATGAATTAATGAAGATCACCTCACTCTAGAGGTATGAAATTGTGGCACTGACATAAATATTCACAATATAAAGTGGTCAGTTCCAAATCATTCCATTCAAATTCCGTTCATTTAAAATTACCAAATATGTGCAATAGTTGAATAGCCATCAAACTGCTTAATAATTATAACAACGTACGGCTGGTCTCACTATCGGTACTATCTCTGCACTGTAAACGTTGTGCCACTTTAGGTAAATATAGGCACCAAATAGACAGTGTTATCTTCCACGAGGAATATCTGGCTAGCCTCGTTCTACGGTCGACGCCCTTGGGCAACGCGGGACGCCAACTGGCGCGTATGCACTCATTATTATAAATGATATAGATTGCTTAGAAATCTACAAATCACGGGAAAATAAACACAGTTAATAGATAATCAACACAGCTGTAATTGTAGCCGAGATAACTGGGGTTGAACAGATCTGCAAGTTTATTTATTTAAAGAAAGCAGCAACTTTCTTTTAAAACATATTTCAGTTTGTTAGTTAAGTTTCATTTTCAGTAATTTTCTTCCTTGAAATGTCAAGTTTTAAGTAAGTACGGAAATCCGTTGAAATGATACGAATGCGAGTTTTTCATTTAGCGCCGAGTACCATTTGTTTGAAGCACCATCGTAAAAGGACTAAACGAGTGAGTGACAAAGCGAGCGCGGTGCATTCCCGACGCATGCGCGTGCCGCATGCATGAGCCACTCGCGGCGAGAGCGAGCTCTATAAATAGTTCTCTATAAAAATACAACATCTTCTGGGAACTTCCGCATAAAGCAAGGGGCTTACAATTTATTGAATTTTTTGCGTGCATCCATGCATTCTAATGAAACTAGTTTCTTAGAGACTCGGGAGCTGATTATATTGTTCGAAGTTTGTTTGATAATTAATGTTTTTTAATTAGGTAATTTTTTGTTTTTATGTGACTCCTTTTTATTAGTGCGTCGGTGAGTGACTATCTATGTGTTCAATAAGTAGGTAAAAAAACGGTGTATATGAAATGTGTGCAAGATATAAAATAAATTGTAAATAAATACTGGTGCCGATTCCCTTAGTCATAAACTAGACTAATTTTAAGTTAAATGCATCTTTCTCTTTCCATTTCTTAAAGAAAAGGACAGAAGATACAATTTAGTTTAATCCTGTCAAATTAGACAGCGCCGGAAGAAAATTGACGTATATTTAGACGCCATGTTTTTAAAACGCGTCTAAATTATCTATGGAGTGTCTAAATTTGACAGGACTTACCTAATATTTTATCTTCTGTCCTTTTCTTAATTAAATGGAAAGAGAAAGATGCACTTAACCAAAATTTACGTTAGTTTGTGAACAAGAGAATCGGCACCAATGTTTAGCAAAAAAGAGTCTTAGTCTCAAAATTTCATAATCATCATTATCAGGCATTGCTTCTTTCTATTTAATTTCATAATACATTGATAAGGAGCGTAGCATTGGTCGCGAGGCGTGAGTCATCGGGCCGCGAGGTTCGAGCGGAAGTCCCTTCCGGCAGCGAACATGCTTCGCGGTGACGATAACACTACGTGTTGTGTCGTAGCCTGACACACACTGCACTAGGCCTGCAATCGGATGTACGACGGAAAATGAAAAGCAAACCCTTCCATCCACAGTCTGTAGACTTTCCACAATTTTCCGCTTTCCTCCATGCCACTCGACAGTTAAGTTTCTTATCGAAGCCCGCCGCTGCACTGAACTGAACTTTTGATGTGTTTAGTTAGCTACAATTAGTGAGAATTTAGAAGTTCTTAGTAGTGTATTTCTAAGTTTTCAATGTTAAGTAAACAAAGAAAATCAAGGAAGCTTTAATTATGGATCCACTGTGGAAGTCATTTCGACATAGTGTACTTAAGTAGTTTCCTGTACATAATATTACATTATCAGTAGTTTAGTTATAATATAGCTGAGTCGTCGCCTGAGATGCTCCTCATGCCCTACACTTCAATACGCATAGGAACACACTCTATTTATTTGCATGGTAACATGACATCGGAAATTAACCGCTTGTGCTCGGCGTGATGGCAAATTCAGTGATCCATCATCTGAACTGACGTTTTAAGTCTCTTTTAATGGAACATTTCCGGCGAAATGTGCGCGGACGCATTGCTCCGATTGTCGACACTCGGGTCAAGGGTTGACCTTTTATTGTTCGGCTATCGATAAGCGAGGCGCCGCTGTCAACACACATCACTAATGTAAGGCTATTAAGCTTGAAAGCTATTACGCTCTTGGTACTAAAATGGAAAGTTGCAAAACAAACTGATCGCTCGCAAAAAATACACCTCCTGCTTTGAGTAAGTAATTTTTATATTTAACATGTCGGTCGCTGAGTTTGTGCAGCTTTTGGGTTAGCTTTGACAATTAGCAATCCGATATTAAATCTTAGAATTTGAACTTAAAAAGCGATATATTACTTTAAGAACCCATTGGGTCTCATTAGATGAGGTCCCATCCCTTATAATATATTACAGGTTTTTCCTGTGGACATACATCTACTCGAATGTAATGCGTAAGGCATAGCAGGGCGCCGGAAGCTCGTCGCGTGGTTCGGTGCCATATACTGGGAGCGAGCCACCCGCCGCCGCACCCCGCCGCACCCGGCCATCTCCCTCGAGGTGAATGAACGTCTTACAGCGGATTTCTATTATGTATATTAGGTATGCTTAAGCAATGTTACTCACAATTGAACTAAATCACGACGACGATAGATTATCATTTATTAATCTTTAGTAAAATCCGCTAAGTATTTTTCAATCGCTGAATTTTTCCAAATTCCGTTAGTCAAATTATTCGTAATTAAAGAGGCTTTTCGCTATGGTTCACGCTTGAAGTAAAAGGTAGTTTCAGCTTAAAATAAACTTAGTGTGTCGTTGTTATGGTAACATAAGTGTTATTTGTTTTCGGTTTAGCGAGCGAGCAGGCGAGCGGGGGGCTGGGGGAGGCGGGCGGGCCAGGGGCGCTCCCTACTCGCGGCCCGCAGGCAGGGCAGTGACTCATCCAAATGTCAGCTGTACTAGCACATTTTGACAACCAATCCCAATTTTTGTACACTAAAAGCCTTTATAATTAAGATTAACACACTGTGTCAAATTAATAAGTAAATAAATAAATGTGTACATAAGTAAAAAATATTGTTCACAAAATATGGTTATGTAAGTTATCCATAAGAGTATGTCGGTCATCAGGTATGCGTGTAAACCATGAAATCAAAGTTAGGCTTACCTTAAGGTCAAATTTTGCGGAAACAGAAGAAAGTATTATTTGCAACTTGACTGCATAGACAATAAGCAAAAAAATTATGAACATACAACATCGATAGGTAATTATAAACACTCATATTGCTAGCTCTGTTTTGAGTCGTGGATACGCCTAAACCTCAAAATCAACCAATTTTGTTGTAGAGAGACTGGACCTTGTAGAAGTACTTAAACTATTTCCGCCATAAGCGATATTAGTGGGGACGAAGTCACGCGCAAAATCTAGTTTGAGGGTTGCATATCCGAGGGGGACAGGGGAGGCTTAGTAATACGGGCAGTCCGTCTGTTTGTCAGCGGGATGTATCTCACGAACCAAAGTTAGTGTTCATATCTAATGCCCCCATTACAAAAAATATTAAAAAAAAAATTACTATCTGTGGTGAGTATAAAGAGTTCGAAACGTTCTTGACCGTTATGGTTTTGTTATCATTACCTAAATGAATGATTAAAATCCCTGTTGATTAAAAACAAGGTTTAACGTGCCTGATAGAGAATTAGTTGTGTGTAACCCAATTATTTGTTAATAGCTTACTGTTCTAAATATTGTTAACTATTAGGATTTAGTGGATTTAATGATGGCCAGCACAGGTGGGATCAGCTGCTCCGAAAATTCCAAGATTAAAAGAGCTCATTATATATATTTTTCGCGACCACTAATCCGAAAAAATCCGACTTGCTTTCCCGCAAACCTAAGCCAAAAGCTGGGTTTGAGAATCCTAAAAAATATGAAGGAAAGTAAGGTAAGAATAAAAATACATTTATTTCACACTGCTGTGCAGGTATGATAAATAAAAGTCAACATTATCATATAAAACGAGTTCATAGAAGTTATCAACTAAAAAATAAGGTACTATTAGTGCTCCCGGAAGCTGTGTCAAAAAGGTCCAATTTAGCAAAAAAGAAGTGCCTGACGCTGGTTTTCAATAGGACCCTGGATATGATTTAGCTAAAAGTTGGATACGTCGTAGTATAATTTAAAATAAATAAAAAGCAAGACAGGACATATCTTCAGACTTCAAATGGACTCTCAGTAACAACAAGTCATTTAAATGACCAATTGTGAAGCGCGCAACAACCAGTCACGCAATCATTATCAATTTTATTATTGGTAATATTCTTTCTCATGGAATATTGTTAGTTACTGACTTTTGCATAATTAACAAATAAAAATAAAATAACTACACGTATATACACCGTGACTGGTGAGTAAAGGGACATATTCAAGGGCCCGTTAAATATGCTCACATATAACTAATATAAATGTAAATTATAAAAAATCAATACAGTTAAATCGTGAAGAATACCGTAGTGAAATTATAGCAATAAGGCTCTTAAAGTCTTAAAAAGGACACCCTTGCGCTCGCGATTGCATCAGGTCAATTCAGGTCGCTCACCTATGATAAGAAAGTGAGGCAGACATGATTCGTTCTCCTTTTGATGGGTATCTATACAAAAATTAAAATTAAATAAAGGTATTATTTTTTACAAATGGGCAAGAATGATAAAGTGAATGAGTGGCCCAAACCGCTAGCTGGTCCTAGAGACGCGAAACTTAGAGATTTGTGTTTTTTTGTTAAGAGTAATAAATACCCAGTAACAAATATATTTTGGGAATACCACACCTAAAGAGGTATAAAGGGGGTAGAAGTTCGAAATCCACGAGGGTGAAGCCGCGGGCAAAAGCTAGTTTATTAACCTAGATCAGGCAGGTCTACATTATTAATGTAAATCACAATTTACTTACTTTTTACTTAAATAAATTTTGATTTTGATACAAAATTTTGTATAAGTATATACTGTATAATTTTATATAAATACAAGTGAATTTAATAAGGTATTATTAATACTTACATGTGGAAACAATGTATCTTTCATATCATTGCTGATTACATGTTACTTATCTATGTCTACCATACTTAACTCCTTCCTGTCTAAATAACTTCTATTTGTATGGATTTTGCAATGCTTATAGTTTTCTATCCAACAGTGACTTTCTAAAAGTGAGTATAGTTTTCCGTGGCGAGGCATCGTGAGAGCTGGCAATTTCCTGCATAGTGTCGCTCGAAATTAAATCAGTGTCGCGTCGCTGTCGGCCTTTTGTTTCGAATATGATGTTAACGCCTTCAAAACTCATTGAATTTATTTTCTTTTGATCTTAAATATAAACGACGGCGCTTTGCGTACCCTGCCAATGTTACAGTACAAGCTTTCCTGGGATATCTCTAAATCGCTGTAAATTTACTCGAGAATGGCTAGACCGATTTTATGATTTGACCCAGAATTGCAGAATAATTAATTGCACCTAGGAAATATTAAAAAATATATATATAAATACATTTTTCAATACATTGTAGTGTGCTGATTCTATTTAGAACAACGTCTGTCGGATCAGCCGGCTCAAATTTTTTAAACATAGAGCCATATGGGTCAATATCAACAAAGTGCATTTTCTGTCAATTTTGGTGGCGAAGAATTTTCTTCAGTTTTCGTGAAAAATAAGTTCCTAGTATAAAAGTAGTAAGTCAAAGCTAAAAGGATCTTCAAGAGGGACTAAGATAACTCAATAAGTTTTCGAGATATCTTAGTTTAAAGTTTAGTGTCGCCACCAAAATTGAAAACCGACCACCAAAATTAGAAGTGCCCACCAAAATTTAAAATCAGTACACCAAAATTGAATTGCACCTTATTTTGAATTGAACCTTAATGTAGTCACATTAAGGTTCATTTGCTCAGAGCAATTTTGGAGAACCAATAATGGGCCAATGGTGTCAGCGTAGTGTGTTCCGCTGACGACACGCTTGTCCTAGCGCAGGAAAGGCCGTTCCAGGCGGCGGCCGACTTCATGTCAGTAGGAGTTGCAACAGTCGTGGATAGGATCATCATCTGGGACTCGAGGTGGAGCTCTCAGATAACGGTGGGAGGGGTTCACATCGGTGTCGAGTCGACGATGAAGTGCCTGGGACTTGTCCTCGACAACCAATGGAACTACACGGAGCATTCTGGACGTTTGGTCCCTAAACTGGCGAGGACTGGGGCTGCCCTCAAGCGACTCGTGCCCAATCTGAGTGGTCTAAACGCCTCCTGCCATAGGCTCTACGCGGGGGTCGTGCGTCCCATGGCCCTTTTCGGGGCTCCGGTGTGGGCGCCCAATCTAGCCTTGGCTCCGGCCCGGCTTCTGACGGCGTCCCAGACAAGTCCCATGGCGATTCAGATGGTGCGGGGACACCGCACGATTTCTTGCGAGGCGCACACACGTACCAGTGGCGCGTGCAAGTGCAACGTCGGGACAAAGTCGACCCGCTGCCGCAACTAATCGTGGCGCGGCGCACAGAGCTCCGGCGGGATCTCATAGCGGAATGGAGACAGCAACTGTCGCAACCCAGGGCTGGGCACGCCGTAATAGCGGCGGTAAGACTCCTCTTTAATATATAATATACCTTTAAAATAGGTCTTACTAACTGCTAATTGACTCAGCGAATTTCAAGACGCAGGTGGGTGTTCGGCAAGGCTTTCTGTCCCCGTTATTGTTCAACATACATATACACAGAGTACATCATGCGCAAGGTACTGAATCTATGGGATAAAGGGATATCGGTGGGTGGTCACATGATTTCAAATCTCAGGTACTCTGGCGACACCACTCTTCTGGCTTCCACCCTGCCTGACATAGAACACAATCTACAACTTTTAGAACGTACCAGTCTCGAATTTGTACTCGCTATAAACCGTGAGAAAACAAAACTGATGATTGTGGATCACAAAACCGGTAACAGACCTGAGATCAACAGCATAGGTAACTGAGAAGTTGTCCAGAGCTACATATACTTAGGTTCTACCATTACCAACACTGGGAGTTGTGAGGGAGAGATACGAAAGACGATGTGCTGTGACATGTTAAGCTGTTTAAAAGCTCAAAAAGATTTGGAAAGACAGGCGCATAACCAAAAATACAGCTATCACATAGGTTCGGCTGATGCGGTGCACAGTTTTTCCTATCTTTCTCTATGGAGCGGAAATGTGGACGATTCGTCAAAGAGATCGCAACAGAATAGACGCGTTGGACATGTGGTGCTGGAGGAGACTACTGAGAATAAACTGGACTGTGCACCGCACCAATGTATCCATCAAACAAAGACTTTCTTCGATTGTGCAAATAAGAACACTCACAATATTTGGCCACATTATCCACAACGAAGACTCAATGGAGCGATTAGTGGTGCAAGGGAGAATAGAGGGGCAGCGTCCTCGTGGTCGGTCACCAACCAGATGGGCGGATGCTATAAAACAGTAACATCCAGCTCAATCGTGGAGTGCGCGAGGAACGCCATCTAATAGAAAAAAGTGGAGAGAAATCGCAAGGGCAGCTACTAAGGACTTTCCATGATCACGACCACTCTGTCAAGAGTGCACGATTAAGAAGAAGAACTGCTAATTACATAACATTTATCAGTTTATTAATTAAACTATCTTGCAACGTTTAAACTGGCTCAAAACGTACAAACCACGTACAAAAAATACATATTTCAAACTTGGTGGGCCGTTTTCAATTTTGGTGACGTAAAAATGCCACCAAAACACCAAACTTGAACCACCAAAATTGAAACCAGGCATAAATAAAATCTTTAAAAATAGGGGTTTAGAGTTACAATTCAAATGATATTATTACCTAATGCGTAACCCAAATCACAACATATAACGTGCAGCTTAATATCTAAAACACTTCAGCAAATCAGTAGTAAACCGATCCACCAAAATTGAACAATTCTTGTCCCCCGTGCCTCCCAACATGATGATTACGTTTTAGTCGGGAGATCCTGTAGCGTACTCTTTCGTACTCAGATTCTCATAGGATGTTTTCAAAAGAGGGAGAGAGAGGTTAAAATGACCCTCATGACGTCGTTTATGTGAAATATTTCCCTGAGTTAGAAAATGTATCGGTCAGCACTAATCACACACTTTTCATCGCAAGCGCCGGCACACGATAGAGAGTAAGTGAAATAATTAAATTAAATTGATCTCATATGCACGAAACTTCATGATTTTGTAAGTTGAACAAATGCCACGAAAATTGACATATTTGCTTGGACAAACTTTAATCGAATGTCCTGTGCTTTTAAATATGTTTTTTTTTAAATGGATTATATGTTTTTTAATTATTTATCTAATGCACATACTAACGAAATCTATTATTTTTGATCTTTGCTTAAATTGTTACCTAGATAAATGAAATTGTATAAAAAAATGGAACTGGGACAGGCCCCAAACTTAAATTTTAGAAGATATTTTTTTTTCTCTGCCTATATATAGACATATATACAAAAATATATGTGGCCCTAATTGAACCAAGTTCCGTAGTTCACTATAAAAAAACATAAGAAGAATCCTACAATTTAACACCTTGATTCTCAACGTGGACACGCAAAATTCACCTCCGGGATATTCACCCATATACTTGTTGACACCACGAGAGACATCGGCTATGCCCGTTGTGTAGGGTGAGGCGGATATGGGTTGAAACACGTCTTATGCGACCAAATGCCTAGGTCATATAAGTGCACTGAAAGAAATACTAACAGTGCTAGCCGCGACCGTGGTTTGCATTGCCGTCTAGAACGTGTCGAGTTACATATTGAATAAAGCTCATTTCAGACTACGCTATAATATAATAATATATAGCTCATAGTTTATAGCACAATAATATCGCTCACCATACATTTCTTCAGAACACGTTCACACTTTGCTATACTATATATTATACAAAATGTATGGTGAGCAATATGCTATTGAAGCTATTTGCTATTATATTATAGCGCAGTCTGAAACGAGCTTAACCCAGGGTTTTTACGGGCAACCGTCCATATTGAATAACCATCTTAAATGCTCAAAAATAGACTATAAGTCTGAATAGAAAGTAGAAAGTGTGAATAGACTTTAACTCTATTTTCGAGTATTACTAAGTATTTTCTTGCACTTCACTTTGCTTATTTTAACTATGCCAAATCATAAAGTTCTCCATGCGATTAATCTACAGTAAAGACATAAAGAGGGAAGTTTTGTTTTCTATATTTGTAACGAATAATCTCAAAAAGTATTAAACCGATTTCAAAAATTATTAGTATTTGCTACCTAATACTAATAATTTATCAAGGAAGGCTATATAATTATATACTCGTAACAGCGCGCTGCGACCTACGACCTAAGGCAACGAATGACGCTGACGCTGGTGAACTGCGGGGGACAGTAGTACCTATATAAAGGTTTATTCCTGTTCGGTGAATATTATGTATTACATAATTATATTGTATATTAATTATATTTATATTGTATTACATTTATGTATTACATAATTATCAAGTCTATAATCTGGTGTATTTATTGTCAACTAGCTTCTGCCCGCGGCTTCGCTCGCGTTAGAAAGAGACAAAAAGTAGCCTATGTTACTCTCCATCCCTTCAACTATCTCCACTTAAAAAATCACGTCTATCCGTCGCTCCGTTTTGCCGTGAAAGAAAGACAAACAGACAGACAGACAGCTAGACAGACACACTTTCCCATTTATAATATTAGTATGGATAAATAATTCACGTCCGCATTATTGGTTTGCGGTTAATTGCAGATACTTAACGGGAATTACAGATACGGAAATATGATTTTGTGGGTGTGGAAAACAAATAATTGGTCAAGTTTAGCGGGAAATTGAAATTAAATTGGAGTGCAAAAGCACAATTGAACTACAACAAGGATTGTTATGAGCAAAATGAGATAAGTATTGTTCATTAAATTATTGGTAATTAATAATGCCCAATTTGTGTGAATAGAGGCTTTTGACCTGTAGTGGAATAATATTGGTAATACTATTTCTTTACATTACATAGTAGGGAAATTAGATGTTATTGTTAATATTTATTTTACAATAATTGTATGGGTTACCTATTGGTTTTTCAAAAGTCCTGTTCTCGATTTTGAAAAAATATTAGCTATTCAACTAGCGTCAAAAACCGGTCCACCAAAGTTGTGTTTAGTCCGAATTAATTATTTCTCTGAAAAACTAGCACTGAGAGAGTGAACTATGCCCAAGTAATAAGTAAATTCCAAATAATTCCAGTTTTTGCTTTTCATGCGTCTAGGTAAGCCTGTGTTACAACTGTTATTTTTATACGAATATAAACATAGTAAAAACTTTTGCTATGAGTAACCGCTTACATATGCATTGTGCAGACTTATTTACTAAAAAGATTATCGCAAATAAATCAACAGTATGAAACATTAGTAGGTATTTTTAATTATTCAAAGTGTACCTAAAATTATGAGATACATTTCCTCGTACAAAAGGGGTTGTTACGAACCGAACTTCTTCACATCACCTTTTTGGATCACCAAAGTCAAAGTCAAATCATTTATTTCCATTAGACCAAAAAAAGGCACTTTGAAACGTCATACTTATAAAACAAAAGTGAATCTACCGTCTATCACCTTTTTGGATTATCATTTTGTGTTCTAAATTCTAAAGTACTGACAGTTGGTAAAACTAGTTGACAAATGTAACTAATCGTAACTACTTTAATTAAAGGCGCTGGATTAGGTAGCCACAGTTTATTAATATCAAAAACATAGAATCCAACCAACGGCACTCAACTAGTTTTACCAACTGTCAGTACTTTAGAATTTAGAACACAAAATGATAATCCAAAAAGGTGATATGAAGAAGTTCGGTTCGTAACAGGGTTTTTTTTTTTGTTACGACTGTAGTTTCTGTTTTCGCAGTTAAGTGATCGGTCAGTCCTGATTTGAACCAATTAAATTAAGACAAATTGCGAATCTGCCGGCTACGGCATACATACGGTAGTCCGGCGTGGTCTGGGCTGCAATTACAGCTGTCGGGGATATCGACGCACGCCTGTCAAACGCATAGCTTTGTAATCGAGTTCGAAAGTTCTTTTAAAAATGACAACCACAGCTTTTGTAATTTGTCGGATATACTCGGAGATAGAAAGGCAAATGATTGGATCGATTTTGTAAAAAAAAATATTGCCTTTCACCACCTGTATGAATTTACCTGCCAATTATTATAATCAGAACTTATTAAAAGCAAGTGAAACAGGCCCATAGAAGACGAAAAGGAAGAAGAAAACGTGTCAACAAAATAATAATATACAAGTAACAAAGAGCAGGGGTTGTAAAGATGACGAATAGTGTAACAGGCAACTTTTATTTCGTCATGTAAAAAATATCTTTTTAAGAAACAATTGAAACTACGTGTACTTTCAGTCGCCTTCGAAACAGATGGTGTGGTGCCTTTACTTCAGTACGCAACAAAACGATCTTGGGTACTAGCATCACAAATACTTTCATTTATGCGGCGAATAAAAAAGAATAAGTTTACACTACTTTCATACAGATACAGCCATTTAGCAACAGGCTAAATAGCCTGAAGGTTTTCTTCGGTAGCATCTGAGAATCAGCCGCAACCGCTAAAAAATAATGATTATTATATGTTGTATTCAACACCCAGCGTTCATTAAGGAAACATTGGGGGCGTGGAGTACAAAGACCGTAGAGCAATTTTGGAAGCTCAACTCCAATTTTGCAAATGGAGTGACGACGAAAGAAAATATTTTGAATATAATGGGATTTTGAAAACGCCAACCCACACAAACCATCAACTTAGGTTTACTGCCGTTGTTTTGGCTGTACGAGAAGAGCCCTTGGAATTGCTCAATCACCCACAAAAGTATGGCAGGCAAAAAGCGAAATAATAGGGCTGCTTGCTATTAAAGGTGAAAAGGGTTTTTAACCTTTAAACGACTAACCGACAGCCGGCTGTCGGGCTGTGTGTCTTTCTATTGTGTCTCAAATCACGTGTGTTCGAAGAATTAATCCGGCAACACAGTGGATCTAGTTGCTGCGGTTACCAAAAGAGAACTGTAATTAACAAAGAATTGGCAGCTCGAAGCCACATATGGAGGTTCATTTCAAATAGCAATCTCTAAATGGGATTGCATTTCATGGAGATTGTACCGATTTCAAAACTGAGTCGTAAAAAGCCTTACCTATTTACGACTGAGTTGGTACTTCTAAAATATTAACTTCAGGCACGAAACTAGCGTAACTAATGAGCCGAGACAATGGCTGGTAATCGATGATGCAACTTATATAACAAGAATAGCGACGGTGTATTGAATAAAAACAACTTTTTTTGTTTTAACTTCCGATGTGAGTGTCGGAGAAGGTTGTATTAACTTATTGTCTGTTGATAAAAACATGACAGTTAGAGCAATATCGTACAATAGGTGTTGTTTATTTTCTGATAGATTTAATAAATTCTAGTAATCTTCATCTTCATTTCAGTTTGTATACCCATATTCTGAAGTAATTTTAGTTTTATTATATTACTAGCCTTTGCCCGCGGCTTCGCTCGCGTTAGAAAGAGACAAAAAGTAGCCTATATTATGTTACTCTCTATCCCTTCAACTATCTCCACTTAAAAAATCACGTCAATCCGTCGCTCCGTTTTGCCGTGAAAGAAAGACAAACAGACAGACAGACAGACACACTTTCCCAATTATAATATTAGTATGGATTCTTATTGTTCATCCTGAAATAGAAAATGTATGTTTGTGACCTCATCCCACCCATGCTACTGAACTGTGCGTAATGAAATTTGACAAAGAGTGACGTTGGGATCTAGGGCAAGACATTATGCTACTTTTGGCCCTGAATATTTATTATGAAATGAGCTGGGTGATAATATGAATACTTATCCTTTACCGATACTTTATTTATGAATTGAGGTTATTTGTTTTAAATTTAATTTTAGTATACAGGGTGGAAAGTTTTAATGGGACCTGGAAGAAACCTACCTTAAATCGTAGAGATAGGTAGAGATCGTGGGGTAGTCCTGTATATACGGTATAAAGTATGCGGTATAAAGTAAACTGTACCTTACTTAAATGAATCTTTATTCAGAACCACATTGTAGGTCAGAACGTAACCTCTGGCAGAACACAACTGAAAATGAAATGCTATTTTTTATTTTTTCCGTTCCAATGTGTTTATTCTCGATACGTTCCAGATCGACGCTGCTTACTTCGGTGGATATTGGATATCGTGCATTTTTCGAAACGTTCCCGATGACATACGAAGTCGAAAAGTGCAGAACGAATCGGGAAACGTAACCCAATAAATTGACTTGTAACTCGACAGTTATTTTCGATGTTAAAATTCTATCAGGATAGATAACGTGTTAGTCGGTCTCGCCGTTAAAAAAAAAACATTCTATTAAACAAAGCTTTGGATGTTTTATATTAATTTGGTACATGTGGCGTGCTTGTCAATTGGTCACGCGGCCTAGCTAGGAACATGAACATTGCGCCATCTTAGTTATAACAGCTGTTTTATTCATAAGCAACCAAATGTTTATTATATCCGTGTCCGCAGCTTTTGCGCAGTTTCAGGCGGCTCTATTGAAATTATAGGTTTGACAGAAACTCCTTTGAGAAAAGGAAATTCCTTTCTTAGCGTCAGTGATTTTGATCAAGTATACTTCCTGAGTGTTGCAAGAATAAACTTTGAATAAACGAAACACCCACGAAATAATTTATTTAAAAACAAATTGAGGATCCATTTACTGAGGAAAGGCTATTATAGCATTAATGAATTTATAGATGACAGTATAACAAACTATTAGTAAATTGTAAACAGATAATATTAACTTGACATTTATTATTATGTAATTGAATATTTAATTGACGGTTATTGTTTTTATTAATTGACTTTTTATGTTTTTTAATTTAATTGCAATTCTTAATGTATTTTTTTATTATTTTTAATATTTTCAACACAATGATTTTATTGTTATGAAATAAATGACTTATGACTTAGTTAAATGTAATTAGATAGCGAAATAAAGGCTAGTCTAGGAGAATGCCAGGCTATGCTCATTACTAAGAGTGAAGTATGTCTCTGTCATTTATGAAAATTTTTAGTGACGAAAGGACAAGGTTGGTACTTCTACTTCTAGGAATATCTTAGTCAGCATAGTATGTGGAAAGATACGAACGTTTTATACATTCAGAGTCTAATATAAGCATACTTCCTGAAGTACTCGAAGGAAAATAGGTACAGAGAGTGCATTGTTCAGACTGTTTAAATACCAGATAGGTACCCAACTGTTGTTATGATAATATGTAATGTATCATATAGGTATCGCATAGGTATTTATCTTACAGGGCCTGTTTAATTTATAACATCTTAAATTGTATAGGATACTAAGTATTTATCTACATAGAAAACTATGATATGATAATGTCACAATATTTTTCATAAACGTATTTTATGGGCTATTAGCAAATTAAGCTTGCGTACATAGGACACGTAAATCAAACAATCGGTTTGTAAATTCTCAAATTATGAGGGTATCTGTTAAATTTCATTTAAAAACAGTGTTGCCGTTAGCAACAACATAAACAATTGAAGTCCATTAATAAAAATATACTTAAATAATCAACGACTTATCATAACAAATAGAATGGAACACTTACCAGTACCCAGGTTGAGCTCCGATATTGTGAATAGCAAACATTCCCAGTCTACAGGCACATACTAGTCATAATTCGTGGAGAAAATGTCCAGTATTAATTCACTTTTAAAATGTTCGCGAAGTATTATTGGTGCGTTGAACGAACGTGCACATTCCGTCGATACCCGTCGGTGTGGAGTTAGTACGTCCGTGGCGTGAGTCGGCCGGTATGATACCAGTCCGATACCTAAGTCGCGGCGTGTAGGCGGAAGCGTGACTTTGTATACCACGCATTTTGTACGATAGCTGCTGCGCATTACATTTCCGTGGCCAACGCCATCTAGTGAGAATGCCCTGTGCTGTACTGGTACCATAGGTACTCGTCTTTTAAATGGTTACTGAACCTGAGAAACTTGCCGCCACAGCGCCATCTATGTCGTAAGAGTTAAACTTCTTCACTCAGCGCATAACGACTTAAACAGCACTTCGAAGAAAGGTTTAACATTGTTTTAATACACGTTTTAAGAATGGGCACTAGGTGGCACTAGCTACTTCTATTTTAGAAAACTTTTGGTGTTAATTATGGGGTTAGGGGTCATTAGGCCCTATATGCAACTGGGCCCGGTAGGAGTCTCCTACCGGGTATTCTAGAAGTACTCCCTTTAAAATTTGGTGGTGGTTCACAGGGATGACATCTGTTTCTATCAATAAACATTGGTTAAAAATGCCAGTTTGCTAATTATTCAATATAGTGTCCTATACTTATTTAATTATCTAAATACTGTTGCAGAACGCGCGTTTTTATCAAATAAATTTTACTTACTTCATAAAATTTAAAAATAATAAAATACAAACTATTTAAAGTTACTCTTTGCCTCATTGCAAGCAAGACAGATGTGGGGCCAGTTAACTACCAAATTTTAAAAAAGGGTAACTGGTACTGGACCCTTTTATATAGTGGGTCCAATGACCCCTAAACCGTTAAATGATAACAATCGATATAATAAAAATAAGACTTACAAATAACAAGTAAAATAAGCAACACTTGTTTAAAAGGATTCAAAATCAAAGCCAAAATCATTTAGAAGTGGGTAAAACCACCGGTGACAGATAGCAAAAGATCTTCTTTCTCCTTCCCCTATCCTGTTTTACTTGGGGTCCTGGCAACATGTTTTGCCTTCAATGTCATCCCACCTACTTCACCTATACCTTTCTTCAACCTTTCTTTCTCCTACCATTTGTCAACATTCTAGACATAAAGAATTAATTAAAATTTAATTTAACATGTTTGTTATAAAGATTTGATCCTTATAAATGACCCTATCGATTAACGTCATAAAAGTACAGGTGTTGTTTTTTTCAATTTTAAGTCAGTTCGATTCCCGAGTGTAACAAGCGAATTTTCGAAAATCTTTGAACGTAGTATTATTTTCTTTAAAAAATTAAGGAATGTTTCCTTTGAGTAAATTAATTTAACGTAACGATTTAAAGTAGTTTTCATCCAGGGTCCATAAAAGCTTGTCACTTCGAAAATGTGCCACTCCCGGGAATCGAACGGGCTGAAACGAAAACACAAACTGTACTTTAATGAGGTTAATTAAAAGGATCATTTATAAGGATTAAATGCTTCAAATAAATATGATAATTAAATTAGAGGAAGGCCATGAAATTTTAAGTTTTCAAATCTAAGGACGGCTTTAACTGTCGAAATTTACGTTCAATAAATATAAAATTCTTAAGATTTATGTTTTTCCTTTAATTTAATTAACCATGTTTGTTAAAGAGATTTTGTCCTTATGAATGGCCCTAACCTTTGACACTATGAAAGTAGAATGTGTTACTTTATGGATTTTAGTCGGTTGGATTCCCGGGAGTGGTAAGCGAATTATCGAAAATCTTTTAATGCAGCTTTGTTTCTTTTTAAAAATAAAGGAATGTTTCCTTTGAGTAAAATTTTCTATCTAAAGAATTAAGAGTACACTTTCCCTTCAGGTGGAATTACAAACTTCCACCCTGTATATAACATTATATAATATATTTTTTATTTTAATTGAAAAAAGTATTTTCCTCATTTCATACCATTGTGCCATAAACTGGTTATGATTATTATATTAATGTACTATTTTTATTAGCTGTTTTATCACAATATTACGCTTGTTACATTTTAATCTGAAATATTATACTTACCAACATTTCACGTATGTTAAAAATCTTTGAAAATCTCGGCATTTCTTGACTACCTATATAATTATAAACATTCCTCATAGATCGCTCTATCCATTAAAAAACCGCTTCAAAATCTGTGGCGTAATTTCAAAGATCTCAACATACATACATAGGGTCAGAGAGCGGATAGAGACTTTTTAATTGTTAATAAGACACAACAATAAAGAACAGAGAAGAAGACTAGTAAGAAAAAACACGCTTTAAGCTTTAAGCTTTGAAAAAAAGCGAGTCCTTCTGTATTAAGTAGGAGAAAGAAAAGAACTAGGCCAAGCCCTAAGTTTCTGCATGCATTAGAAGCCTAGAGGCGTTCTTCCCTCAACCTCGATGTGCAAATCGAGTATAACGTTAGAATTTGATTTACTATAGTCGTTCACTTTAAAAGAGGTCTAGAGTAAAATAATACAAGGCAGAGTTAGAGTAAATATTTAAATAATGTTTTTAAATTTTTACTCTAAACAAGATGCGAGCCAAAAAGAATTTAAATTCTCGAAAGGGCATAAAAATAATATGGGACCGCACTCAAACTCACCGTTAATGGCTTATCAAATTTCACTGCTAGAAAATATTGGATTGATTGTTATTTATTATTTAACCCAATAATAAAAGAAATTTATATTTATTGTGATTATCTCTATAGCTCTGTTAACAAATGAAATCTTAAGTATATTTATACAGATATAAATTTCTATGTTGTTCGCAAGCAGTCTATTTGCGAACAACAAAATAGTTTACTACATGTATCAATTTCAAGAACATATTACAAACAAACCCAACATTTATTTATGTATTTACTAGCTTTTGCCCACGGCTTCGAGAGAAAGAGAAAAAAAGTTATGTTACTATCTCCACTTAAAAATCACGTCAATTCGTCGCTCCGTTTTGCCGTAAAAGAAAGACAACCATACAGACAGACAGACAGACACACTTTCCCATTTATAATATTAGTATGGATTGTTCCTTTTTATTCCTGTATTTTTAGGGTTCCGTAGTCAACTAGGAACCCTTATAGTTTCGCCATGTCTGTCTGTCTGTCCGTTCGTCCTCGCTTAATCTCTGTGACCGTTAGCACTAGAAAGCTGAAATTTGGTACCAATATGTAAATAAACCACGCCGACAAAGTTGTAAAATAAAAATTGGAAAAAAATGTTTTATTAGGGGAGCCTTCCTATATTTTTTTTAATTTCAACCCTGACGTGTGATATATAGTTGAATAAATATTTAAAAATGATAAGGGGTTTACTAAAATCAGTTTTTGATAATGTCAATAATATCGGAAATAATCGCCCCAAAAGAAAAAATTAAAGCGTCGCCCCCCCCCCGCTCTAACTTATGACCCGTAGGTTTAAAAAATATGAAAAAAATCTGGAAAGTAGAACCTTATAAGTACTTTCTAGGAAAATTATTTTGAACTTGATAGAAAGAACAGTTTTTGTACAAAAAAAGATAAAAAGGTTGTACAAAATAATTTCTGCGTACTTAGTATGTCAACGTAACAAATAGCCTTTTTTTTTAACTTATAAGTGGGAGCACTTATTGTGACGGACGGGAAACTACGGAACCCTACATTGAGCGTGGCCCGACACGCTCTTGGCCAATTTTTATTTTTTCTGTATTCTTGCACCTACTGTGTTGTGTCTCTGCATCGCCCTAAGGCAGACTGTAAGAAAATGCGTAAGATAGGTAAAAAGTCCGCTTCTCTACATTGTCTGTACATAAAGATAAATAAATAAATACCCAGGTAAGACGATATGGATAGTTTAACTTAAAGAGGTCTCATGTCAGTTAAGATCATTATTTGTTTTAAATATACCAGCGCATGTATGTATACATTTATAATAATTGTTAACAAATTCCAAACGATATCAAAATAATAGCAAATTAAACCAACTTTTAACTAACAAACTTACTTAAATTTTACTTTGGCAATAAGTTGAAAGTAATATTTTTATGTATAAGGACAGGCAAGACATCTGTGGTAAGTATGAAGCTTTTATTGTCTAAAGTTCTAGGAGATAACTTAATATAATATCTACTAAGCGCCATACTAATAAACGCTGCATAAAGTTATGACAGGTTTATACGTAAAAAAATGTATGGTTACACAGGCTTTATTCATTGCATAACTTTACACAGTGATTATTAGTAAGGGCATAAGTTAATAATAAAGAGGTAAGTAAAGTATTTTTTGGACTGTTAATTATTATTCTGCAATAAGGGAAATACTCTGAAACAAATGATTATGATTCAATTCATTAATATATTTTCAATTAAAGAAAGCTACAGCATATATTTCTATACCTAAATATATATTCATTGAATTTCTTTCATCTCATTTGTTACTACTTAATTCAAGGTTTACAACAAATTGGTTTGAAGAAATAAAATAATTTTTAATGGGTTGTAAACAGTATTCTATTACTTTTACTTATAATTCATGTATTTACGTAATGAAACTTAATAATGTAACAAATCAGTAAGTACAAGATTCTTCTTTTTCGGATATCCGCAAGTACGGATATCATTTACATCAGAAGCAGTGATAAATCAGAAGGTAATGAGGACACAATACTGCTGTAAAACAGTTACAATAAATAATATAACGGTTACTTAAATATACATAGATATTTATCGTATTTAAGGAACCGTTTAAAAAACTGGATTGGTGCACAGCAAAGCCATGGGACCACAATGCAGTGTGGGTGTTATATCGTTGGCTGCTGTCGTTCGGGGGCAATGCTCCCTTACTGAAGAAAATAATGCATTGTCTCCAACGATGTACTTACTTGCCAAACGACTATTATTGTCAAAACGAATGAGTAGTAAATACAACGGTAAGCGAAGATGATGTGTCAATGACGCTGTTCGTTTCAGACTATTGTATTTTGATTATTTTTGAATTATACAGATGTAGCTGCCAAGCTAAATAAACCATGTAGATGGTTTCTGGTGGTTTTTTTAATAGTTTTCAGTCTCTCCTTGGTACTTCTTGGAACTTCTTTCTTTCAACTTGGAAAACTGAAATTGGATAGGAAGGGTCCTTTTAGAAACTCAAAAATACGGAATGCTTGCTGATATCAAGCTACTTCTGCCTGTGATGTCATCGCCATAAATTATCATAGAAACAAGGCAGCAGCCTTGTTATAATCGGTATATTCTAATAAGAGGATTTAATATTTTCCGTAAATGCATCTGTTAATAGAACGTTACAGGTAAAGGACACTTGACGTACAAGTATTGTCTATATTAATTAATCTAGAGACCAGAGTTCTTCCCTTATTGAAATACCTTCTACAAAGTATTAGAAAACAAACGTAGAATGAAATTGGTTAAGTCACTCTGAAGTTAATGAGTAACCAAGGGATAAGGATATTTGTTTTTATACAGGGTGTCCCACGGCAATGCCACATGGAGGGAAAGTACCTTAAATATTGTAGATAGAGCATTTTACTGAAAGAAGACATTATTTGAATTTTGAAAACCATTTAAACTGCATTCATAGATATTTACATAATTACATAGTTGAACCAGGAATCGAACCTGTTACTCGAGAAAATTAATCAGCCTGTAGTTTTATCCTACAGATCGAAAGGCTTCATCACAAGTATTATTTTTTGCTAAATAACATAGTGTCAAAAATAAAAGAAAAACCATAAATTTTAACATTTTTAATACAAAATTAGCCAATTTTATAACTTTTGATTATTTCGTTCCCTGACAATTTTTTGGTCTTGTTGTGGTGGATATTTATTTATTTAAATGATGCGTACTACTTAAGTGGGTAGATTAATTAGTAATAAGTAGTTATGACTGTAATTGTATGTCCTTACGGCAATGTAAGCTTTTAACTTTTCAGAACAAAATTTTACATCAAATGTTAAAATTCACGGTCTTCCTTTTATTTGTGACACTAAGTTATTTAGCAAAAAATAATCCTTATGATGAAACCTTTCGATTGGTATGATAAAACTACAGGTTGATTATTTTTTCTCGAGGAACAAGTTCGATTCCCGGCCCAACCATTTAATTATTTAAAAATCTATGAATGCAATTTAATTTGTTTTTAAAATTCAAATAATGTCTTCTTTCAATAAAATGTTCTATCTACAAGATTTAAGGTACTTTCCCTCCATGTGGCATAGCCGTGGGACACCCTGTATAATGGTATGGTTTATTTGTATACCACAAATTCAATTTTAGTAATTAAGTATCAAGTAACAGGACTTAATTGTGTTAGTAACAATATTCCTTAAGTCCTTAACCTTATACACTAATATTTCTATTGTAATCAATTAACATAAAACCACACGTTTGTGAATCACTGCCACAACCTAACCTAACAACGAAGTGGACAGCTTGCAGCAATTCAATTAGCAATCGAGTCTGCCACGACCACGAGAACTTTTTTGTTCTATTTTGCAGGTTTCTGGGTTATTCCATTGAAGTTTTAATTACGCCATATCACACACTTCCCAGTGGGCTCAATATGATTAAAAATAGGTATCTATTAGATTTTCTTCTACGTATTACCTAATAGATTTTTGTTTTCCAGTTTGTACCCTTTTCTGTTTTCATTATGTGTGCATTGGATGCAGCTTGAACATGTAGGACATGTCAAGTTCAAAGCTACTCGGCTTCGCACGACGGCGGCGGTAACATGACATCAGGAAATGAAGAGCCTTTCGGATCGATCAGTCGCTGCGCCAGCTTCATTATACCAGGCATAAAACAATGATCTCGCAATAGACGAAGGCTACACGTTCATTTTCACTGCCAATGTCACCTCTCATGTTCACAGGAAACGTGGCCTGCACGGGGTTTCGCGAACTGACGAGCATACTAGTAGGAATGTACAATTATTGCTTGCATATCTTCGCTTACTAATGTATTGTTTCTCTTAAATAGAAATCCTTCCTTATAATAAAGGCTAATACTTCTTGAGAGGGAGCGCTTTTAATATAAATAAAAAAGTGGGTGACAAAACATTCAGGACGAGATAATGTGTAAATCGCGAGTACAGTCAACAGCACAAGAAGTATTACAATCGCAATGCTCTATACCTAAAACGATTGTATTAAAAATTTTGCAAATTCTGTTGTGAAGAGCTCCACGAGCTCTCGGTTCTTAGGTTGAGGGAGAGGTTGCCCAATTGCCCACATCTGACGACGCCCTTGATAAAAAATGTCAAGAGATGAGTTTTGCAGCAATGAGGTCGACCATTTTTTGATACAATGTTATGTTCAAACTGCATAATATCTATTCAATGAATCCAATGTCCAATCTGTGACAGGCCGTCACCTTGTTTATTATAAGAATGTAATCACCAATCCTATCCTCCTCGAGCAAACGTATCGATGCAATGCACGTGACTCTTTTGTAAGAAAAAAGGCCTGTTCTAGCTTATCAATCTGAGCTGTGGATAATACTAGGCTAATATCACTTATTTATGAAATAAAATACTGGAAGTGTGTTGCGGAAACGTTACCGGTACTCTCATTGGCATGCACAGGCTGCACTGACCAATGACCTTTCCGATAGTTTACTATGCGGCGAGCAACAAGGATGGATCCTAGGTACTTACGTTTAATAGAAAACTGAATGCTGGCAACTGGCTCCGATTGTTTTGTTAGACTTGTAAATATCAGGAGCTGAAGTATAACACAAAAAGTAATTATAATATCTATTTATATAAAATGGTAAACTGACTTATTGTTGATTCAATGCACCACCCAACCGCTGGTCCTAGAGGCATGAAACTTGGACAGTATGTTCTTTGTGAAGTCACTAAGAAAGGATTTTTGGAAATTAGATCCCTAAAGGGATAAAATAGTGGATGGGCAAAGCCGCGGGCGAAAGTTAGTCAATTATAATATGTTTCATCCCCCACAACAATAAGATACGCAGTCTTGTGTGGTCTCTCGGGCACATTATAGTCTTTGCTCGGGTACCACTTGACCTGTGGTGGATGATTGAGATTCGATCTTTTTTAAATACCTTATTACTTTCCATAAATGGTCGTCTCTAGCCACAGCTGTCCCTTCCTCTTAATACTTTAAAGGAAGAGAGCCCATGAGCCCATTACGTTTTGAATGTTCTTTTTATAGGCAGGTGAAAGGGGTCTATACACGTTTATAAGTATAAGTATAATAATATAAGTCAAAACTGCATATTTAATAGTTTTCTAAATAAGTCTTTAATGTTAAAAATATCGTTGTTAGAATTTTTGTTCGGGATGAATTTAAGTACATAGATTTCATTCAAATTCTGCATGAATATTACCAAAAAGTCTGGTCAACGTAGCTATCAGTTTGCATTTTTGCTGCTATATATAGCGTCGATGCGGACGACGTCGCGGGCAGCAGCTAGTTATTCATAATGAGGCTATAGGATATTGACTACTAGAAGACAAGTGAAGAAAATTAATGCGAAATTGTAATAAAATGTAGTGGTAATTTGGTCGTGTATAAAATAAATAGATATTGAATCGTCTTTTTTCTTGGTAAGTACAATTTATATTAGTTTCCTTTTAAGTCAATCGGTCGCCGTGTAAAGAGGAAATTGACTTCGTGGCTTTGCATTCACGTACAACCTAATTTTTCTAATAAATGTGTGAAAATAGAACCCACGTTATGTTATTAAAACTCTATACTGGCTATCAAAAACAAATGCTCGGTTAAATAAAATAGGCTTTCATTTATACAATTGACTTATAGAATGACTGCTATTGGCAAATGGTAGTCGTCGTAGAACTGTACAATTCAGCCCCAGTCCAATGTAATCCACTTATATTGAAAACCGACAGCGGCATTTGAAATGGGGAAATAGTAGGTCAATTGAGAGTTTAATTTATTTTGTTCAGCCAACTGAATCTTAGACGGAGGAACGAGAAATTTATATAAAGTTAAGAGCTAAAAATATAAAGAAAATATGCAGTTTTTTCTCTGTGAAATCTCGGAAAATTACTTACGTTCAAAATTAACATTTGTGTTTGCTAGTTAAAGTCAGTCATCTTTAAATAAGTAGGTATTTTGAAAATCAAACCACAGACTATAAACACATAATTAAATGATTAGGAAAGGTCTCCTAATCATTTAATCCTTTTCGTCATAGATTGCCTAATATCAATTCTCTATTTGACATGGGAATTACTATGTTAAGGATATTATTTACTCCCAAAATCTTGTATTCAGGTACACTAGAAACTGGACGTACTTACTTCAGTAGTTATTTGCTACCTTGATGCCTTCATAATAAGTGCTATGTGAAGGTAACAAAAGGGACGAGGACTTGCTGTCATCATTAGTATGACAGAGTACTTGCGATAATGAAATGGAGACTAGCGGTATAATAAGTTGCTCATCATTTACAGCATTGTTGTCAACTCCATTGTTTGCAATCTGTATCTGCAATAAACACCAATATGCTGTAAAAACCGGAGGTTATTATGTTATTAGTGTCATATGATGAACATGTGTTTAGTTTATGAGATGATTCTAATGTATGGCTAGATTTTACTATGCATATGCTCGTGGCATTTCATTGCAATGCCTTTGATGATCGCAGTATATTTTTTATATTTCAACGATATAAAAATTATACTGCATTGTTATTGTACAGTAAAACGAAGTAGTTAATGTACTATTTAACGTCTTAGCTGTGTAAGGAGGGTCTCCTGGGATCACTCATACACGGTCACCTAACCCCAAACTAAGCAGGGGGCGGAGAATTTGCAAAAAAGAATAAAATAAAATAATGTGATTCAAATCAATTCAATTTATATTTTTAATACATCTATGAAACAATTCATAGGTACAAAAAATCCATGGCGTAGTATATCCCGGTTCCATTTTGCGGTACAATTGGCTCAACTTTTCATTTTTTGCTATCGAATTCCTACTCGTAAAATTTTCCTGAAAAGCATTCCCAAAACTGTGGGTTTAAAAACACAAAAGTAAGCAAGTAGAACTTTTTTCTGACTTTTCTTATCATAACTCAGTACCTATACGGTCCGCTGAAGTCAATACTAAAATCATGTTGTAACTCATACCGGTTCTATTGAAAGGCTAAACCTCAAAAACTTCCACTTCCCCAAGACTATGTATTTCTTAATTAGAGAAAATCGACAAAAATAATGTGAACGGCATAATTTTTTGTCAAAGTGTATTTGTTGAGAAATCTTTTGGGGTATAAAGTGGAATAAATGTATGGACCGCAGAGTTTTGAGAACAATGACTTTGGGGTTCAGTGTAATAAGCCGATATTTATTATATTTACTACTAGCCTTTCCCGCGACTTCGTCCGCGTGAATAAAAGTTTATTTAAAACTTTATATTACATATATACTTTATATATATAATATATAGTTATATATATATATATTTAAAGTATATAAGTATATGAGTACTCTTCTAAACATAATTCGAAAGCGCTTCGTTGGTTTCTACCCATCAAACGGCTTGAAACTAGTTATATGTAGGTAAGACTTGACGCTTAAACCAGATTCAGGTTCGATAGACGCGTGCAGATGCTGCTTAGAGTTAGCTTGTCCTTGCTTAGACGTTGCGTAAATGACAAGTTCTTCATTTTGATTTATGTAAGAAAAGATGTATGATACGCAATTACGTATATAATACTTCCTTCGCGATCAAAAGTAGTGCAGTTTTATGTAAACTTCCTTCCATTCACACCATTATGTTTAGAACAAAAAATTATGACGTTGACATTATTTTTGTCGTTGTTCCACGCGCCGTCTTGTTCCTTACTATTGGGGTTCTTCTTTTGCGGAATCGCCTTCTCTCTTTGTTAATGTATCATTGTTTCGGTTGGCCTTTCTATGACAACGTGGACTTAGATTTCTTTACTTTAAGCTTAACTTTAACCTGAATAAGATAATCAGAATATTTATGGTATTATATATATGATTTTATCTATGAAAATCATCAATATATAGGTACTGTGAAAGGTAAATCGAGGGACATATTTAAGGATGCGATAATATATGCTCACACATGACTAATAAAAATGTAAATAAACAGAACAATATGACAATATGAAATCGTAAAGAAAACCGTAGTTGGTTTAACGCAATAAGGTTCTTCAGTCTTAATAAAGGTCACTCTAGCGCTCGCGGTTGCATGGGGTGACTAACCTATGATTAAAGAGTTAAGTAGGTATGATCTGTACTTCTTTCGATGGGTATCTAGCGCGAGTGTCAACCATTTACTAAACATTTTATGGGGCATTTGTTAAAAAATAAGGTATTGTTTTTTATATATATTTGAAATGAGAATTTAATACTGAATAGCCTTCTTCAATAAGTCCCTCGTCTTACCTAACACCGTGAATAATAAAAATAAAAAAATACTATTTCTTAAATGATAAGGAATGTAATGTGTTTGTTCAATAATCTGTATTTGTGTTTGTAAAAGTAACTAAATATTTTTAGAAGTAGTGATAAATAAAAACAAAAAAAAAGAAACACAAATGGCATTTATTTTTCAAATTATTGCCAGCATCACGTAATACTCATAGTTATTAATACTAGACTCCTTACAGAAAAACCTTTTTTACTACGGCCATATTTTGTAAAAGTTCTAATACTGT
The DNA here is from genome assembly GCA_033675125.1 of Athetis lepigone. NCBI lineage: Eukaryota > Metazoa > Arthropoda > Insecta > Lepidoptera > Noctuidae > Athetis > Athetis lepigone. The sequence continues at coordinate 12,637,685 of CM066219.1, forward strand.
TTTGAATAAAACCTCCTTTGTATAATCAAAGAAAATCTCATCGGACGCCTGGGCAAGTTGCAGGATTTTTCGTCAAAAAAATTTAACCGCTGTTCCTGTTTCTATTTTTTTTTGATATGACGACATGTTTTAAACACAAGTTTGAAGAAAACTCTATTGTGAGTTTTATTATATAGGTAAATCCTGATTGTTATTATTATTATCAATTATCCTACTGATATTATAAATGTCAAAGTTTGTGACGATGTTTGTTACTCTTTATCGCAAGAACGTTACACCAGAATAACGAATAGGCTACACAACATCACGCTGTAACCCTCGAGAGCTTAGCAGTAACAAAAAACTTGATATACCTATTAGCTAGTTATAATATCTTTATTCAAATTTATTTATTTATTTTATTTATTAGGAGTAATCAGTTGGTTTGTGTGTGTAAGTTTTTTAGGGTCTCCCCATTACTTTCAAAGGTCCCAGAAGAGAGGAGAGGTCTCACAAACACTAACTAAAATATAGGATCCTACCTTAATATTTCATAATTTCTCAAAAATATGGATTATGAATGAATAAATCACTATTATCGATTTGTTTATACAAATTAACTATTAAATCTCATTCTAATAATAAAAACCAAAATGTTTAACAAATTGAATGGCCACATTAGTGCTGTAATTGATTTTTGTAAAGCGAGTGAAAAGTCAATTTGTGGTAAATTAAATCGTTGTAAGAAAACGGCATCGAATCATAAACAAATTTCAAGGAAAATTTCTTATAAAACATTTCGTTTAGATTAATTTACAGCGATTTCCAATATTTAATATTTGTATTTATTTAAAGTAAGCTTAACAGTTTTCATATTTTTTCATATTGAAGTAATACTTATCGAGGATAGAACGCATAATCTAATAATACCAGCCTATTACTGTCCCACTGCAGGGCGAAGGCCTCTTCTCATACAGAGAAGGCACGAGCATTGATCAACACGCTTGCTCAAGGCAAATTGGCGATTTAGGACTAATATTAATAACAAGTCCAGGTTTCCTAACGGTGTTTTATTTCACCGATGTCTGTGATGTCTGCCAATTGTCCAACATGCATTACACGGTTCTAAATTTTGCTGCAGTGTAACAATAGCCTTATATCATTTTTTTTATAATAATTTGTACTGTACCAGTTATTGGCAGAGCTAAAACCGCTTCAACATATAATGGTTGGTATATAATGGTTCATAATATGAATCACATTGAAAAACATGAAGTGGGCCTGCCTACTCTAATCTTTAGGGAATGACAATCGATAAAATTTTAAAAGGCAAAATTTAAATTTCGATTCCCAGTTTCTCCCCTAGGGAGGACTTTCTAGTTTGGATTTTGGGAATAAGCCATATTTGGTGTTTAGGTGGTCAAGTGAATAGAGGATGAAGAGATGTTCCTAGCACTCTCGGTTTGCATTCAGACTGCCCAATCACGTAATATCTTTTTTACGGGCTCGTAACGAGACCGAAAAGTCCAGTTTGTCTGTCAACTCTGTTTAACTGATTAGCTAGGTCAACTAACTAAGACCTTTGAAGTACGTTCGCAGTGTCACGCATGCATTTGTGATTGTAAGGTATGTAGGTACCATTTACTAATGATTAATCAAGGAGAAACGAAATTGATAGCATCGATAAAATTGAATGGAAAAAATCTAAAACAGTTTTTTTTGTTAGTCACTTTTTCTTTTAATTAACTAATGACTATTATATGTTTGTTGCAATAATTTACAAAATATTGAAGAAAATGGGTTTTACTAACCATACAAAAAACGTTGTTGATGATATTATGTAAAATTTAATAGTAAATACGTGAACAGTACTGTTCAAATGGCTATGAACACCTTACCATTTGCACAACCTTTACCGTACGTTTATTGTCAACTCAGTTAATGGCACAGAGAAAAAAAACATTGAAATAAACTCTATAGTTAGGTTCAAATAATAAAATGTTTGGTATGTCTTTAATTAGGTTTAAGTAATAAGGTGTCGATTAATGTTAGAGTCTAGTCTAGTTCTAAAATCGTAGCAGGTGCGTATGTACCTATAACAATTAATAGAAAACTAAAACAGTGTAACAAGTTATACAAGTTAACCAGTAATAACGACGTAATAACTACGGAAATACGAAACTACGGACCAGCCAAAAAAAAAAACAGACAAGTGCGTGCGTGCGCTTTATATGACATAATATAAATCACATTCTTTACATGATATGCACCGACGTGTTAATTCGCGATTAAACTATCGCAATAAGGCTCTCAAAGCCATAAAAGTACACCCTTGAGCTCGGGGTTGAATCGGGTCACTCACCAATCATAAGTGAGTGAAGTAGGTATGATCTGTTCTCCTTTCGATGAGTCTCTAGCGCGCGTGTCAACGATTTTTTTTTTTGAGAATAAATAATTTATGGTTTTTTACATATTTGGAAAAAGAATAGAATATTGAACTAGGTCCTTCAATATCTCAATCGACTCACCAGCTACGGTGTATAAAACCCGCACTAGGCGCTTTTATCTGGATATTATGACTCAATAACCGCAGTTAGTCAAGTACTGAACCACAAATACACCTTTGGAACCATATGGTGGCTCGTTATAGTACGTTTTTATGTCGTCATGTAATAGGGACAACATTAAAAAAATGGCATTCTGTTTAGTCCGTCTGATAGATCGGCCAAAAATATGGGACACGTATTTTTTGCTTGATCAAATTAATAAAAAAAATACAAAGATAAAGAGCAACAAAGTTCCGGAGTGGGGGCTTTTGACGTCACCGTCCTGCAAAAATTGTATCAGATCGTGATGTCATGCGCAACTTCAACGCACTGTATCGCCGTCATTCTTCGTTTACGAGAAAAAAGAAAAAATACGTGTCCATTTTTTGATAATCTTACTGACGGACTATTTACTTTTTTTTTTTGTCGTCTCGCATATTCAGTGGATTTGACAAATTCAAAATTGCTTTGAAAAAGGCACATAAACACTAAAGTCTTTAGTCCCGGTTGCCATTCCAAGACCTTTGCCATTTGCTATGGGTAGTCAGAAGCTAGAAAGGCTGACAAACAGTCTAACCAAGTGGTATCATGTTTCTCAGTTACTGGGTTGTGGAGGTAAGAAAGGCAGTCCGATTACCAACCCTAACAGATTTGGGAGAGCTAGGGATGTGTAAAGATGTTTGCGCATAAGTTGGGAAACTAAATCAAACAGTGCACCAAAATTAGAAGTCACTGTCTATAATGAAATCTTGATGATCTGAAAAAAAGACATATGTTTTCTTTATACCTCTATGAAAAACCTGAACGTTTAAACACACGTTCCTCTGTACGGGCTATCTTTTTAATTACGGTTATTTTACTGTACCATCTTCCAATACACTGTCCATGTCACAGATAAAAAAAAATAGTCATTAGGATACTATATGATCTCAGGTTTTATCTAGGATAGGGCAGGCCTTTCTAGGGGTAAAAGTTTACTCCTTGACAAGCATACAGAGTTACTTTCGCATTAATGCAAATATGAGCATGGATTCTACATTATCTAGAATCCCTCTACAATCCTTGCTCAACGAGCCAGCCCGCGAGTTAGTAGTTTTAAACAAGTCCTTAAATAATAATAATCAGATCCAGCCTGTCCCTTTGCTGCCTCCCAGAGAGGCAATAAGTCGAGGTCTGTGCCCCACAGTCGGTGCTCTTAGCGTAGTCGCTTTGTTTATAAGTATTACCCTGGTTGGATGCCTAAAGTCACTCTGGGGACACTCAGGATTGTCCGGTTCAGCAGTAAATAGCCTAAAGCGAGATGAATTGCGAGATGCCATAAGCGAGAGAAAAAAAACTGCGTTATTTAAATTAAGGCTACTTGGCCGGGTTACATTCGTTCTCAAAACAATAGCTTTATAAATACAACATATTTACATGTACAGTAAGGAGCAGGTTCCAAAGTGTCACCAAAAATAATACTTTTTGCAAAAAAAGAGGGTCAGCGTACCTTGATTTGAATGAAAAACCTATAAAAAATAACACACTAATAAATTTCGATTAACAAATACATTCTAAAGTTTTTTATGTTTGTAGTAAAAACACCAAATTGTGACACATAACAAGTTCGTTTTTATATATTATTTATTAATATACTTAAAACACTTTCTAATACCAGAACAGAACTGTGTTTATAGGTGGCCGTTCTAACACATCCTGATATGCTATAAACATAACACATTATTAGTTTTGTAGTTTACTTAAGACGCACCCAAGCTTAGCACAGGTCTTCGAAATCCTTGAAAATCTTGGCTTTTCTACCCTATTGAGGTTTAGTAGGCGATGGAATTATCGACAAACGAACGCTAGATAGACCTTAGTCTGCAATCGCTATATCTATTGCATCTGTATTAAAATTCCATTTGCAGTTCAAAAGACCTCAGCAGACAGACAGGAAATCGGGAAGAGTTTTCATAATATAGGTACTATATAAGTATATAATGTATTGCAACGGCGAGTTGTGTGCACAAATTGAGTTTGCATTGTATTAGATTTTACAAGATACTACAAGACAAGACAAAATAAGTACTTATATCTTGTATATAATAATAAATATCAGCCTATTAATGTCCCAATGCAGAGCAAAGGCCTCTTCTCATACAGAGAAGACATTGATCACCACGCTTGCTCAAGGCGAATTGGTGATTTCAGACTTACAGGTTTCCTTACGATGTTTTTCTTCACCGACGTCTGTGATGTCTCAGATCAACTTTAGAAAGTACATATATGAAATGTAAAAGTCACACTATCTATAAGTATGTATCTTGTAAAATAATAAAATTGTATTTGTTTTTTTAGTCGTCAATTGCGTTTTGCTTTGAGCAGGTGTTTCGTAGCGGACTACTCTGAGAAAGAACATCCGAAACAAACTTAGAAGTCAAAGTATCTGTTAAAGTCAATACAATCGTAATTCGGGGACCATGAAGATTTTAGTGCATTTGTCCATACAGTGCAAGCATTTGTCAGTAATCGTTTAGCTCAACAGGTTAATTTTTAACAGCACTTACCTACCCATTATATTAATCAAATAAACCTTTCTCTTTTTTTGCGTTATAAATAGCGCTAACGGTCACCGTAATATTCAATTAGATGTTCACCAGATACCCTAAACAGAAAGAACAGACTTTGTTGTTGAATAACCAGTTTATTGGCGTCTCCTACCGAGGAACCGTTCGATAACCTGTATATTTATTTTTGTTATTTGTTTTCGTATAATATATTCACGTTGTAGACGCACCATGCGATGCAACTGTAGGGCGCTCAACCTTGGCTTTTACGGTACCTGCTTTTCTAAGGTGCTATGTTATAAACAAAAGGAAAAGCAACAAATAGTTAAATAAAGAGATTAATTGATTAAAATAGATAGAAAAAAAATATATATAGAAAAGAAAGTAAGTAATAAAAAAATTAAAATGATTTGTTTTGTTTGTTATTGGTGGCGAATTTGCTCCGTATAAGCAAACTCTTAATAAAATCCTGAAACCTAATCAACTATTCCAACTTCCGGGGTCGCGGAATGTTTATAATAGTTACCGTGACCCTGGAACATAAAAGGCAATCGAAGGAACATGAGTGGGTTTTAGTCAGTAAGAGTCTGACACGCCCTCCCGCCGCACCCAGGACGCAGCACAGCAGCACCAGGGAGCAGTAATTGGATGATTTCCCACTCACCAAAAAAAAAAACAATTCCAACTTAATCGTAAATAGTCCATCGAAGTTTATAGGAATCCGGTCCTAGTTTGCAAGAGAAAAAGAAAAAAGTGACATTTCTTCTTCTCACTTTTTAAGTCTTACTCTGCATAAGAATTTTCCTCAGTTTTCAACGTATATTTGATAAAAAATATTTAGCCGTTCTCTTATTTTGTGCTTAGCGCCACTTTCAGCGATCCATTTTGATTGTCATTTACCACGAACTTGAAAAAGACGAACGTAATCTTTTAATCACGAATGAAGCATGCAAATAGCTGGTGTGCGTGCGTACTCGTCACTGTATGACGGTGTATTGTCGGGCCTTGTGTATCTGTGTGAGTGTATCATATTTAGCAATAAAACTGTTACACCTTGTCACGGGATTTGATTGAAAAATTAAATACAACGTTTTTTCATGCAAGTCTTAAGCCGGGTCTCCACTAGGCAACAATTGACGCGCAACATGTTGCACAACAAGTTGCCCAACATGTTGAATGTCAGCGCGGAACTTTTGTTGAACAACGTTGTCTGTCTACGCATCTCCAGTCGTCGCCAACATGTCGCCAGAGGAACTTGTGTTGATTTCAGCGGCAATGGTTATAATTTTATCAAAAAATGCATCAAAAAGAAAAAAAAACCAAATAAATATAATAAAATTTAAGTTGGTGGGTTAAAAATACCTACAAAACAAACAAAATGTAAAAACGCAAAAACTCTCATTTATGCTCAACTAACGATGCTCTTTAAACAAACAACATGCCGCGCGTCATGTTGCGCGCCAGCTGGCAACACCACGTGCTGTTGGGCAGCGTTGCCGTACATGTTGAGCGTCACGTGTCGCGCGCCAAATGTTGCCTAGTGGAGACCCGGCTTTATTCTAACGGTACATAGCATTTTTTAACCGACTTCAAAAAAAAGTAGGTTCTCAGTTCGACCAGTATGTATGTATGTATGTTTGTCCGCGATTATCTCGCGTATGGCTGAACCGATTTTGATGCGGTTTTCAGCAAAGTGTTTTTTACATTTTGGAGAAGGTTTTAGTATACTTATAGCATTAATAGATATCCCGTGACGTTGCCCGCATAAACCGCGTTTTGCTTTTTTTGGATTGAGGATTTTCAGAGACGATTCTATGTTTGACCGCGATTATCTCGCGTTTAGCTATACCGATTTTAAAGCGGTTTTTAGTCAGTCTTTGTTACATTTTGTGGAAGGTTTAAGTATATAACACTAATGGATATTCCGTGACGTTGCGCGCATGGAGCCCTTTTCATTTTATGAGCTTACTAGCTTTTGCCCGCGGCTCCGCTCGCGTTAGAAAGAGACAAAAAGTAGCCTATGTTACTCTCTATCCCTTCAACTATCTCCACTTAAAAATTCACGTCAATTCGTCGCTCCGTTTTGCCGTGAAAAAAAGACAAACATACAGACAGACACACTTTCCCATTTATAATATTAGTATGGATAAGTAGTGTTATTTTGAAAGTTACTCTAAAACGTAGTAAGACATTGGGGCTCCGAACTAAAAAGTAAAAAATTAAAAACTTATTCCAAAAAAAGATAACCGACTTCAAAAACTAAAAGCACAAAAATAACTATTTCGGAAGTCGGTGGCTTCTCTTCTGCCAGATTTGTGTTGCCACCGACTTCCAAAATAGTTATTTTTGTGCTTTTTGTTTTTGAAGTCGGTTATCTTTTTTTGGAAAAAGTTTTTTTGTAAAACCTACCCAGTGGTCTGTCTCCACAAATAAATTTATATAATATTTTATTTGATCTTTCTAAACTCCTTGATATGGTTTATTATTATTTATAATATGAATGGTCGAGTACTCAAGGTATTCCACTTGTTTTATTATGCGCTTTAATTTAGCCTTCCGTGATAGTTATATAACAGTTCATTCAACTGAATTTATTATTGTAGATCGATTAACATGAAGACCCGTCTCTAAGAAACTTAGTTGATCGTATTACTTACTTTTTCTTAGTTATTTAATCTTTACTACCTAATAATAGAAGCTTTGGTTGTTTCTTTGTTTAGTCTTTGAAGTTTCAAAGATTAATTATTGACTAGCAGTTGCCAGTCGAATATTAATGAAATTAAGATTGATGCTTTTGGTACATAACACAACAGCTCTCTAATAAGATATAGAAGGGTTAAGATTGAGCGTGATTGCTGTTGTTCGTGCTCTTTTATGGTAAAAATGCAATTCGGTTTAAATCCTTTGTAAATAATAATAAATTAATATAAGTACATGTTTATAAAAGCTAAATTGATTGTGTACAAATATTGACTGTTAAATCCATAATGCATTCAGGAGAATAACAAATACAAAAAAATCAACCGACTCTTTATAAAAGGTTTAAAGGCAAAAACATAATAAATAAACGGAGATTAATTCATAATCTTACAATGGATGGTGTTAATAGATATTGTACGAGTATTCTGAGTAAGTAGTGATGGGTTCTAAGCCTTTTACCCTTCACGAATTGGATCGATACATTGTTTATTTCCTCTGTTGAGTTTTAATTGAATTTGTCTCGACACAATCCTCTCTGACAGTTTGGTTTACCAATACCTGTGTATCGTCAACTAAGTTTTTAATGTTTTTAGTTTGTTAGTATCAGTTAGTTTGTAGTTCGAACTGTTTTTAACTAGCTGCAACTAATGCAGCTCTACTAATGAGTGGAGCTATAAAATGATATCAGGTCTTCGATTACTGTGCTTCGCTGCCGTAAGTTTTAGCGTATTGCTAATATAGCCTATTAGTTATTATGTTATGTAAGCTATATTTCTATAAACAAAAGAAATACAGTATTTTTGTGTTAAAAATTAACAAACATCCGCTTCGGTTCTCACTTAGTTTTACATTTTTTATAATATTAGACGATCATCGAATCGGTTTTACCAATTTAATAAAACTCCTAAAGCGTTTTTACATCTTCAAACTTACGACCAAAACTAGCCGTTATATCCAAAAAATTGGTGACCGCTAATTATTTATTGCGAAAAATAAGAAATAAAAAAATAACACAATCGGCATTTTTAATTTTTTCGACGAAAAAAGGCCAGCAACCTTTGTTAAAAAATAAATCAAAGAAAACTTTTTTTCAAAAAAATAATAACCGCCTTCAAAAACTAAAAACCCAAAAATAACTAAAATTTCGGAAGTCGGTGGCAACACAAATTGACTGGCAGAACAGAAGCCACCGACTTCCGAAATTTTAGTTATTTTTGGGTTTTTAGTTTTTGAAGGCGGTTATTATTTTTTTGAAAAAAAGTTTTTATTTATTACTTTTTAGTGTTGACTCCCAATGTAGATATAGAAACTTGAAGAAAAAACACACATCGTCTATGAATATTTCGTCAATTTTTTTTTGTTCTTGGTGAATTTTTCGAGAACCACTGAACCGATCGCCACAAAATTTATATGGGACCACCCCTGAATCATGACTTATCAAACAAAAAAAGAACCATCAAAATCCGTTTACAATTGACGGAGATATCGCGTAACAAACATACAAAAAAAAAAAAAAAGAACATACAGACGAATTGAGAACCTCCTCCTTTTTTGAAGTCGGTTAAAAATCTAATGAGGTTCTATTCAAAATAGTATTAGGACTTCTACAAAATGTTGCCGAAGCATTATAGGGTTTCCTGTAAGGAGTTTATAGTCTGTGAGTATGTAATATCTATCTATATTACGTAAAGCTGGCAACATTTAATAAAAAAAATAGAAATGCCATTTGCATTTAATTTTTTTAGGCCAGTTCCAGTATTAAGATGTGAAAACTCATTAGTGAGTTTATAAAAACGAGAAACTTGTATGAATGCCACAAGACAAAAGAATATTCAAGTAAGTGTAAGGCCATGTCGCACAGACAGGTGGCTTGCTTAGCGCCTAGAGCCTAGCGGCTTGCATCCTGGCTATTCGCTTGGATACACGGTGGCCGCACATGAGGTGGTTTGCGTGGTAGGTCGCTATGTGCCTTGGGCATTTGCTCTAAAAAATAGCTCTAAAACTACTACTCACAGAAAATTCATCTCAAATTCAATATATCAGTTCACGGCCTTATCCGTCATGTTGGGTTCATGATATAAATAAATCACGGTCAAGTTATGGGGAGTTTAATGTTCTATATAAACAATTGCGTAATTTTGACGATAAATTTTATGAATATTTGCGTATGACCAGGGAAACATTTGATCTAGTTCTCAGTGAAGTTAAAGGAAAACTATCTCATTTGAATACTCATTTTAGAAAAAGGTTCCACAAAGGTTCTCTTTTGAAAACTGAAGCAATCAATATGTCATCCATTGTTTTCTTCTAACCTCCTACAATATTACAAAAATCCGAGTTTCCAGTGGCTACTTTTCAACCTGGCGCCTCGCAACAAAAAACCAACACGTTTGTTTACATGGATGCACGCCAAGCGACTAGCTAGGCGCTAAGCGCGCAGTGCAGCCGGTCGCGTTCATTTTAGAACGTTTGTTTTACTAAGCTACTACCTAGGTGACGCGCTAGACACTAGGCGCTAAGCAAGCCGCCTGCCTGTGCGGACGTGGCCTGAGCCTCAATTTCCGCTCTGCTAGAATGTGTGAGATCCTTGAATCTAAAACTCGCGAAATAAAATATCTCGTAGTTTGGTTTTTTCAAATCAAAACCACACATTGTAAGTCTGGTTTAAAAGTCTACAAATTAATCTGTTTTAAAAAAATTGCGAGCGAATGCAGATTCAAAATTTGTGACACTTTATTTTGCTAAAAATAATAACTTAAAACATAAAAAATATTAAAATTTCGGAAGTCGGTGGCAACACTGGCAGAAGAAAATACACCGACTTCTTTTTTTAATCGTTTTTAGATTATGTAGCATAGTGATCTGGCCAGCTACAACTGGTGTTTTAAAAAATCTGTGAAGTTTTAAGCTTTTCTCAACTATTAGCAACGTGTAATCATGTAGACATGCCTCACAAATCGCTTTGTATTGAAAACGGCATCAAAATCCGTACAGTAGTACAACTGTAGCAGTCACACAGAAGCTGCGGGGACTTTGTATTGTATTATAATAAGGAATTTTTTTTTTACATACTAAATTATGATTTGCATTAAGTGCACATTCAGACTTTATTGGGAAAATGCAAAAAAACACACTACTATAAACGAAAATTTGCTAAAAAACTAAATCTTTATCAAACTTTTTGTTTATCAAATAGCATAAACGAAGAAAAAATACATTAAAAACAAGTTTTATGTTAACTGGGACGATTGCTAAAATTAAAAATTCAAAGATACGTTATAAATTAATTTTAGAGTTCAATGTCACTAATAATAACATTATGCTGATTTATACAAAAAATAGCTATGAGGTCGAATGGAGGATTAAAATAGAAAATAATTGATTTTTTACTTCTAAAATAGACTACATAGATTTCATTGAAAAATATAGGTTGGCTCTTTAAAAGACGCAAGAATTATCCAAAAATAAGATGATGACAAACAGTTGAGATACGGCCATCTGATCCCAAGCTAAGCAGAGCTTGTGTTATGATGGTAATCAGACAACTGATATACGTACTTATATATTTTTTAAATCCATACTAATATTATAAATAGGAAATTGTGTCTGTCTGTCTGTATGTTTGTCTTTCTTTCACGGCAAAACGACGAAATGACGTGATTTTTTAAGTGGAGATAGTTGAAAGGGATGGAGAGTAACATAGGCTACTTTTTGTCTCTTTTTAACGCGAGCGAAGCCGCGGGCAAAAGCTAGTACTTACATACATATTAATATAGATAAATAACACCCAGACACAGAACAAACAATTATGCTCATCACACAAAGTTTGTCCTGGGTGGGAATCGAACCCACGACCTCTGGCTTAGCAGTCAGGGTCACTGAACACTAGACCAACAGCCCGTTTGACTTATGCATTGGCAAATGATAAAGTTTAATAAAATACATAGGTAGGTAGAAGTGGGTCTCTATATTTGTGAAAGAAGAAACTGACAGAGCAACTTATTGACTGAACGATCAAGGCACAGCTGAAACCACTGGGTTTAGAAGCATGAAATTTTGCACAAATGTTTTTAGGGTGACGTAGCTGAGATTTTTTTATTATTACGCCCCTAAGGGGGTAAGATCTACAATTTAAGTTTTTATGAACATCCGTACTTCTCTATATATAACCACGCGGCCGAAATTGGTATCAGCTGGTTTTGTATATTTTCTATAAAATATTTTATTAGACTGGCTTTCATTCGCGTCTGCGCCACGAAACTTCCAATCCCTTCTTTATTCCTTAAGGGTTGGAATTTTAAAAATCCTTTCCTGGTTGATGACTTTTCACAAAGAACTTACCCTTCAAGTTGCATGCCTCTAGGACCAGAGGTTTAGGCTGTGCGTTGATATATCACCCAGTCAGTAAGTCAGTCAGTTGACCATTTTATATATACATATAGATAACTAAATTGTATAGATAACGCACATACAACAGAGATACCCTAATGAGACAGCGCGGGAAAATAATTAAATCAAATAACAATGAAAAACTTAAACGTCGACAGGAACAGCAAATGAGAATAAATATGTCCCCAGGCTCCGAGGGCCCGTGATCCTCACGGGTTAAAATAAATAATTTGTATCTTTTTCCCATTCAGTATTATTATGTACTTAATTTAAATGTAAAAAACATGTTAATACGGACGAAATGATAACAAAATATAATAAAAACTAAAATTTTATTACACTTGATGAAACCAATTTCAATAATGTTTGGGCTTTTTGGGTTTAACACTGACTGTATTATTGATGTCTGTCTGTCTTTCTATCTGTGTGACTAAGACCACACACCTCTTACTCGCTTTTAATGGCAAGTCTTAAGAGAAAACGTGACCACAGGAAATAACTATTCCAGAAAGATGCTGGTGGATAGACGTTGTTTTTGGTATTATTACAATAGCCGCTTAAGAACACCGCTTTACTCATCCAGTTCCATAAAATATGTTGGCACCGAGTTGCCCACTACGTTACTGTTTTAGCGTTCGGTTTGTGTGTCGATTTACTGAGAGTGCAAGTCAACTTCAGCGCAGGGGCTACAGTAATCCTAAAGTCTTATTTAACTAATCCATCTATATAGTAAATATTTATAGTTTTCATATCCTTCAGTCTATCACTAACTGGGTGTTGAACTTGGGTGCACTTGTATACAGACACAATCTGGTGTCTCGTTTTATTTAAAGTTTTGCTTAGTTGCTAGACTTTGGCTCTGACTTTGTAGTTTTGGCCCCTAGGGTCCAGATAGGAATAGGTTACCGTGACCCCGGAACATAAGGGGCAACCGAAGGAACATGAGTGGGTTTTAGTCAGTAAAAGTCTGACACGCCCTCCCGCCGCCTTTACGGCGGGAGAAGTCATTTGATAATTTCCCAGTCACCAAAAAAAAAAAAGTGTCCAGATAGGAAAAGCAAAAATTATAATAATACAAGGCTATATTCTGCTTCCACAGTGTAAAACGGTGTAACATCTAAACTAGAATAAAAAAATGCTGCTGCAATATTAAATGTAATAATGAGGAAGGAAGAGAGGTAACTGAATTTCCTCGGTTTATTATATTTCTATAGAAATATCTGTAGGATGCTAGTGAAGGCGGAGGGAACATCTAGTGTCAATAAAACGTGGTAAAATCAATTAAAACACCAATTTGTTCAAAGTGCATTCACACAGAGTGGTCAACTTGACCGACCGATTGAATGTGAAAAGGCAATACACGTCCGCTATGAACTGTGAAGAGAATTGCTTTCAATAACGGCCAATGGTACATAAATGATCCAAATACATACCCATACGTTTTCATAACAACTCTACTTATTTTAACCCAGTAATAAAAAATCAAAAGTTCCTTTTTCCTATTATGTTGAGTCGATTCCATTTAGATTATTATTATTTATTTATGAAACTAACAAATTTAAATTTACCTTCTTTAATTTTTCCTCGTTTCTGCATTTTCTTTTCTTTCTCCTTCATATTATAAAATTTGACTGTGCCAAATCTCGTCCATACGGTTTGAAATTTTCTCATTATGCGTAAAAAGGGATACAGAGCTCTCTTTTCACGGTTTAGTGTAATACAGCTTAACATCTTGTTGAAATCTTTAACAGCTTTTTTGATTCAGTATTCAGCAACGACCAACGTCTCATAATAATCACAATAATAGAATAAGTGGCAAAGAAAGAATAACTAAGTTCATCTTTCTTCGGAAGAAACACCAGGTCATCCATGTGGTGATATGTACTATCAAAATGGATATAGTAGGTATCTTAAATTCCCAGGAGTCCTTACTTTAATAAAAAGACTTGAAGAAATCTGAATTAGTCTTGGGGATTAAACGTATGTTTTTCTTCAATTAGCATTTTATGGAATCTGAAGACCTGCCAAGGATTATACAATATAACTATCATCAGTATTACTATTCTAGCTAACTCAAGCTTACTCACCCTCGTTTTTGGTTACTAAGTTTAAAACTCCCGATCGTAGCGAGATGTTATATATATGGGCTATGTAACACAAAAATAACTTTTCATTTCTCACACTCGGAAAGTAGTGTTGTTTTGTTGATTATTGGGTGAAAAATGCTGCTTCCCCTTCGAAGGTAAAAACTCATACAAATTACTTTCCACCCAAGGGCCGGAATGAACTTTAAAAATAGAACTGCTGACAGCTGTGAAGAATTTTATGTAAAAAAAACTAATTAAAGAAAAATAATACTGCGGCCATGTGACTTTCTAAACAGCCAGTGTGAACTTAGCGCAAACTTTTTTGAGCGGAGTAAGCCGCAACAATTACTCGGTAAGTTCCATATTTAAAATTTAAAAAGTCGACATAAATTGCCGGGATACTAATCAGTTATGTATATGTAACGGAATTCAACAAAATAGGTAATAACCTTTATGCTAAGATTTAAATATTAAAAACCGGCCAAGAGCGTGTCGGGCCACGCTCAGTGTAGGGTTCCGTAGTTACCCGTAGGTACGTCACAATAAGTGTTCCCACTTAGGGGTTTTAAAAATGGCTATTTGTTACGTTGACATACTAAGTACGCAGAAATTATTTGTACAACCTTTTTGTCTTTTTTGTACAAAAACTGTTCTTTCCATCAAGTTCAAAATAATTTTCCTAAAAAGTCATTATAAAGTTCTACTTATCAGAATTTTCATATTTTCTAAACTTATGGTTCAAAAGTTAAGGGTGGGGGTGTTTTTTACTTTTGGAGCGATTATTTCCGAAATTATTGACATTATCAAAAAATTATTGTAGTAAACCTAAACCAATATTCATTTTTAATTACCTATCCAACAATATATCACACGTCAGGCTGGAAATTAAAAAAAAAACACTTTCCACTTTTCATACCCTACCTAATGCTACCTACCCATTTCTAATGCTACCCTAATAAAACATTATTCCCAATTTTTATTTCACCACTTTGTCGGCGTGATTGATATACATATTGTTACAACATTTTAGCTTTTTAGTGCTAACGGTCACAGAGATTAAGCGAGGACGGACAGACAGACAGACAGACATGGCAAAACTATAAGGGTTCCTAGTTGACTACGGAACCCTAAAAATGAGTTCAGGCGATTCTGACACCAGATTCAATTAAAGACGAGGCAAATTATAATATTGAAAATCTTTTGCCAAAAAACTCAAAAGAAAAATAATTTTAAATAGGTTTTCCTCATATTCGAAATGAAAAGTAGAGTGTTTAACACGGGTAAAAGAATCAATCCGACTCTGACTATAGCCGTCTAACTACCTCGGGAATTAATTCTTTCCACCCTCGGTTAACAATTTACTATTTCAATTTGTACCAGTACTTCCTTAGATTATAAGCGCGTTCAATCAAACAAACAAATTCAGCAGGCTTATATAATTAGTAATTCACATGGTACACAATGTGGGTATTTATTAATTCCGATATTGATTACTTAATCAATATTGTACGATTATTATTCCGCTACGCTTGTGTTTTTCGAGATGTCTTTTATTATAGTTTTTTTGTTTTTCAGGTGTATTATTTACTTTGTGATGTAATAATGGTTGGATTTAATTTATAACGCTAGCTTTGATAATTAAATGCAAATAAAAAATTTAATTAGGGTGTAAAACCGGCTTAGGTAGTAGATTTTCGTACACTCTATTCGAAAGAGAAAATTGATTAATATTAACTAATTCCCACCACATAAAATAAAGTTCTTAAGTTATTAAAATAGTAGAAAACCGCATATCGGGCGAATTAGATAAACATCAACCCCCTGAGCAAGCAGGCTTCCGCCCCGGCCTATCCACAACAGATCATCTTCATACAATCAATCAACTAATAGAAAAGCATCAAGAATATAAAATCCCTCTACACCTTGCTTTCGTCGATTACTCCAAGGCCTTTGATAGTATTACACACTCGGCCATTTTTGACGCCTTAGGCAAGACATTGATACCACCTACATCAACTTACTCCGCTTAATTTACAAAAACAGTACAGCTGCCATAAAACTAGAAAACACGGGTCCAAAATTCAAAATAGAGAGAGGAGTCAAACAGGGCGACCCGCTATCTCCGAAGCTGTTTACCAGTACCCTTGAAGAAATCTTCAGGAAGTTGGCAACCGAATGGAGGGAAAGAGGCATTGTACTTGGGGAGATGAGATTGACAAACCTCCGTTTCGCCGACGACATTGTCCTCTTTTCCTCATCAGCCACCGAGCTCGAAAGCATGCTCCAAGACCTGAGCAATGCAAGCCTTGAGGTTGGACTGAAGATGAATATGTCGAAGACCAAAATTATGTCCAACGTACCATCACAAAGCATAAAAGTAGGCGGGGAGGTAATGCAACATGTCCAAGAATACCTTTACTTGGGCCAGGTAGTCTCTTTCCAGGCGAGGCAAGACAAAGAAGTCGCAAGACGAACTGATAATGCCTGGAAGAGCTACTGGTCTATGAAGGAACTATTCAAAGGCGATTTGCCCATTGGCCTAAAGCGGAAACTCATGGACATGTGCATCCTCCCTGTCCTAACCTATGGCGCACAGACTTGGTCACTGACAAACTCGCAGAAGTCCAAACTCAAGGTTTGCCAACGAGCAATGGAGCGCAGTATATTAGGTGTTAAATTAACAGATCGAGTTCGCAACACTATGCTGCGCTCCAAAACAAGAATAACTGATGTGGCTCAAAAGGCTGCCCAACTAAAATGGGACTGGGCAGGACATGTCTGCCGCATGCTGGACAAATTGTGGGCTAAAATGGCACAAAGCTGGTGCCCTGAGACTGGGAGACGGGGTCGCGGCCGGCCACGAAGGAGATGGCGGGACGAACTGGACAGTTTCATGCAAAATTGGAAAGAGGAAGCGAGAGACCGCGAATCATGGAAGAAGTGGAGGGAGGCCTTTGCCCAGGAGCGGGACAGAATAGGCTAATAAAAAAAAAAAAAGTTTATTTTAATTTCTTTCCGGTCACACTGATCAATCTTTTTATCTTTTGTTGCGACTGTACAAAATTAGTAAAATTAAATTGATTAAAATATGAAAAATAATTGAACTCCCGTTTGGACCGGGACGCAAGAAACTCACTAGCCGAAATGCCTACAAAGCTATACGCAGTCAGCTACTTCCCCCCTCAGCAGCCCCAAAGTATGCGCTCGGCGCATTTCAGTTTCATTTGGTGAGTGTGTCCATTTCATGCGCGCACTTCCAACGAGAGCGGAGACCCTATCAAAGGCCGATGGACCTCGAAGTCCCGGATTATTCCGATCTGTCACCCCGCTTTGTCCCCATCGGGTGACAGATAGAAAAAAAAAGTTTGATCTGTCCCCCAGTTAGCAAATCGAACTTTGTTCACTCCTTAACAGTTTCATCTGTCACTAATATGGGGACAGATAAAACGTTTTATTCCTGTTTATCCCCACAGAATTTAACACATTAGTACTAGGCGCGCAGTAATGTGAAGTAATTAAGAAGTAGGTACAGTGAGTATTTACTTACTGTACCTACTTCTTATTATAAGAAGACACTTAGGTAAACGAAACATAAAGTGTATGAGGTATACATTAGGCTCTTCATTGATTATAATTATGCTTAATAGCTACTTAAATAAACTAGCAGGTTTTTGGACTTTAAAAGAGACTGACCTCTGAGTTTGTTTCGAATGTTTCATTTAACTAGGAAACACCGGTTAAACTGTAAAAGTGTAATATTTTACCTATTTACGAAATAAATATATCCTTTTTTAATATAATTTTAAATCCCTATCAATTTTAATCAATTTTATATTCTTACTCGAATGCAGTGAAGCCTAAAAGGAGGATTATGAGTTGTAACTGTAACTGTTGTACTATATACCTACATAATTTGCACTTATTTTTGCCAACAAAGAGATTTTCAAAGTATCGACCCTTTCGTGATAAATTGAAATACGTGGAATGCTTCGAATGCTCCGAAATGTACCCAATTATTATTTCCAGTAATACTACAAATAGTATGTAGAAATATAGTATGTACCTATTTAATTAAATCAATTTCCAGAGGGCGGCTGTAGCCCCCGCCCCCCCCAACCCCGCCCCCCACAAATGCTTCTGCAAGCATGAGATACTTGTCGGCGTGTGTGTATACAGGGCTGTATAGGTAGTGTTTATCTTAAACATAACAACGAAATGTGTGACCATATTTCTATAGTAATTCTCAATATTGCTTTTATTACGGCGTAAAAAAAACTGGAAGTTTTCGTAATTAATATATATTTTTTGTAATGGTTTTTTTTTGGTGAGTGGGAATTCATCAAATGAGTTCTCCCGTCCTGGGCGGAGCGGGACGGCGTGTCAGACTTTTACTAACTAAAACTCACTCATGTTCCTTCGGTCGCCCTTTATGTTCCATTCCACAACCCCGGTTATTATGGTTATATCATTTTTTTAACGGATATGGTTTTGACATTATATTCATTCTACTCTTCACACATTGTAACAACACTATTTTAAAAGAGTAAGTATGGAGTTTCTGGTCCATTCTTCTCCATATGAATCAACTTTTTGGATTGTTTTTCTTTGTTTTAGACGTTCTAAAGTGCCTTTTAATAGTCTATATCCATACTAATATTATAAATGGGAAAGTGTCTGTCTGTCTGTTTGTCTTTCTTTCACGGCAAAACGGAGCGATGAATTGACGTGATTTTTTGAGTGGAGATAGTTGAAGGGATGGAGAGTAACTACTTTTTGTCTCTTTCTAACGCGAGCGAAGCCGCGGGCAAAAGCTAGTTAGAAATAAATTATTTGAGTTTGAGTTTAATACGGAACCCACTGTTTGAAACACGCTAGTTTGAAGTTCCTGACAGTGTTAATAAACTACACAATGTAGCTTGCGAGTAGTTGCGAGTACGCTCGGACAACTTACCCCTTAGTTTACGTGTAAAAGATGCGTTGTAGGGTAAAGTTAATTACCCGTTTTTACCTGGTACTCCTTTATAACTTTTATGGAACATGAGGGCTTTGCTAGTGCACTTTTTTTCTCTAGTAAACAAAGCTTGTTATCTAACTACGAGTAGTTAACGCTTGTGAACAGTTATGAACTTGTTTTCAGATATTGTATAGCATTGCATAAAGGTTTATTTAATACCGTTTAGTTACAAAATATACCAGTTAGATACATAACCATTCTTGACCATATTTATTGGATGAAACATTATAAAGATACATTCCACTGGATGCTGGTTTTTAGGGTTCCGTAGTCAACTAGGAACCCTTATAGTTTTGCTATGTCTGTCTGTCTGTTTGTCCGTCCTCGCTCCTCCTCCGCACAAAATAATTTCTGCGTACTAAGTAATAAATACCACTTATCGTGACGGACGGGAAACTACGGAACCCTAAACTGAGCGTGGCCCGACACGCTCTTGGCCGGTTTTTTTTAAATGACTTCAAAAAGGAGGAGAGTTCTTTTTTTACTATGCAAAGGTTTTTAAACCCCTGAATAGCCTTGAGAAAATCTTTTTGTTTTTAAAGGGTATATTTCACAGGTCGTCCCATAGAAATCAGGTTACAATGTGAAGGTAAAAAGTATGTTGCGGAATGTTTATAATAGTTACCGTGACCCTGGAACATAAAGGGCAATCGAAGGAACATGAGTGGGTTTTAGTCAGTAAGAGTCTGACACGCCCTCCCGCCGCACCCAGGACGGGAGCAGTCATTGGATGATTTTACACTCACCAAAAAAAAAGGTAGAAATTTTATTTACCTATTTCGGTGATGTTGTAATATTTTAGTTTAGTATCAACTTATACCTGGACTAGATTTGGACTACAGAGCCACACTTCTATCAGCCGCGTTCATGGACATAAGAATGTTAAAGCCGTCAACCTTAAGGGACTACGCACATGAATCCTTCGAACACACGTGTTTTGAGACACAATAGCAGCCCGACAGCCGGCTGTCGGATGGTCGTCGAAAGAAAACAACGGTTTTATACAAAAACTGAACAGACGCGGAAAGCTGAAAGCATTGGCGTCTTTACAAAAAAATCGTTGATGTTAATCCCTGGCGTAAAAAGAGGTGTTATAAATTTGTCAGCAATGTGTGAGAGTCTGTCTGTACGTCTGTGCCACCGTAGCTCTTAAACGGGTGAACCAATGCGGAGGCGAATCTTTTTTTTGAAAGTAAATTATCTAGTAAAGGTCAACTGTTTCGTAGTTATGAACTATTTGTTAGCTGCAGTCGCGGTTTTAACAACTCAGGAGGCAGGGTTTTTTTTTTATTTACACTTGTTTATGGACATAAACTAAATAAATGCGCGTAGTTCTTTATGCACTATTTAGGCTCTACATTCTATTTTATTTTAAAACAACTCAACATTTGATTATACTGTTGAACACAATATAGAACAAAATAAGTAATTAGCACAGAAGAATTACAACCTCATTTAAACTTTAAAAAGTCTGACATCGTAATTATGTCTACCGTATAATAATACTAGCTTTTGCCCGAGGCTTCGCTCGCGTTAGAAAGAGACAAAAAGTAGCCTATGTTACTCTCCATCCCTTCAACTATCTCCACTCAAAAAATCACGTCAATTCATCGCTCCGTTTTGCCGTGAAAGAAAGACAAACAGACAGACAGACAGACACACTTTCCCATTTATAATATTAGTATGGATGACTGAGTAGTATCGGTTTATACTTACGTAAATGTCAGATACGTTCATTTAATAGGAAGGAAGTACGCAATGTCAATATACGAATAATTGTTGCCTCGATACCACTATTAGCAGTTTAGCGATTGCTTCATACAACCGGTAAAACAGTCTACGAATTGAATTATTTCACTAAAAAGACACAAAGACTTGAAATGACAAACATTACTGTTTCATATTTCTTTCTAATCTGCAATAATAAAATAATAAGCCGTACTTATATATTACAAATCAAATACGGACAATATCTAGCTACATGTTTTCACACAAATTGTGAACTGAAAACAAAACAATGATAATATATTAGCCGACTTCAAATAGGCGGAGGTTTTTAATTCGTCTAAATATATTTATTTTGTATGTTCGCAGATTTCTTGAATACCTAGGACCAATTAAGATTTTTTTTGTGTTTCAATTGATATAATTCACAGGTGGTCTCGTTCTCACCAGGTTAGGATTCAGGATCTGATGGTGCGATCCTTAAGAATTTCCAAAATTTCATATAATGATGGTCATTATATGAAATTTTTACTTTAACATCAACTATAGCTGGACTAGATTTGGAATACACACTCACTATAGAATTCGACACTAAAAATGTAAAAATAAATGTTTGTTTATAAATAACCACAGCCTTTCAAAATAGTATAAACCTATTAATTTTTGAAAAGTGCTTTTTATCTTTTTTTGTAATAACACAGCTATGTTAAATATGCTCCCGTGTCAACAAATCGTATAATAATACGTATTATACGATTTGTTGACACGGGAGCATAATGCGAAGGCATTATTTAAATCACCTATCAACAAATTAAATAGGGAGCAAAATTGTGCCGCTCAAATTGCTTAGGAAGAAGAAACGAAGGTACTACATAACGTTGTAAAGGTCCCCAAAGTGGCCTTGTTTCGCAAAATTGTCTATGGAAATGAAGACATTAATAAAGCTTAAATAAATGCTGATTTTCCGGAACGTGCAAGTAGTAGACATTTGCTAAGAAAATGAGACGAGATATGCATAAAATTATAGGTAAGTAAAACGATTAAAGTGTGGCAAAGTTTGTTTATAACGGGACGATAGTGAATTCACATTGGTAAATAGTAGTAGTATTTTCAGATAGCGTAAAACTGTACAAGACCTGTTTTCGATTTTTGGGTTTTTTTTGGGTTGAGAGGGGTAAAGGGGTTCCCTAAACCCCCCAAACCCCTTCCCAAACAAAGCAAACGACTTTTAGAGATATAATGATAAATATGTACGATACCGGATTGCCAAATTTAAGGCTTGTGAAGGTCTGTGTGGCTTCGGAAAGTTGAGCTCATACATAACAAACTCCAAGAACTGCAAGATCCATAGTTTAGACACACGGACACACATACTTTCCAGAAAAGAAACTTATTTTTTCGTAATTTTTTACAACACTTTCAACTTGCACAACTATTATATATTTTGACTATGACCACAGATAACACAAGTTTTGGCGCCTAAAATGCCACACTCACACACAAACTATATCTATTTTAATGTCGGATGCATAAATAATAATATCTAATAAAGAAATTCCAAAAATATCTTAGTACCTATTAAGACTAAAGAACTCTTTTGGCACCCACCGCCACGTATTTTTATTGTACAGAGCAAAGAAACCAAAATGTTTGCTATGCAAAAGAGGAAATCTGGCGCTCGGCGGCCGCAGCCGCGGCACGTCTCGCACGGTCACAGTTCTAACCTAACCTAACCAACCATTTCGATATGGGCTAACTCTTTCTTATATAAATATTGTATATTGTCATAAATTTATAATTTTATTCTACAATTAAACTTAATCTACTAGTGGTTGGTGTTAAAAAAAGAACTTCTTTGTTTAATTTTGCATTTTACGCGCGATATATTATTTGGTGGTCATACAAACAGACGATTATGTAAAAAAGTTGTGAAAAATTACGAAAAAATATTTTTCTTTAGAAAATTATACGTGTTCGTGTGTCTAAACTTTCATCTTGAAGTTTCTGTAGTGCCTGAAGCGTAACACCGCCACACGCAGCGCCGGAGACCCTCACGAGCCTTTAATTTGCCAATCCGGTATCGTACATATTTACCCTTATATCTTTAAACGTATTCGTCTTCTGAGTTTGGAAAGGGGTTTGGGGGGGTTTGGGGAGCCCCCTTTCGGAGTGGTAAAGTACCAAAATCGAAAACCGGTCTTGTACAGTTTAGCCTAAAGGTATTCTACATCGAATATACAGGTGTCCCACGGCTATGCCACATGGACGAAAAATACCTTAAATATTGTAGAAAGAGAGAAAATTTAACTCAAAGAAGACATTATTTGAATTTTAAAATCATTTTAAACTGTACCCATAGATATTTAAATAAATACATAGTTGAACCGGGAATCGAGCCTGTTACTCGAGAAAATTAATCAGCCTGTAGTTTTATCCTATCGATCGAAAGGTTTCATCACAAGGATTATTTTGTGCTAAATAACATAGTGTCAAAAATAAAAGAAAGACCGTGAATTTTAACATTTGATGTGAAATTTTGTTTAGAACAGTTAAGAGCTAACATTGCCATTAAGGACATACAATTGATTACTTATTACTAATTAATCTACCCACTTGAGTAGTACACATCACTTAATAAATAACAATCCACCACAACAAGACCAAAAAATCGTCAGGGAACGAAATAATCTGTTTCAGTTAATATATATGTGGCAAAGCCGTGGGACGCCCTGTATATATATAATACGCCATGAATAACAGTCGTAACTGACAGCCACATTCTTACGATATTTGGATACATTCGAACGTGCAGTTATGTGATGCTACATTTGAATAAAAAATGTTAAGTACACAAAAGATTCACCGGATACTAAAACCTCTCTTCGCCTTAAACAGTTAACATTGAAATTATACTTATTTACTAATGTTACTTTTAAACTTAAGAATTACGTTAATATTATTTGGGATTCCTCAGAGACTGCAAGTTACGGACTGAATTAAATTTAACATTACACCAAGTTTGTATAGCCTACTTAAGTAGCTGTTAGATTTTTAAGTACGTACCTAAAAAGTTTACGCTACTATTTTACAAAACTTCGCGTCAATTGTCATAGACATTATGTAGTACGTCGCGCGGACTTGACCTGCGAAATTCAAGACAATCATGTTTTTACAAGAATAGGCTGTGTGAATATGCCGCTGTCGTCGTCACGGGTCAATGGTACCCAGGACCTGCAGGTCTTTCACAGAAAAGAAAAATGTTGCTTGTCCTCCGAGAAGGGGAAGTGTATAAAAGAGAATGGCGGGTGGGCGCGCGACTCAGTCGCACCGCGCTCGAGACCGTAGCAGTGGCCGACTGGACACCACCTCGACAACTCAGGTGAGCGTACCCGCCGCCGCTTAACCACCTTCTAACACTCGAGTACTACGAGTAGGGGGCATTTCGCGCCTTCCTAATTAGCCGTGGTGTTCCTGGCCAGCCGCGCACCACTGGCAGGGCCGCTCCGCCGCGACTTCTCGCCCGCCTGTTGCCCGCGACGCCCGCGCCCGCGACGCTCCGCCGAGCCGCATGCAGCCCGCGTAAGTCATTCGCTAACACAACACAACAAGTTACCCGGTTCAATGAGGTGAGTCCCAAACTAACATCACTAACTTCATAAATATTCTTATTGTTGTGTTTGTGCTTTGCGATGTGCTGCGACCTTCCCTTTTTTTATTTTTCTATTTTTAAAGTGAGCTTCAAATAAATCTTTATTTTTTTAATGCTGAGTTATCAATGTGCATTTAAAATTAATGAGATGTAATCATTGTTTGCGTGTCCTATCACGTCAAAGAAAAAAACAAATGAACGTAAACTTAGATAAGCACCGATGACAAAGTGTAATAAGTAACATTTACTAATCAAGTTTTATAGTTTTGTGCTGTAACAAGTGTAAGTCAAACTCTTAACGACAGTGGAACTTTAAATATTTATAAAATGTCAAGTCAAAACGTATAGTTGAATAAAGTAAATCCTGGGACATCTTACACACTGCCATCTGACCCCAAGCTGAGCAGAGCTTGTGTTATGGTAACCAGACAACAAAAAAAAGTAAAGTGAAGGTAGATTGGTAAATGTGGCTTTCGTGCGAGTTTGTTTTGATAAAATTCGTAAGTAATTTATTAACGTGGTAAAATAATCACATTTAGTGAAATGTTTTGTTAAATTGCAAATGAAATTTAAAGCGCTTGAAGCTCTATATTTGACATTTCCCAATAAGGTACCTAATAAATAAATATCCGAAGAACTTATAAAAATGGACAGTATAACAATAAACGGACTTTAACCTTTCAACGACCCACCGACAGCCGGTTGTCGGGCTGCTATTGTCTTTCTATTGTGTCTGGAATCACGTGTGTGTGAAGGTTTAAATATCTAATTTCAAAATAATTGTCCTACATTAAATCATATTACGTTAAGTGGACAGATAATTGCACAGAAAGAGTAAAGCTTGTTGTCGTTCGATTTGCGTGTGAACGTTGTAATTTTACTAGAAATGAAACATCCCGACATGTTGCTACACATAATTTGGCTTATTAGCGTACTTCGGTACATTCGTTTTTGTCACTAAAATTTTATAACGCTTTTTATTATTCTTTTACTTAGAGGGTAGCTCTATCAAACTGATGACCAACATGTATTATGGTTTTTCTATTCAGAGGGTAGCAAACGGGGCCCTTTTAATGATTAACTTTATTTATCACGTCCAAATAGTCAACTCGAACACAGAGTGCATATACGTTAGTAAAAAAATAAGTTGAAAATTAAAGAGGACCCACAGAAAATCTGACTTCTGAAGTTTCCGTTCTCGAACTTGGCAGTGGTAAGGAACCCTTCGTGGTTGAGTCCAACTCACACTTGACCAGCTTTTTTTATCTCGGCATTTGTAACCCTGAGATGACACAAAAAATGTGCTCCATATTTAAATAAGTCGCAGAATTTCCTTCAATTAAGATGTTGTTACAGAACAGCGCAAATTTGACCCACTTTGATACGATCTAACAAAACATAGCTGTTTACTGGTAAATTATTTAAAAACTGATTTGAATCGTCTACAATTATAAGATGTGACTATATAAGTTTGTGTGCTTTTTGTGTTTCTTATAAAAATAGTGCTAATGAAGTACGGTCAGCATCAAAAGTCGCTAAACACATTCAGATTTTCAAAATCACTGTATACTATTATCATCAATTTAATGTTTAATGTTTTATGTATTTTTAATGATGCTCATTCAATACTGGCGCCTATCTTGTTGAGCGATTTATAGATGATAATAGTATACAGTGTTTTGAAAATCTGAATGTGTTCAGCGACTTTTGATGCTGACTGTACATACATATATGTTGCTTAGTTACATGGCTTAGTACGTTCCTGCGTTTGTCGACGGACAAAATAGAAAAAGCAGAAAATAGAACACGCTTTTATTTGCAGTTTGCTTGATTTACACGTAGATTTTTTTCTTATCTTTAACTAAGTTTTGCCCGCGACTTCGTCCGCGTGGATTAATAGTTCCCTTTTCCTTGGGATTTCCGGGATGAAAACTATCCTCGGTCCTTTCTCGGGTCCCAGACTATATCTGTACCAAATTTCATTCAAATCGGTTCAGTGGTTTAGGCGTGAAGAAGAGACAGTCAGATAGACAGTCAGACTTTCGCATTTATAATATTAGATATATACATATAGTACGGATATCTCGTGACCATTGGAGACCTGAACTATTGGGAGGCTCGCGGTCGACTACTAAAATCTGTCAGTGGAGTTTTTTAATGAGCGTAATAGAAAAACAATAGCAGCCCGAGAGCCGGCTGTCGGTTGGTTGTTGAAAAGTTAAATAAAAAAACTTTTTCTATTTTTTACTTTTTAGTGTCGAGTCCCAATATCTGACTGTGTATTACAGTATCTTTCAAAGTAATTTATTTTCAAAACAAAACTACTTACAATCTTATAAAACGAAAATACAAACTTGAAGTAACGCACATATCGTCAATGTATATTTCGTCGATTTTTTTTTGTTCTTGATGAATTTAAGAAACGCTCTGAACCGATCGCCACAAAATTTATTTGGAACCACCTCTGAATCATGACTTGTCAAACTAAAAAAGAACCATCGAAAACCGTTTACGATTGACGGATATATCGCGTAACAAATATGCAAAAAATAAAGACGAATTGAGAACCTCCTCCATTTTGAAATCGGTTAAAAAATAAAGAAATAAAATTGAAAAATACTGAAGTTCTGAAAATCAGCGTTGTATTTTTTTTCAATCTACTCTATTTCTACCTATAAGTATGAATTATGTAAAATTAATGCGACGAGGGAGGCCTTTGCCAGGAGTGGGACAGAATAGGTTAACAAAAAAAAAACACAGTGACCTAGTGATTAGCGACTATACGTCGGGAGTTCGATTTCTGAACGGATATACAAATATTAGCCATTTGTATGATCCATAGATATTTGTTTCGAGTCTTGTATGTGAGTTTGTATGTTTGTAAACACACTTACGATACTAGAGCAAATCTAAGGGGGGGTTAATTAAAAAGTTTAATAAAATGTTTGTAGCTGACTTCATCACAGACCGGGAATCCGAAACTTCACAAAAATCCGTTAGATAGTTTTACTCTAAATGTAATTATTATTTATTTGACACCGTACAATTTTTTTATTTATTTTTTATTTTCAACGGTGTTCATTTTTAATGACTGCATCTCAGTTTAATAAAACCTTTAACCTTTCGTCGACCAAGCGACAGCCGGCTGTCGGGTTATTATTGTCTTTTTATTGTTTCTCGGATCATGTGTGTTCAAAGGTTTAATATCAAAAGGAGGTTAAACATTACTATACTCATTATTTTCTGTAAAATATAACTGCTACAATTAATAAGACCTCTAAGGAAATCGTTATGTTATTTTAGAACACGTAAAGGGACTTTTGTCACACCTATTTGGGTTTAAAGATTCTTTATTTATTCTTAAAGAACCTACATTGTTCACTTAATGAATAAACATCATAACTAAAATAGGTATTATCCAGTAGCTAGTAACAATTTCAGGTACACCTCTTGTAGCTCTTTCACACATTTAAATTTGAAATAGGAAATCCGCGCGCCTTTTACACAATTTAATTTATTTTTAGCTAAGGTTTTATAGAACTTTTTTAATTTTTCATCAAAAATTCGTTGAAAAACATCGCATGACGTGCAGAGTATTTTAGCATATCGCTCCCGGCTACATTATTATCTCGCCCCAGGCTCTGGCTGCAAACCCGCTTCGGGCGAGATAACTAAGTTTGTTCACTTATATCGCAACACACTTAATAATTCCAATATTTTCACGAGTTTCCGAGAGCGTATCAAACTTAGTTGCGGCTCTTAATTCAATACTTTTCTCTCAACTATTTTAATTTCCATATTTATCAACGACAGGGCGTCTAACTATTATTTTAATGCATAATAAGTAGCCTTGTTTACTTAGGTGTCAGCGTACTACGATAATAACAGATATTCATAATAGTTACTAATAATATTTGTAACAATAACAATGAATGACATTTACATTAAAAAAATACTGTAAGACGTTTCATTCAATTGTTTCACGCAGTTCACTTACACATTTTGCTTTAGAGGACAAATAGTAAATAACAAAAGTTGATAGCATGCGGTGTTTTAATATTTGCCTTCGTAAATACGTTCCATGTTTATTCTTATTCACGTTTACCTTTATTATTCGTCAGTCTGTGGTTTTAAAATGTACTTTAGCATAAATGGCTGTACGTGTGGAGTGCATGCACTCTACAAACTTTTAATGCACCTGTCACATTTTATGCCTTCCTCCTTTAAACATAGTTGAAAACATCTAAAAGCAGACTTAGTGTTTTCCTACATCTCGCTTCACTAAGCTACAGATAGCGTTTGGCAGCCAAGTGTAAAATATTATTGGAATTTTATTTATATTTTGCCACTTGAGAAAAATAACGCACGTCCTTGTGTATGAAGACATCTCCTGAATCGTCTGCGTCATCACTAATACCTCCCATAAAAATGTCTATATTTTCAGAGAGTAATCTATCCCATCATCGTAAAATTGCCGCCGGTAGTAAAAGCATCCGTGTCCTATATAGCATCACCTTCGGAATGCATTATACTCTGTACGCTTTTTAACAATTTATTTATGTTTATTTGAACTTATCTGTTACTCTCGCGCGGGGATAAGCTCGTTGACTCTTGATGGTTTTATCTTGTGTTATCAAAGAAACATGAAGAAATGTACCACGATGTTCAAAACGAATTTAGAGCCATATTATGAAACCTTTCGTCACAGGACCTGTAATATTTTGTTAATTTTACGAAGTGTGAAATGAGTATAACTTTTAATAGTGAAAGAAAAACAACAAATAATACTGGTCAGCGCAGTCGTCCATTAGTATAAAAACATCACTGTACAGTCGGCTTAGGTATTAGGTACTCTATTCACATTTCTCTTTATAGAATGAAATCGTGACCTTCATTATTAATATTTTTTCATTGAGACAATCTTACATGTAAGTATTCACAAATGATGTGGTCCATTTTTATTAAAAAATTCGAATTACTTTTTGTAAATGGAAAGTTCTGTTAATCAAAGTTCTGGCTGTTATGGTCAAGGGCGTTGCTAGGGGTGAAGGAAGTGGGAATGGCGGGGATAACGGATGGAAATGTCCCTAGAGTAAGTCCAATAACCAGGAGCCCATGAAGCTTTGCATCGTTGTTATTACAGTCGCCTTAGGCCTACAAGTGTTAATTGTCCCCTCTTCTATTTTAAAGAAAGTGCATTGATGTTTCTGTTTTGAAAATCCACTGGAAGAGAAACAATGCAATAAAATGGGCCAATTGCAATCAATAGTCAGCTAGTTTCCATACTGGCCTAACTGGGTCATCCCTGCTACCAAGAATTTAAAAATCCACGGAACGTTAATTAAAAAGCTTAACAAATAGGTAACTGCTCTCAATTAAAAACTCTCTTATTAAGAAAGTACTTACCATAATTCAGCATAAAAAGAACCAATTTACAACCTACATGTTAAATAACCTTCTTTTAAATGCGCCTAACGAGTTTGTTTTGAAATAGAAATACATTTAATTTTATGAGATACGGATATGTTGTATATTCATTAAATGATAATTTGCTTTATTATATACCACATGTCGAGTTATTGCTCCGTAGTGATGCGCAATTGCAATTAGTTGTGTATACGCATCTAGTGGAAGGTGCAAGGTGCATCTGTGGGTTCTACACTAGTGTTATAGCCTTTTTGCGTGATAGTCGGTGAAGTGAGAGTCGATATAATGATCTAAACTTTAGGAAAGAGAAAACGAATGATGTAACAAGAAATTACGTTTTACCGACGTGTTTTATTCGTTCAGTAGCCTCGATTACATATTTGAAAATCGCTATAACATTAATCGATGCGATAATAATTGCACTTGCTTACAACATATTAAACTTAATGTACCGCAAACACGTATTTGATTTTTGGACATTTACATAAGGAGTATTGTCTCTTTACTTAAAACTGCAGAACACAACTTCATAAAAATATATTTGTCTCTATTAATGCATAATTCCAAGATACAAATTCTCAAAAATATCATTTGATTTTAGTCCTAAACACCCGATACGTTTAAATTAACTGTAAAATTAGATTATAAGGTGCTTTGAATTAATAAACAAAATGAGATGAGTTGGCAAATAAATGTGGCTGACGTGTCATGCAAAATCTTTGAAACCTTCGAACACACGTGATTCGAGACACAATAGAAAGACAATAGCAGCGCGACAGCCGGCTGTCGCTTGGTCGTTGAAAGGTTAAGATATCCCGATTTGACAGCTCATAAACAGTACGCAATAAATTGATTGGTGCTTTATTTGAATGACCATTTATCTGAAGGTAAAAATGTGAAAACTACTACAGGCACGTGATGTGCAAAAATCATTCAAAATAATGAGTATCTGTAAAGGTAGAAATCCTAATTATTTCCGCGTGTAAAATTGTTTTTTTATTATTGCTATGATTCTAAATCTTTTTAAAGTAGTATTGCAATTTCCTTTGCGTTATATGTAGGTAAAAATATATTTTTTACTTAAATCTTTTTGTCAGTCTTGGTACATAAGTTTCCTAACACAAAATCATACATACTAATAAAAAAGAGTTATTACGTAGCATTACAAGCGGCTACAATAGTTGTTGTTTCTCGTTTCATTGATCGTTTCAATACGTCAGTCACAATTCGGCCGGCCATCTGGAGCAATTGAGCGATACTGCATATCTATTGATTTACACGCTCCCAAATCGAGACATCAAAAATACCAATCTAGATACACGTTTTGCCTCTAGATATATTAACATTTAGACTAGAGCTGATACAATTGCATTTACAATCATCGTAAAACGTGGGAAGTTATGCGAAATACTTAGGGAATGTATTTCCTATGCTTATATTAAACAAAGACGAGAATGCTAAACACGTGCAAACTTTTGGAAAACTGCTTTAGCAGCTTTCTGGTTAAAGTCTTGCCTTAACTGCACGTTAAGTTAGTCCGTTCATTTCAACAATGTATAAATTATTAATAATGGATAGTGTAAGTTTCGCCATTGTTTGTAAGGATGTGCGGTTAAATGTTGGTTAACTTTACTCAAAAACTGAGTGGTTTTAAATGAAAGTTGACCATTTACAAAAATAATGAAACATAAGGCCTAAAACATACACAAGCGACGTAAGGCAGCAGGCGTGGAACAGGCGTGGCGCAGGCGTGCGTCGCTTCAAAACAATTTCATACAAAATGTATGCAGGCGACGTTTTTGAATTATACTAAAGCGACGCAGCGCAGACACGCCGTTTCGTTGCCGTTCGTCGCTTCAGTATAATTCAAAAACGTCGCCTGCATACATTTTGTATAAAATCGTTTTAAAGCGGCGCACGCCTGCGCCACGCCTGTTCCACGCCTGCTGCCTTACGTCGCTTGTGTATGTTTTAGGCCTAAGCTATATTGGGAAAACAGTATTTAAACCAAAGAACTAGTTTATCGCGGGTAAACCGCGGGCAAAAGTTCTTTTTACAAATAAAATTAGACCATTATTTACGGGTAACAATTTTTTATTATTATGAGTTCAAGTTCGATATCTTTTAACCTGTCTAACCTTTATATTAATAAACCGATAAACTAACTAAATATAGAATTCAAATCAGACAATGTTGAAATATTCGTTGCCAATTTGTTAATAGTTTTCACTATTTTTTTATGTAAATTAAGTATAAGTATAAATAAATGGTACCTCGTAATTTTCAAAAATCCCTTTTTTTTTGGATTTGAAGTACATGCACTTCGTAGTTTTGTGTTTATCAAAAGTGATTTGACTGACTGAAGGCTGATAAATAGAAAGACGTAACCTAGAACATGCTTTAGCTTAGCCAAAAGTACGCCATAGGTAACATATTTTCCGTGGCCTAAATAGCTGATCACTTTTTTTTTGTATTTTTTTTAATCGGAATCTTTCTTCAATAAGAATAATACTATATTACAAAAAGATTTCCTCTTCTAAAATAAGTTGTTGAATCCAGATTTTTCATGTCAGAAAAATCACTTCTCACCTTACTTATACTTCATAATATTTACACTTTTTTTTATCGACCAGTCAAATTATTTTTCATTTGAGATATATCTTATTGAAACATGGACTATTTACATAAGTAATTTTATTCGCTTAACTAATTCGACAGCAGAAGTCCAATATTCTACTAGGTCAAAATCATTTCTCTAATAACATCGGAAAAGTTGATTAGTTAGTCAGTCCACTAAGTATATAGTTCTATTTAAAATAGCTTGATCTGATCTACATTAGAGTAGAAAACTTGCTTTTTATCTACCATTAATAGTTTCTCTCGTAGACGACGAGGTACCCAGTCGGCTAAAAGAGATGATATAAATGAGTTTCTTACATTTTATATAAATATTTAAGTAAACCATGCCAAATAAAGTGGTTAGACCATCTATTATAATTCATCTTCTTACGGAAAATATTATAGATACTATAGGACGTCAAACTACAATCGAATAATATAATAATCGATTCCTGGAACTTCAGTAATTGTTACCTACGTCTGCCATGCAGCCGCACATTCCGGTGATTATCGTGTGCAACATTATGCATTGCTTTCTAGTAAAATGTTACGCACAATTTGTTATCAACGTCTTACAAATTGTGGCGTCGGAGATACACGCGCGATGATTATCATCGACTTAATTATCAAGCAGCCGGCTGGAGAACAAACGACGTTAATAACTTATGTGGTTCGTTACCAAGTTTTGATTTGATGAAACTCTGTGATTTGCCTAATTCAGGAGTTGCCGCGTTGTCGAGTGCACGACGCTTCAGCTAATTGTGCGCATCCTACTTAATGGAGGGTAAAACTAATTTACTCGTAGATTATATTAGTGCCTTAGTCACAGGAGTCACCTAGATCAAGCCGCAACGGCTTAAATTGATTATGAAGTTTAACGTGGACGTAAGTTAAAGCAATTATGAGGCGCTGCAGTCCACGTGCGCTATAAAGGGCCGCATTAATATGTATATCGTAGGGAAAATCTTCATGTATTATGAATCGATAAGTGACATAGTGGAAGGATAAAACTGTCGCCTTGGTAGAGTTCACTTTGCATACATATTTGAGAAAGCTGACAGTGTAGCCGTGGTTTTATTCTCTTTATGAGCCACTTAGGAAAACGTGTTTTTAGGTGTGTAAATAATTTCTAACCACCTTATCATAGACGCCTGCGGAGAACGTAACGTCGAGTAATTTATTGTACCTACAAGTAAAACCTCGGCGAAACGTCGCGACGCTAAATAGTATTAATATTCGGGTGGGGATAATACAATTCATTATGGTGGGTATTCAGATTAAGATTCATATCAAAGTATTAATTGGAACATCACGCAACCCTCTAGGTACTATGAATTCCATAGAGGCTAACGAAACATTAAACTAAACTATGCCTCATTAACTACGATAATTAAAATTCGGACCTTGAAGGGAATATTAAGCTCGGGTGGTCATTTAATCTAAACTTTTGGACATGTTTTAGTTTACTTTAGTTTTAGACTAACATATAGGTAACTTATATATTTCAACTATACATCACGTTTATATTTTCTTATATGTGTTGTTATTGCTTATTTTAAGATGACGTTAAAAGTATGTTATTTTCTGTTTTATAGATTTTAAAGCTTAGATTTGTAGGAATTTACTTATGTATACTATTCCACCAAGCGACAGCCGGCTGTCGAGCTGCTATTGTCTTTCTATTGTGTTTTAAATCGATGTGTTCGAAGAAAAAACTGTAACTTTGAGTTTCGCCACTAATTAGTCTTGGAGTCTGCTTAAGGTACCAGCGAATGTACCCACGATCGTAGGAAAAATGAAGTTAGTACATAAAAAAAATAGTAGGTAATTGTGCAATGGTGTGTATTCCAAAATGAAATTTTAAAAAAGCCTACAACATCAACCAAAACTCTAAAATTTATCCTCAATGCAAAAATACACAGATATCACTCTCAGTGCACGCCTCACTAACTTAGATGGTTAAACCTTCGAACACACGTAATTCGAAACATAATAGAAAGACTTAGCAGCCCGACAGCCGGCTGTCGCTTGGTGGTTGACAGGTTATGATGTTAAAGAATTTAATTCGTAAATAAATATTTACTTTCAATAAATATTTACATTAATCAGAGACAGCGATAAAATATCGCGAAATAAATCTAGCGGAAAACTGCATTCAGTTCGCTGCACCTTGAAGTGGCAATAAGTACTAACTGCAATTTTATAAGTTGTATCATTTACAAGCAGATTACGTAGTCTCAGTGTTTCGAAGTAAAGTAGGAAACGGTTCATTGAGTATCGTGTTAATACTGGCATTAGTGAACCTGACTAGTCTAGCTCACGGCAACCTATGTGTGCCAATCTCATGACCAATCTGAAGTCTGAGTCACTGGGGACGATTTCTCATTTCCACAGTACGAAAACGATTTCTATTCAAGATTATATTGTATGTTTACTAAATTACTGTCGGCGGCTTAGACCACCTGTTCTTTAATAACATTAATAGAAGCGGCGACAGTATAGACACGGTCGTCGCGGCGTGTTAATCGTGTCCCGCGCGCCCATTGTCTCCGCCATATAATAATTTGTGGATATTGCACCCTGATTCACAACCACAATGACTGAGAAACACGATTCTTTCAAGGACCCCCAGTTCGTACCCACTTCCTATCGGCTGACGGACAATCTAACATTTATCAGACCGCGGTGAAACTTACTAATCGCATTGGAACTTTCTAAAACTTATCTTAATTTAAAAATATCATTAAGTTACAGTTTATTGAATGGATGAATAAATTGGTCGTGTCTTTTTGTTCTAGTGGGGACGCAGGATATATAGCAACCAGCTACGACATGAGGAACAACGTCAAGTAAGTAACCTGTATTCATTATAATAGTATATTGATAGTCTTTTGTTTCATATCTCATGAAAGAGAATAACAACATTGTTGTTCTGACAACAGTCAACTGTATACCTATCGTATTGAAAACCACATCTGTTTAATATTTATTTAACTCAATTTGTATCACGAGTCGAACAGATAATGTTTAGTTTTTTTAAAACATTATCTGTTCCATTCTTTAAAACGTGGTACAAAATGGTCATTGCGCAATGGTTTGGAATGAAATCGTCTGTAAATTAACGTTTATCTCGTATATGTATGATATAAGTAGTCGACTCTAACACAATCTTCATTAAAATCGTTGTAAGTATTAACGACGTTGTTAAACTACACGTGCGTAATACCGCTGGGAATCAAAACTGCTGTACTTAGGTACCTACACCACTAAGAATTTTCAAGCTTCACCACGCCAGGCCTTTCGATAAACTCCAAGAACAAAATACAAATAAAAATATAATTTCACAATAAGCACGTACATGGTTTTTATTATCGTTCTAAGTATGTTTAGTTTACCTTTTATCGGTTATATATGGCAGCAGACGGCGAACATCTATTAGTTATTTTTCTAGGAAAGCACGTCGTACCGTGATAGGTTATACATCAAAGAGGTGCATTCTCTCCTCAAAACTGCGACACAATATGATAAGAATATGTAAATTACGTATTAAACATCATTATCTTAAGAGAATTCACCCACTTATCTTGAAATTCTCACAATATATGAATGTAATTGTGTCCGCGGCGCGGCGTCAGTCTCTTGTCCCTACTTGGACTTTCATAAAAACAACTTTGTTTGCGTGTATTATCAACGAAGGATATATTTTAATTAATTAATACATTAATGTGTTATTTGAGAAACGACACAAACCAGGCCTTATTTTTCGGCCTGGTTGTTGTCTTTTTAACAAAATGTAGTAATATATTTTTTTCTACATCAAGAACGAACATAATTGAAAAATTTGGTTAAAACAAAGTTCTCAACTTCGGGACATACATATATTTAGGTAAGCATCTTCTCTTTAGAGTCGGGTTAACAAAATCTGTGACGGTTAAGTTCTTATTCAAATACTTCGAAGCGTGGTGTTAATAACCCACCTAATGTTGACCATATCGGAGCTGTGTTCACACTAGAAACGGATTTTACGTTATGTGATGTTATAGAAGCAAATAAACCAACTTTGGTTATCCACCGACTATTTTCACAATCACCATTTACGTTTTCATTGCTCAAAACAAACCCGAGATTAAATTACTATCAAACAAACATTGAACTTTAATCAGAATAACATAAATTCAAGTACTTAAGGCAACGGACCTCGGAAACATGAATATAATTGAGAACATGTATAATTATATAATATACTACAAAACAAACAATACAAGATTACATGAAACTGGAACACTTGAATTCATTAGCAGTGTTTAAAATGAAAGGTGATCGTAATTAATTGTAATTATCGTGTTGACACGATAAGTATGATTCTTGTGTTAATTACCCGTTTAAGCCGTCAATAAATTGATTGATAATCAAAAAACATCACCAATCACTAATAAACCTGAAATCCGCCGTCTTATTAAGCATTACATAAATTTTGTGACGCGTCGTCGTGTACCAAATCGTATAAGACACTTCTGGTTTTTATTATAACATGGCTGAATGATTAGCACCTTTTTCTTCGAAGTGTTAACTGAATAGAACGTGTTTACGTCATTGTTTTTGCTCGCTCCATCACCGGTACCTAATTTTAATACTTTATAAATAATTCACATTGCTCTGATTAACGTAATTTTTGTGGAGCGAAAACATTTCCGCTCTAGGCAGGCAGTTATCAAATACGTTTGCCTGTTCATTCCCGATCGGATATTCACGGCCGTTTTTCAATCTAAAAATTGAAATCGTTTAGGAATAAAGATTTTTATAGACTGCTGTTTATTTTTAAGTTTTAAGTGAAAAATGATATTTATTTTATGGAGATTCCGGATATGTAGTTGACTATTGTCAAGCAATAATTGTACAACTCAAGAATAATTACAAGTAATAGAAGAAAAAGTGCAAAAAAGGTTGTATTGTCCTGTCATTTCTAGTTTTATTGTGTAACTTTTCTCACGTGCTAGGTACCGGGGATACAGTGTCGGGTAACAGAGGCCTAAGTATATAGGACAGGGGTAGTTAATCAAATAATTCAGATCACCACATCACTTTATCATTTTGTTGCGACGCGAAAGTCTTAGCTAAGCATAATAATAAAAGGAAGATACTAGCATAACACAATATAAAAACAAAATATAATGTACAGATCTCGAGGTTATAAATATTGTCTCACAAGAATAGATGAAGAGACAACGACAGCCCCTCTTTCCTCTGTATGTCGTACTAGGGCTCCGCGGTACTTTGGTAACCCCTGACATAGGACACATACGGCAGCTTCCACACGTACGTTCTTGACAACCGGGTCGTATGAAGACACTAAAGCTGCGGACACGAAAACTATTCCTAGGGCCAGTTCCATATAAACCTATGCATTAAATCGCGCCGCTTCCCGCGCCGCCACTGCCGCCGCTATCTTCATATCCCTAAAGGGCGATCTGAAACAGCGCATGTGACGTCACCGTTATGTTTGCCAAACATACGTCAGTACCTACCTACTGAAACATGTACTCGTGATGATCGCCGTCTCTTCAGGGCAACGCCAGCCTACGCTAATAGACGATATTAGAAAAATAAACAATCTTGTTGAGTCAAATTAAACGTTTCAGATAGTAGTTTTCCTCCTTAGGTTATTTATGCGAAAATTTTCAATATAGTCTGTATTAAATAGGTAATATTAAATTGTTTTCTTTTCAATATTTGATTTTAGGCAGTTTTATATTTGATAAAATTAATATGGTTCATATTAATTTAAAACCTTAAGCAGAAATTAATGTAATTTTCAAATTGGCTTTCACGCTACGACCTATATGAGCAGAGTATTACCCAAAAACGGGATAATCCGCGAAGGACAGCTAGTACTAATATGTATAAATGCAAAAGTAACTCTGTCTCTCAATCTGTAACGCTTTCTGGCATAAACTACTAAACCGATTTAAATAATAATTGGAAAACCCCTTTCTCTTGTGGTCGAAGCCGCGAGCAAAAGCTAGTTCTAATTGACTTTTCGGAAAAGAAATATTATTTACACAAATGAATAATTTTACTCTATTTATTGAAAGAAATAATAATAGCGTAAATCTAACTAACCATTTTCAATTCACACATGCAGTTTTGAAGTTTAAAACACTATTATTGAATTATAGGAAAGTATTAGAAGTTCTTTAGTAAGTACATGTGGTACTTTTGCCGATATTTTCAGTACTATGCGAGCCTGAAAGTAATAAAGTTTTTTTTTCAGGACTGTAATTGAAACTAATTGAGCAGTAGTTTTAAAACTTGTTATTTCATTTTACTTTTATTCAGTTCCGAGGTCGCGTACTTGAAAAGATTTTTAATTTATTTAAATTATTTAAATAAATTATTATTTTCAGATAATGTTATATTTTAGATAATTTGAGTAAGACAAGAACGCCCAGAAGTTCAAACAAAGAAAGAATCCAATTTTTTAAGGTGTTAGGTTCTTATTTTTATGCAGCCCGCCACCCAATGTGTTATTTTCGAAATTTTATATTTTTTTCAGTAGTCTTATTAGAGATAGGCCAAGTAAATGTCCCTATATAAAAGTGAGGTATATTAATAACTACACTTAACAATAATACAAGTGCACATACGTAGATAAGATATCCATACTAATATTACAAATGGGAAAGTGTGTCTGTCTGTCTGTCTGTCTGTCTGTTTGTCTATCTTTCACGGCAAATCGGAGCGACGGATTGACGTGATTTTTTAAGTGGAGATAGTTGAAGGGATGGAGAGTAACATAGGCTACTTTTTGTCTCTTTCTAACGCGAGCGAAGCCGCGGGCAGAAGCTAGTATTGTATAAATAAGATTCTTCAAAAGTGGTACACTAAGGACTCAATATAAAATTATTGCAATGTCACTGTCGGAAAACGTCACGTGACTGTGACGCGACTTCTAGTCAAGTTTGACAGTTGGTAAACATTTCGGCTGCTCCATTTCAAAACCTAGTAAGGGACACTTTTTACAAAAATCGTTTAATTTCATAATTATGCTAACCTAGTAAGTTCCTACCAAGAATACAAAACTAGCGTTAAAAACTAACTTAAAAGCAGAGATATTTAAGCATGCATAGTGCACATACTAGGTATCGACCTAGTAAGTGTACTATCCTCTCCATTGTGACTAGTTTAAAACCTAAGTAGTAAGTCACTTCAACCAATTCAGAATTGGTTGAAGTGACTTACTTGGATTTTAATATTTTACATAAATACTTTTTAAAGGCTGACCTACATTACTTTTATGCGGTCTTCTGTAAAATTTCGTTTTAGGTCCTTACTAGATATTGAAATAGGGCAGCCGATTTGACGAAGCACTGTCTTTTTTGTTTTACAATAACTACACTGTTATCAGAATCTTAGATAGTTTGATAATAATACAGGCTTAATTATAAGCTTATTGTAAATTCTTACAAGATAATAATAAATATCTTGGAACAAGTTACACACGGCTACCTGATCTCAAAATAGGCAAACCCTATGGTAACTATGGTAACCGATATATAAGTAAATTACACCCAGACACAGATGAAAAAATCGTGCACAAAGTTTGTCCTGGGTGGGAATCGAACTCTCGACACTAGACCAACAGGTTCGTCAAGATCTAATTATAACACAGAAATATAAACAAAATTAAACGAATAAATAAATACAATTGTGTTAAACACTCGTCATCACGTCTTCACTTCATACATGTTTTAAAATAAGCGTAGGCTTTGTCTATTGTGGGAAACCATTTGTTAGCACCTAACTTTGTACTCAATTTATGCGATAATTTGGTGGCTTCTGAAGTTAATAAGTAAGTAACTAATTATGAAACGTTTTGTAACCAATTATTAGTAGATACGTCCTTATTTTAGGTACATTAACGGATTTCCAGGCAGATAATTATAGGAAACCTGAAACTATTCTGTTTTGTAGAGGACTACAAATAAATTACCTATACTAAGTTATAATGCTCTTACTAATAATCACTGTGTAAAGTTATGCAATGAATAAAACCTGTGTAACCATACATTTTTGGACGTATAAACCTGTCATAACTTTATGCAGCAATTATTAACAAGGCGCTAAATGTGAAAGTAACTCTAGTTCACTCTCTATCTGTTGAAACACTAATCCGATTTTGATGATAATCAAACTTATTTGGTACCATCAGAATCGGCTGAAGCTTTCTTAAACTATAGAAATATACAAGCTACTTTCTAATCTGCATCTTCGTATATCCGCATTACCGACATTCGAAGCAGCGACCATTGTCAATATTATAAAACCACAAACATATTATTATGATTTTGTTATTTTATTATCTAATCTAACAGTATTCGCGACGGGTACTTATTTGTCCGCGACTGATCACGGCGCGGGCGTCTGCGACGGGTTGAATTGGTCCGCGACGGAGCAAGGCGCGGGTGCCCGCGCCGGACGCCCGCTTAACGCAGCGCACGCCCTAAAAGCGTGATTTACTAATCGACACACTCAAGGCCATGTCCGCGTAATTAAAGGTTAAAATACATAAATATTAATACGTACATACTGTACATAGTTAACCACAAACTGATGGATCAAGATGGCTTTGGCTTGCCTATTCAGAGCCAACGGCCATTTTCGATACTAAGCACAGTCGCAACAATGCCGCATCAAGTTAATTTAAAACCTTGAAAGCCTCAATGACAAGTAGGTTGACTTGTCCCTGTAATTAGTAACTACGACTATAATATAAACATGATTGTTATTTATAAAACTGTTGTGATAGTTCATTCAACTCTTGAACTTACGCAGTGGTATATAACGGTCGATCTCCATACAATCGTCCTGGCACCACGCGCGGCACGAGCTACTCCTGCGCCGTTACCCACATAACCAATCACATACAATTCATTCTTGAATTATATTTGGTCCTTTCACTTGAAGGTATTGTGCTAACGTTGGATTACTTCCAAGCATTGTCTGTACATTGAGAAAGCGGTTTCACTATTCGTAATGTAGCTTTATTGAATAGTTAATCAACATGCTCTTGCACTATGAAACATATTTATCATGCCCCACACGGCCTAACTGTCAAAAGGCGACCTGACAGATCCTTTGTTGTAAATAAAAGTAAGAGTGATCGCTTTAATTTACCTTGACAGAAGCCTAGTTTCGCTAAGATTAAACGGTCAAAAAGGTTTATTGACCTCAGTGAAGACAATGAACTTGTCAAACCGGTCTACGAGTGGCAGATAAAAAACCTCAATACGATAATATCCAATGACATCGGATCTGTTAGTTGCATAACAAGTATTGCGCTGGCTGCGAGGCAGGTTGTTACTCCCACTGGGCACAGCTTGACCTGCCCAGGAATCCGCCATGCGCCTTTTTCCAGTCATATAATTTTATTCTCCATCACAGTCCTCGTAAAGTTTTCCTTTATAGAACAGCATATAATCAATCTCTTTTGAACTAATATCACCCGACACGACTTTATTTATTTGCACTCGGAGAACTGAGAATAAACGTAAATAAAGACGAAACGGAGACAATTAACCTGTCTACTTTATCCATATAAAATGGTGGAGTCCCTGTAGCTAGGCACTTAATTGCCTTACTGTTTAATTTCCTCGAGTGATTTCTTTACCTTGAACGCTGCCCTGTTGAACATTTTGTGCTCTATTGTACCAAAAAACCAATGACGGCGTCACGGTCACGAACAATTATTTTTAGTTATTTGTTAGGCATCAGGTTTACTGTAAAGAGGAATTAATGGCAAACTGTTAAATTAAAGTGTTCAAATATTTAAATGCCGTAAAGACAATGCGGTATTGAATAAAATGGCAAAACATTGGTACCGCTGTTTATGTGTCCATGTGGCCATTTTAACAAAACAATAATGAGCCAAGTAGCCTTCGGAGATCACGACAACTTTATTGTAAACAATCGGAACTGCAGGAACGGTACGACTTCCACTCAGCCATTACGCAATAAACAAAATGGCTGCGGAAATTTCACTTCTACCCCAAAAAGAAAAACGTACGAGCATAGATTATAATTTTTTTTAAAATTGTAGGAAATATATCCAAAAGCTTAAATAACAAAACTTGTTCATACAAAAGTAGTCTGTAAGTAATAAAAATAAGGACTATAATAAAATGGGATACCCCGATAGCCGGCTGTCGGAACACGGTATCAGGTGTACCTGCTTACAAATTAATAATAAACTCAATATGTCCGCTATGAACATAGTACAAGCAAACGTATGTAGATAGTGCTAAACTCACATAACCCTTCTGGTATACCCAGAACCTACCCGCCTGTAGGAGGATAAAAAAGAAAAGAGAAAGTCGCATTATTTTGATATTGATATATAAATTATCAATTTATTTATGTACGTATGTATATATTTACTTAAGTAGACTTAGTTTACTGTACAATTCAGTGAATAGAAAACAGCTGTTATATTATGAAAATATAGGTACACGTATAATGTTATTTAAACAGTAATTCAAGCCGATATCGCCTATCCGTGTTTTTATGCAAATTGGAAAGACGCCGCCATTGTTTTGGCAAACAAAGTTCTGTAAACTATAAACCATAACGGTGGCGAACTGTGCAATTTGGTAAAACAATACGGTTGGTATTACAATGAAACATGTTTCAGCCTGTATAGCACGTATTTCTTTATTTTTTTTCCAAGTTTCTATGACTAGGCTAGGCAGTAACAACTGCCTACCACAATGCTGGGGCAATAGACAATAGAAGATACGGTTATGGAAATTACAGTACTTTTTTTTTAGAGGTATGAAATGAAAGGGAATGTTCTTTCTGCACAGTAACTGATTATGGCCAATATTTTCATTGAATAATAAAGAGAAAGAGGAAAATTATAATAAGCCTAGAGAAAACTGTTTAATATGTTTAATTGTAGGAATAAAATTATATGTCATGATTATCCATACTAAAATCATCACTGAGCACAGACTCAGATAAATACAAGTGTAATACTTCATTCACGACTTCGGAAGCACCAAGAAAATAAATTTTCCTTAAGGTCGTGAACTGCAAATGTGCTATTGTAGAAATATTCATCACGTAGCGCATTGCGTAGTTAATGTCTGAAAGTATACCTGCGTCCTTAACGTGTATAAAACAGGATATAAAGAACACGCACTATTTTTTCGAAATTATTTCTTTTATTTCATTACTTTCTCGTCACTATTCTTATTTGACACACGCTTCTGTGTTAATGTTATCCCTAATTATCGAAACAATCCTTGATCAAGAATAGTTGATTCTCTATTTAGAAAACATTTTGACGCAGAGGATGTGGCTGGAATTAAATCACAGCCGAGTGGCAGAGACAACACACAGTGCGGCGCGAGGTGCCAATTGGTATTCCTAATTTCACTTTATTGCCTAATGAACTAAAATGACGACTACCGAGGTCGTTTTTACAAGGGGCCTATAGTTGAAATGGCAATTTACGTCCAATCAATCGGCCTCGACTCGCGACTGTAGTTGTTATTTTTCTAAGAGTATTAAACCGCGACTTTTAACTACCAATAAACAAGGTAACTATAACCACATTTATTACGCTCGGAATCACAGAATCAGACTTATCTACGCATTGATAAAAAGCCTATTTTATTGAGTATAAATTGTTTGCCACTGACATTTGGATGACATCCAAAAATATTTTTCCCGTAATGTGTGTGATATGGGCTCAGCGACACAACACTGGCGCTAGCTGTTGACACTATTAATTTAATTGTTAGAAATACTTTTTTTTACGATGTCAGGTTTAAAAAACAAACGAATTTTAAATGTTTATTAAATTCTTAACAATCAATTGTTCAGTACTCCGGATGA
This sequence comes from Athetis lepigone, assembly GCA_033675125.1. NCBI lineage: Eukaryota > Metazoa > Arthropoda > Insecta > Lepidoptera > Noctuidae > Athetis > Athetis lepigone. The sequence goes on from CM066219.1 coordinate 12,682,261, forward strand.
TATTGCTAAAGTGATATCGACGTTATGTCTATTAACTTTTTGTGTCAATATTGTTTTATAGCCCTTTGAAAATTCTAATTGATACAAAAGATATAAGCTTCTCCTCCAAAATCATTTCAACTTTTAGATAAAACTCAAAGTAAATTAGTTATGATCTCAATATTGATTATAAGCTCAATATTGGGTTTTGCCGAACGTATGATATCGAGACTTTGCTTGTTTTGTTTAACTGCATCTGAGAGATTAAATCGTTTGTTTTCCTTAGTCACAGAACAATAAATAGGACTTAATGGAATGATTATATCTAAGAATATAGTAAACATATCAAATTATTATTGCGTGCCTAATGCTGCAGTTATAACTTATTTGTTTCAAGGTGAAATTCCTACTATTTCATTAACTCGTGTTTTACTACCATAAAGTCGGGACAACATCTAAGCTTCATCCATTTTTAGTAGAAATTCTAAGAATCCGGAATATTCAAGGGTGATTATAACTATTTCTAAGTAAAAGTTTGAGATACAATGAAGAACTGGTTAGTAACATAACACATTGAAATAGGTTGAAATGCATAATTTATTTAATTATCAGGTAGGTTGGTACATCTTGGTATATTAGATTGTGTTGTGACGTAAGACCATTTATGCTTAGAAGTTAATGCTTACTACTTTAGGAACAGATGTCACTGACTACTGAGGAGCTACATAGAAGCGTAAAATGGCAAATACGCGTCTATGAAACTACGCCTCCGTGGACAGTGACTAACTCCTTCGCAGATTCATAAGACAGCAATTCTTATAAAAAATGGAAACATCTTAGCGATTGATCGTCATAAAACAAAAGAGCATTGTAGCCATTGAAATATTTCTTGTCGCTCTGGGTTGTTCTCTGACTGGCCACTATGAAAACAACTTCATTCATTTGATTGAAAATTTCTGCTGTAAGATCGATAATAAATGCAATAGGCTGAAAAACTACTGAACTGATTTTAAAAATTCTTTCACCATTTGAAAGCTACATTGTCAAGGAGTAACATAGGCTATATAATATCACGCTATGTCCCACGGGGGCGAAGCAGTAACCAAAAACCTAAAGTCACGCGGGTGAAACCGCAAGGAAGAGCTAAAGCCAAATATATATAGTTGGCTATTGTTTGCGTCTTCATCCCATAGCGTAATACAATACATACATAACAAAACGACATAGTGAATAACATTTCCTTAAAAAAGATGTTTCAAATTTTTGATCACTCAGGAGTAACTAATTGTTGCCGTATGCGAGTAAAATAAAGAATATCTACAGCTTTATAATAATATTCAGCGTACGTTCAGCTAGGTGAAGGAAATGAGAAGCACGTATAACTTGGTTTTCCGCATTTTTCCTTCGATTTCCACACCAAGAGAGTCGCGTGCATTGTCGGTTAGAACGTAAGGGTTCGAAAGATTTTAGAATAATAAGGAATAAAGGTTCTGTGCTATTAATGTACTAGAAATAATATAAAAGGTTCAAGGCTGCCCTGCCGTTAAATAATGTCGCCGTAGGTTAGTTTACTTTTATTAAAATTATTTTAAAGGAGCCTAAGGTTTTAATATTCGATCTCTTGTCATAATATCTAATATGTAAAAAATATATTATAGCAAAGCCACTGTTTCCACATTTTTTATGTTTGAAAATGTTTTAAATCTGTTATCCGCTTTAAAAGTAAATAAAAACGTCGATTTCTCGTTAGTCAATTGAAGATAAGCTCTATAAATATTATGACCTATTCAGGTCTTCCTGGTAGCCTATCTTAAATTGGTAAACATTACACCACAATGTGACTTCGATTTGTGATCTGCGTGTACTAGTTTAAAGTAAGCAACTAAATATAACAAAATTTGGTCTTATTATTAGGTTGATGACCTATATACCTTTTGATTTCCTCTTTAAGTTATTTCTTAACATTGTTTCCTGCATCATTAATTGTCTTTATATTCTTCGATAAATGAGTTACATAACGTAAAAGGATTTCATTGAAAAAACGAACAATAGCTCTTCACCTTTTTAATGTTAGTATAGAAATGGTGTCATTTAATTAAAGTGTCCAATGCAATCTAAACTCTATTTACTTAGCTAACTAACATGAGCTGCACTGATTGGATGTAAGTGTTGTTACAAAGTTTAAAACTGTTTAGTGAACTATGATAACTTCTGAAAGGTTCGTCAGTGGCCCTACGCCAAGCCTTTGTACCCCTAATTGAATCTCAGCTATCAATGTTCTGCTACACTGATACCGTTACTAATTTATTTCTTCCCCTACACGTAGGTAGGTACAGGATTATTTCATTATTCGTCGGTTGAAATTTAATATGCAATGGAGTAGTCGACGGTTGCTAATTAATTCATATTTATAAGGAATCTCTTTGTTTTATTGACAAGCCTCGGAAAGACTTATTCTGTTTAAGATTTGATAAGTAGTGTGTTTAACTGAAATTGTTTAAACGAATTGGTACTTACATTATATAAAAGATAGATTGTGTAAAACTTACATTGTATAAGGTGCTTCTTCCGTTTTGCATTTTCAGTTACAACACAAAATCAGTAGCGGCTAACAAGAAAAACAAAACTGGTTACGTTTTTCCTTGTAAAAATGTTAAAGTTTTCTTTAAATCCCCATAAGATCACAAGAAAGGTTCAAGTGGGATCCCCAGCGAGTTCTTTTCGTTTAGCACCAAGGAAAATTACGGTTACACGAAAATTGGGTTACCAAACAAATTGAAAATTTTGAGGCAATTTTCTCTCTCAAAGAACAACCATTCTCAATTTTTTTATTTCCATTTTTTACATGACTCTGTTAAATTTAAGCAATAAAATCTTTTGAAAGTTAGGCTGGGTAGCCCAATAATGATTGGTGTAAATAAAAGGAGAGATGTTTAGTGTAGGAACGTTTGGGTGATTATGTAATACAGAAAGTCACTAAAATTCTTGTAGCTTTTGATGATACCTATTTCATCAAAGGGATTCAGGAGAAAATAAGCTAATAAAAAATATTTAAAATTATTTATTAACGTGCCAAAAGTTTTTCTGATAATACACAGTAAGTATCGCACTCAGTGTAGAATTCAGTTAATATTTAAATTAATCAAGTTAAAGGCGTTGGTCATTTTAAAATTCTAGTTTTTTTTTCTACCTTAATTTCCCCTCTTTACACGGCTGTTTTTTTTTTAGAGAAACGTATTTCATAAGGTGACAAAAAATACACACGTCACCACAGTCTTACCTCCATCCCAAAAAGCATTATGTTAAGGACTATATTTAGCAATTTATAAAACTTCGCGAATTATTCGTCCCATCACCTATAAATTATTTCATCTTATGACTATTTCTACCTTCCATAATCAGTTATTTTAAATATATATAATATACCGCTCCTTTCTAATATCTATTCTTCCTAGTAATGGATCCTTCTCGTAATTTATTCCATAAATATCAATATCGGCTAGCCCATCGGCATTTATAGTGTAAATTATTTCACCGAGGCCGGTAGAAGTTTAACCGTTAGAAATTTTCAGAATATTAAAAAATATATATACAATTATATTACCGCGACTACGAGCGTCCTCGTTTGAAATTGTTTATAACTTGGTGGTTTTTATAACTTGTCTTCATTGTTATAAAAATAGTAGTAGTAATAACTTCACTGTAGTTAGTAACCGATACAGTATAAATTTATTTTCTTTTATACATAACAATATGTTTATGAATAAACAGCCGACAAAAACGCCTACGTTTTATAAAAAAAATAAATAATAAAATAAAATAAAATAGTTTTTATTTCAGGAATAAAATGAAATTACATTTTACATTTCCCATAGTTAAATGAATTATTAAATTAATAGTTAGATAAATTTAAATTTAAATTTCATAGATTAATTACATTTACATTCAATTCAATTTAAAATAGTCACTTATTATCATTATGATAATGAAATAAACTAATAAAATTAAATTACATTCAGTAAGGATATCTTACGTAGTACATAGATGGTGCTGTATACAGACGTCACAATTTCATTATTACATTTAGTAAGTCTCGAATAGAATGAGGCTCTGAGCCTTCTCATTACAGCATAGAAGTCATTTACCCTGTTCACGACGAACATGCCCGACGCACTACACCTCCAAGGCAGGCGAAGCTTTATAATAAAATACAACTTTTCATATTATTTTACATACAATGGTTTTATGTGTAAATTCTTTATTATAAATAAAGAATTTACACATAAAACCATTTTTCACCAAAATATGTATAAAAAAAGAGAGCTCAACCGTCGCTAGGTATTGACACAAAAGCTAACGGTGGATAGAGATCCAGAGCGAGAGACAGATACAGCAGTATCCAAAACAACCATTATAAATTCTATAAAGGAGGAAAAATACGAGGTATACATTTCACACAAAGAACATCTCCCAAAACAGTTAGCAATGGCATGTATCTTAAGAGAAAACAATATTACTAAGATTAATGAAGTTAAATATATTTAAGCCCTTTTAAAATACGATTGCAATTCGACTGTGACTCGACTGTTCAGAACCTTCTTATGTGCGAGAGGCTTTTGGAGAAGGGATGTAGGTTCCAGAAGGCCCATCTATTTCCTATGGCATAATCAAGGATGTAGACCCCGATTATACTGATGACGAGATTTTCAAAAATATTTTATGTCCAGCCCCCGCAAAGCTTTTATCTTTCTAGAGACTAGATCGCTGCAACAGGGATAAACCGGGGTGGTTAGTGCCCCAGTGAAACCCTACGACTTTGTTTTGAGGGAGATCATTTACCAGCAGCAATCCGTGTATGTGACATAAATATTAAAGCGTTACCTTACGTACACAGAGTATCACAATGTTCCCACTGTTGGAGGTTAGGCCATGTACGCAAAATGTGCCCCTCAAAAAACATAATCTGTCCAAAATGTGGTGGTCACCATGAGAATTGTGATACTTTAAGATTTTCCTGTGTCAACTGCAAGGGTAACCACATATCGCTCAGTCTTGTCCAGTTTATAAGAAGACTTGTGCACATATCGGAAAGCCCTAGAATATTATGTACCTCCAGAAAACCCTGCTCAACCCGAGATTACAGTTCCTCCTCAAACTTCAGTAACCATGGAAGCGCGTTTCTCTGAAGATGTCTCTTCACAAAACCAAAAACCCACTTTTGCTGAAATAATTAAAACAAAGGCCATAGTTCACGAGGTACAAACCCCTACCACGGATAGCAAGGAAAATGACACCGCAAAGTGCCCGAAAGCTAAAAAGAGCTCACTTGAAGAAGATTGGATGATAATCATCAATTTTATGTCTCTCTTAGCTTCTCGTCTTGATAACTACGCCTAGAATTGCAAAGACATAACCTTCGGTTTCCCCAAAAAGGTTGCCGAAACGTAGGCAAGCAACGAAAACAAGAGCCCGTAAGACTAACTCCTTACCCTTCCATATGTCCCTGCGTGAGAACCGTTCCTATTCCCCAAGGATAACGGTGTGAGACCCTAGGTAACCGTCACTACATCTTGATGCAAATCTACGCCTGAATGGAGAAAGTACACCCTGAGATTGTACACATACCGATTATGCAGATTCTTTCACAATCTCATCACTGATGACCGTGGGAGATGTATCCGATGCGCAGTGAACAAAGATAAAACTTTAAAACAAAATTATTTGTTTGCTATTTGCTATCTATACTCAAACTCATCATATTATAAAGAGGAAAACTTTGTTTGTTTGATTGTAATGAATAGGCTCAAAAACTACTGGACCGATTTTAAAAATTCTTTCACCATTCGAAAACTACGTTGTCCACGATTAACATAGGCTATTATAATATCACGCTAGGTTCCACGGGAGCGAAGCAGTAACCAAAAACCTAACGTAATGCGGGTGAAACCGCGAGGAACAGCTAGTTGAAAATATTGTAAGTCGTTTTTGTAGAAAATAGTTGGTATAGGTATATAACCATTTAGATGAGCTGTAAAGTACGTATAATGGATTCTAATGTGGTTATAAGACATATTCTGATATAAATAAATAGTTCAGTATGAATATTTGATACTGGAACATCCACCTTAACGAAAGAAAGTAATTTGGTTGTACGGCTAAGGAGATAATTTATAAAAAAATCGTAAGACAAGTTAATTAATTCAGGTCCCGTGGTACTTACGTACACCATTGCCATTGTCACTGGCGATATTTTTCTACATGGGGGTAATGCCGGTTTCCTACATACCATTTCTGAGTATATTGAGAATTTTAACTTCTTGCTCACCGAACTTACAGACGAATTTGCGGTCAAAAAGCTAGTTTGACATGAGAGCACAAATAATTATCTATCAGTATCTAACACGAACCCGTAGTTTAAGTTTAGATTTGAAACATCTAGCTAGCGTCTATATTCGTAAAATTAATTATAAATAAACGCGAAACAACCAGTGCTGGCGTTAAATACAATGAAATCTTAAGTAAAATTAGTGCCACTATACCATCTCCATTGACTGATCAACGTTTGAATCGCCATAAATAACCAATCTATGAATTCGTCATGCAGAAAATTGAATAAGTAAGTAGGTATTTGACGGTCAAGAGAATCTTGCACTGTACTTTGTAGTATTAACGATGCATAGGTACGAAACGTTTAATTCTGTTTATCTTTACTTTACGCTTAGATCTTTGAATTACAACATTATTTTATGCGGTTTTCTCCAATAGTCAGAATTTATGAAAACCCCAAAAATCATTTATTCAAAGGTTTATGTGTATAAAATATATAGTATTAAAGAAAACCTGAGATATTCAAAGATTTGAGACACCCGCGCGGCGATGGGTTAGGTTGTTAGAATAAATAAAATAAACAGAAAAACTGCCTGACTCACTGGTGGAATCAGGTACAATATTTTATAGGACCAGAAAAAACTTAATTGTAAAACATTTTAGGTTTATTTTCGCATGTATACAAATTGTCAATTATTCCAGGCCATCGTTTTGGGGTCAGAGGACGCAGATGGAGAAGCGGTTGATGCTTGCGGCTGGTGTGACGTCAGTCCTCGCCATCGCCTTCCTCGCCGCATTCATCGCCACACTTCTCGTCCGATCGTCTGCTGACATCAACGGTAAGTTCTTATAGCCTAGTAGCCTGCTAGCACCTATCCGGCGTATTTTCTTTACCTGAAAGGATAGGATATCCCAAGTATAACTGTAGTGACGAGCTGAAAGCAACAGGATGACAGTTAAGCTGCGAGTACCAACTAAGCGGGTGCGGCGTGGCTTTGGTGGCGGCGTGGGACTAGGCAGCTAGACTTTTATACGCCGCTGTCCGCGCCGCTACTTTCGAGGCCAGCTCCGAAGAAATCTATGAAATAAAACGCGCCGATCCCCACGCTGCCGTCGCTGCCGCTCCCGCTTTGTGTTCTCAGCCCCATAGATCGAGTAATATTATCTGTGATTGGTGTGGTTTATGTCCAACGGGGAATTGTCTTGATAAGGATGATTGATTTAATTAGAAAGTAATAATTGATTTAACTAGAAAAGTGAGATGTCAAATTGATAGTAGATATGCAGTGATATCCAAACCTAGTTTCTTGGTACAATTGTTAAGATCAGTGTATTTTTAAACGGTGGCGCCCTCTAAGGTTAAAAAAAAATTACCCCTTTTTTTTCATAGAAAAAAGTGGACTATAATCCCAAACAAAACTATCTTTTTTATTTATCATTAATTCATCTTTTCTGTTAATTTTGTTTTAAATAAAAATGCTGTTCATTATATAGGTAACTAGCTTCTGCCCGCGGCTTCGCTCGCGTTAGAAAGAGACAAAAAGTAGCCTATGTTACTCTCCATCCCTTCAACTATCTCCATATAAAAAATCACGTCAATCCGTCGCTCCGTTTTGCCGTGAAAGAAAGACAAACAGACAGACAGACAGACAGACAGACAGACAGACAGACAGACACACTTTCCCATTTATAATATTAGTATGGACAGTTTAAAAAAAATATTAAGTATCAAAGAGTACCTTTATGGGCAGGCCGCATGACTATATGGAAATTATACCCTCTATTCGGATTAAAATCAAACCATGTCGGTACTACAAAGCGTTATTTCGAAGGTTTGCTGTTTTATTCCTTCAAAAACAACTTTAACATAAATTGAATGTAAGTTACAGGAAAGACTAAAAAGAAGAATTGTTATTCAAGTTCGGATGTCGACGGAATGAGTAATTAGAGAAAATTTTATTTTCTGTTTAGTGATTCAGTCCCTTTGTCTTTTCATAATATGGTCACAAGTACTGACAGAAGGTCGTTCAACGAATACATTTGACCTTAATGTCACCAAGGTAAATTTTCGTACACTAAGAGGTAAAATGTCGGTCACAATTTCCTGTGATGCACTTTTTTTGCGACATGAGTAGTCGGTCGTCCCGTAGAAGTACTTATCTAAATAACTTACAGACTACAGATACACCACTTTTTCAATTTAAGTATTTTTCCTATCATCGTGGGCAAACCATATCGCTTCGGTATCGATACAGTTGCTGATTGCTTTTCGATACATCTCCAGTACTTTTACTCAAATTTCCGGTGTTTGATATAAAATAATTGCTGCATAAGATTCTTAAATATTATTCGAAGCTAGACAACTGTATTTTTGTTTCGTATTATAAAAACAACGATATGGTTACTTACAATTAAATGAACAACCTTGATACAAATATAAACGAAAAATATCTTATTGAACAAAACACAACTTCTACATTAAGAAGAGTCACACATACGTGCAAATGGTAAAAACAACGATAATAAAATTACGCCTTTTGTACTGATTGTGGACAAGAAGAATTTTATTATTCACTATTTTGTTATTCAATAGCCAGATAAAAGAGGGCAGGTCACGACATTTTCCGAATTTAATTAGGGGTTATCCCGTGGTCTGAACACAATTAATTACGTTGAAAGTGACATACGGGAAAATCTACTTGATAAATATATTTTTATGGCACATGGACGGCGCGACGCGGAAGTGCGGAAGTATGTCGGAAGGCGACGTGATTTGATTTGCACATCACTGCGCTAGATTTATCTTGCGGAAACTTTTAGCAACCAACTAGCGATTTTACTAATCAACTACTTTGAATAAAAAGTGTCACGTTAACGTAAGAGAACGGAGGAAAATATTCTGAAACTGTGAGGGTTACCAAACGCAAGAGCTAGACCACGTTATGTGTTGAAACCAGCCACGCTCGGGCGCACGCACTCGTGTCGCCGACATTACTCCGCATAATAACAATATTACAATACAGAGGTCAGTTTTCTCACAAAATTAGGCAAGCTCAGTTGAGAAAGATCAACAATAGAACATTTATAATGACAAATATCGATTTAGGCTAGTTTTTTTGTGAATGTCTGCAACAGTGACCGGTGCAATAAACTTTATCCTTGCTGTGTCTCAGTTTTATCTCCCATAACTACTATAAAAGTGTTCTCGATTTATGTTTCACACATAAAATAACCATGGACAATTGGATGATTAAAAAATAAACCGTTTTCTTTGACTTCTAGTTTTGAAAATAACTGCACAGTATAAAAACAAAGCTTATAATTAATTTTAACTGCATGAATTAATATTAACTAATAAGTCATGTAATGTAATAAAAAATGTAATGTGTTCTTTTACCTCTCACAGTTACCTACCAAAACTAATTGATGTAAAAAGTGGTGTGATTCAAAAAAGCTTTAAGTAAATATGTATGATTCAGCAAACAACTACACCGGAAAACCGAACACGTAAAAATAATCAAAGCACGTACATTCTTGTGAGAAGGAAACTACCACAACCGCTAGAAATAATAGTACCTACTACCTACCTGTCCAATACAAACAATGGCCAGCCATCTTAGGTTCTCAGAGAGCTCTATAAAGATTTCTTACGGGTTTAATACGGTTCGAACAATTGCATTTAACTCTGTGGTTGAGATAAATAAACCTTACTTAGCACTTACTTTGGATTAGCGTCCGTCGTAGTTTGATAGTTATGTATGTTAAGGCTCAATTACACTTGGTCTTTACTCTTTTTTCACTATGCTTCTTCGGAGCAACACTTGTCATTGTGGCGAGTGGTGAAAGATCAACCATAGGCAATCGAATTCGGGCTAACGACCAAGTGTAATTGCTGCCTAAGAGTCTAAACGTTTATTTATCTCGGCCTAAGTAACTGTGTAGTGAGTAATTTATCAAAGACATTGTGTTGGTGTTATGATGCAATAAAATATGTACATTAACATATTTACTTTATTTTCGTTTATTTCGGAAAACTTACAGCTAGGCAGGATTATCTTAAGGGCCTAATTTAGTTTTAAAATGGTAAAGAGTCTTATATTATACAAAGGTAAAATTGAAGTAGAAAAATATGTTATGCTTTAAAATTAAAAGAATACTGAGTTTACAGACATTTTCCACTGGTGTACTTGTATTGAAAAAAAAATCCTTAAGCGGTACTTGTGAATTCTGATCTGAACAGGAAAGTATTATGCATTTAAAAATGGCTGCGAGGCCAAGTTCAAAACGATGAAATTCGGTCAATAACAACAAGAATGTGACCGAAAGTTGTAAAACGTTGGACGCATAAGAGTCATGTCACACCAAAACGCGATAGACACAAACATTTTAATTAAACTTGGAGTTTCTTGGACTTTTTCTTTCACACGAAGTGGAAGGTATTTTTTTTCTACGTGTTTGGATTTGTCTTTAACGATGCCTGCTGTTCCTGCATGCATCTTCACTTGTATGAATATATTTTATTTTCCGTAGCGTCGCATCGCGTCTGATGTGCACTGAGCCTAAAACCAACACATTGTTGTTCCGAAAAGGTTATTTGCAACAATACTTGCGACATTACACTAAATGTTTTCTCGACATCGTCAAGGATAAAGAATTACTATTACTTTTACAGTATTTGATACCTTTTTCCGAGCAGTCCAACATACAACATTGGAGTATCTAAAATATGTATACCCATATATCTGTGATTCAAAACATCTACTAATTTATTATTGACTGTACCTATCAAGTATCTTAATAACTAACAACTTCCAATAACTGTGGGACATTCGCAATGCGCGTCCTATTTTACTTGCGATTCAAAACATATTTTATAACATTTCCTTGGAAATAATTGAAAGGAAATTACGGATGGCTTCTACGTAAGTATACCCTTTCATCGCGTAGATAATCACGACCAATTTTGTCGTAGATAGGTAACCAGGTACCACCCAATTGAATTGAAGATAGATTGGCAAATTATATATTTGTTAGCGAGCAGCAAAGGGCCAATTCATGTGTAAAAATAACATTCCTATTTTAATCTCAGCCGCTACCTGGCAAAAATATCTTTGATTTGTCGAGTATGCTTTCAGTCAGTCATTATATTGAATTTGTTGTTTTTTGAGAGTACCTGGCCGTTTTTATATCTCGTCAGAATTTATTGCAGTAAATACTTAGGAAGATCTATAATGTAGCCGTCCTTGTTGATTAGGTTTCGTACTTTGTAGCACTATTCATTAAGCATGTTTTATTTCCATTTTAGACATACCTCAGACTAGTGAACTGAGGCTCTCTTCATCCATCCCACCGGCAGTCGTAGTGAAAGGAGGTCCAGATAATGCTGCATTGTGCAACAGTCCTGGATGTATCCACACAGGTATGTATTGTCATGTATTTTACAAAATGACTTGTCATAAACAATGCTGGTATAAACAGGACACTGAAGTGGAAGCGGGCAGGTCCTATCTGCAGAAAGACATACTGCTGGTGGAGCAGTCATGATTTGGAGTGGCTACCACATTTAGACAAGCGTAGTGCTGGAAAAGCGTTTTTTGAAGGAGGCCTACGTTCTGCAGTGGATGGCAATAGATATGATGACTTTTTATAAATAGAATGTAGGCGACAATAAACCAAACTCATTTTCTGATTAAAAACATACATATCCACATTTTACTCTAAATATTATTACAATCTTAGTCTGTTACTCAGTATAATAGAGGCGCAACAAATACCATGAACCTGGTCTAAGTTAGACTCATCTATCAAAAGTAACCAATTACTTTATTTTATATAACTATATATTTATAGCGTCCAAACTGCTGTTGAACATGGATGAGAAGGTGGACCCTTGCGATGACTTCTACGACTTCGCTTGCGGTTCTTTCGTGAAGAACACTCGCATACCTGACGACAAGACTTCAGTCAACACCTTCTCGATAATCACGGATCAGCTGCAGGAACAGATTCGCGCCTTATTGGACGAACCCATCATTGAGAACGAACCTAAACCTTTTGTCCTGGCTAAAACCTTGTACCAGGCCTGCATGAACAGAAGTAAGTGGATTTTTTTATTATTATCTTTGAACATGGTTTGGAAAATAGGAAAGCCTTCCCTAGTACAACCGTTCTAAAGCTGTATGTTGTAGGTTATGTGACTTTTGGATTTCATTGCACAATTACTATATAATTTTTGTACGGCGTCATAAGGACATTATCCTGCACCTGAACTTTTGTCTACGAACAGAGAAAAAATAATATTGTTTGTACAATTGACCAATATCATAATACACGATTCCGTGTTACATTAACGTGAATGATTTAATTCTCAGAAGTTTGTAGCACCAGTCTAGCTACTCATTCGTGACGACTCATTAGAATTCTTTAGAAACATTTAACAGAACAAAAAGTACGTACGTAGGGGAGTTTCCAATTGGCAGGTTATAAAAACTTGACGCCTTGAGCACGGGGTATAAAAGCAGCATCCACATCACTGGCACAACAAGTAATTTTCGCCAACAAAGCAAAACAGACAAAAGTGCCAGGTGCACCCAACTTTTAATTATATTTCACAACCACCACCCTATCGTACCACACAAGTTTTATACCTCTGCACAAACTACACATATAGCTACTACTAATATAATTGTTTAATAGCTGTTCCCCGTGGTTTTACCCGTATTTCTCTCAACAATAACACCAGTAGGACGTAACGTGATGTTATAAGCCATCCAAGATAAATGGGAGGTCCAACAAAAAAAGTTTCGATTCGAACTAGTACTCCTTGAGATTAGCAGACCTGCTAATCTTTCATAATATTAGTTTAGATTAAAATTTCCGTGTGATTGTTTTTATTAATAATTGCTATTTAACTTTTACAAACTATTTAATAAAGACAACAAAGTTTGAGCCCCAACAAGATAACCGCAAATTGGAAGGCAAAGTAAACAAACTTAATTCACTGTCGGTAAACAGTTGGCGGGTTGCTCGATTGTTATTACATTTTGAATAAAATGCTCCTGAAGTAGCTCGAAGAATTTTTCCAATATAAAAGCTTACGAAACTTTTTATGTATTTAGTTTTTGCTGTTGTTGTTCTAATATTTTTTTTAGAGCTACAGGCATAATTCAAATTACGACCTGTGTACGTTTCCGAGATGTTTTTAATATTATTTTTAAGAAGTACCTACAAGGTAGCTGCCTTTTTGGTAATCTTATCATTATTAGGAATCAGATTATAACCTGAAATGAATTTCCGTCTGTAAAAAAAATATAGGTAACGTTTCTATTCACTTCGTGTCTTATGGTCGTAAGCGCGACTACTGTTCATGGGGTCTTGGGTTTAATTCCGGAGTCGGGAAATGTTTTTTTAGGTTATTCCGTTACAAAATTCTCAGTAGCAGCCTGAAATTTTGAAGTTGACTCAGTGACTCACTACCAACTTCCTTCCTTCCTTCAACCAAATTCGTTGATTTAGTAACAGACAGTCATTATTGGTACTCAGAAGCCAACATAAGTATCGCGTTACTCAGTAATTGGATTTAAGAGGTCAAAATGGGTTTTTTAACTGAGACCAGATAAACTAGAAGCCGATTCTATAAAAGTTAAGGATACGAGGTTTGATTTACTAAGAAAATAAAGAAACAAGTACGCAAGCTCTTGGTTACATCGCGTGTTTAAACCTAGCTCAGGATGGATAATGAACTTAATTACAACAATTATTATTTAACTGTTGCTAAACCTGTTGTGGAATAAAATGTTGGTGAAAGTGAACTAAATGATGTTGCTTCCGCTATTTGCACAATCAGTGACGTAAGTGACGAGTGATTGAACTGGAGTCAACTGGATGTGGACGACAAAATGACTCCAAACAAGGATAGCAAAAGTTTGAGTGCCTCTTGTAGGGCACTTACGTAGCATACTAAGTGAACCGTGGTGACCAACGCGCTGTATCGAAGCATGTGAAATATTTTAACTTTATAACTTATGAATTCTGGGTCGCAGTCTAATTTTCTATGCGGTACGCTATTGTGAACTCAATTAGTGATACAATTCAAAACTAAATTAGTTGCTCATTATTTTACCCAATCACCCAAACTTTTTTGCCGTTAAACATTGATGTTTTGATCCGGATTTAATACGACAGTCATTTCAGGTCAGTCATACTTTAAGTTTAAGAGGGCACTTAAACTTGAAGTATCTAAATGTGCTTTTAGAATTTACGCCTCTGGTAGTTATTGCAAATTATATAATATTATGCGTATTAGTGTGAATGACCACTTACCACGAGGTGGGTTTAATTGTCTGTTTGTTTGCCAACTAATTTATAGACAAGAAAATCCTGTTATAGCCGCTTTATCCTGCACCGTCTCTGATCAGTATGTTGTTGATGTCACTAGCTGCAATTGAGTCTCGCGGAGTGCAGCCTCTCCTGGACATGCTGAAGAATCTCGGCGGCTGGCCAGTACTCGACGGAGAATCATGGGACGAGAAATCCTTCTCCTGGGAAAAGTCAGTGTACAACTTCAGAGCGGCCGGATACTCAGTGGATTACTTCCTCGACTTCTCCATCAGCGTCGACGTGAAGAACTCCACGAAGCGCATCATAGATGTAAGAACACGTATCAGCCACCATATTAATTCTTGATTACTGTATTCAGACTCGGTCGGCCGACCTTCAATTGGAGTAGGTGCATTTTTTTATAAGTGCTTGTTATGTGTGACCACATAAGTAAGCACTATAATATGCTTGCTCGTTAAAGTTACCTAAGACTAAGGCTACCATTACAGCGAATTGAATTTGCTTAGCGAATTGTTCTTTATCATGCGAATGTTTTCAATGATTGTCATGGTGTAATACAAGTGCTAAGTGTATGTTTTCTAACAGCTGGACCAGGCGTCTTTAGGTCTGAGCCGGGAGTACCTGAACAGAGGGTTTAGTGACAAGCTTGTGCAAGCTTACTACGAGTACATGGTCGACATCGCCACGTTACTGGGAGCCGACCGCGCCCGCGCCGAAGTAGATCTCAAGGAGTCCCTTAAGTTCGAAATGAAACTTGCCAATGTAAGTCACACTACACATCATCAACCTTTTTATAAGAGCCAATGGATGGACGAGAATCCTTATTAGCTACGAGAACGTTAAATAAGCTCCGATTGCTTTTTATATACTTAAATGAAGGTTTATGAATATTTTTTTTATAAACGTCATGTCGACCAGGGCAGTTATCGTCCAAGGCCTCTAAGTATTTGTAGCATTTGACCTAATTGCGCCGGCGCCTTGGCCAAAGATGTCAATCGAAAGGCATTTGCAGGTGTTTTAACTTTAATTGATTTTTGCAGAAAAGTAACAAGGCAAATCGTTTCTAAAACTTGGATTACTTTCACAGATTTCCTTGCCATTGGAAAAGCGTCGTAATGCCACTAGTCTGTACAATCCGATGACCATTGCCGAGCTAACACAGAAGTTCCCTAAGTACGTATTGCTAAATATTTATGTATCTTTATTAAGCATACATCAAAGACTTACTGCCGATTTGATGGATAAGAGAAAAGACACTTTCGTAAACTCGACATATGATCAGAATGCTAGGGTTTCTGTCTGGAGGGTAGCAATTCCCAAATGTTTAGGAGGACCTTTCTCATGCGGTTTAACATTTTATAATCTGTCAAAAAATGTAGTGTAACTGAGATAAGGTTGGTACCAGATTTTGAACGTTATTGTTACGGGATATGGCCTTGAGGCTCACAATCATATTGATAAGACTCAGATTATAGTTGCCGACTTGTTACAACACAGGCACTTATCTTTTCTTAGTATTGTTAATAAATAGGGACTTAGTTGTATTTCGACCTCAGTGCCTCTCAAGCAAGGATGGTGGAACAGGAGCGAGGTTGAATCCTCGAGCTAAGACTTAACGTATAGCCTTTAGTATCAGTCTTGACACTTAAGATCCAGTTAGATAATAATGGCGAAGTGTATATTTTAAAACGACAAGACAAGAAAACCAACCACCGGATTTTAAAACCTTATTGTTTTGCGGTGTGACCATGTAGTGAGTCAGTTTAAGACTATAGCATTGCCTTTGCCATAGAGTCGCTCACTCTATGGCAAAGGCAATGCTATATTCTGAACATTTGAAAGGAAGCTGCTAATATTTCAGTTGGAGATTCTGCCATTACCTCCTCAACAATCGCTGATTATTAATAGCAACATGTTGTCTCAGGATTCCATGGTTGGAGTACATCAACCGCCTGCTGGCTCCTCATGTGACCATTGGAATGGACGAAGTAGCTATCGTCAGCGTACCCAAATACATTTCTGATCTCGAGGTATGTATATCATTCAAGTTTGACTTGACTAGATAGTTTATCTGAATGCATTTTTAAATCGCATCTTTAATTCCATAAAGTAGTGAGTCCTCATGTATAGATTACTTATATCGCTTCTATCGAAAAATATATATATCCACAGGATAGACAGTCGCCAAATGCATGGTGACCGCACACGATATAGCGAGTGTTATTATACCTACAAGTAAAGATGGTTGGTTCAATGACAAAGATGTCAGTTGAGGAGCTCATTAGTAAATTGGAAAGATGTGGAAAGCTACCGGAAAAAGTAAAGCACTATACAATTAATATAATATTATTACAATTTTATATTATATTAATTTAATAATATTACCTAATACCATAATACTCCTATCATTTTACGGACATCTAATTAATTATTATAGAATTTTGTCAGCATACAAAACTAATTGAATGGAGCTGCTTCTGAACGTCAGCAGATATCATGTAATATTAGGCAGAGTTAAATGTATCTTAGGAAATTAAGTTTATCTGCATTAATATTAGTAAACGAGCAGTCGTTGCTGTCAACATAACGTCTAGTGAATATTTAAATCAAATAATCTTACTAAATGAGATAAAAATAATACGCTACGTGATGTACTTGCAAGCTTTCAAAATATTTAATAAATTGCCATTCACTTCAATTACCCATCAAGGATGTGATTCCTGGGATTGTAACTGTGTTATGGAGGTAAAGGTCAAGAAAATAAGTGCAAAAGTAATTTAATTATCGACTAAGCCAGTGAGACTCACCGGTAATTAAGTTTTCTCGAGCTCGGAGCCACAGTCCGTAATACTTAAATAAAGTTTAGTAAAGAAATTGAATTTCTATCTATTGAACGAGGTTCCATATTCCGTGGAAGCAAGGACTTTTTAATGTCCCAGTACTTATTTATTTACTAAGAGGACCGTAGGTAGACTTGTACCCTGCAGGCTGCGACATACGACCTGTGCGGCACCGTCGACGCCAAACGCATTAAAAAACATCGTATTTGTCGTAATGACACTATGTAACTAGAACCTATAATCATTAGTGAACACAAGCATTAGAAAGACCCTTTTAATTGTGTAATATCCCTTCGACAAAAATTATGAAGTGTATGCTTTTGTCTGTAAAAACATTCCTGACACTAAAAGTGCGATCTGTTTCTCAAAGCTCCTTTTGGAAAGCACGCCGAAACGTGTACAAGCCAATTACGTGATGTGGCGCGTGGCGGGCGCGTCAGTGTCATACCTGACTGACAACCTGCGCAGACGCCAACTAGCCTATGTCACCGCACTTTCCGGCAAGACCGAGAGGGAGAGCCGTTGGAAGGAGTGTGCGGACACCACCAGTGTCAGGTAGGTTGAAAGGACACTGCCTTACTTCTCCTTGATCTAAAGAATGAAGACTGTCAAAAGGATGTTCATGGAGTCTTTTGCTGTAGTTGCTCCTTTTTCCCTGGTACGATCAACTTGGCTGTATGACTTACTGACTGAATCTGAATACATGACTATTAAAAGTGTATTAGAGTGTCCAACTATTTGAAAGCTGGCTTCGTGGTCGCATGGTCCTAGGTTTGATTCTTAGAATTCTGGGGTTTTGAGGATATTGTCTATTTATACATTTCTTTTTAGCATCAGCCCGGAGTTTGGCAGTTGGTGATGTGACACCCCCATGCCCCATGCTTAGTACTTCTTATGACTAATAAGCCTCTTTTAACACAACGGAAAATTTTCGAACATTGTTCTTGAGTAAACAATTGAACATTCATAATAATTTATAATATTTACTATGTTATTTAATTTTCAGTGCTGGGTAAGTAGGAAGTCTGCTTAAGTGAGCTGTTCGCTTTTAAAGTTTGGTTCTCTAGTTACTTTTGTATTGCCATCAACTTCCGAAAGTAGTTTTGTAGATTATTTAGGTGATTGGCAATATTAACGTTTTTTCTATTTTCTGCTTTTTAGGGGAACGTAAGTATTTATCTACCCAAATTATCAATCTTCATCCAAATCCATTAAGAAACAGAACACTTAGTCACAAACGAAGAAAACCAAAAAGTGTTTCATATTTATTACTTCTCTTTTAATTCTTTTTTGTATGGCTATGAACCTTAGTAATTCTGTTCAACCCAGTTTTGACCCCAAATTTTCGAAGTCACTTAGCTCTAGTTTGACCCCTATGGAATGTTTCTCATTATCAATCAACGCATTAAAGATTCTAGCTTGATAGACATAAGGGAAGTCAATTTAATTTTTCAAGATATTTTTGTAAGTTACAGAAACGACATTCTACAAAGGTTGTACTTAAATTTTATTTACAATAAATCCAAGTTAATTTAATGTTGTACTGTCTAATGCGAGCGATCATTGCAAGTTAGCTTAATGGCTACCTATACTTATTGGCGGTTAGACAGACATAGAATCTTACTTTGTAACACGTGTATTGTTAATGTGTAGAAACAAATGAGGTACTTCGGATTGTTTTTCATTCCAGTGTAACACATAACGACTCAATAAACTAGGTTTGCACGTGTCACTAGTTCGACTTAGCTTGATAAGGACCATCTGATTACTTGTTGGACAATACCTTTCGTAGTTAACTAAATGCCTTTTTCTCTGTACTAGCATGGCGTAGGGGTCAAAATGAGGGCAAATCTGATAGACTCTAAATAAGAATATTAATAAAAACTCTTAAGTATTTAGACTCTCTTAAAATTTGAAAATTACGATACTGAAGCGTTAATGCGGCGTAGTGTAAATGGAAAAGAACAATTCGATAATAACCACGCGTTAACTCTTGTGTGTCGAAGACTTTAAATGATAGAAAGTAATACCTACCGGGCTTAGGTATTCATAAACGATAAAACAACAGGAAAATATTACATATTTTTGGCTCAATCTCAAACGATAGGTAAAATTAAGTACCTCTATCTACCTAATTCATAATAGTACATTATGATACATATGTGCGCTGTGTTGGTCATTACGTACGAGGCGATATTTGTGCGCGAGCCGCAGGCGAGCGCAACAAGAAAGCCGAGTATGTAAAATAAACACATTTTCTGAAAATGACTGCGCTTTTTTATCAATCTTTCACTGCATGAAAATATCGTACGCCGCCTAGTATTTATCCTTTGACTTTGGCGGCAACAAATTACTACTCGCGTTTTGCGCCTCCACAATTATTTCCGGCGGAGTTAATAATACAGTGTCTTCCTCACTTGACATATTTAAATACTTATATAATCAATTAGAATATCATCAATTAGATAAACAATAAAAATGTAGAATGCCGCGCAACGCGTAACTTTTTTTTTCTGCCAATACCCGGGCATGACCACAGATAATATACTAAACTCTCAATACAGACAAAATAAAAAAATAAATGTATTTTAGCTTTTAAAAATCGGGTTTGTGTTAATTTTCAATAATTTGTTTTAGTTATAGTTATTTATTATTGTTTTATTTATATTTCTTTGTTATTTTAATATTTAAGTAACCAGTAAGTAATAGGCTGTTTGGCAGCGTCAAAGAGTCGTGTTAAAAAAAAAGACGATGCGTAGCAACGAAACGTTTTTTTTTAATGTGTATTAAGCGACAAATTTTAGAATGCGTACTGGAGATAGTTCTACTTTGCAATCTTGAATAAATTAGAATTGGTCGTGTTAAGATTACCGCACGCGTGCGATAATGTAAAGTGAAACGCACGCGTGCGTAATATACGCAATAACGGGTCTAAATGCAAGGTAATAAGAACCACTTTACGAGCAAGTGTGTTGAAAATCATCTTTATCAAACGTGACCACGTTGAGCCAGGAACGTAAACTTTTAAAGCCAGTCTATTTTTGTTTTAAAAAATAGAATAAAAAAAACTAAATAAGTAAGTATAGACCAGACCAACTTTATTTTCAATAAACATCTCACACAAGTGCATCTACATAATGAGGCTGTAGATATTTATTTGAGGATCTGGTAATTTTCAAACTAAGTAAAACATGAAACATATTTCATTGTAAGTAAACTGAAAACTGGAGACCGAACAGAATAGGCTAACAAAAAAAGAGCAAACAGAAAGTAAATACTCAAGGACTATGGAAAACAAATAAATAATTATGTATCTGCTAGGTACTTAGGCGTGTTAATTTTTTTAATTCTAAATATTTTCTTTAGATGTGGTGTGTCTTGTGGGAGTGTTTCTGCACAGGAGTGTCAGTGCGGGATGAAATTTAGATTGTGTAGTTTTGGCTTGGCTTTACTTCCATTCATATAATATTCATTTATTAATTCAGCCGTACCTAGTTTTGTTTTATAGTGGGGAATGGCTCCTTTTTTATCTAAGGGATTAACAAATTTCTTCGGAGATCAAATTAATCAAGTAGGTACATATGTTTATTATTTCAGTATGTCGATCGCTGTGGGCGCCCTCTACATAAGAAAATACTTCAACGAGAACTCCAAATCTAATGCTTTGGAAATGGTGAACGACATCAGGTAGAGTATTAAATTATGTATTATAGACTAATTATTAACGCGATGTCGTTAGTGTAAATATAGGTTTTTGTGGATGCTTTGATTAAAGTAGCCAATGGTGCTGATTTTCTAGTGCAAAAAGTAACGTAAATTTAAGAAAAGTGCATCTTTCTCTTTCCATTTCTTAAGGAAAAGGACAGAAGACATATTTTAGTTTAATCCTGTCAAATTCGACAGCGCCTGATGAAAATTGACGTATAATTAGACGCCATGTTTTAAAAATGCGTCTAAATGATCTATGGAGTGTCTAAATTTGACAGGACTTAACTAAAATTTGATCTTCTGTCCTTTTCTTAATTAAACGGAAAGAGAAAGATGCACTTAACTTAAATTTACGTTAGTTTGTGCACAAGAGAATCGGCACCAATGTCTTATAGTTCTAAACTCATCTTTCTGTAAAATATATTTTCCGTAAAAAGGTAACAAAGACAAATAAAATTGATTTTTTAATGGAAGTAAATAAATAAAAGAAAATAGCAGTAGGTAATAATAATCATCGGATAAATACTAAAAAAACCCTTAATGCAATAGGTACCTATCTAAGTAGGTAAACAACAACAAATTTAGCTTAGCCAATTATTTTAATACCTTCTTCTATATAATTATACCTAGTAAAGTGTAAGTTTTAATTTGTCATAAATCCTAATACCTAGATATTTTATAGATTGTTGTTTAGTATTGCAATTAACAAATAACGTTAAGTAAGTAAATAGATATAAGTTTACGACGTCTGAGTCGTTTACCTGCTTATTATATTGCAACTGGTTACATTACCTTCTAGTCGTTAAAACCTCATTACTTTTTAATGTATTGAAAACTATTAATGCTCTTTATGACCCGTGAGCAATTGTGATAAGTGTAAAACCAAGATGAGTAAAAGTAACTATACAGGTTACTTATTTAGCGATGTTTCCGATATTTTATGTAAACTGATTCTGGTAATTGTGGTTACTTATATTTTAATTGCGTGAAATACCAATTAATTTCATTTAAAAAAACGTTATACACAAAGAACCATTCAGAATTAAATCTCGGAAGAATTTTGTTTCCAGGGATCACTGTCGTTACTTAAAATGTGTTTTAGCTAAGCAATAGGTACTGTTATCAGATAACATCTAGACTTAAGCCAAAGTAGCTACTTTGGCTTAACTATTCTCCGTTGCTATCTTACATCATAGTTTGATAGTTGTGTGTCGGTGGTAACAATATTGCATAGTCGAGGACCTTGCTAGCGTTTATCTGTCTAGGAAAATTAAGTATTACCAGTCTAGTATTTAATCCGTATATCTAGTTAATATCTACGATTACCATTACAATGTTTTGATACGGCTAACTTTTGAGGTTTGCTAAATAATTAAACATATTTTTCTCACCAGACAACAGTTCCGCAAGACCCTGAACCAGGTTGACTGGATGGACGAGAAGACCCGTGAGGCTGCGCTGGAGAAAGCCGACTCCATGGCCTCGCACATCGCTTACCCCGCCGAGATGTTGGACAATGATAAACTCACTAAATTCTACGACGGGGTGAGTTGCAGTACCGTCACCTGGTTTCTGCATCCCTGCAAATCAAATAGCTATCAGCATGAAATAATAACTAGTAATTAAATCCATTGAATCGTCATTGAACTTAGGTTTCCTTTTCATTGCCCCTCGGAGGCACTAGGTAGGTCAGTCCTATAGTACACTGCCACGAGAAAAACTATCTTTTCTTTCTACAACAACAATGCAGCTACATCGCGCCTTCAGAATTTGACGCCACAGTGGCATCAATACGAAATCTGCCAAAATCGTCGTCACCAGGTACAACACCCATTAAGTCAAGGAAAACTATTTTGCTGAAGCGTAGCTTACCTACCTATTTAAGTTTTTAGTCCTAATAACTAGATGCGATCTACTTACTTTACAAAAATATCTTATTAGCTGGAAATGTCATCGGAGAAACTGATGGAGTCTGTCCTCAACCTAACGCTGTTCGGAACCGAGTACCTGTTTGGAAAACTTCGCGAGCCAGTGAACAAGACCGACTGGGTAACCCACGGCCGCCCCGCTATTGTCAACGCCTTCTACTCCTCAATTGAGAACAGTATTCGTAAGTTTTTTTTTTTTGTTTTAGTGAAGAATATTTAAGAGGGTGAATTTCAATAGCACCGCTCCAAACAGTAACAGTTCATCGGTCTTGAAAGATTCGGGCGTTACCAGAACGTACATAGATAT
Organism: Athetis lepigone; assembly: GCA_033675125.1. NCBI lineage: Eukaryota > Metazoa > Arthropoda > Insecta > Lepidoptera > Noctuidae > Athetis > Athetis lepigone. The sequence continues at coordinate 12,705,690 of CM066219.1, forward strand.
TTGATTTTATCTAGTGAATATAGAAAAGCACATTATGATACTGGTACTGGTGTCATAAACTCCCGTATGACTACTGTTTAGCCTTATAGTAATTATAGCTAGTAATACGCATTACGCTCCATTGTATAATTCAAAGTATTTAGTCACTTTAAGAGCAGAAGAGAGCAAGAAGAAAGAGAGTTAAAAACCAACAATTTTCCTGTTATACTGATCTTTGATCTTAAGTCAAACCTCGAGCCAAGATGTAACAAAGCTGCCTAGCAGTAATCTTGATTTTAGCCAGTTCTCACAGTCAATATTATTTGCAGAGTTCCCCGCTGGTATCCTGCAAGGTGCATTCTTCTCCGCCAAACGTCCCGCCTACATGAACTACGGAGCTATCGGATTCGTTATCGGACACGAAATCACCCACGGTTTTGATGACCAGGCAAGTATAACCCTTTATTTCAGAAATTAAAGGGTTAGAAAGAATGTATCAAAATCTTTAAGTTATTATTTGGTATACTATTATCCTTTGTTTATCAACTACATCACAAATCAAAATGTTTTCAGGGTCGTCAATTCGATAGAAACGGAAACTTAGTAGACTGGTGGCAGGAGATGACCAAACAGAAGTACCTAGAGAAAGCCAAATGTATTATTGACCAGTATTCTAACTACACCGTTAACGAAGTTGGACTCAAGGTAATTTTCTAACTAAACTTGACAAATACGTCTTATACTGTAATATCGACTGAATTAATCTGTTAAGGAATTTCTTACGTTTCTTTTCCTAGCAAAAACACTTGGACACGGAACGTTTATTAAGCGTTCTTATAAAGTTAGAAAAAGTTAATTCTCTGTTAATTTTTTACATGTAGATCTTTTCTAAATCCATGGTATTTTACAGCTGAACGGAGTGAACACCCAGGGTGAGAATATTGCGGACAATGGAGGCATCAAGGAAGCTTACTATGCGTACCAGGCGTGGACCCAACGACACGGCGAGGAGGCGCGACTGCCCGGCCTTGAGAAATACACACCTAGACAGGTACGCCATAAATCTTGGTATAAAGAACTCAGTGACGACTGTGTAAGCGATATGGTTCATCAACCCGATTTCAATCTACAAAACAATTTTCACTCAATTATTGGTTAACATTACATTACCTAAAAGTCAGTCATGGATATCCCAACGCAACAGCAGTTAGATAAGTGTAATGTTTGCAGCTGTTCTGGCTGAGTGCGGCCAACACCTGGTGCGCGGTGTACCGGAACGAGGCGATCAAGCTGCGCATCACGACCGGCTTCCACGCACCCGGCCGCTTCCGCGTCATCGGGCCCATGTCGAACATGGAGGAGTTCGCCGACGACTTCAAGTGCCCCGCCGGCTCCCCCATGAACCCAGTCAACAAGTGCAAGGTGTGGTAGTACCAAGTGTCGCCGCTCGCATCGCACACTCCCATGTACCGCATGGAAGACACGCTACGCCTACCTGACGAGCTACCACAGCTACTCACACACGATACAATAAATATTCGAAAAAAATATATAAATTTCTGTACTTAAGACTAGAAACATTTATAACGTAAGTATTTTCGGTCACTATTTATGTAACGATTTAATTCTATAGTACTTACGTACCGTAGCTCGACAGTGCTGGGTCGATTACACCTACCACGGTTAGTGCAGTTTGTGGGTGTTAAGTTGAATGTTTAGATGTCACCTGATAGTTCGATGTTGTTAAACTTGTAAATAGATTAGCTGAATTGTGTTTATAGATAGGTTTATTGTCTTCAATCACATGCTACGTCACGATACCTTAGACTTCGGTGAGACTTTAGACTGAGCACAGAACATTGGATATTGACGGGTAATTGACAGTGTATAAGTATTACGCAATCTTGTACATCAGAAGCTTCCCTTTTATTAATTTAAAGTCTGCATGGAACACAGTTGACCTGTTATTAGTCTCTCATATTTATTCTGAGCCGCAGTTCCAGGTCGCCGAGCAGAAACCATTCGATTTTTATTAATAAAATTACTAAACAATTGTATTATTATCTGTAGGAACTATTACTGCGGCTGTTAGTGTATTAATGTACTAATACTGTATCGACTCTCACTTAGATGTGACTATGAAACGAACAGTGATAATTTAATTTAAATGATAATTCAATTATCATAATTACTATGATAATTCAGTTATGATAATTTAAATATGATAATTTAATTTAATGTACCTAGTTAGTAGCGTTTTTGGATACAATCGTATTGTTGTAAATCATTGAAACATCAATATAAGATCATTTTTATCATCTACTGCTTTTCATTTATTCCTACCTTTATGATTTTTTTATTGATTCCCATTTATTTAATAGTCACAGTTAACTTTTATTACAACAGTAATAATGATAGGTTGCCATTGTTTTTGTGCCATAAACACAATATATATTGTCACTTTATGTCGCATTTGTTAGATTATAATACAGACAGACCAAGTTATCTGTGAACTGAAGGAAGGCGAGCGTTTGATGGTTTATTATCAATTTATCAGTGTTCAACGTGTTATTGGCAGAATTGTGGTGTTTTTTCCACAAAGGCCATTCATTAAGCGCCTTACTAATAAACGCTGCATAAAGTTATGACAGGTTTATATACGTCAAAAAATGTATGGTTACACAGGCTTTATTCATTGCATAACTTTACACAGTGATTATTAGTAAGGGCAGAGTTGAAGTTGAAGGAAGGCGACTCCGTCGATTTAGCGTTGAAAAGAGAAAGAGACAGAGAACACTCAAATGTGAAGTCAAATGTATGACTGAAATGTCATGTCAGCCGTAAAAATAGCCATTTCACATATAACTTGGTCTGCCTGTAAATAAAGCGAGATTGTAAACTGTAAAAAATTATGACAACATTCGTTAACAATAAAATTATAAAAAAGAAATAGTTATATAAAGTACAAGTAATTGTAATTGGTAGAGTCTACCTAAATACACCGTTGTCAATATTTATTTACTACCAGTTAGAATTTACTATCCGTGCGAGCTAACATGGCACCTGGGTTGAATGAGTGACATTTAAAGTACTAAGTGCAAAAAAGGAGATGTTCGATTTTGAGCTAACACTATGACAGGTATACGCTAACACCATTTAAAAATAAAAAATATATAGTTTTATTTGGTGTACATTGTGCTGCAACCTTACTGAATTTTATTTTAGTATTTTAAATAATAACATTTATTTTGTGCTTAGTTGTTTCTCATAACATACTACGACGCTTTAAAAGTGACAAAACAAACTAATTAGGAACAAAATTGCAAAAAAAAATTACGTGCATGCCTGAAAATCTGTTTCTGCACATCCGCCATTTCAGTTAAACTTGTAATGGAGGCCATACACGCTAGGTTTTGCATGATGGTTTTAGCCGTGCATGCATAACCGACAGGCAAGCCCTAGCGTGTATGTGATTAAACTGTACAGTTATCGGTGCATGTACATGCAACCGAGCAAATATCAAAATTGATATTTTATGCCGCTCGGTTATGTTTGCGCGCGAGCATAACCGAGCGTGTGTGGCGTCCGGCGAGCTTGCCTGCCACAGTTCGCAGTTTTTATGTGAGATGAATGATTGACATGTGAGGTGAATAAGTGCCATGTGAGGTGAACGAGGGTCATATGAGGTTAATTAATGAATGTAATGAGTGTCATGATAATAAGCGTGCAAGTGCATGCAATTGTATCTATCGCAGTTGGAACTTCATTCAGTGCCAACTCTTTTTCTTTTTCTGTTCTGCAGAACAAGTGTAAGGCCAAGTACAGCTAACACATCGTCGTCGTCCATAATAGTTTGGTATTGGCGTCCTACACACCCCGTCACGTACTAGGTGGTCAGTCAACTAAGAGTTCATGGCAAGACGGTGCATGCAAAACCTAACGTGTATGTGTAGTATGAAACTCGGTTATGCTTGTTGGTTTTGCGTGCAGAGTTATAACCATCATGCAAACCCTAGCGTGTATGGCCTCCATAATAGTGATGCTAACGCTACTGGTAAGACGAGAGCGGGGCGCCGCGCGGGGTCGCGGGGAGAGGTTTGTTTTTGAGCCAGGTGCCATGTTAGCTCGCACGGGTAGTAGTCGTCGAGATAATCTGTTGTGTGAAAACCATCTGATTGAAAAAACAGCTTCTTCAGCGTCAAAAACGTGAAAAATATCAAAAACTGAATGATGCAATATAATCGATTATCTGTGAATAAAAGATGATGACGTTAGTCAGAAAGTAAATTCATTGTGTCTATTTACAATTCTTATACATAAATCTATCAACAAGAAAAAACGTGGAACTGGTCTCCCTGAATCATTAGTTTCCAACACACAAAGTGGAGTGCCGTAGAACATAAAAAAAATTAAACCATCCAGGGACCGTCAATGACTTTTCATAATAAATGTCGGACTGCTAAAAGTTCAAATAAAAAATTGAGATTACCTTGAGTACACGGCACAAGCGTATGTTCAGGCGGGCAAATGGTTCAAATATTATACTACTAAAATAAATAAGACTGATTTGCGACGATCCTTTATTTCATCAGAAAATAATAATCACACACAGAAATATTGAAAGAGTAGGTACTACAAATACATTGAAATAATATTATACTCGCATGTTTGAGGTTAACCTCTTAATACAAGCAACACCGGGTTATTATTTAAACTCTACAATCTATCTGATACGCATGGACAATCTAATGAATGTTCGATAACATTAAGAAATACTTGTTACATTAAAAGTTTGTGCGAATCGTCGTCAACTACCTAATATGATTATGTAGACACATAGTAAGTATAATCTTAAAATATCTGCTTTTACAGCTGCATATAAATAAAATCATCGTACTAAATCTAACTAAACTAACTTTTAAAGCATGATAAAATAGATTATGGTGACTTTTCCAAAAAGTATATTTTTTTATATTTTCGAAAAATTCAAAGAAAATAAGGGTGGAGCCACAGCTGGTCAGTCTCATCACACACTATCACACATTATTTCGTACTTTACATGTTCCAACGCCGCCTAACCCTACTGTGAATGCATCCTTACAAAACAATCATAACATCTAAAATGCACTAAAGAAATAGCTGCAAGAATAAATTAATAAAAAAGTAAATATATCTGAGATCACGAAATCAATGTGCTTAGACTGTAATAGTAAAAATAGCCTGTGGAGGATAAATTCCATGAGGTGTTACAATTTCAAGTGACTAGTTGTTATAGACAGTGCGTTTTGACCTTAAAGTATGTACAAATTCACTTCAACACGCCCATTGAACCATACGCCAGTAAAGTTCAAATATTGAACCAACTGATAAATCTGCAGTTACACCGCACTAAATATTTAAATTGTATTCGCTCGCGAAAGCCCTCCCTATAATTTTAATTATGTCAGTCATCAAAATGGGTGTCAGCAATTTTTTTTATTGTCATATCTACCAACAATACTTCTAGAACTATGTTCTCATTTTTTTTATTTTGCTTTTCCCAAGCCTCTACTTACACCACATTCTTTACCTACCGAATTACGTGCGAAACCGACACCAAGGGCGTATTCAAACATGATACGATGGAAGGGAAAATATCTAGATTATAGTGAAGTTACCATGAATTTATTTTATTATTAATACAAAAGTGCAGGTGGTATTTTGCTCTTATAGATGACATACCAAAGTGAGTTTTTTAATGGTCTAACTGCAAATAAACAATACAATTCTAGTTTAGAACTCAGTGTTGACATTTTTTTATTAGCAGCTTTATTTTTTATAACTGACTTAAAATGTTAACTGTGGGGAGTTATATTAGATATATAAATCCTTTATAAGCTTGAATTTCATCGCCACAGCTCACTAGTACTTCCACGTGCCTTATATTCCTTCCATAGTATTGAGTACAATCGCCCTCAGTCCGATATTGCCAAAGCCACCAAGCCCAGCATTTGCAAACAAATGGCGACTATATGACCATTACAACGCAACGCACAGCGGCTAGCCCTATGCCTACGAGCACCACAATAACACTTCCTCTGTTTACACTAATACTTGCGAGTTGAAAGCTGAAATACTTCATGCTCACTTATTCAAGATCACACATCAATCACGCATACCTTCCAATTAAATCATGACCGATATTAAATCGTATTAACCTTATATTCATCGCATCATCAGTAACAAAAACCGAAATCACAAAACCGTCAACAAAAGTATTAAAAAAAACTTTACCACGATCCAGAGTCGCCAAACTATTGTTATTGTGGATTAGACGAAATTTTAAGGAAAGGTAGAGTAATATGTCGATGTCGATTAATACATGCTACTAAGCTTCAGTCCTCCCCTGTCCTCCCTTCCCTTCACCCTTCATGAAAAAACCCACACCCAGAAGAGAGCATCTCCCTTCTCCGTAAAAAAGGACCCTCCACAAAAATAAACGAGAAAGCTTACCTTATTAAGGACTCATTTTTCTATGACCATAATTTCAACCAAATGTAACTTGTCGTAGGACCCAGATATTAAACTATATAATAGTCAACATAACAGATATTTTTAATACAAGAATTTAGCCGCGATGTTTAAAGGTTAACCATGATAATCTTATAGTACTCGAAGTACAAAGATAAAACTTTAAGGTCAAAATAACACTGCAATGGAAATGCCTAACTACGGCACATGACTACAATTAAATACTATAAGTAAGTAATACTTATAACAACCATTTTGTGTTCCTTAATGTCTAACATTTATTTTAATATCAACGTCGCACCGTGAATAGTAATACCTGTATTTTGGACACTTTAATCGATAGATTATTATATTTCTATAATAAATATGTTCACGGTGCTCAGAGTATTATTCGGAAATGGTTACAGATGGTTATTAATACAGGACTTATTCGTCCAGACTCGGTGGGTTGTCTTCAATGAACGCCACGTGCGGCTTTAGATAAATCAAGAACGCCAGAAGACGGTCGTTGTCGGCATCAGAGCCCCTGAGAAACAGAACATAGTTTATTTTTTAATCGAACTAATCGAAGCATAATAGTACTACGCAAAAGGAATATTAACGATCATCTTAATACTAGCTTACCAGCCAATATATGGTAACCACGGATGCGAAGTCACAGAGTCTAATTCAAATCGTAAGCAATATGGTTTATTTTATTACAATTGATTGAGTAGCTTTTCCGCGATGAGATAACAAATAAACAAATAGACAGAGATACTTTTGAAAGTACAACATTTGTTTGCATCCCTGCCTGTGGTGTGAACACGTGTACTGGTTTAACTAGCCATGACCAACTCTATTTTAGTTGATGATTAGACAATTCGCCACAAAAGCAGACCAATATGGATCGATAGTCGACCGTCGAGTAAAGTGCGCGTCTTAACCGGTGATCTGTCGTAATTAAAAGAACAATTAAAAGCATTGTGTCTCGCGTAGATCTGCACCTCTGACAGTCTAAGGGAAAATGATAACGACGACTTGCAGTTACTTATAATATCTAAACTTTTGCCTATCAAAAAAAAAAAAACAATAGGATTAAACGCCTTAAGGGGAGTCATTTATAGAGCTAGCAAATATTTTTGGGGACAGTTTAGCAAAGCAATGAACTCTACTATTCTATTATATTATTAGAAAAGATCGGCGGAAGAGTACGAAAAAACTATCTAAACTCAGCCATGAGTACCGCCTTGTACTTACTCAATATCGATCTCAATAGCCAACACGGTATGATGCGGCTTTCCTTCTTCGTCGAACCATCTGGAAATATATTAAACAGGAGTTATTCGTCGGAGTGCATTTTTGTTACAAAAAGGAGAAGCTGACTGACTGCCATATTAACGCAGAGCCTAAACAATAATGTAGGGATTCCTTTTATAATGTAGGGGAGAAAGGATTTTTAAGAATTCATCTAAGGGGGTAAAGTAGATGATAGTTTCGACATTCACGCAGGCGAAGTCATTTTATTAGTTAAGTTTATTGGCCCCCATATCACTTACCGCTACTAAAAGTAATCGGCATTTTTTCCTGTTAGCAACTAACAGAAAAACACTAAAGCAATTTACGGCTGTTATTGACAAGATAAGCCTAACCTAAAAACTGTAATAATATACTATATAAAAATAAGTCGGGTTTTCCTTCCAGACGCTATAACTCCAGAACGCACGAACCGATTTTTACGGTTTTGCATTCGTTGGAAAGGTCTCGGGCTCCGTGAGGTTTATAGCAAAGAAAACTCAGGAAAATTAAAAAAAATATTATAAAACGAAGCCATCTGGTGGCGATACGGAGTTCACCGGGTTTGCTAGTAGCGTATAAAATAGTGTATTAATCTTATTGATATTAGAAAGAAAGGTTGTTAACGTTCCCTCCCGATACGTACATGTCAGCGAAGGGCGGCGAGGCGCAGGGCCCGACGGTGAGGGCCCTGGGGCGGCGCACGGGCCCGCGCTCCCCGCGCCCCCCACCCGCCACCTGCGCCGCGCCCAGCGTGGAGCGCACCACGTGCCAGAACCCGCGCGCCGCCGCCCCCACGCCGTCTATACGCTCGATGCGGACCCAACCTGGAATGACACATAACATATGCCGGGCGGCTGTAATGACATAGCTCATTACAGCCGCCCGGCAGCCACTCTGCGCCGACTCGCCTTATAACCGAGGCGATCCGGTGACGCTACGGAGTTGATATAGTGAGCACAAGTCCATATAAAGAATACTAGCCGCTGGAGGCGAGTCGGTGCGGAGTGGCTGCCGGGTGGCCCTAATGAGCTATGACCTTAATGCTTACTCGATGAAATATACCAAGTATAGCGCTTTCGCCAACATTTTTTTGTAAATAAAGTAAAATATAAAACATTATTTATTCGTAAATCTTAGGAACCAACCTGCAAATGGTGTCGGAGCATCAGGCTGGCAGTTAGTGCAGTAGCATCGCACCTGTCCCCATGACACGGCCTGACGTAGCTCCGGGTACGGGAGTACCAAGTAGTTCCAGTACTTCAACACGAGGTGCAGGTGTTCGCAACCCTCCCCAGACGCCTCCCACTCCGACTCCAGACTTTGACCTTCACCACCCTCTTGATCCAAACACAGAATGCGGTTGAGATAGTGCAAATACTCCACAGAGAGAGACTCAGACCAAAAGTCACCGCGACGCGTCGACTCATCAATGGATGACGATTGTTCTTCTGTAAGATCCGGCAAATTACCAGTCTCCATTGTCAGTGCGTCCATAATCTCATTGTCTAGGTTGTCGACATCGTTCGCCTCGGGGTAGCGGTCGTTGTGACGGATGTTGGTGTCGAAGAACTGTTCGTGCAGCGCCTGGTCGCCAGCGTCGTCACCAACTCGTGAGCCCACGCTGTACGTGTGGCGCAGGGCACTCACACTCTCCTGTTCATCCGTTGTGTGACTAAAGTTGTGCGTCGAATGGCTCTTCTGAATACAGCGGTTCAAGATCTCGTTATTATCAACGAGTGAACTAACTGGCTGACTGACCGGCAAATTAAGACTTTGTGACATAGCGGCTTCAGCTGGAATCTCTTGATTTGTGTCCCTTTTGACTTTGGCTCTTTTAACCTTTTTCTTAATAGGAAGATTTGGGCTCAACGCCGGGCTTCCGAAATAGGGCATTGGAATTGGCGTGGGAGTACGGAATGGAAGAGGAGTTGGCACACGATAGGGCATGAAGCCTGGGCCAGGTTTGGCACTAGACGTCATGGCCAGCGGTTCCCATTGAGCGTCCATAAGATTATCTTGACTGTAAGCTTTCTTGTTCTTTTTTATCTCTGGTGCAGCTGATTCTTCATCGTCTTCTTCGTCTAATAGTTCGTCAAGCGCTTCGTCGCGGTTTTCAGTGATGACTGGCAGGTCTAATGATGCGCCGCTCGCAATCACATAAGGGTGTAACAACACCGATATCTGCAATTAATAACAGCTGTTAGTATGTAGTTGGTTTAAAAACACAGAAGAAGCTTTAAATACTCTAATAAAAAAATAATTTAATAAAAGTTATATTTAACTTTGACGAGAGATAAAATTACAACCTTAAACCATATACTGACAAAAGCTACACTTTTACAGTAGTATGATCAGCATGTAAGCATTTTGTAATCAGAAAGATATATTATTAAAGCTTAAAATTCTTTCATTCAATACGACGCAAAGGTACCTGACAAATTCTCCCATACAAGTCGATAGTCGGGAATACGTGGCTAAAACGTCGCGGGACGGTAGCGATGCAGCCGATCACCTTCCCGTTCACTTGCAGTATTAGCTCGCTGGTGAAGCGGAAGTGGATGGTCAGCACCGACTGCTCGGTCAAGTCGTCTAGGGCCATTCCCATCATGGAGTGAAACTGAGAATTACAATAGATACGTTTACTGATGATCTGGGGCTCAAGTCTGCTGTTGCAATAGTGGTTTAATTATCGATTTTTGACGTATAATGTCAAACTTTTTCAAAGTTGTCAAACATCCGGCCGATGACTGATCATTAAGACACTATTGTAATAACAGACTGAATGATCTTCAGGATGGTCGGGGTAGGAGGCTGGATCTCTGGAATACACGGTACAAATAGGACAATAGTATATGGAACCAAAGGTGTTTGTGAGACTATCATAATCATTATTCAATGCTGGATATAAGTATATGTAAAACCATTATTGTTATTTATGATTCGCAAACGTAAAATCTAAACATGGGTTCTTCATTTTTTTGGAAATTTCTCAGCAGTAGCTCGGAAGCTATTGGTAGACTCGTGCTTCAGAGTGCATTTAAAATCAGTCCTGGCTGTATTCATTAGCTTCTCATTTGGAATTAGCTACGGTTAGACAGAAGCCCCAAAGTCTAACAACCGGCTTTATATTTTGGGTATGTTATGTTATCCAGGAGCCGGCATGTATAAGATAGATAAGTAGTCGTCTCATATAAAATACTGGCCTTCAACAGTGGCGTGCCTTTGATACAAATCAATAATAAAACGTCGTCACCCTAGCCTTTTTCCAACTATGTTGGAGTCGGCTTCCAGTCTAGCCGAATTCAGCTGAATGCCATTGTTTTACGTGAAGCGACTGCCTATCAGACATCCACAACTAAGTAACTGTAACTGTGGGTTGTTGTTCTGAGACAGAAACACGCCTTCGGCTAGCGCTGAAAACCAGCGCCGTGGACTCGGGCCTGTTTTCGGGCCTGGCATTATGCTGAGCGCTAGCCCTATCGTGCAATAGATTATAATATATTATTTAGTACTTAAGTTCTTTTTACTGTAAAACTTAGCACGAATAAACTGTTTTTCTTTCTTTCTAACTGGGCGACACGACACCCCATAGTTAGACTGGTCCTTCTGACTACCTGTAACGACTGTCAAAACTAGGACCAACGGCTTTACGTGCTTTCCGAGGCACGGGATGTGGAAATATATGATGACAAAATGATAAAACAATATTTATTTTATAATTTGGTTAAAAATAACACTTTTTACACACGTCATTATTGTTTCTCATTTTTAAACGTTTACAATGTTTCAAGCAGACTGGAAGCCGACCCAAATATTGGAAGACGGCTTCAACATTAAAAAAATTATTGAATAAAAAATTGTTTTCTTTTCACGTGGCATTATAAAGATACTTACAAAGGTCCCATTATCATTGAGCAGGTCGCTGGATAAGACCCAGCAGGGAGGCTCTAGATGCACGCCGTTAGAGGGAGTCTCGAGTGGTAACACACCCACCGCGCCTATGGTCACCGTGCCCAACCAATCATCGCACGTCTTGTCCACTCGGAACTACGACAAATAACAGTTTATGTGTAGATCTGTTTGCGTACATACATCTATGTTCTTTTGCCCTTACTAATAATCACTGTGTAAAGTTATGCAATAAATAAATCCTGTGTAACCATACATTTTTTGACGTATAATCCTGTCATAACTTTACGCAGCGTTTATTAGTAAGGCGCTTTATGTATAAAACAGATTAACAGATTCAGTTATAAACGCACAGCGATTTAACACAAGCAATATATTATTTAGTAGAAATTGGTGCTGATTCTCTTGTTCACAAACTTAACTAAATTTAAGTTATATGCATCTTTCTCTTTCCATTTCTTAAAGCAAAGGACAGAAGATACATTTTAGTTTAATCCTGTCAAATTAGACAGCGCCTGAATAAATATGACGTATATTTAGACGCCATGTTTTTAAATTGCGACTAAATTATCTATGGAGTGTCAAAATTTGGCAGGTCTTAACTATTATTTTATCTTCTGTCCTTCTCTTAATTAAATGGAAAGAGAAAGATGCACCTAACTTAAATTTACGTTAGTTTGTGAACAAAAGAATCGGCACCATTTTCATTTAGTAATGCTACAGATTAGTCCAAAGTTGTCCATTAAACGGATACATGAATGGTTCAAATGTTTTGTATTTGTATATCACGAGACAGGCTTTTTGTAATCAACGCACAGCCAAAACTGACTGGAACTTGAAAATTCAATAAAATACTATGATTACTTGATTTGACTTCCTAAACTTTCTTCAATAACAGTCAAGTCAACGCCTAGCCAGAAATTACGCTTAGCCCAAATATTATACAAACTCTAAGCTACTATTTGAACGGACTTAATTTGATTCGTCGATTAGTTCTATTCGTCTGATTGTACCAAACGAAGAAAGTTCAAGCAAGTACAATTACTAGTCTTCCTCGACATTCTAAATCTATAGCTTATTTAAGAGCTTGGCTGTTATAATTTACATATAATTTTTTTGTATATATAATAATTTACATATCATTTTTATCAGCTTTGCAAAGCAATAAATATATTTTTTAAATTATTTAGAATGCTTGGAATATAAAAGCAAAATCGTGGTCGAGGTTTTTATATTCACAACTTTCTTTTTGCTTTTATTCTCAATTGGCCTAAAATTGGGCTTGAATTTGTTATTATGAGATGTGTAATAATATCCAGAGATGAGCTCACACTTCATCTCTGGATATTATTGTTGTGACCACGAGCTTAGGCGGTTGACAAAGCTATGTGCAATACCTAACATATATTTCGCAAACAAAGGCAATTCTTATAGTTGTAGCATTATGCTCGGCGTAAGCACATTTGCTACAGCTTTAGCAATATTCGCGTTAGAAAAATCGCCTTTAATGCATTTCCAAAAAAAAAAAAAGCAAAGCAAGCGCCAGCAGAAAACTTGTTTATTTTATCTTGTTGGATTTTTAAAGTATGTAAGCATTCATTTGAACAAAAAATATAATTATAAAGAATATTACAGGCTTCATCAGAAACGCAAATTTCAGATAATTGAAATTTGCATTTTGTAAGCATTTTAAATGTTTATTTGTTTTAATAAAATTTGCTTTGCACCAGTTTAACACATCGTAATAACTTATTGTTTCGTGGTTTACAACTTACCCTGAAGTTATGACCGCGTCGCAATGGCTGACTGATGACAGCAATTCCTTCTTTATATCCCTTGAACCGTGCAGCCACCGTATCTGAAAAGGAACGTAAAAAGACACTTTTTAATATACAATTTTTAAGTATCTTTAATGTAAAAAATATTTTTGATTTTGTCGTCGTTTCTTGTGTTTTCACGAGCTATGTGCCTATATACTTTCACTTTGAAATTACTTTTTCCACTTTGTGTAGTTTATTACTCATTATAAAATCAGTAAAAAAATCGTGTCATTTTATGTAGGAATGAGAAGCATTTAATCTTAACTGTCACAGTTACATTTACCTGAGCTGCACAGTTTTATGTTTTTTCCATGAATGTTGTAGAACGTGTAAGGCAGTGCAGAGCGGCGTGGTATAGGTCTGATTATGGGGTGTGGTTCAGAGAGCCCTTCGGCGGGTGGCTCATCTTGGCCAGAAGCTTCCTCGTCAGCGCTTGTGCCGGGCCCCGCGCCGGGGGTGGGGCTCGAGCCCGCTTCGGTGGCCACAGAAGTGCACGGCTCAGTCGATGTCGAGGCCACAGGCGGGCTCGCAGGGGCAGCAGATCCACGTTTCCCTTTTCCTTTGCCCTTGCACTTAGCCTGGGCTCTGGCCTCAGCTCTAGCCTCAGCGCGAGCGGCGGCTTGCGCCTCAGCAGCAGCTTGCGCGGCTTGAGCGGCAATCTTCGCGTACTTCCCCTTTAGTATGGGCTGCTTGCTTTTTTTCCCCATCGCGTCTTCTTCAGCGGATGCTTCCTCTGCTTCAACTGCTGGTTCTTCAGGCTCCGCAGACTCGTCGCTGGAGAAGTCGTCGTCCGCGTCGACGACAGGCCGGCCAGGAGTCCGCGCGTCAGCTAACACACACTGCGCATTGAGTAAGGCCGCGTCCTCTAAGGTGGTGTCCACTAAGGTCGCGTTGAGGTCGAACACTTCATGTGTTTTGCCGACGCTCCCGTTATTGAAAGCGAAGAGGTGTGGTGCTACTAAAACCCTCGGGTAATCATCGCTATCGTTAGGAACTGAAACAATATAAGTTATAATGGGTTTGAGCACACAACTTCTCCATTCCGTCGCTCGTGGGTAAAAATTTGCATCCCAATTACTCAGTATTTCAATTTCTATAGATCAATTGACTAAATAACATCGATAGAACCTAGAGAGCAGGGGTAGATTGCTACTTTATTATTATTTTAGTTCAAAACAACACCAAATCGGGCCCTGCGTTCAGTGGCTTTCGATACACAGAATAGAGAGCGTTACGGCCGTAGTACCTGTCCAAAGCCACACTTCCAGCCTAGATAAAAGGATCACTTTTATTAAACGGCTACTGATAACTGACAAACTTTGTACTGTATAAATAATGGTAGCGGGTATGCGCCAATCCCAAGTAAGATTAGACAAAGGCAGGATGAAGTAGGTCAGTTATTTTATTAAATAGCAAAATATTTATGAGCAATCATGTATAGAAAAACTATAACACAATGGTGTACCCAACAAAAAAAAAACACTGATGATCACTTACTTGTCTGTTGATTCAGTCCAAGGTTCCCCTGAGCGAGCGCTTGTATCTTTGTGATGTGTCCGTAGATTTCAATGACCACGTACACTTTCTGGTTAAACAAATAGAAAACATAACGATCATTTTGCGATCAATTTACGATACAGGAATCAAAGTGAAATTTACCTTTTTTTGTAATTCTGTGATTAGAGACGAAAATAGAAAAATAGGCAGGAGTAGCACAATACCAGTGTAACAATCACCGGATTTAGAAAAAAAAGCAAGTTTCCCTTTAATTCCATACCATCTAGAACTTAAATTAAAGGCAAATAATAAAGCATACATAATATATTAAGCATTTGCTATAAAAGCGACATGCTCCCTTTACAGGAGGATACAGGGGATACACTCCATGCAATTTTCACAAAATAAAATGGAAATACAGTTACAGAAGTAGGTATATGAAAAAAGAAGTTTACAAGTAGTGAAAATTTCAATAAAATTACTTTGTGCAAGTAATTAAGTACCTATATTTGTCCGTAACTGTGCTCCACAAAATTTTGCGAACTATTCATTTTGCGGTACGTACTACATTCAAGAAATGTAAGCCTCTGGCATATAACGACATTTACTTTAAAGGCACAATAATGTGATATTTGTAATAGTGCCCTCAATGTCACAGTTTAACGATCCATACAGTTGTGAAACGAATGTACTTGCATAGAGCAACGGCGGGGATCTCGAGGGGAAGTGGGCGGCGCGGATCGCTGCCCGCGAGTGCGCGTAGTTGGCGGGCCAAACTCTGGGGCTAACGCATCCGTGTAAATCGCGAGCGAGTTTTCAAGAATCATTGAATAAACTAATTATAATGGTGCACACTTCTTGTTCTGTGTACGGATGTACCTCGACAACGAGACACAATAAGGATTTAAGATTTCATAGATTTCCCCGTGACGCGAGGTAAGTTTATTCTTATAAATTCGTATTAAACAGGTGGGTACCTACTAATATTTATTTTGTATAAACTAATAATACCCGTTGTAAGGGTCCTAGCAGAAGATAGCCGACGGCGGGCGCGAAGATAACCGACGGCGCCCGAACACCCGTCGTGTTTATAGTTACGTATATAATTATAGTAGGTACGAGTTAAGTTATACACGTATTTGTATACGTTATATTATTACAATCGGAAAAACATTTCAATCGGCATCATTTATATTTCGTATTGTAGGTATATACGCTTTGCGAACGGGCTATCTCAGGCACTTGGACAGTTAGGTTATTTATTTATACAAAAGTAAAAAAAACTACAACCTGACTACGAAAAAACCCGGATAAAACAATAAGCAAAGGTACCTAACAGTCTGTTTCCAGGTTATGACCGTAGTCGCATGCCGCTGTGACCTGTCTTTTTTTCTTCTAAAGCTTGTATCTCGAAAACGGTGTGTCCTATCGCAAAAATAACGAAAAATTTGCCCCCCTTTATAAAACCGCCAGCCGCGTAATTCTCACATGTAGGTAATATTCAATTATGAAAAAAATAAAGTTTGTCTTTTTTGACAACCCTTGCACATTTGCACGCGGTAGCGTAAATACCTACACGGGCGGCGGCGGCGGTGTCGTCCGACATCAAAGGCGTTTTCCAACTGTATGGATTGTAAAACTGTGTCAATGTCCTACTAGACTACAATGTTGAGTTTGAAAAATGTCGAATTCGCAAAATGTTGAATTCTCAAAATTAATGTTGAATTCTAAAATTCGAATTCGTAAAAAGTTAAATTTTCCGGCCCCATAATGTTGAATTTGCAAAATGATGAGCCCTGTGGATGCGAGAGGCGCAAGATTGGTCGCGGTGGAGATATTTGGGGGAAGCCTACTTGCAGCAGTGAACGTCTTTGGGCAAATCTTATAATGAGCACAGTTCTACTTCACGGGAAAATAACTGGCACCCACATAGACGGCCCTATAAAATTAGTACATAAACCTACCACGTGGTAAAGTTAGTACCTATGTAAAACCTACAGGTTGTCTGACGAAGGGTGTCGCCGGACCGCCTATATAATATAACTCGACATATAACTTTTTACAAATTCAATATTTTGAGATTCAACATTTTGAGAAATCAACATTTTGCGAATTCAACATTTTGCAAATTCAACATTGTAGTCCAGAAGGCCTCAATGTAAATTGTGAAATAGACCCAAGGACTTAGATTCCTAATAATGTGTACAAATCGCATGAACCCTTCGTACAGCATTGCTATAAGAGTTTAGTGACTCACAAGTAAAAAATATTTTTAAAATAGCTTGATGAATTTTTATAATGTTTTTAATGTCCATTCAACACAACAAAATTAAGGTCTGAATGGTTGAAGCTACCGTCGGTTTGGAAAGTGAATTATGTCTACTGAAGTGAACCGACCAACTCCAGTAGAGTCTAATTTTTCATTACAATACACCCCGACTTACGTTATGTATTTGGCCCCGCCGAAGCCGTCAATTCTCCAGTCCATGTTTCTTTGCTTCGCATCCCTGAGTCCTACCTATTCTATCCTACATTCTTTCATCCTACTTAGGCCTCTACTCAATTCTTATATTTCAAGGCCAATTTATCAAAATTAAAAATATATAATATAATTTAATACATAATATTTAAAATCAATGATATTATAAGTAAAAAGGTGTAGATCACGGCACACTTACGCACACATACATTACACGTCAAATTGGGATGTGTGTTGAAATGTCACCGCGATACTCAGTATCATGTTGATCAAATAGCAAACTTTTAAAGTGCCACTTTTTGACTGCATATAACCTATCTACACCTTGTAACATCATTGTTTATAATAATAATATTGTACAGATTTTATAACAGAAAAGTGTTACAGTATAAACTAATGATTGTGCGCTATTTTAAACAGATTATGTATTTGTTTATACTTTCCAATTTCTCTATTCAGACTAAATAAAGCCCTCTGACTGCCTAACATGATTAGTTAGGTAATTCAACTTGATACCTGGCATGGTCATCTAACGAACACAATCCGAAGCGATAATGAGTCCACAATTGGATTAATTCGCCTGTGACCTACATTTGAGGTCAGTTTACAGCACACATTAGCTAAATTACAGCCTAGTAACAACATTGCAAGTTTGACCTTAGTATTATGAGCTTGTTATATACGTGACGGATATGTTCTTCGCACGCTATCCATACATTATCAACTGTGGCTTATTTAAAGACAAAAATAATGGTTATATAGTAAGTATTACTTTGTAAAATAACTACTAAAAACTCTTTTCACATTTTCGAAAATGTAGCTTGCTAGAGACATACTGAAATCTAAAATGATATATTTCTTTATGCTTTTTTTTATAAAATGCAAACTATTAGATTAAAAAAGAGCAAGCAATGAATGAGGTGATTTTAATATTGATTGAGTTTCAAGAAAAAGATATGATTCAATCGAATATATAGCTATTTGAAGCTTAGAAAAAAACTACTGACGTATGCAGTACCACCTGTTTTATTCATTATGCAATATATGGAATGATGATCATTTTTTGTAAATATTCCATTAGCTTTCAAAAGAAAATTATGAAAGCACCGTTCGTAAGCTTTTTCGGAAGTTCTGCGTTAGGATACTGGGGAAAACCATGATTTCTTAAAACCAGTTCGTTTAAGCGCCGCAAGTCAGTTCTGCTAATTCAAATATTAAAAAGTTTTGTTATTAAATAGCAAATTAGTACTCTTTGTGCGCGTAAACCGTACTGCAAGGAATTTGAATTATTTGATGACAGATTCATGGTATAACCCCAAAGCGGCAGGGTGACAAGCATATAGCGTACAAGCATAAGGATCGTTAAGCATGTAATATGATGCAAACCGCCGAAAAAGCCTAGTCAACTAAGTCACTGAAGAAAAAAACTATCCTAAACCTAGAAATTATTCGCACATTTGCGTTATATTTAGAGATAAAAACCATTTTATCCCCTATCTATATATATCTTATGTTCACTTGTACCTTTATTTCATTAAAGATAACAGTGCTACATCGAGTCTCTTCGTATCAAACTAGAAGCCCTAGATTTTCTAAACTAAACTCTGCTTTAATTAGTGAAACAGTCAACAAATTCTATCATTTTATATGTAAAGATTTCATGTTATTTACCCCGAATACGAATAAAACTGTAAGAAAAATTTTAGATTCTTTCCCATAACAATGAAATCAGGTACTTTCTGGTTTCATCAATCTTAGAAAGAGAATGCGTGAAAGAGGATAGTTTTTACTTTTCAAGCTATTTTAAAAACATTGTATTTATTAAACCCAGTCGCATTATTTTAGTCATTTAATCAAGTTTTGACGGTGATAAATAAATATCAATTATTGTATAAACATAATACATAAGTTTGAAAACTATTTAGAATGAAATAGCCCAAACGTTTTAAATATAAATAAATCATTAAAATAAATAACGATACGATTTTATGTACCGTCTTTATGCATTGTAAAATGTTCGTTTAGTATGTGAGTAGTTTTACAATTTCAGCAATACATTTAAATAGTATTGCTAATATTGTCATGTCTTAATGCAATATTACCCGCATCCTCGTAACTCGCAATAACTTCGCACCACGGCAAGAAGAAAAGAAGTAGCCAGTCGAAAGTAGGTAAGATTCAGTCGTAGGCCAGGTTGAATGTCAGTAATCGCGAATGTTTGCAAAGCTTCCACTGCTAGACTCAGGGTCTATACTCCATTTGTTTGGGGACCTAACTAAATGAAAACAATCTTTTTACCTAAAATATATCGTACAAAAGACATATAAAAATATTTAAATTTAGTCAATTACCTAACATAGGTCTTAGTAATTGACTAATTGTAAACATTTTTAGATAATTTCTTAGACGATTTTAAAATAATAAGACATGTCAAGATTGTTTACACATAATTTAGCCGTACCTAAACAAGTGGAGTACAGGTGCAGGCCACCCTGTGTCTAGGTGCAGGGCTGGTTATCCCGCCACCCGTCGGTCGCCAGCTGCCTCGTTGGTATTTGCAGGGTGTACCGCGTGCAGGTGAGGTTGGCTTTCGGACGATGCCTTCTACACCCCTCGGTTGTTTTACTTGACTTCAAACTTTATTCGGATAAACATTTTAAATACATTTCATAATTGTTATAAATTGATTGAAAGATTTCATAATTTCAAAGACAACAACTACTGTTCTACAAAGCGGATTACAATGTCAAGTATTACATAATTTCTAAAGCTCAAACTGTCACCCAACCCTAGGCCTTCTGGGTTAAACGGCGGGAGAAACGTGTCAGATCCCGATTTACAATACTAACATCGGGAACTTTCTCGAAAGCTGTGTCGAGTTGTTCAGAGTTGTAGTAGACGACAACGCGCGAGTCGCTGACTTTCTTGAGACCGATCCTGTCTCCTGGACGCAGCCACTCGAGAGATGGAACAAAAGAGACCAGCTCTTGTTTCCGTGTGCCCGGCTGCGAATATTTTATATATCGCCCTGTGAAAATAATATATTCCTTGTTAAATAACTGACTTGACACTCAGGAGCAATTTAAAAAAAGCAGTGGTGAATAAATACTATATATAAGACTGGATCCATCGTTGTTACATGATTTATTTCATAACATCTTCAAGAAATTCAAAAAATGAGCCCGTTTGCTGTTGGCCCTTAGTAACTCAATATTTACGTGGATATAAAATCCCGTAAGTTTATAGTGAAACTAGGCTGCAATGGTCTAAAATCCATGATATGACGGTATTATACACCTAAATAAAAACCTTATGCAGCAGAAAGTAACAACTTCCTATTTGAAACCTGTTTAACTGTAACGGACGATCGAAACATATAATTGGCGACATTCTAACAACAGTGTTACCGTCAATATACGCGGTGAAGTGTGGCAGACAAGCGACGCTGGGAGGCAGACTGCGGTTCACGTGCGCGTTCAGAATGTTGATGTCCGTGATTCCTATGCGGAAGCTGCCGGCGTGAGATGTCTTACAATCCACGATCTTTATCTGTTAACAGTTTAATATATTGACTAATAATATCTACATAATTATGAGCTATTTTCAAAAAACGCCCTTAATCAAGGGGCCAATTAAAACATTCTGTTACGGACACATTGTTTGTAACTGTCAGAGAATAATGCTAAATTGATCTGATCATTATGTAACCAACTGATCCCATATTGAACTGATTACATATCGAATGATTATAATGATGAACTCGTGACTAAATTAGGTCAGTAGGGTTTTGACCTAGTTGATAGTGTTACCTCGAATATCTCTTCCAAGGCCAGATGAGCTGAACTGAACACGAGAGCTCCCATTGGGTCAGCCAACATCAAACGACGTGCCACTGAGTAGTCGTGCATCAAGCAAACGTTGTCTCCAGAGTATTCAGAGAAACTCCTAGAAAATACAAGTGATACTAGAGTTTTTCTGCTGCTTATTTTTAAAATAAGCTCACTTAATTTTAAAGACAATTTAATTCTAAAATTAGTTTGCTTACCAATACGGCGGGGGTGGTGACGACAAAGCCCTCGAATTGCTCAGCATAGAGTTGTCAGAATTAGTACAGCCGTTGTAATTGAATGCTCTCTCTTCGTTTTGCAATATAGTCACCTGGTAAAACGGCACGAAATTAATATTCTACTCCATAACTGCAGTTAAAGTACCTAAGTTAAGTAAGTTTTTATAAGTACCTGTGTGCACTGTCCATACAAGTCGACTACTGCGTATATGTTGAGATGTGGCACGTACCATGCTTTGCCCATGTCCATCCCGTCCAGATAGTAGTGTAGGCTTCGATCAGCGTGCCACATCATACCTAGTTTGAACAATGTGCATTAGACAAAACAAAATTGACAATAGATTGAAGAAAAAGCGATTGCCTGGTCTTCGATAAGCGACACAGTGCAGAACAAAATTATTATGACGAATGATTTGTTAAAGAAATAAATTGCATAATAATTATGACGACCCAGCTCTAAAAGTGGAAGAACATGTGCATTAGACTAAATCAAACAAACGCCTGAGGGAAGGAGCAGTCTACCTGCTCTTGGAAAGTAATTTATTACTTTCCAAGAGCAGGTAGACTGCTGCCAATATTGGTTACGAAGTCAAGATGATAGCGAAGAAAACAATAACAAGATGACGACTCAGCTGATAATAACAAAAACAATATAATTATAAAGAGCCATCATTCCTAAACTACAGTTAAACTTACCAACGCGGCTTCCAACACTGAGTGTATCAAGATCGAGCTGGTAGCCGCTGCGGACGCACTCCCCGTCCTTCATCATGGCAGCCCCGCTCAGGATGTACGTGTCCCAGTTCAGGTCGGTGGCAGTCCCGGCGATCGCGCCCACTCCCCCGCTAGCCTCCAAGTCATCCGGCCGTATTGCCGTCACACCTGTGTTATATACTTTAGCCTAGAATCAAGGGCAGATCCGAAGGCCGTCCAGTGTATAGTATGATTTTTAATTCGAGTCAGAAAAATGACAAGTACAACTGTCACTGATACCAAAAAGGTTGACCCGCTACAATAGTGATGTTCCGCAATCGATAGACTTAGACATTTAGTCATGCTTTATTTTATTAAGTGTCAAAGCGTTTTTTTATTGTAAATATTGTATACATACCGTATTAAATAATACGATTTTAGAAATATGGACCTTACCAAAAACAAATAATATAACAGTGTTTTATGTAATATTAAAGTACCTACCGTGTATGTCTTCTATTTAATTACCGTAAATTACATGTAATATTTTTATATAAATAAAGGCAATTTGATATTGAATAAAAAATATTCTCGACTAAGATTGTAAAAACTCGATTGTACCACATCACTATTTATTTGGGACTAAAAACCTGCAACACTGGAAATGGCATTTTACTGACTGGAATTAATAATCTTACTATAGTTTAAACCCCGCCCTCCTGGTTGAGTGTAGGACGGTCACTAATCATTTTGTAACAGAAATGCGATTCGTATTTGACTGGTTTGTGTGACCCCTCGATTACTTAACGATGGATCCGAGCTCGCCGAAAATGCTGTTGATGACACGTTAGACAATCTTCTGTCGATATTTTTATACCACCTCATATGGTTATAAAACGGAGCACGACCAAGCTACAGCCAGCTGTCGCGTTGCTATTGTCTTTCTATTGTGTCTCGAATCACGTGTGTTCGAAGGTTAAACATTCTGTAACATCCTCTAAACCAGAGTTAAGCAAATATTTTTTTTTGTATTTGATGTTTAACTGTTTATTTTCTCTAAATTATAAAAAGGTCATAACAGAATAACCTGTACCAACTCACCAATCTCGAGGCTCCCAATCCAGCAGTCCACCATTTTGTCGATGCGTAGTTCGAACATGTCGCATTCGCGGAGTGGTCGCGAGCTGAACAGCACCGCGTCGTTGAACTCTGAGTAGACGGTGGCGCGCCACGCCGTCAGACGGTTGCGGCTGAGACGCGCGTTGCGACCGTGCACGCGGTGGAAACACATCTCACTGGACAAATATGATGTTAATAGCGTCTGTAGTATGTACGGTGGGCAAAGCAGATAAGTATCCAGGGCCGCCAGATACAGTTTAAGTTTTCTCAAAAACCCACTAATATTTTCTAATAAAAAATTAAACTATAGTAGAAAATGACTAGTTCTTCAATTGGGTTAAATTTCATTTGAATACATTCATTGATATTCAAGATAATCTCAATTGTATATGGATACTTATCTGCTTTGCCCACTGTACGCACTTTTAATCAAAGTCGGTTACTAACATCACAATTGGGTAAAGTATGTCAGTTAAATGCTAACTAACCAATTTTATTTACATAGGTACGCAAAGTAGACTAGGAAATATTTATATAAAAATATTAATTTAAATAGACTATATCTAACTCTCAAATTTCTGTCCAAAAATATATACTGGTAAGGTAAAGGTATTTAAGAAACTAAATACTTACGGAAATATAGTAGCATTCGATTCTGTAGATAATGGCGATTCAGGAGAATATATTGGCGGTGGTGTGTACTCCTCCACGATAGTCGCCTGCGCAGCGCGGCCGTACAAGTCTGAGTTGACGAGAAATAATTGTTTTAGAACTAGATACTTTTATACAAACCAGTCTTCAATCCAAATTTCTACATTAACATTAGAATTAAAAAGGTTAAAAAATTAATATCGAGACCACTGCAACTCCTGAAAGTCAGAATCAACGGTGGAGTCCACCAGACAAGCGCCGAGCAATGAAGCTGAGTAACGATTTAATTTTTTTGGATCCCGCATGAGATCAGATATAAATCAGATAAGAACAGCGGAGCAGTAAGAAAAATATGTTTTCCACTTCCAAAGCACAAAGGGGCAATTATATCTTGGAGAAGCCCAAATTTCCTAGCATTACGGGATACATTTTATTAAAACAACTGGCGCCTAAAAAAACTAGCGCTACAAGACATTTCTTAACTGCCCATTACTTCGTTTAATGACTCGACTCACCGATAATGCCAAATACGTGTTCAGGTACGTTAAACGCGGCCGGCCCCTGATCCACGCCGTTGACGAAAAAATGTAGGATGCCAAGCTCTTTGCGCATCACACCCACGGTGTCCCCTTCCTACAACACACAAATGTATAGCAACACACAATTATAGAAAGAAATATTAAAGGTCAAGGGGATAATTACCGCAAGTTTGTTAAGGTTTCTGACGTATTGCGGTATTACGATGGATCCGTCGCGGATTACGTCTTCTCCGGTCACAGCCCACGTGCCGGATCTATGAAGAAATAACCCAATTCAAGCAAAATGTACTAAAATACATAGGCACTGAGAGAAACGTATGACACTCACTTTGCATTGCTCATTTTGAATGGAAATTTTATATCATTAGAAGAATGCTGCGTGACTCCAATTTCAATGCTTCCAGCCCACTTCGGAATAACGAGATCGAGACGTACTTGGAACAGTTCGTTAGTCCTCAGAGTACGGTTCGTCATTACGATTCCGTTGTTGAAGTACTTGAAAGCACTGAAAATTGTAGAAAACCCTAGTAAAATCGCACTTACACTTACTTATTTATAGTAGTTAGTAGTTGATAGTATAATGGATACTTACTTAGGCCTATGAGCAGTCTTACCATCGTTAATAATAATAACATTCGAATCACGCAGCGTATGAAATAAAAGGCTCTCTTCATCTATTCTTGGTCTAAACCTGCCTGGAAATTCGAGAATAATTTATAAACCAATCTTGATACCGCCGAAGAATTTTTAGTAACAATGTGAAAATGGTATTATTCTTTAGCACTTACTTGGTGCAGGGATTTCAGGTGAAGCGAGCATGAGTGGTGGATTGTTGATGTTGCTGTCAATGTCCTCGCATGGATCCACTATTGACACCTAATAGAATAACATTTAATAAAATAACACTATAACAAATATTAAGACACATAATTTTCATACTCTGATCTTCACATCATATTCAATTTTGTACTAAATTACTGAAAATAACGTTTCTGTTCAATCTGAGAACCTTATGAATTCCAAAAAATCCAAAAATTCAATCAAAATTTGGCAAAATGAGAAGGCTCTAGGGCCACAAAGAGAAGTTAATAAAATGTACTAACTTTGACGGTCATGCCGTACAGATCCACCACTCCCCAGACTTGCTGGTCTACTTTATCAGTAGCAACTCCTTGGTCGATACCGTTGATGAAATAGTGCAATTTACCATTGCTCTTTCTCATCATACCTACGGTGTCGCCTTCCTGTAAAGATAGTACACACATCACATACCTAATACATAATAAAACCATGTATTTATAACATACATATCGTGTGACTATCCATGAAAACAGAATAGTGTCATGACATGAAAATGTTACAAAAATTAAACCAAATTGTATGAAATGTATAATATTCACTTATCAATTTATTTTTACACAAATTGCGACTTGGCTACTAACTCTAAGTTCATCGAGATTGAAGTTCCCATACTCCATACAAGTGCCATGCCCATTGAGTAGCACCTTGCATCCGGACATCATGATGGTACCAGAGTCCATGTTAGTCATCGTGGATGGGAACCGCATGGTCGCTGGGTTGTGGGTTGTTACACCAACCTGCATCATATTAACATTAGCCAGACAGAAAATAATAAGAAGTACCAAAATTGAATCTTGTAGCCAACCAAAGTT
This sequence comes from Athetis lepigone, assembly GCA_033675125.1. Classification (NCBI taxonomy): domain Eukaryota; kingdom Metazoa; phylum Arthropoda; class Insecta; order Lepidoptera; family Noctuidae; genus Athetis; species Athetis lepigone. Next base: position 12,731,903 of record CM066219.1, read on the forward strand.
AATAAAGCTTTTCTCCGTAGGAAACATTTACCCATAAAGTAAGATTATTATTGCTAAGTTGTAATGTTAGTTCCCTGATGAAGTCATCAAGTAAGTAATAGCTATTTGGACTTGGTCGGTAAACATAAGTACTAGTTTAATTTGGAAGAGCCCACCTCGATGCTGCCACTCCATTTGTCAACGAGTCTTTCAATACGTATCTCAAACAACTCGTTGTCGTAGAGCGGGCGGTGTGTCATCACCACGCCATTGTTGTAGTCGTCCAGCGGACGAGCGCGCTCTGCAGTCCTATCATGACGGACAACAAAGTTTGAACATCAGCCTTGTCAAGCCATTTAGATATACGACGGCACATAAACAATTTTCAATGAAATTATACTTTATTTACTAAGCTGATGTTTTAAATATGAAATAAAAAAAAAAACAAAATTTTATAACCTGACACTTACTTGTTATTGATTGTCAGTTTCACTAAGATCCCACATCTTGGATGAAACCGCAAGCGGTCTTGTGCAACTATAAAGGAAATATTTCCGAAATTAATTCGATGCCGTATAATGCATTACAAAACTAATTGGATATGAAATATAATTGTTTAATACTAACCAAGGGCACAAGCACCTTCGGAAGTCATTGGAATGTAAACATTACGAGTATCCTTTGGATATTGGCTTGACTCGGGTGGAAGACCAGCAACGTCCAGTTCACTTGACGTAAGTGTATCATCATTGTTTGGATCCTCTTCAATCTAATAGAATAAAAATATAATTAATCCTAAGAACTCATGTACTTAACACTATTTTAAAATCATGACTACAATAATTTAATACATATTCTGACCTGATCCAGGCTGCTATCCATGATTGATCGAACATCATTCGAGCGCAATATGGACACCTGAACGCATTGACCATACAAATCAATGACAGCAAATAATCTCGGAGGTAGATCCCTAGCAGCTATCCCAAGACAACGGCCGTTCAGATAAAACGTTAACTCCCCCTGAGAAAAACAATAGACTTCAAGTACATCTGTAGAAACAAGGACCAAACTCTTAAGCAAACAAAACAAAACAATGAATATAAAAAAGCAATATTTACAGTAAATATTAGAAGCAAATCAAGAATCAATGATCTTCTTCTGAAGCAGTTAATCAAAAAAAACTCAACTTAACCAACACCAAATGTTATAATGCCATACTGATAACTACCTTACTAGTTCTCATAACACCAATGCAATCTCCTTCCCGCAAAGTGTCCAGCTCGGGGCCATAAGCACTGACCAAGGTGACACCATCTTTCACGATAGAACTCCCTGACATAATCTAAAAACATATTAGCCTTATTTCCTTGCTCCCACAATATCAAGCCTTAGCAACATTAAACATTATGAACATAGAATGGTTTCATCTCTGCTAGTACAATGATAAACCTTTTTGGAACTGAAACTATGAATAAAACTTACCCATGCTGTATTCCTGAGTTTTGTTGCCGTAGCGGGAAGTTCCATAAACTCTGGATCTAATGTTGTAACACCTATTTCCAGGCTGCCATTCCAAACATTCACCTATACAAAAATATACAAAGTTGTCAAAATTGAATAAGTTTTGTTACCCAGCACAATGGATTCACATATTTCATGAATACTCAACACATATAAATTTTAATATTATTATTTTTATTTAAAACTCGCTGATGTCAAAAAAACTCCAATGCGTTCTCAATATGTAAATAAACTGTGCAACTTAAAATGCAAAACAGCTTTAAGTAAAAAGAGTTTTTTTGGCACGGCTCCGAAAATCTATAATAAAATACCTGACAACATAAAACAATTGCCCCTAGTTAAATTTAAGAAGATACTCTACCTATTGTTAATGGAAAAGTGCTATTATACTGTAGAAGATTTTTTAAATGATAGAAATTTATAATATTAGTTTGAAACCTATGAGTAAGATTTTTAAGACTGCTTAGAGATATTTTAAGACTGTTTCTCTATTGTGTTCACACACACAAATATAATACAAATAGGTCCTTTTAACATGTAAGAGTTTAATTTTGTTGTTTTTTTTTTCCCTATGTATGTAGTTTTGTTTTTTATTTGTTAAAGCTTTTAATTTTATTTTAATATTTGTATGCCTTCACGGCAAAACATAGCGCGCCTATTATTATTATTATTATATCATTTATTATTTCAGAACATATTAATTCCATATAAAATTGTTAGTCAGACTATACAGGGTGTCCCACGGCTATGCCACATGGAGGGAAAGTACCTTAAATATTGTAGATAGAACATTTTACTGAAAGAAGACATTATTTGAATTTTCAAAACAATTTAAACTGCATTAATAGAAATTTAAAAAATTTAATGGTTGGGCCGGGAATCAAACCTGTTACTCGAGAAAATTAATCAGCCTGTAGTTTTATCATACCGATCGAAGGGCTTAATCACAAGGATTATTTTTTGCTAAATAACATAGTGTCAAAAATAAAAGAAAGACCATGAATTTTAACATTTTAACACAAAATTAGTCAATTTTTCAAATGCTCAAAACGAGTCCATTATTCTTAAATACAAAATGATAACTTTTGATTATTTCGTTCCCTGATGATTTTTTGGTCTTGTTGTGGTGGATATTTATTTATTTAAATAATGCGTACTACTCAAGTGGGTAGATTAATTAGTAATAAGTAGTTATGATGGTCAATTGCATGTCCTTAAGGCAATGTAAGCTTTTAACTTTACTGAACAAAATTTCACATCAATGTAAAAATTTACGGTCTTCTTTTTATTTGTGACACTATGTTACTTAGCAAAAAATAATCCTTATGATGAAACCTTTCGACCGGTATAATAAAACTACAGAGTGATTATTTTTTCTCGTGGAACAAGTTCGATTCCCGGCCCAACCATTTAATTTTTTAAATTTCTATTAATGCAGTTTAAATTGTTTTTCAAATTCAAATAATGTCTTCTTTCAGTAAAATGTTCTATCTACAATATTTAAGGTACTTTCCCTCCATGTGGCATAGCCGTGGGACACCCTGTATATAACCTAAGATCTTAATGTAAATACAAACCTATGTTTCACAAATAAACACTGATTCTGAATCTGAAATATATACTAATGCAGTTGCCTTACAAAAACAAGAGCTTTCTTGTTGTACAGGAAGTTTTGACAGGGTCAGCGAGTATTCATATAAAAAAACTAGCTTAAGCCCAAGTTAATGTTGATACTTCCATATTTTACCCCTTAAGGGTTGGAATTTGCAAAAATCCTTTCTTAGTGGTTGCTTACTCTTTAAAAAGAACAGACCCTGCAACTTTCATGCCTCTAGGTCCAGCAGTTGAGACTGTGTATTGATCTATTAACAGCTAGTCAATCAGTCAGTCAGTTTTCAACTTTATATATATAGATTACAAATTCTAATAATTGAATATACAAATACTAATAATAGAGATATTGTGTGTACCTGTCTTTCTACATATTATTATAGGACATTTAGGATAAGAATAGAATAAGTGATTGTGAAGTGTCTGTGATCTGAATTGTATAAAACATTAAGCCTCACACAATTTTTTATATTGATCAGCTGTCTTGATTTTAAGTATTAGTAAGCACTGTTTCAATATAGGCAACTAAGCAGTAGATACCACAAACGACTCAACACATCTTGGTGGATGCAAAATGTTATTCATTGGTCTTGTGAGTTGTGTCTGCTATTTTTATACAGTTGTAGCAGATGAGCTTGTGACTCCAGTTGCAATACTTTATGAACATAGTAGGCCATGCCTACTATGCTTTAGGAACGAACTAGGCCACGCCTAGTTCCTCTGTATATGTTTTTAAAATGGAACTTTAACCATTAAAAAAGAAATATTTTTGATTATATTTTGACATTTATCCTTCGAACACACGTGATTTGAGACACAATAGAAAGACAATAGCAGCCCGACAGCCGGCTGTCGGTTGGTCGTTAAAAGGTTAAGATGAGAAGAACATAACACTTAACCACCAGGTTTAAATTCAAACTTTGTAAATAAATAAATAAATTTTAGTTGTGTATCTGCAAATGACAACATCGTAAAGAAACCTGAACATATTACTGATTTAACTTGTATCCAAGCACAAAACTTAAGATTAATTGAATGAAAATATTATACAAATTGAGTGTACTATTGTATTTTTTCAACTAATCAACAAAATCTTGGAGAAATTCTTGTCCAAGAAAAAAAATCATTTCTAAATTTGAGGATACTGGAAAGGCCTTTTTCTTCATGTCTCTGGCTGTTTTTAAATCAAGACCATACTCATAAAACATGATGAGGTCTGTCGGGGCAGCTAGTGAGTGTGTGAGTCTGTAATCGCTAATACACCTGGAGGAGGAATGAAGATCTCTGTGTGTGAAGAGAATTACATAGGCAAATGACTGACTATAAGACATCTTATATAAAATTCACATGTCACAATGTTAGTTACCTTACTCTTTCAAAACGGCTTTATCGATTTTTACCAAATTTTATATGCATATTCAGTAGGTCTGAGAATCGTCTACTATCTATTTTTCACACCCCTAAGTGATAAGGGTTGTTCACCCTTAACATTTTAAACGAGGGTGAAACCGCGGGAGGCAGCTAGTTTTGTTATACAAGCAAAATGAATAAAAACAAAATTCTTAACTGATCATAATGCACTTGATAGCAGAGTGTTGGTGATGATTAGGCATTATTTGGAAACCTTAACTGGTCATAAGTAGCATACTAATTATTCTAAACATATAATTGTCACAGATTGACATGTCGAGGAAGGCGGAGCCTGCTATACCTGATTGACTGTATTCTACAAGAGGAATCCACCTACTTGTGGCCACTAGATACTTACATACATCCTATTCTTAACTTGTTTCTACCCACATGAAATTAAATAGACAATGAACTCAGACTATAGGTGGTCGGAATAAGCAAGTCTGTGATCCAGACAATTGACTCTATCTTCACAAAAACAAATTAAAAAAAAAACAAATTTTACCGTATAGCTTTTTACAATTAATTCTTTACTAGACAGCAAAATAAGGGGAAAAGAAAATAATGATCATGGGCAATCAAATTTTCTTTGTTCTTTGTCTTACCTTTCTATCAACAGACACTTCAAAAATAATGTCATCCTTTAGCGGTTCCGAGCTTAATATCAAGCCATGGTTAAACTCTACAAAATTTCTAACAGCTGTGGAGTTTTCATTCAAAAGTGTGACCCGGTCGCCGCACCTTCTATGAAACCTCATCGTTTTCTATATACACTAAACTATGCACAGCTTATAAAGTAATTTATAATTTTTCTGTACATAATATCAGTTTAAAATCTTACTTCGGTGTACTTTATTATTCACATTATTTACATGAACATCACGAACAAAAAGTAGCACCCATTTGGCGTTAATTAAATATATAGTTTTACGATCTTTCAATTACAACAGCGTCGAATGAATGGAATCCCTTGAAAATGAATATTTTGTAAAATGATATAATTCCAGCGATACTCATTATTAACGTTTAATTGAAAAAATATAAAATTTTATTACGAACAAGCGCAAAATAACACAAGAAAGTAGGATATTGATTTTCACAGACATGACATGCCTAACTTTTTCAGAACCCCGGGTAAAATCGAAACACGGATACTTGCTTTTTGGCTAAAGCTATGTTAAGCCTGCTTTACACTACTCGCGAAGTTGGTCGAAGTTGAGCGAATACGATAGTTAGAAGGGCACTTCGCTTCGCTTCGTTCGTGCAACCTCGGCTAGTATCGGGCGACTTCCAGTCGTTGTCGGTTTTTGCGCCCGAGTCAAAGGACTCGAAGTGCTCCTCGCGAAGTTGCACGAGTGTATAGACACATATTTCTAGTCGAGGCATCTTCGTGAGTAGTGAAGAGCAGGCTTTACAGTTTAAAAAAAATAAAAACAATAAAACAAACAGAACTGGTTTCAAAATGATTTTGTTGGGAGTACCTACAATTAATAAATTCAAGTTCGTTGTTAATAAATTTATATTTCATAATATCCAATGATATTTCAATAAACAGATATGTTATGAGCGCGCCGTAGTGTAGACTCAGTTAGAACCTAATTATGTTCTATTTAGTCTGCGTCACGCATCATCGCTGTCAGTCATCATACGCTGCACGCTGCAACGAAATAAATAAAAAGATGCCTTCTTGTGTGTTTAGAAAGTTTGCCAATTATGATACCAAAGATAATAAAACTTCAGGGATCTCAAACCACAAGAAAGTATGCAATATACTTCGATTTATTAATATATTTCAATTATTTTGTAATTATTCTGATAATTTGAGGTTAGAAAAAAGAAAGAAATGGCAAATACACTTTTTTCGTGAGAGCGACAAGGACGCGTGGGCTTCGGACAAAGAACAAAAGTGCAGATGCGAATATTAGGCAGCAATGTCATTGTTCTAACGTCTCGTTATTTTCTTCTTCTGTTTTCTTTTCAACCTTGCCTTATCTTTAATTAAATTATTAGCAATTAAAAAAAACTTTACGGTTGCCAAAATACATTACCGTAAAACGGGGTGAATAGACACAGTTTTGAACTTTGAATTCATTTTTATATGTTTTGAATAGTCAAGAGAACATTTTATTGTGCTTACACGATGTCTCTTAGCTTTTTTAACAGTTTTCAGTCATATAAATTGGTTAATATTCTTTAATTACAGCACAAAATGCAAAAATATGTGTCGTTTCTATTGCCCCCGCACATGGGTTCAATAGACACGAGATATGAGGTGAATAGAAAAAAATGCTAGGGTTGGCAAATTCCAAAGCTTAAGTTTCCAAAGGCTTTCCAAAGACACCCTATCTAAGTTGGTAACGTAAGTATGTAAATAAGGTATTAAGTATTAAACGTTAGGTATCTAACCAAATGAAACATTTAAGTAAAAAATGAGAATTTTTTAATCATTTATTCTTATCAGATACGAGATCAATCAGTTGCATCGTTTATTAATTACACAAAAAACAAGTTATAATTCTAAGAAACAGTCTCATTATTAGGTAGGTACGTAGTTAATACCTATAATACCTACTATCTCGAACATTGACATATGACAGGGACCTAGACCTAAATCTTTAACCCTTTAAGTACTTTTAGATCAACAATGGTGCCGATTCTCTTGTGCACAAACTATCGTAAATTTAAGTTATGTGCATCTTTCTCTTTCCATTTCTTAAAGAAAAGGACAGAAGATACATTTTAGTTTAATCCTGTCAAATTAGACAGCGCCTGATGAAAATTGACGTATATTTAGACGCCATGTTTTTAAATTGCGTCTAAATTATCTATGGAGTGTCTAAATTTGACAGGACTTACCTAATATTTGATCTTCTGTCCTTTTCTTAATTAAAAGGAAAGAGAAAGATGCACTTAACTTAAATTTACGATAGTTTGTGCACAAGAGAATCGGCACCAATATCGTCTTTAAATCATAAAACTCCAAAGAATTCTAAAATTTCTAACAAAAACAAAATTATTTCAATAGGTAGCAGCCCTAACACATATTTTTCTAATCACCCCTTACTCGTTTCTATTGAACCCTTTCACATGTCTATTGAACCCATAATACGTATCTATTTACCCCATACTACGTATCTATTCGCCCCTTCCCCGTGTCTATTAACCTCAATCAAAAATAAAAATGACTTGGTTTACAATTTTACAAATATTTTCAAATTTACATCACAATATTGCACTTACCTTTTATTAATCTAGGTCACAAGAAACCAACGAATATATTATCAAGTTGTGATAGCACAAAACACTTTCTTTCACAGTGAAAACAGTAAACTAAACAGGACCTCGTTCAACCTACGTTCAAGGAGCTAACTTCAAGATTTTTTTTTATTATGTTGGCCAAACCTTACGTCAATTCAGTATTGCTATTTCAAAAAAGGAAAAACTACTGTTTTAAAAAAATATAAATTTCAGAACTTTTTTCTTCCAAAATGTTTGGCTATTTGCTGTAGAAAAACTTTTTTGGTTTTGTGTCTATTCACCCCTGCGTTTTTATTGACCCCGTTTTACGGTACAGAGAATGTGTTTATTATTTTAAAAACTTTCGTACATACCAATAAAATATTTTATTCAGTTTTGGAACATTCCAAACAACAGGCATCCGATTTTAATCATCGTATACATTTAATTAAAGCTATTGATAAATATACAACAGTTCGCCTCAATTCTGCTCATAAAATTAATCCCGAAACAAAAAAAAAACTTTCTAAGAGACAAAAAAGAAATAAATTAAATCTTTTCGAAGGTGTGATATTGTTTTTATTACAAAATCGATCAATTTTTCCTATTATATCGTGTTTAATTTCTCATCTAACTAACTTTAGAGTTTATTAGTTTTTATAGGTACAAACAACATCTATGAATTTTGTATACGATGGCGTGTACCGTCTGTCTTATTATTTTGTTAGTCTATGATGCCAACGTGCTGTGATTGGTGGTAAAAAAATGTCCGTTTACATTCATGCGTAACTGATAACAATATAGCTGTTTCTTTTTTTATTATTGGATTTATCATGCTATCCCTTTTTTATTATTTGCACTTGTAGTGAAATGTACAATGAATAACAAATGCGTGTGTGTTCTGCCGCTGTAGCGCGGAACAAATTTTTTGGCTGTTTTGTGAGCCTTTATTGAAATATCATTGATAATATCCTAATCCTTCAAAAACACGTAATTTCAGACACAATAGAAAAACAATAGCAGCTCGACAGCCGGCTGTCGGACTGGGTTGTTGGAAATGTCTTATTATTTCCGATAGGCAATCCAGCATTTGTGATTACATTATACTTGATGTGCCGTTGCCACCCAGTATCTACAATCGTAACTTTAAATAATTCAATATTTTTTTGGGATGCGTCTGGTCTGGGCTTTACTACCTAGCAGTTTCATTTGACTCTCGACAGATGGAATGCGTGAGATTGTTTTTGAGATTGTAAGCCAACAAGTAATTCTTTTGCTGAGATACACAGACAGGTCATTGAGCAGACCGCACATCAGGGACACATTAATCGCCCGTGTGCACGCACACTGAGGACACATTTGTTGCGGGCGTATACAATATTTTTGTAGAAAACGATTGCAACACAATAATTATGATGAGGTAAATTTTGTTGAAATGTTGCGCAAATGTGCGGCCTGGTTTATTTAGCACGTACTTTGGCTTCACCATGGACCTAAAAAAAAGGCAAACACCGTCTCCTTAAACTACTAATGAAGCACCCATAGTATGTCAGTGCTCATAAATGAACAAGCTGACACGTACACATCTAATACACTATACACCAATAGAATGTCGGCCGTCGGCCATTGCCCATTACTCTTCGAACTGTGCTCGAGTGATGTTCGGTGTAATTTTGGCTTATATAAATTAAACTATGCCTTTATGTATTGTAAAAACTATAGTGGTTCAAACAATAAAAGCCACGGGATCACTTTTTATCAGTAGGTATGCATGTAATTTTTAAGCTTATTTCTCGATTTTACGTTAGTTAATTTAATAAATCATGAAATCAATCAGTGTTTGTTGCTACGTTGCTACTATTCCAAGTTACAATTTATTTTAAAAAGTGGGAGATTTATATATTTTTGTAACTATTTAGCAAAGCAAATGACTTATGGATAAATGATTGGTTAAAAATAATAAGGGATGAATTTCAAAGTTTCCCCTCGTTTTCAAGTTGATTTTGGGTGAGAGGCTTAAACGTTCTCTGTCTGTCCGTTCGGCCGCAGTTTAGCTCAGACACAAATAGTTATTACAAAAGCTTATGTATAATAGGACAATCACTCAAACATAGTATTAAAATCTGGACACCAAATTTATTTTAGTCTTTTTTATTACCGGTACACATAAAATAGGCTTGTTTTTTTATCACATCAAATCACATGGTATGGGATGTTTTTAAATAGGTACTTATATCTTTTAATATTGTAGACAACCGTTTTGTCAATACCATTTTTTTCATCATGTCTCCAGACCCAATAAAGGGCGTGTCCTTTTCGTGTTTCTTTTTAACCGCAGACGCAAAAAGATGGGGGGGATCTGTTTGTTTCACCGTAGCACTGGAACTTGTCAACCGATTTCAATGCTGGTTTTTTATTTGAACGTCGGAAAGGAAGTTATCAACTGTTTCGTTAGTTGCAGTCGTCATCCTTATAACTTCAGGGGCGAAAGTTTATTAAAGGGCATCCCTCTTTTTGTTCGAAAATCGGCCAAAGAAACAAAAAATACATATATGGTTGGTTCTAAAATTTTTTTTATTTATGGCACCAAAATTGTGGGACCAATCCCCCTGGTTTTATTTGAGTTCAAAATCGCACATATTTTTAGTACAATCAGCAAAGTATATAAGTATACAGCGCCGTCATCTACAATTGAGGTTTTCTTGAAAACCCACGGATAAGTATTTTCTAATAAATATTTAAACTATAGTAGAAAATGACTAGTTCTTCAATTAGGTTAAATTTCATTTGAATACATTCATTGGTTTTCAAGAAAACCTCAATTGTAGATGACGGCTCTGTATACTTATATACTTTCCTGACTGTACAATAAATTGCCAATCAAAAGATTTGGCCTTTTAGAGATATGAGGAAATAGGAAGGCATCAGGGGAATGGCGCCACAGCACAGCCATACCATAATAAAAAATGTTAAGAAGAACCAGTTCTAACAGAAAATCATATTTTTTTCTTTGGCTCTGCTTGAAATCAACATAGAAACAAAAACAAAAAAAAATGGCATCGGCATTATCCGAGTTGAACACAATAAATTCTTTTTTTTGAATAAGCTATGGCGCCCCGCGCGAATTAACTTTGCCGTCCCATTAAGAAACGATATTTTTTTTATTACTTACTTCATACCTTACTAAAAAGAATATAATATTAATTGAATGCCATTGTCAATGTTTTAACGAACATCAAAGACTCCGAGAAACCGTTACGAGACAGGGAGTGGGCTTTGAGAATAACTGTAGCTGAAGCTCAAGAAGTCGGGGAGACACTTCTCTTTTTCGCTTTCCGCAGCTTCCTTCAGCCGGATAACTGTTTCGCAGAAAGAGACCACTGAGTCTTAGGACTCTGCGCTGCCGGCCATTGTGTTGACTACGACCTGCAGCGACAGGCCCCACTCAAGCGACGCACTCTGCCAGCGTATCAGCGTATGTCTTGCCGTGTTCTCCCAACAGAAGACGCAGTGGTGGCAAAGAGCGTCCGGCTCCCTGTACCTAAATGAAGCACGGGCACCCGAAGCATACCCGAAAGCACCTGTGTCGCCTGAAACGTCATCGAGCACTGGTTGGATTGCCTCGATGGTGATGAGGGGCGTAAAAACCTGTCCCTCCATTCCGCCACCGGATCTTACGAAACTGCGACCGCCGTAGATCTATCTTCCGCTGCATCTCGACTTCTGGCCACCTCGCGCCACCAGTACAATGGCGCGAGCATAATTTGCGTCTAGGTCTCAGGGTGAAGATCCGGCCAAAGCACAAACCGCCTCGTGCGTAGATATTCGTGCAAAATATAAACATCACCCTCTACAACTTTCGCAGAACAGAAATTATGCTGGCCGTCAGATCAGCCATTATGTAAATAGCTACCCTAACAACATATCTGATCTGTGTTAAAATCTTTTATATTTAAAATAAATTTAAAGAATTGGCAATCTCACAGCTGTTTATGGTAGAAGAACTAAGTTGTGAGACTTGGTTTTTTTACAGTTCATTTTTTTATGGTGTAAGTATTAAATGTCAATAAAAATAGAAGAACTTAGTTGTGAGACTTGTTTTTTTTTATAGTTTGTTGTTGAATGTTGTTTTAAATGTCAATTAAAATAAACAATATTGGAGGTGAACTTGACAATAAGAGGCGTTCTGGAAAAGCTGCGGGGGAGGCTTCGCCACCCCTCGCAGTATGCCGCCCCGGGCCATGGCCCCCTTGGTCCTAAGGTAAATACGCCTCAGTGGCTTTGTTTCTGTTTCATGTAATTGCCACCAACTTCCGAAATGGAGGTTGGGTTTTTTATTAATTAAACCTTCGAACAAATGTGTTCCGAGACACAATATAAAGACAACAGCAGCGCGACAGCCGGCTGTCGCTTGGTCGTTGAAAGGTAAATTACTATTTTTTATTTCTCTTTTTTTTTCAACTTAATATAGGTAGGTACTCTATGTCACTCTCACAACTGAGACAAATTCAATGACAACTCATAAATATCGAAATCCGTTGAACGGTTTAGGCTGTAGAGCGTGCCATAATATAGAATGAGACTGACATACGCTCAAAAACATAACCCTCCTTTCGGCAGTCGTAAGTAATAATGTAATTAATGAGCCCCTATACAATACACGCTCCAGCTCAAAAAAAAATTAAGCTTCTCCATCCCGATACAACTCAATTATTTAAAAAACTTTTTACAAAAAAATAATAACCGCCTTCAAAAACTAAAAACATAAAAATAACTAAAATTTCGGAAGTCGGTGGCTTATCTCTTCTGCCAGTCAATTTGTGTTGCCACCGACTTCCGAAATTTTAGTTATTTTTATGTTTTTAGTTTTTGAAGGCGGTTATTATTTTTTTGTAAAAAGTTTTTTATTTTTTACTTTTTAGTGTCTGACTAAAGTATCCAGGCTGCCAATTTCCATACCAAGTTTCATACACTACCTTTTTTTTTTTTTTTTTTTTTAATTTTTTTTTTGGTGAGTGGGAAATCATCCAATGACTGCTCCCGTCCTGGGTGCGACGGGAGGGCGTGTCAGACTCTTACTGACTAAAACCCACTCATGTTCCTTCGATTGCCCTTTATGTTCCAGGGTCACGGTGACTACTATACACATTCCGCAACCCCGGCAGGCGTTGGCCCTGTTAGGCCCCTTCCTGTGCTGACTACTTCTCTTTGAGGCGCGCGTGGAACACTAACGCGCCGTCGACGCGGTCCTGGTCCTAGCCGGGCGGCGAGCTACCCATCGCTCGCCATCCGCAGAACCGCGCCTACGGTGGCCGGTAGTCGTCTTGCGACTCTCGACGTCTTCGCCTGGGTCTTTGTCCGGGGCGAGAGGCACGTCGTTGCCTCTCGCGCGCCGCCGCTTCCTTCACTAGCATAACTGCTTCGCAGAAGGAGTCGACGGCATCCCATTCCGTCTCGCCCCGCAGCATAGCCTGAACCAGCGCTGGGCGCGAGAGGTCACCGCCGCCGATCGCCTCTACGAGGACACGTCTATGGTCCGCCCATGCGGGGCACACCTCCACCGTGTGCTCGACCGTGTCCTCCAGGCGAATACACTACCTACCACTATCGAATCTGCAGTATAATCAATCTCGCTGTAAAGTGCTCATCAAGACGAATAAAATAAGCCCAAACACTATGTAGCTGCTATCAACCATTAAAGAGTTCCCTAAACTGTACTGCACCTGCATCACGGAGCTTGCAGTGGCAGTCATAACGCATCTCGATGTAAAGATCTTGTCATCACGAATAAAATAAGCCCAAAGACGAAGTAGCTAAGATGTACCGTTGAGGAGTTCCCTTGATTCTCTGTCGTCTCCATCATCAGGTCTGCCCCAAACCTCCATGGTATTGTAGTCTCATCTGTTATACACATTAATATTAAGTTTTTACCCGATGCTCACCTACAACTTTCAAGAGATGCCATCAATTTCTCAGGGTTTCCACCACCAGATCCTGACCTGATGATAATGGGACCAAATGACGAGCATACCCTTTCAAATAAAAAAAGAATTTTTGAAATCGGTCCAGGCGTCTCCGAGAAATCGAGTAACAAACATAAAAAAAAAAAAAAAAGACGGGTTGCACTCCGGGAGTGCCGGCAGAAGTGAAAACTTGATTATAGCTGTCTACTATCCATCCGTCCTACGCTTTTTCGATCAGGTCACGTGTCCTGACGCGAGTTTAAGATTTTATACCCATTACAGAAAAAGTGCTCAACGCCGCTAAAGAAGTTTTTACTTCAAAAAAAATACAGTCGAATTGAGAATCTCCTCCTTTTTGAAGTGAAAACTTCTTTAGCGGCGTTGAGCACTTTTTCTGTAATGGGTATAAAATCTTAAACTCGCGTCAGGACACGTGACCCTGATCGAAAAAGCGTAGGACGGATAACAATTGAACGCGCGATAAAAATCTCACACACACTGATACAAGGTACAATTTTCGGGAAACTTATACTTTGTATCAGTGTGTGTGAGATTTTTATCGTGTCTACGTAGTCGTAGTCGTAGTCGTAGTCGTAGTCGTAGTCGTAGTCGTGGTCGTGGTCGTGGTCGTGGTCGTGGTCGTAGTCGTAGTCGTAGTCGTAGTCGTAGTCGTAGTCGTAGTCGTAGTCGTAGTCGTAGTCGTAGTCGTAGTCGTAGTCGTAGTCGTAGTCGTAGTCGTAGTCGTAGTCGTAGTCGTAGTCGTAGTCGTAGTCGTAGTCGTAGTCATAGTCGTAGTCGTAGTCGTAGTCATAGTCATAGTAGTTTTTTTTTTTTATAAAGTACTTTACGACTATTACAATACAATGGACAGGTGTTAATTTCAGAAACATTATAAAAAGTAACTCAATTTCGTTTCAATCTCCGGTGTCAGATATTTTAATTTAATTTGAAGTTAGTAGTAGACTAAGGTATCGTAGCTCATGCAGCCAAGTATTAAAATAAGTATGTATACCGAAATTGAAAAACTCAATATTCTCAGCGCTTGATCTATGAATAAGGTTTTAATACGAATATATAATGCCCATTTCACACGAGGGCAGAACAGTGAGGCAGAACAGTTATAATAATAATAAGTATTTATTTCATAAAAACATGGAACAGTGCACCTATACATAAAGGCTTACACTATATTCTTTGCGCTGTAGCATGGTGCGGGTGACACTTTCAGTAACATTTCATTTCACTTTAGAAAGTTGCAGTGTTTTATAAATTATGACTTAGTAGTTCAGCTGTACCACATTCCTAATATACTAAATCATTAATAACTGTAGTAAATGAATTTCAACCCAACCAGAATGTGCTAGTCCACAATTAAAATTAATTTGGAATAAAAATTAAGCAAAGTGTTCTTCGTATAAAGTAACGCCTTCGACGTAATTAGTGATGGGATGTACTGTTACGATGGAATGTCGATATTTTATAGAATACTAGCCGACCCGTGCCCACTTCGTTGGGCGGTAAACATTTTAACTTGTGATGAAATTATGAGTGTGGTTCGGCTAGTACTGAGTGCTATGAATTATCTCTTGACTACCAAAAGGAGGGTTTTGTTTTTATTGCATATCAGAAAGATGCTGCGCACGTTCAGCGCTAAATTCCTGAGCACGGGCCTGGGATGTTCTCACAGTTTGGCGAGCGAGCCGCTGAGAGCGCTCAGCTATAGACTCCCTATCCCTTGTTGCAGAGACATGCTGTCTTAAAAATAGAACAAATATGTTGTCACGAAAAAAAAACATAAACCCGATGGTCCCATATAAATTTTATGGCGATCGGTTCAGTGGTTCTCGAAAAATTAATCAAAAACAAAAAAAAATTGACGAAATATACATTGAAGATATATGCGTTACTTCAAGTTTCTATTTTCGTTTTATATGTATTACTTTCAGAGATACTGTAAGACAGGTCTCAACACTAAAAAGTATTAAAAAAATCTTCTTCCAAAAAAATACTAGCCGCCTTCAAAAACTAAAAACACAAAAATAACTAAAATTTCGGATGACTGTGGCAACACCAATTAATTGGCAGAAAAGAAGCCACCGACTTCCGAAATTTATGCAATTTTTTTAATAAAGGTTTTTTATTAGTACAAAGATACTTATGTATAGCCATAAAACATTTAGATTTACAAGTTTGTACACGTAGTAGCACAAAATTGAATAACACACTAATTTTCGTAGTATCGATAGCGATAAAGTGAATTGCATATCGTCCCTAGTCTTGTGGCACTGACTGATGTCAACGTCATTCAGGCAGGTGTCACCCGCACCATGCTACAGCGCGCAACATATAAACAGTTTAGAATTATATTGTATAATTATGTAGAACTACATTATTGGACTCTATCCCTTAAACTAGGTCTAGTCTGTATCTTAAGAGACAGGGTTCAGCCATTGGTTTAAACTAAATTGATTATATAATAAGATTTAACAAGTGAGAACAGTGTCGATTTGAATTATTATATTCATATAAACTCTCGAGTCATGAGTGCGTGCATGTGTGTGTATGTGTGTTGTGTGCATGTTTGTGATTGTCAGTGTGTGTATATTAGGTGTTATATATGTAAAAATTGGTAAGTAACAGTAATCCATTGCATGTGTACAGCTTAATAGCCATATATGAGAAGGTTTTCTGTAGAAAGGTAGGAGGATAAAGAGTTGCCTCACGGTTAAAACTTTACATTCGTCATATAGTTTGGTTGTGGGAAACATATAATATTTACAAGTCATCGTTTTAAGAAGCTGGCACAGAACAGTACTGTTTTGTGCGTTCACACAGTAGCAGTACTGTTCTGCCCACTGTTCTGCCCTCGTGTGAAATGGGCATTAAAGCGATTGAAAGCGCTGTGTCAAATGAACAAGCCATTTGTTTAGAAAAATATTGTTTTTCGTCAATTGAATTGACAGATGCCAACATTTGAACAGGTTCTGTGTAATCTGGTTGTTTGCATTTTATTATTATTCCTTTCCGATTTTATCTACCCACTTCGCTTAAACTACGGACTGTGATTTCCTCTTGAAATAGCGACCTCCGGCTGTGATTGACTGATGTACGGACCTACTAAGAACGACGACCTGGCATGGCGGTGGGTGTCAAGAGATTAAACGGACATTGCAGATTTAACATGGATTCCCAAAATTATCCTATATTTTGTGTAAATTGCGGATCAGCTTCTGGCTCCATGTAAAAGAGAAAGGGAACATCAATAAGTGTCTTGGAAAGACTTCTGCCGCTGCAAATATATTGGTCGAAAATATAGATGATACTTTTGATGTGACATGATGTTGTTATTTAAGTATTTTGATGGCTTTTAGAAGTCTCAAGTGTCCGTAGTTTTAATTTAGTTTCAATCGAAAACATATATTATTTAGAACCAAAAATGAAAAAACACATCCCTATCGGTTCTTAGGCAAACAATGTATGGACGCATGGCAATGTCCTTTGTTTATATTTTAACCCGTGGAGTAATAGTGTTGGAAAATCTTGGCGAAACAGCTTAATATAAGCTTGCTGTAGATAGAGAGAGAGAGATATAGTGGTCCTGCTAATGGCTTGGGGCAGGCGAGCCAAAGGCACACTCGTAAATAAATGAGCGAATGTGTTTTTGAAGTGAAAACTTCTTTAGCAGCGTTGAGCACTTTTTCTGTAATGAGTATAAAATCTTAAACTCGCGTCAGGACACGTGACCTGATCGAAAAAGCGTAGGACGGATGGATAGTAAAAATCATAAAATCATAAAAATCATAAAATCATATTTATTTTGTAAATAGGTTATATATATAACACTTTTACACGTCAATATTTTGTTTTTTTATTTATTTTAAGCGAACGATGGGGCCGGTGTTTCGTAGCTGGACTGCTCTGAGAAGAAACATCCGAAACAAACTCAGAGGTCAGAGTCAGAGGTCAGAGAGAGTAGACAGCTATAATCAAGTTTTCACTTCTGCCGGCACTCCCGGAGTGCAACCCGTCTTTTTTTTTTTGAAGTCGGTTGAAAAGAATAAAATATATCTCGAAGAAAAATAAGATCATCTACCTATCTTATTTTTCTTCGAGTTATTTATAGAATTTTAGAATATGTCGACAATGACATTATGGTTATGGTTTAATTATGATAAATAAATCTCTCTTGCTCTTTTTTTAGTCTTCTGAATTAGTTGGTTATTATTTTCACAAATCTACATCTCTACAAGCCGAACTTTTTCTCACAAAATTCTCAGGAGTTTAAAAATGTTTCTGTAGTTCGACTTATTAAGTAAGGTATGTACATACTATATAAGTACTGCACAAAGTATTAAAGCATCCTAGTCAGTCCTAGTAAAATATCCAACAACCTTTTACTCTACTGTCATACTTTTCTTGCATGAATGACGTTTAATGCAGCGGGTCTCTGGTCTCTACATATAAAATAAGTTCCAGTAGTACAGACCGCCGCTAAAAGCATCCTGTCAATAATTTCAACAGCCAATACTTACCACGAAAACATTTTATTCAACACTTTCTTTACTTTGCTGTTATCACCTCTAGTGAGCAAACTGGAATAGTTTTTAACCAATATTTTCGTTTTTACAAATACTTAGCTCTTAGAATTTACTTTGTTGATATTAGATTTCGCATTAGTTCAGTAAAAATATACTATTCAAAACAAAATAAGGCCCTTAGGTATTTTTTCATTTTGGTGTAATTTATTAAACATTTACATAATGAAAGATTGAAAGTAGTAAAATATTGAGTATACATACTCTTTGATACCTAAACTTTTTAATATTGTAGTATTCATCTAATGCTGGCAACAATTTTAAATAAAATTTGATTTAAAATCCTTTTTGAAAATTTTGATTCCATTTCCTTTGACGTTTTACTTTCCTTAGCTTCTTGGTTTATTTGAAATTATCAGAGTTCATTCATATCTCGAGTCTGAAACATCTTTTGCAATATGCCACAGGCACGCAGGCGTCATATGGACTCGCTGACAGCGAACCGTTACGATGATTGAAGAAGGTCATTCGCAGCGATTCAAAATCTATGGAATCGTTTCCAAGAGACCGGCAGTGTTAGAAGAAGACCTGATTCGGGCAGAGTTCGCATTACAACAGCTCAAGAGGATCGTTACATTCGATTAAGTGCGCGTCGAGATCGCATAACGACGGCCCGCAAGCTGCAAAATCGTTTACGGCTGACAACGGGTACTCGTGTCAGTGACCTAACTGTTCGTTATCGATTGCATGAAGATCAGCAGGCATCAAGAAGGCGAGTTGTCCGTGTTCCATTAACCGGGTTGCCGGGCCATGCTCAAAAAATTGCTCCAACAAAATTGCAGCAATTATGTTGCCCGTTTAGGAGCGCCTTAAGTAAACTAAAAACAGTAACTTACAAAAGCACTCAAAACGTCCACCATAATGATTAAAATTCATTAAAACTTTACAGAACCAAATATAGTAAACTACTCTTATCTTCAAGGCCTGAATTAGTAATATAAATAAATTAATTAATTATATTAATCAGGCCAAAACTCAGGTATTATTTGTTTTTAAATAGATGGTTGCCAATTTGCCATTACAATAAAACATAAATTCAGCTTTACAAGAAATCGATAGGTGAAAGTTTTCAACATGTAAGTACTGCTAATCCCCTTACGTTGGTTAACGTTGAAAAGAACATACAGACGAATTGAGAACCTCCTCCTTTTTTGAAGTCGGTTAAAAAAGGCAGCCTTATTGAGAATCTAACGGAAATATATACTTCTAACAATGACTCTTACCTACTTCTCGGTTCCAAATACTCCTTTATATATGTGACTTTAGATAGACCACGTTTGCCCGAAGACAAACAAATTTCTTTGATAAACTACTCTGAAGTGCAAAATTTAGTGCCACAGTTAAAATATCAATAAGTTTTAAAGAACTTATGTACTTTAATAATTTAAAGGAAAAAATAATTTGAGAAATTATTTTTCAAATTATTATTTTTTATTTCCTAACTCCAAATTTAATAGATAACGAGGCACCAGACAGATAAATTACAAATATAAAAGTGTGGTATGAATTATGAACTAGTTATTATTTACATTGTAATAGAGAAAGTCACTACTAAAAACTTACAGATATAATTTAGAATATGTAAATAGCGGAATTGTTGAAAATTTGTTAGCCCCAAAACAGGGTTAGATGGGTTAGGATTCAAAGATTCTATGGTAAGTTTTATAAATCATGTACTACCAAATCGTGGATTCTCCTCATCAGTAAGTAGGTAGTTAATATGCACGTCGCTTGCTTTGCGATCCCCAACATTATCGTCACCACAAAACGAGCAGCTCAGCTCACGAACTTACAGTACGCCGAAGCTCCTTTGGGCACGCGAACGTGAGTGAGTTAACGCCGCCGGCGTTTTTCCACCCGATATAATATTTCCCAATTACCAACCTCAAAGTAGCCTAAACTTCTCTCATAATCTAGTACAAAATAAAACAATTTGTTAAGATGTATTAAGTAACTATTTAATTAACTATTTTTTATAAGTGGATTATTGCTAAATTCATCGAAATATCGAAATCATAAAATTTCGAGTGAATACTTGTGGAGAGTTCAATGCGGAATTGTGCCGTCGCGTTCGCTCGTCCGCCCGACGCGACGGAGATGTTGGGCGGTGCGTCGCGCGGCGTCGAAGTTTTCCGAACAGCCCGGACCGTATTTTGTCGGATAAACAGACGAGGCGCGCCCGCCTAAATGTCGCATTCACCCTAGATATTGACTTGTCTGCAGTATTGTGTGGGTGTGACGTTGTCACAGGATGGGATTCATTAAAATTAATTAGTGGCAATTGTTACGTAGGAAGAGATGTCTTTCTTAAAAGTGATTCATAAATTCGATTCTGTAAATAGTTACGTTTACTTATATTACACATACTTACTGTCTACTTTATTTTATTACTAATAAGTAGGTATAAGTTATTCATGCTGTTTCGTTAGGGCAACCCCTATCTGAACAGCATTTTTGCTGATGCGGAGCTGAGTAATAGATTTTTAATACTTGCTTGACTATTATAAACATGAAAGGTACTTACAATTTTATAATGTTTGATTCTGCTGGCAGTCAGTACTAAGGCTGCAGGCACTGGGCAGCGCCCTGCATCCTCTAGCCGTAGGTTCTCATACGTAGCTTTGAGTCTTGCAATGTTCTTACCCCTAGAGATAAATAATTATATAGAGACTTTATTCAGATTTTTGTAGCATAAGAAGACTTCTTACGCTAAAAAAATCACAATATATTTACGTAACTTCATTTTACCAAAAATACACCGTGTTAGGTAAGACGAGGGACATATTGAAGAAGACTATTCAGTATTCGATTCTTGTTCCTAATATGTAAAAAACAGTACCTTAATTTTTTTACAATAAATTGTTGACACGCGCTTTAGATATCCATCGAAAGAAGAACGGATCATATCTACATCACTCATGATCACTCTTTTCATAGGTTAGTGGCCCGATGCAACCGCGAGAGCTAGGGTGTCATTTTTAAGACTTTGAGAGCCTCATTGCGATTAATTAAACTACGGTTTCCTTTACGATTTTATATTGTTTTCTAATTATTTAGGTACATAAGTCTTATGTGCGCATACCGCGTCATGTCACAAATTTTTTGGGACCCTTTCTCCATGGCTTTTTTAATAAAACTTTATTCTAGCTAGGGGTACGGAATAGGTGACACGACAAAAGAAAAGTGATTTAATACGTCAGTTAAATTGTCGAAAAAATTTAGGCATGTATTTTTTTGTTTTTCTCGTAAACGAAAAATGACAACGATACATACAACATTTACTGTGTACTGAAGTTTCGCGTGACTTCACGAATTGGTACGATTTTTACTAAACAGTCACAAGCCCCCAATCCGGAACTTTTTATTAATTTGTTCAAGCAATAACTACGTGCCCAGTATTTTCGAACGGTCTAACTGACGGACTAAACATATTGCCATTTTTTAAATGTTGTCGTCAACCCTATAGCGTTACCTACATAACAAATTACATTTAAGGAAAAGGCGACTAAAAATGAAAAATGTGATATCAGATGGTTCTATGAAAATCGCTGAACATTGTGTAGGGGCACCTAGGGAAGGCGAGAGACAGAAGTAAATAAAATATTCTTTTAGAGTTGCTTCACTAGCCTCACTGTAAGTAGGTGGTGTAAGTTTCCCTACAGGTGGTTTCCTTTGCAAATTGAGCCGAACCACGTAGTAAAGCCTAACAACTTGTTAGATTTCAATCAAACAGTTTTATAGCAAAGCTGTTGCTGAAAATAAATATACAACATTATTATTTCTATGACTGACAGCAGCGACATGTAAGCAGTGGTCGTCTAATGGACTTTCTATCGTAAATGTATTTCTTTTTCATTTCATCTTTCTGATTTATTTCTTCACTAACTGTCCCCTGCGGTTGCAGCTGCGTTTTAATTGCTGTTTTACTCCCGTAGATTGATGTTATTCTTGTCGATAAATGGGCAAAAATCATTTCGCATTTAGTACCAGTTGTTTCTGAGATTAGTGCGTTCAATCTATCAAACCAAATTTTCAGCTTTATAATAATATAGATAAAAATTAATATTACTGAACAAATCTAACACTTCTCTGATATAAAAGATTACGTAGAATAGGAAAAGAACCTATTTTAATTATACTAGCAGTTACCCATGGTTTCCCTGACACCCATGGTCATGCGTGTTGCCGTAACGAAGGGAGTTATATATACCTATGTATGTACACTTTCATAAATAATA
Source organism: Athetis lepigone (assembly GCA_033675125.1). Lineage (NCBI taxonomy): Eukaryota > Metazoa > Arthropoda > Insecta > Lepidoptera > Noctuidae > Athetis > Athetis lepigone. The sequence continues at coordinate 12,754,460 of CM066219.1, forward strand.
CCAGCCTATTACTGTCCCACTGCAGGGCAAAGGCCTCTTCTCATACAGAGAAGGCACGAGCATTGATCACCACGCTTGCTCAAGACGGGTTGGCGATTTCAGACTTATAATCACTACAAGTCCAGGTTTCCTCACCATGTTTTCCATCACCGATGTCTGCGGTACACTTTCATATAGAATAAATATACAATTTATAAGATAATTATATTTAACCATCTAATAAAATAATAATCATTATTAATAATTTTATCCACGAAATTAATTCTATTGTATGTTTTTATTTTTTTGAATCTTTGTAAATCTATGATAGTTAATGTAATTAGATCTGTGCAGTTTTAAGTAACTAAAAATAAATAAATATAGACTTGAAATATTTTCTTCGTACCTCACTTTCTGCCACTACCGAGAAATAAGGCCTGGTAGAATAGATCTTGAGAACAAATTATAAATATCTAAGGCCAAGGCGAAAATCTTATACTTATATAAAATTCTAGTGTCACAATGTTAGTTACCTTACTCCTTTGAAACGGTTTTACCGATTTTTACCAAATTTTGAGTGCATTATGTTCCGTAAGGTCTGAGAATCGGCTAATACCTATTTTTTTTTCATACCCCTACCTTTTTAACGCAGGTGAAACCGCGGGAGGCTGCTAGTAAATATATATTATAACTAACTATTTCGCTCAGCAAGTGCTACGGATAAGCAGTTATTATGCAGGCCACACACGCTAGGTTATACACGTTGGTTATACATGGACGTGTATGTCCTACATTACTGTCACCGATTACGACAGCAAGAATAGACATAGAAGAGCGAGTGAAACATATGAGAGAGAGAGAGAGTACGTGCTAAGTAAAGCTTATTTAACTTGCATTCCGTTTTTATGAGCTTTAATGGTTGGGCCTCCATTTTAATTAAAAATAACTTAATACACAAACCTATTAACAGCTGTGCGTTTATGCTGGGCAAATTGTCAAAAAAATGGTTATATTTAAAGCAACGCGTAGTTTTATTGTAGATACAATAGCGACATGATTTATCCTTTACATATGTTGTCCATTGTACATAAATTTATTCTGGGCTGATTCTGGATTTAAGCACTAAGAATCAGAATGAGATTTACATCAAATAAATAAATATATGCAAGCACGTAAAATGTTATGCAAACCTTATGAAACGCGATACACTAACCTTAATAAGCAAATTAAAATTTATCACTTACCTGAACGCCTCTTACCTCTGAATTTAATCAATACCCCGAGCTATACAATTATTTTAATTGGCAATACCGTTCTATATCGGAGTTGGTCATTCAGTTGCATAAAGCTACGCAGTCTCCGTATCGATCGGCAAATCCGGCGAATACCATTTTAGCCTTAACCGACCAACACAGTGTCAAAGTGACAAGGACCCACTAGCATATCTCAGCTACAAGTTGCCACCATATTATATTATGTTACAAAGTATTAAAAGCACACTATATCCCCCGATTGCCCCCGATAGATATATAAAGCACGTCTTTAAAATGTTATTGTATGCAATGAGAAACCACATATAAGCTACAGGACAATGTTACTTACCAACCTGATTCGCGAATAGTAATTTAAACGCATTTTTATTAACTTCACTGCTAGCCAATTAGCTAATTAATAACACTTTTTATCTATTTTACAAGCAACATCATCGGTGCAAACTATCTTGATAATTGTGATTCTGTCTGCGCAGGTTTTTAGTCGACTGACCTGTATTGAATAACGTCATGTTGGTGCCAAAACTTTACTTTTATTTAAAATCCACCTGTTTGAATGCTTGCATTTTGGACAGTTATGGTATTTTTTTATTTCAACTACCTGTTGGTTCGGCTACTCTATCTATGTAGATTTAAAAACGAAATAGTTAAAGATCATAGTCGCAAAGAGAAGAGAAATACTTGTAGCCATTTACAAAAATATAGAATATTTAAGAAAAAATATGCTTTGATTTAAGGAGGTTTATTTCTGTCTATAGTTAATTCTATATTTTTTTCTAAACCTGTTTTTCTCCAATGGAGGAAATTAAATTTAAATTAAATGTAAATAGCCCAAGCAGGTGTCACGAATTTTAAACCATTTTTAAATTCATTTCACGTATTTACTTGCTGAATTTCAAACAACATTGGCTAGCTTTTTTTTACTTCGTAAAAGAAGCTTTTTTCAATCTCAATATTGCAAAATAATGCGAAGTAAACCATACCTTGACAATATATACGAATCGTAGCTTCAACTTTGAAAGCGCATTTTCAGAGCACAAAGCCGCGTCCGCTTACCTCTTTGTTGATATTATATTGATACACAAGAGATTCTTAGCGTATGAGGATAGATTCACAGCTAAGCTACCTGTAGAAAGACACTTTTATAAATAAATCTCTTTCTATTAGTTAACTTTTATCTAGCCTCGACTTAAACTCCAATTCAAATCATGTACACCCAGTCATATTAGGGTTTCACCTCGGAATGAAAGATAATAAGCTGTAAATTGGTATAAATCTTTGCCTTGTCGTTCTAAATGTTGTCTCAGCTTACTATCTTTCATTCCGAGGTTGACCCCATTTTTTACCTAATATGACTGGGCTATTATTCAAATAAACCATTAACATGTTCTTTTGAACTTTCAAGGGGTCAAGCTGTCCGACCTAACGGTAGGTATGGAGGCTATGGAGAAGAATAAACGAAAGCAACTTACAATTCAGTGCTAGACATTCGGGTCTGTGGCTTAGGCCCCCAGTGGTCGACGCACCTGTGGCCGACGCCCCCGATACGATTAATTTTATATCTTTTTTTGTGCTTTTTCACTTAGTACAGTAAATGAGAAAAGTGTTTCACTCTATTAATAAAGTATTTTTCCTTGCTAAACAAAAGTTATCTATCAAATAGCAGAGCACCTTTTTTTCCCATTAGAAGCATATTTAATGGCATTTTTTTTTAAATAAAATTTAAATATTTATTATGTATTTTTTTTTGTAGTTGTTTTTTTTGTGAACTACGTAATTACCGTCGTCGTAGTTCCACCTCTTAACGTTACGTTTCGTGGTCACACAAAAACTATCTACTGTTGTACAGCTAATAGTTTAAACAGTGAGCTCTATCAGCTATTTTAGTCACCTAGATATGGATGAGATCTTAATACCTATATCATTTATATTTTTCATTAATATTATCTATACCTTTTATGAGTAGACTATTCATAATAACGACTTATAAAATTGTCTACTCTCCTGAAAGGGTTTAACGTTTGTTCGGCCAATTACAATTAGCGTCTGGAGAAGACGTTTCTTGTTATCAAACATTGGTTTTAATTTATTATCTTCATCGACGGTCTACAACAATCCATTGCTAGATATAAGCCTATCCAATGTATCCAATTAATGTTTTCATCGATTTTTAACAACTCTCGTCCATCTGCTACCAGCTAACCTTTTTTCTTCATACGATAACGCAAACCATACATTTCAAGACCCTATCATCTCTCTAAAATCACTTTATTTTAGATCTGGAATCCAACTAATACCACTTACCTGTAAGGTTAGATTTTAGTTGCTACGCAATCAATAAATACTTACTGAATTCGCAATGACGTCGTAACCTTGTTGTTATACATCATCTACCTGTGAGAACATCGCACCATGACAACTCGTAAAAAGAATTGCAAGATCATTGCGACGGCACATTTGGCAAGAAAATACATCAGAATCACAAAGTAATACTTACTCTGTGATCAGAATATAAAATTAGACCTAATATTTAGGCCAATATATAAGTAATAGTAATATGAGATACACTCTAATTACTACTGGCTATAGTGTGTCTCAAAGGAGGATTTTTCATATTATAGCATTTTAAATATTTTAAACTGAATAAAATGTAAAATGTTAGTACAAAAGCAGTTACAACTGAAACTAAGAAAACATAATTATGATTGACACCTGTTTATAACTTAATACTCACACAAACTTATGAGTCGCAGGTGTACTTCATAGTACTTAGTACTTCCTATCTAAAGTTTCCGTGACACATCTGAACGAACTTTAATATCGTGCGGGAATAGACGTTCCGGTTGTCTATGTCTACATTGTTTGAAGCAGCGGTTGGCAACCTTTTGGCAGCAATTGCCATATAGTCACAAAATAAGATATAGAACGGCTGTACTTATGTAATAATTTAATAATATCTATGTAGTATTATGTAGGCTTGTGCGTGTTTAAGCTAGGTATATGAATAAGTACAACGGAAAAACGATAAAAAACGGCCAAGAGCGTGTCGGGCCAGGCTCAGTGTAGGGTTCCGTAGTTTCCCGTTCGTTACAATAAGTGTTCCCACTTATAAGTTTAAAAAATGGCTATTTGTTACGTTGACATACTAAGTCTACCTACCTACCTTTTTGTTTCATATTTTTTAAAGTTATGGTTCAAAAGTTAGGAGGGGAGGGAGGTGGGCACATTGTTTTTTTACTTTTGGAGCGATTATTTCCGAAATTATTGACATTATCAATAAATGATTTGAGTAAACCCCTATTAATTTTTAAATACCTATCCAACAATATATCACACGTTAGGGTTGAAATTAAAAAGAAATCACTTCCAACTTTACATACAAATAAAAAACTAATTAAACATTTTTTTCCAATTTATATTTTACCACTTTGTCGGCGTGATTGATATACATATTGGTACCAAATTTCAGCTTTCAGAACTTTTAAGTAATAAATTTTCTCTCACTTATCACTTTATCTATCTATCCCTGTCGCTGCAATGGTTTGGTAGTTCCCTTTGCCGCTGCACTGAAAGTTTTCACCAAAAAGTCTTGCTTGACTCGTCAAATTAAAATCATATTATCGTAGCTAAAACAAGTTCTCTAAACACTGTTTTCTCTGTCTTTTTCTAAGGAGTACTTAAGATGTCTAGAAACTCTTACACATTTACTTTATTTCACACCATTAGTATTAGTGTCAAAACGTCCAATTTCCTTTAAAACATAATCATTTGACATTTTCACTGCCGAAAACGACTAACTTACGTTTAAAAAGTTGACCGCGAAATTATGTCTAAGTACTATAAATAAACAATTTATTTTTAGAGTTAATTATTTCGTAGCAACTAAAATATAACCAATTTATTTTTTATTACGTCTATTTTTCTATTAAATTACAAGCTGTTAAGTTTCAACAAAACACGTTTTCGTGTAAAAATCGTATAAAATTTCCTCAAAAGATTTAAAATTTATAAGGATTAAATTATAATCAAATACACATTACTATAATGAAATTCACGAAAGAGATTTCACGTGCGCAACCTTACGTTCAAAACTGGCTGTCATATTAAAAAAACAGGTGTCGGCCATTACTTGTTAAGACAAATAAGAAATAAAAATAAACACAAATGGCATTTCTAATTTCTTCGATGAAAAGACGCCAGCAACCCTCATAAAATTTTACATCAAAGAAAATCCAATGAGGTTCTATTCAATATAGTATTATTACTGTTACACAATATGGCCGTAGTACTTATTAAATCCTTCTTTGAGGTTTCCTGTGATGCTTACGAGTATCTCTCTATTGTGAATAATGTGATGTCGGCAATTTTTAAATTTGTGTTTACTTATTTTTTTGATCTCAAGTCATCATTTGTTTTTAAATCTCAGATTACGATAGGTACATAATATATTATATATACTAGCTCTTCCTCGCGGTTTCACCCGCGTTACGTTAGGTTTTTTGGTTAATGCTCCACACCCGTGGGACATAGCGTGATATTATAATAATATTACGCTACACATAGCGTGATATTATAATAATATAACGCTATGATATATGTTACTCGTGGACAATGTAGCTTTCGAATGGTGAAATAATTTTTAAAAACGGTCCAGTAGTTTTTGAGTCTATTCATTACAATCAAACAAACAAAGTTTTCCTCTTTATAATATTAGTGTAGATGACGTATGGTGTTGATGTTGACATTTGTTGGAAATACCTGAATGTGATTCTATTTCATTTACCTACTCACTTTTCTTTATTATGAGGTTTTTTATAATCTATTATTTTAAACCTTGTCATTAATTTTGTGCAGTGGTTTTGGAAGTTAGAGGTTCGAGAGCCATGCGCGTTCATACACTTCAGCGATTCATTGTTATAATTATATATTACTATATCAGGATTTTATCATTAGCAAAGTTTCTAAGTATAAGGTGTCTAATGTGCAAAATAATTTATTGGTACATAACAAAACATAGAATGCGAAATTAAGCCCTTGCCAGCAATGGTTTTAAGCAGGTTACATAACTTTCCATGCCATGTACTTGTTTTCAACTTTATCATAAGTTATAAGACGTAGACAGGTTAAAAGCGTTCTGCGAAGTGCACACTGGAACTTTTATATCGTGCTACTCTATGACGTTCCCCGTTAGTTTGTCACTGCAATATGTAGTAGTATATATTAGTCTGTCGTCTTTGAAGTTTGAATCTTATGGAGGGCTTATGGAGGCTTTTTGCTTGTAATAATCTCATCCTGTTATCCCATCGAAGTTTACAGTACCTAGTTTCTATGTGAGTTTGACCCTTAGATGAGAAGTCATCCGCAAAATATTTCATCCGCCGTCCGCGGATCATTTGAAATCGCACGGAGTCGACTATTCCGAAGATGATTCAGGAATGTATGTAAGGTGTACCAGTAACTGATGACAAAAATGGTAAATAAAATATGATGAGAGCAACACTGGGGAAAAAGTATTAAAATGTTTTGATACTTGTATTTTCCCCTTACAAAATTATTACACTTATTGTTTGTTAACAATTCTAATATTATAATGAGGAAAGATTTGTATGTATTTTTGTTTGTTACTCTTTCACGCATAAACTACTGAACGGATATTGATGAAACTTTACAGAAATATTACAGAATTATCGCCTATATCTTATTAGTTATTATATATCAGAATAAGACATAGGTGATGATTTGTGCAGTTTATTCAACAGTGATGTTTGTTTAGTTGTATTTTTCTATGAGCTGATGAGACGATTGGGACCTACCTACTTGCAGCCTACTCTGGATAAAGCTAAAAAGGCTTGATGCACTAATTTAAACCCATAACCATGTCGATTTATGTAACTAGTCTTCGGCCGTGTAAATCAAAGAAATAAATGAGTAACCGAAATAAAGATGTTTTTAAAAAAGAGCGAGATATAAGCAAGGTATAAGGTATATTATGTGGTTAATCCATTCTAATATTATAAATGCGAAAATAACTGTCTGTCCGTCTCTTCTTGACTCCTAAGCCACTGAACCGATATGAGTAAGATTCGGTACAGATATAGTCTGGGACCAAAAAAAGGAATTAGGGCAGTTTTCGTCCCAGAAATCCCCAAGGAACGGGAATGAAGTCGCGGGCAAAAGCTAGTATGAAATAAATTAAGATAAACCTAATCACTATAATATAAGTAGGTACTTTATTTACACAACAAAAATGAAAGAAATAGTTTTTTGCTTTGTGATTGGTATCCCAGTTTGTTTAGGGCATTGACAATGGTAGAGATCGTCACATAAGGCAAGTCAAAGGTCTTTAGGCGGCTCATGTGAATCTGACACCATTCGTGTACACCAAGGCTACTTCATCTGCCTTGTGCAATAATTCGTCGCATAGTACTGGTACACGCCCCTGTAATAAGCCAAAGTTATATGTTACGCAATATATATACAATTATGATAAACTCATATAAATGAATATGAAACAAAGTATCAACTTTGACGAGTCATAATAACCAGTCAACGCAAGCACGCGGTCTAAAATCGAAAATTGCATGTTAGCTACACCTTCTTCTTTACAGATTTATCAGTACACATTATAAACAGTGCTTCTGGATTGTGACCGCGGTGGTTTCTTAGTCATTCTTTCACTTTTTACTAAAGATTTCATAAAAATTACAAATGTAAACAAACAAACGTAATGTCACTTGACAGATGGCATGACAACAATACCATATAAAAATCATTATTGGTTTTACTTTTTTTTGTCATGAGTTACTGGTACACCTATAAATGTAAATATTACTTTTGGTTGTTTTAAGTGGTCAGTATTTTTTTTTAATTACAGCTCGCCAGGACTTTTTTTAATAGAACCTCATTGGGTTTAATAATGGTTGCTGGCCTTCTTTCGTCGAAAAAAATAGGAACGCCATTTGTGTTTCTTTTTAATTTCTTTTTTTGATCAAGGCCAGCACCTGTTTTTTTTTTAATATGGCGGCCAGTTTTGAACGTAGGTTTGAAGATTAGGAAACTCTTTCGTGAGTTATGTTGGTTTGGTAAAACCTTTTTAAGACCATTTTAAAAGGGTGACGTTTTATCCGCGGACGAAATGCTTTTCGGGTGGGTTCTTACCCAAGCCGAATTTGAAAGGTTTTATTTCATTTCAGGAGTAACTTAATAGGAGGACTTTATAAAGCCCGCAACAGGTAAATAAAACTATACGATACAACTACACAAACCAAGAAAACTTATTAGTGCTACCTTTAACTTCATATTTCAAGCTAGCTCTCATTCTTCCTTCGTGCCTCTACGTCACATAAATATGCTGTTTACACAATATAAACATAGCTTTTGTGCGCTTTGAACGGAAAATAAATTAATTAGGCTAAAAATTATATTCGCAAAATAAATAAAAAGTACAGTACCTATATATGCGGGAAAATGTTCATTACTCTATGACAGGACAAACGCGAAAGTTTATAAGAATGGATAAGTAGATTGATGGCTGTTTGTTGTTGTAACGCCTAAACGGAGTCAGCAATCTCTTTTTAATAAATATTTTGTAGATATCAATCAAGTTTAACACATGTTTTTATCTCGTCTTTATGTTCCGTTGGAATGATACCTAATCTACATAATTTTTTCTGGCATATTTAGAGGACCTACAGTAAGGATTTTTTCTGGCAATCGAATGAACCAAGCGGTCAAAAGTAAAACCATACTAAATTATAACTGTTGATTCTGTGCGCGCATCTGCGGACACACGCGTTTTAAAAGAGCTACGGTACAACAGACAGACTCATACAAAGAAAAAGGCTTGTTTATAAAATAAAAGAAACAAAGTTGCGCGTTAACACGAGTCTTGAATAAATATGAAGGTTTTCACGCTTCCCCGCCACATATTAGCATGTGAACAGCGTTGCAAGTGTCTAACTAACCTCGGCAACGTTGTGGAAACGGAAACAGCCGCCTTGGGGATTCGAGGGGGAACGCGACACGTGCTGGCTTGCCATCTGACACCGCTCTGATTATGAACGTACCCGAGAACTAGTCTTGAAGTTATCTCAACGTGTATCATATAGTGGAAATCAGTTTTCGTACTTCTCCGCAGTACTTTTCTGATTAATTTCGTTGACTCCACTGTTGATTCTGGCTTGCAGGGGTTGCAGTGGTTGGAAAAAGTGTGGTGAGATTGTCCTAATAAATAAAAATCTCTCTACGTGTATATTTAATGGAAAACTTACAATTAGAACTGACATTTGGTAAAGGAGTTTTACATTGAAGTGATTTTAGAAAGCTCAAAGATGTGTAAAAACATTGCCTGCGAGAGTGTCGAAACTTCCCTCCTCTATTTTACTTCTTTAGGGTTTGAATTTCCAAAAAATTTTTCTTAGTGGACATTTACTCTTTGCGAAGAACATACCCTTCAAGTTTCATGTCTCTAGGCGCATTGGTTTGGGCTGTGCGTTGATATTTTTTTTTATTGGTCCTACCACACTATTCCCAACCACTGCCACTCCTGAAAGCCAGAATCAACAGTGGAGTCCGCCAGAAAAGCGCCGAGCAATGAAGCTCGACGAGTCCCGGAGAAACGATTCAACTGTCTTGGATCCCGCAACGAAATTAATCAGAAAAGTACAGCGGAGGAGTAAGAAAAAATTTGTTTTCCATTTGTTTTCTAGTAATGTTTAGTACTTCTGTTCGACTGGTGATAGTATGTTTTGGTTAGTATGGGAGGTGATGTATGCAAGGTAAAAGACGAACGTATTACTTAGTAATGCGGATTTTATTATGTAAACAATAAAGAGGTTTAATAATAAAATCCTTGGGAGCGCGAGCGGGTAGTGTAACGCGCGTGTTTACAAATAATTATTTAAATAAATTTATAATAACTAAATAAAAATTAAATAATGTAATTAAAACTTAAAACTACACTTATTTAATATTATAATTATACAAAACAAAAACACTATTATACATGCATCACTTACTTCTTACAAGGGTCATCAATTTAAAATACTTTAGCATTATTTATAAAATAACCATCAGAAGTTGGTCAACACAAACATTGCCTGGTTACGCATTCTAACTGCGACCTTTTTTTTTAAACTCATCCGGACATTTTAGTAGCGGCCGGGCAGTTGCAGTTCGGCACCCGACATTCGGCAGCCAGACTAATTAGAGGATAGACACGTAGCTCTTCTCAGCGCGTTTTTTAATGTCTAGTCTTTTGTCTAACGGAAGTAGACAGACGTAGCTCTTCTCAGCGCAGCACCAGTTTTAATTATTGCTAAAGTCTAATTAAATCTACATTTAATCTTATTTTATGGAAGTTCTGTTCTGTCTCCTGCTTCAGAACTAGGCCAATAGGCACAAAGGGGCGATTACAACTGGGAGAAGCCCAGATTGCCAAGCACCACGGAATAGAATTTGTTAAAATTAATGGGTCCTAAAATTTGAGCTGTTACGATTGATTCCAATAATAGGTATAGCAAAAGCGCTGTGCGTTGATATGTCAACAATCATTCAATTTACCATACCAAAGTTAGAGGCCCCCCTCTAACTTTGGTATGGTAAATTGTCTGACTCTAACTTTTAAACCATAAGTTTAGAAAATATGAAAAAATCTAAAAAGTAGAACTTTATAAGGATTTTCTAGGAAAATTATTTTGAACTAGATGAAAAGAACAGTTTTTGTTCAAAAAAGACAAAAAGGTTGTACAAAATAATTTCTGCGTACTAAGTATGTCAACGTAACAAATAGCCTTTTTTAAACTCATAAGTGGGAACACTTTTTTGTGACGGACAGGAAACTACGGAACCCTACACAGAGCGTGGCCCGACACGCTCTTGGCCGGTTTTTATTTATATTATTATAGATCAATCTTGGTAGAATCAAACATTTTGAATTGATTTAAATTCATAATTGAAGGAAGCTAACTTAAACACTGTTCTATAAACGAACGTTACGAACTATATTACTAACAAATACAAACGACAAAAAAAAAAATACTAAAGCCAAATGGCATCAAAAAACTTCTCCGCATCGCTGTCAACCGGTAAAGTGCCCAAGAGACTGACATCATGACACGATGGATGGCAACACTAAGACCCGGGTCAAGGTAAAAGCTGTACAAGAAAAACATTAAAGTTGCAACCAGTTTGAAGACAGAGTGTGTGATTTAAAAAAAAAAGTTCTAAAAACTAATGAAACTTTTGTGCTATTCACTTACTTACTTTTAAAGGGCTTTCGCATTCTCAGCTATCAGTCCGTCAATAAAGCTGCAATTTAGAACTAGGTATATA